>CM061226.1:4818729-5433729 GCA_030844895.1 Ambrosia x helenae | reverse complement strand
AACCGGATTTTCAAACTGTTAAAAGCCCTTAATTCATTTGACCATCTCATACCACCCAGCTTAATTTGTCGTTCTTTGAAATTTTAGAAGACAATCATAGGATCGGTGTGGGTGAAATATTTGAGAGAGAATTCTTGAGATGCAAAGATTCAATGCATTGATAAATGAAATTATATGTTGGGTATTTATACATGATGAAAGGGTGTTACCCTTTTACTAACAACCGACACACCGGTTGGTATATAATCGACACACCTATACAAACTTAGGAGATCTAATAATATGTATAATACTTAGGATATATAGATATATACGGAAATCGGGAATTATATGTCTAACATTCTCCCCCTAATTCTTGATTTCCCCAAGGTCTTCAACTCCTATGAGACTTCGCATCTCTATGAACTTTATCCTTGGTAATGCCTTGGTGAGGATGTCGGCTTTCTGCATCTCTCTACTGATATGATCAACTTGTATTTGCTCGTTCTCTATGCATTCTCTGATGAAATGATACCTTATGTTGATATGCTTTGATCTTCCATGAAACACAGGATTCATAATGAGTTGTATTGTTGACTTGTTATCTACTTGTAGAGTTATCTTCTTTGCTTTTTCACATGTGAGCTCGCTTAATACTCCTTGTATATATATTGCTTGACATGCTGATGATGTTGCTGCCATAAACTCTGATTCACATGATGATAATGCTAATGTGCTTTGCTTCTGACTTGTCCATGTGATAGGTGAATCTTTGCAGTAGACTATTGTTCCTGTGGCTCCTTTTCCATCTTCTAGGTCTCCATAACTGTTGTCGTTGTAACCAATGATTTATGCTTCTTTTCCTCTGCTGTATTGAATTCCATAATTCAATGTGCCTTTGATATATCTTATCAAATGTTTGCCTTCATGTGAGTCGTTTTTGGATTCTCCATAAATCTACTCACGTATCCAACTGCGTAGGTGATATCTGGTCTGGTATGTGTAAGGTACCTTAAGCTTCCAATTAGCTTTCTATATTCTGTCTCATTGACGGGTTCACTCTCATCTTCTTTAATGAGCTTCAGACCTAGTTCCATTGCACTCTTTATTGGATTGCAGTCTTCTAGTCCAGCTTCCTTAATAACTTTCTTTGCGTAGGCTGATTGCTTCAATTGTATCCTTCCCTGTTCTTGGCGTACTTCTATCCCTAGATAGTATATGAGTGGTCCTAAATGACTCATCTTAAACTTGCCTTGCATTTCCTTCTTGAAGCTTGATATATCCTTGATTGAACTCCCTGTCACTATTATGTCATTGACATAAACTCCTATAATGATTGTTGACTATCTTGAAGTTCTCTTGTAAACTGCTTGTTCTTGTGGACATCTTATAAATCCTATCTCTTTTAGGATGTTATCCAGCCTTAAATTCCATGCTCTTGGTGCTTGCTTCAAACCAAATAGAGCTTTCTTTAGGTTGTAGACTAGGTTCTCTTTTCCTTTTCTTTACGAATCCACCTGGTTGTGATATGTAGACATCTTCCTTTAATTCACCATGTAAGAATGCTGATTTTACATCCAAATGATGTACTTGCCATCCTTTCCGTGCTGCCAATGCTAGTAGTAGCCTAATTGTTTCCATTCTTGCAACGGGTGAAAATAATTCATTGTAATCTATTCCTTCTTGTTGTACATAACCTTTTGCTACTAATCTGGCCTTATGCTTGGTGATGTGTCCACTTGCGTCTCTCTTGACCTTAAAGACCCATTTTAGACCTATTGGTTTCTGACTTGAGGGGAGCGTAGTCAGTGTCCAAGTGTTATTCTTTTCTATAGAGTCTATCTCGCTTTCCATTTCTTCTATCCATTGTGGGTAATCTGCTGCTTCTTTGTAATTTGCAGGTTCTTCATCATATGTTAAATATAGATGTTCATAATCTTCTGGTCTAAGAGGTTGTGTGGCTGCATAGATGTCACTAAGTGATCTAAGGGCTCAAACTAGTTTATTTTGGGAGCCTGGTGAGTCTTCTAACTCTTGAGTACCTGTCTCAACTAGTGGATCACTTATTGGTGTCTCTTGAACTCTTATTGGAGTTCTTGTAGCTGTGATTGGACTGCTGAAAAATTCATTATCACTCTCTTGATCTTCACTGTCCTCATTACTTTGCTCTTGTACAGCTTCACTTTCTTGATCTCCATGTATCTCAAATCTCGTCCAAGATGGTTTGTCTTCGCTTCCTTCTTTCAAGTAGTTGTCCCAATCCCATGGTTCATTCTCTATGAATTGGACATCTCTACTGATATGTATCTTTTCTTCTACGGGATCATATAATCTATAGGCTTTTGAACCATTTTCATTTCCTAGATGTACCATTTTCTTTCTTCTATCTTCTAACTTCTTCAAATAGGGCGTTGTTACCTTCACATATGTTGTGCATCCAAATACTCTAATGTGCTTGATATTGAGTGTCTTTCCTTTTACTGCTTCGTAGGGTGTCATTCCCTGTAATGCTTTTGTAGGTAACCGATTTAGTATGTAAATCACATATCTTGTTGCTTCTGCCCATAAGTTCTGTGGTACGTTCACAGCCTTTAACATGCTTCTTGTCATACTCATTACTGAATGGTTTCTTTTCTCTACTACACCATTCTGCTGAGGTGTGTAAGGTGCTGTAAGCTGTCTGAGGATTCCTTTGTCCTCACAATACGTGGTAAGTGCTTTAGAAGTAAATTCTCCTCCACGGTCCGTTCTTAATCTCTTGAGCTTGTGACTTGTCTCTTGTCTCTGTTTGAGCTTCACTTAGAAATTTCTTGAAATTCTCATAAACTTGATCTTTTGACTTAAGCATGTAGATCCACATATATCTTGAATAATTGTCAACTATCAGGAAAAAATAGCTGTTGCCTGCTAATGATGTGGGTGTAATCGGTCCACATAAATCCGCATGTACTAATTCTAGAGGTCTCGTAGCTCTAAAACTTGCTTGAGAGGGAAACGGAAGCCTGCTTTGTTTTCTCGTAATATATGCATCACATACTTGAGATGGGTGCTTAATCTTTGGTATTCCACGTGCCATTTCTTTTATGCTTAATTGTCTTAGTGAATTAAAATTCACATGTCCCATACGTGCATGCCATAACCATGCAGGTGATACTATTCTGGCTTGTAAACAAATCGGACTTGTTATTCTGAGCCTTACTTTGTAGAGTCTATTCTTAGCTCTTGGGACTTTCATCAATAGGTTGCTGTAGGCGTCATAAATCCATAGATATTCGTTCTCCATAAGCACTTTACATCCATTTTCTGTAACTTGTCCGAGGCTTAGGATGTTGCTTTGGAGTGTTGGAATGTAGTAGACTTCTGTAACTAGTCTTTGTTCTCCATTGTTGCATTCCAATAATATTGAGCCTTTACCTTTGATATTGACACATGATCCATCTCCAAACTTTACACTTCCTGCTATCTTTTCATCTAACTCTGTGAAATAGAAGCGTCTTCCTGTCATATGATTGCTTGCTCCATTGTCTAAATACCATATCTCATTTCCATTATCTTCACTGTGATAACGTTCTGGTATAATCTTCTTATCTTCTAGAACTACCTTTCTTTCTTCACCAACTGCCATAAGTAATGCGGGATCCTATTCTTCCATTACTAGGTGAGATTCTTCTTGCTTACTTCGAGGTTTAGGACATCTGGGAGCTATATGTCCTACTTCATTGCAATTGTAACATCTTACATTGCTTGCATCTTTCTTGGGCTTGTGACTGCTGTCGTCATGACGATTCTTAGTGGAATTTCTATCACTTCTCTGATCTTGATGGCCATTTCTGTCAAAGTTCTTCCTCTCATTTCTTTGACTTCTGTCTAACTTCCTAAAGTTTTGTCTACCTCGATTCTGATTGTAGTTCTTGTAATTGCTGTAAGGCCTTCTCTCTTGCCTTGTAAATAACAGCTTCTCTTGACCCGATGGTCCAAATATCTTCTCATCTCTTGACTTAAGATGTTCCTCAAAAGCTTTAAGTCTTCCAAGCGCTTCAACTAGCGTCATGGTATCCATATCTGAATATTTTTCTATGGATGCAATAATCTGTATGAACCTTTCTGGTACGGAGTCCAGAAATTTTCGTGCCAACATTAACTCTTCAATTTTCGTTCCTAGGGTTTTTGACTTTGTACTAATCGCACTTAACCTACCAGCAAACTGGTCTATGGTTTATGTCTCTCTCATTGATAGCATCTCAAATTCTGTGCGTAATGATTGAAGTCTTGCTTTCTAGACTCGGTCAATTCCAATAAATCTTGTCTTTAATTCTTCCTAGATTTCTCTTGCTGTAGAATTTGACGCCACCTGCATCACCATATCTTCTGGAATTGTCTGAAAGAGATAGGCAATCACTGTCCTATCATTCTTTACATCTACCGTTGACGTGCCTTCTGTGGGTTCCACTACTTCCCAAAGGCTATCAGCATTCAATATTGCCTTAACACAAACAACCCAAATCGTGTAATTTGTAGATGTCAACACCGGTGTTTGGAGGTTGAAAGTAAGAGTCTCCTTCGTGACTGTCTCCTTTACTGTAATTGCGGGTTTAACGGGCGTCTTCTACGGACTTTTGTTCTTTTTCTTCCCTATTTTCCAAGTCTAATATGGACTACCCAACACTTCTATGGAACTTTTTGCTTGACTACCCTTGTCAAACTTGACTATGATATGTCTCGAAAATATTCTTTGATTAACAAAGTTTGATGCTTTGTAGGGCCCTCAACAAAATACCAAGACCCTTGTTATAATATTTCCTTTGTATCACTAGTGTTCCTTCTAACCAAATTCTAAAGTCAATCCTTTTTTACTTGATAATCATCCAACAATGATTGATTAGTGTTCTTCTAATAACACCCTTTGTCTATCTTAAACACCGTTCTAAAACAAACCACTTTGTTTTTTTTTTCAATAATTTGACTTCAATCCTTTTTTTTCTCAAATCAGTGTACAAACCCGACAAAATACACTGATATAATAACTTTCTTCACAATACACCCTCACTAATATTATAATATTTTTTTGTTTGACTTTATAAAGTCAACTTCTTCTCCTTTAATTTTCCACGTAAATATTTGCCCAACAAGAAAACTAACAAACTTTGTTTTCCTTTTTCCTTTGAAAAACTTCTCATCGATTACAACTAAATGGAACTAACAATCTTTTGTTCCACAAAACAACTGTTTTTGGATCCTTATCCAAAACGATAATCGAATACTGAAATTTTTTTCAGATGGTTTCAGTTCTTCCCTGAACCTGATATCTTAATCCTTTTGTTCTTGATGTTTTTTTTATAAAAATGATTTGTTTTGTATATACGAATGTTCGGAATCAACACTTGAAATTTGAAAACTTGTTTTGATTGAAATTTGAAAACTTGTTTTGATTGAAATTTGAAAACTTGTTTTGATTGAAAAAAATTTGGCGGGAAACGATGTGTTGTTCGAACAAAACAGAGTAACACTTCTGGTTTCGATTTTTTTAAATTGGATTAAGATTTGGTATTCGATTGTGATTATAAATAGGTCAGGGATATGTATAACCGTTTTGATTGCGTCTAATTCAATCCTTCGTTGGTTCCGGTATCTCCCCGTAATATATGAACTCGCCGGAAAACCTCTTAGAAACCGGTTTGTTCTTCATTCAACAGTTATAGACTTTGTGTATTGATCTTTCTTCAATCCTGGATGTCCTTGGATGGTTGTTACAACGTTTTGGCGATTGATTTCGACTATTTCTGTTTTGGAACAGAAACAGGGGATCGCACTTCTGATCTTCTACTTCGTCTTCTCTGTAACGAACGGAACTAATTGATTAACCAAATGCTCTGATGCCAAATGTTAGATCACAGGATTGGTGAGGGTGAAATATTTGAGAGAGAATTCTTGAGATGCAAAGATTCATTACATTGATAAATGAAATGATATGTTGGGTATTTATACATGATGAAAGGGTGTGACCCTTTGACTAACAACCGACACACCGGTTGGTTTATAACCGACACACCTATAAAAACTTAGGATATCTAATAATATGTATAATACTTAGGATATATAGATATATACGGAAATCAGGAATTATATGTCTAACAAGTTTGACCTATAGAATAGTATTCATCAAAATCGGTTATATTGAACCGTAAATAACTCCCAAGTGCCGTCGTGGAAAGGTCCTGTGACATCCAACAACTAAAATTTGTTCGAATTATGTAACATGACTTTTATTCATTTTTAAACATGAGATACGCCCTAACCAACTTAAGAACAAGATTATGTTCATTCACGGTTCCTTCCACATTGTTTAATTGAGAGGACAGATCCTGAAGGGTCTGACAATAGGCTTCAAGAGAAGGGCAGGAGCTGAATTTCAGATTCACAAACTTGGCTTGAAAGGCAGCTCAACGAGGTCCTTTATTGTTGTGAAAGATGTCTTTCACACGGTTCCTGGCCTCAAGAGCTGTTGACTCATCTTCTATCACTCGACGGAGATAGTCATTTGATAGTGTTCCGTAGATCCACTGTTCCACAACAGCATCAATCTTCATCCATTGAGCATGGTTGCGGTCATCTTCAGGAGGGGGCGGTTCGATGATATGGTCCAAGACCTCATATCCACGAGCATGAAGTTGGAATAACTTCACCCACACAGAGTAGGAGACCTTGATTCCATTCAAGATTCGGACCTTCTTCATGATATCTGTGACAGTGTACACGGGATGAAGGGGAACATGTTCTGGTCTGGGAGGTGCTTCGGTTTTGTCTGCCATGGAGGCTGACTGAAATAGGTGCAGGAATCGAAAAAAAAGGAAAAGGTAGGCCGGCGGCAATGGGGTCGAAACCCTAGATTTTGGATCGAAATCCAAATGGGAAGTTGGCTGCGGAATTAGGGTATAAAGTGTGAGGCTCTGATACCATGTAATCTTTGTGAATTGTATGATTATCATTCAATCAAAGCAAACCATATATACAAGTTTACATGAGATAACAAAGGAAACAATATCTTCTAAATAAGTGGAGATATATACAATCATAATGGTGAGAGATATACAACATTAATAATATGATATGATATGGTCCGCTAATACCAAGGAGATCCCAAAAACTAACTTCAGGAGAAGCACAACCGTGCCGATATAACGCATGGGTGTTTCGACCAAAATCATTGAAGCACACCTTTGCTTGTACACATGAACAATCATGCCAACCATATTTAAGATATCAAAAAAAATTGGTATGAGACAAGATAATGGCATGGTCAATCTCTTAATTTTCCCACATACTTAGATCAAGAAGCGTTTTGTAAAACCTCGCTTGTCTTTGGTTGTTCAATTGTGATCACACCATGATTATATCACCAAAGTGTTGGTTGTTTTATATTTTTAGCCACTTGTGGCTAGTCTTCTTGTATCACTTTGTTATAGATGAATAATAATGTTAATCCACAATATTTGATGTTTACTTTAAACGATTTATTCATAATTTCAAATTCTTAATCCATGATTATTCTTCATGAATATGAGTTCTTAAAGTTTATTTTTTTATTAATTTAATTGAGTTTTGGACTTGTGTTTGTAAGGCGATCGTGGGTCGTTACATGCATTCTAAGTTTGTATGATCTATATAAAAACTACTTTATACCCCGGGAGCGTCCTGGGTTGAGAAATCTAAATAAAGTGAATAAAATTATAAGTATCTAAACTATAAAAATGGCATCTGCCAATATATGATTAATGATTATTATTATTTTAAACAAATCTTTGCCATAAGTTATCATATTTTAATATAAAAAAAGGGTAATTGGGTCGGGTATCACCTAATCCCAGGCCCGACCCAAACTCACAATTTTTTTAAACTAATTCCAAACCTGACACAATACCTGGCGGGTTACAAAAAATAGTCGTTTTTTTTCTCCGTTTTTTATATAGCACTATGATACTCGTTGGAAAGATAATAAAACGCTCGTTAATTTGGTGTAATTTTTTTCTTTAAAAAATCTCGTATATAAACATATTAACATTTAAAAGTTATGAGAGGAAACATGAGAGAGGAAATAATAAAGTTTTAATATTTATATTTAGTAGATTAGGTATTTAATAAATTATGTTAAATCATATTTAAACCATATTTATTCCTTTTTTTTAATTGGTTTAGAGTTGCCACATCACATCATATGTGGCATCTCTCAAAAGAGAGTTTGCATAATATCATGACATGTCATTAAAAATGCTTTGGTTTATTATATGTATAGATAGATAGATAGATGATCCGGTTATTGCATTAGAAATGGTGGATAGAGCTTCCAAAACTGATAGTGGCTTTGGTTGATGTACTATTTTAAAGCCATTGGATTCAAAGTAATTGTGAAATTAATGGGGTGTTTGGGATTGATTATTCAAAACAACTTATGCGTTTTGGAAAAGCAGGGGTGGAGCTGCTTATAGATTATTGCGTTTTGGTAGCCTAAAAAACTGATTATCTACGTTTTCAAAACGCAATCCCAAACACCCTCTAAGTCTTATGTCGGTTGATTAGTAATTTATCCTGTCCACGGATATATTACAGGGTATATCACCTTGTGCATTGAAACTTTACCCTTAAAGTTAGTCATGTTTTAAGATGGATTTAATTCCAGCTTTAACAAAACATGTGGGAATCGTAACCTGAACAAGGAGTTTTTTCATTTTATGAAAAGTGTGACAGGTCCTGAAATACCGCGTCATTTAGCCATTTTCAAGTATTGAGTTTTACATCAAGAAGATTTAAAGGCAAGTGTGATATCTAACACAAATTCTGAAAAACTACAAGCTAGAAATCAACAAAAGCGAAAACCTAAAAACTAATATTGTAGGGTATGATAAAACAGTTCCAATGCCGCTTGAATGAGTTCAATCGGAGTCCTTTTGATGCATTTCCTAAAACTTTATATTTTTCTTTCAGTGTGTATTTGATCTTAACCTTGTGTGTGTGCGCACACAAGTATTAGGACTAGAAAATCGTGTCTTAACAGGTTTAACAGGTCAAAGACGACGCGAACAACACAAGTTTTAAACTTGAACACAATTTGTTTTAGCTTCTTTATATCGCATGTTTATAACACAGTTATATGTTTTATGTAGTAACAAAGAGATATGATGAATCATATCATCCTAATTCTATTTATTTAAAAAAAAGAAAAATTTCACATAGTGTACATTTTAATTAACATGTCTAATCGTGTTGTATACAGGTTAACATTGCCAGCCGCCATGTATGCAAGTAGAATTTATTTAAAAAAAAGGCTATTTAAGAGTAACCTCAGGGCCATTTTTGAACATGGGCGAAGTGGGCAACGACCCAAGGTGTATGTATTAGTTAGTGGCTTACATTTTAAGATAGAGAATTTGAATTTGAGTATCTCTCTTCTCCCATTTAATTTTTCTATAACAAATTAACAATGCATTTAAAGAGGAAGGCCAAACTTTTCTTTGTTTTCTAATTTTACATGCATTTAAAATTGTTTGTTTAGACCCTTTTATTTTATTTACTTTTACTATATGATTTAGTTTTGTCATGTACTTTGTTTAAGTTTAACAAAAATCCAACCGTAAATGATTTATATGTTTAATATATATATTTTTGCTTTATGTATTGATGCCTGATTACTAAAAGTTGAAACTTCGATTTTCATAGGGGCGGCTCTTTTTACTCGCTCAGGCCCAATACGATTCAAGTATTCTGGTCACGACTCTGATTAACGGTGTTTAGAAAATCCACATATGGATGTTGCAAATATACGTCATGAGGGTAACGAAACGGCCCATTCTACGAACCGGTTGGAGAAGAGAGTTTCATACTGCCAAAGAGAAGTAGGCTATTAAAATGTTTTTATAAAATTTTACATGGGCTCACAATGGATTGTAATGGGCTTATTTTTCTTGTTTTATTTATTGCTTTGTTTAAAATTCTCTTATGTTTTACTAGCAAATGAGACCCGTGCGACAAGTGGCGAGTGAGAACTCAATCTATTTTGGTCGTCCAACATAAAAATGTAGAACAACTGAAACATTTAATAAAACTAGTGGGGTGCCCGCGCGTTGCAGCGGGAAATTCACGTGCAACCCCTTACAAGTGTGTCTTTCTTTAGAAGAAACCAAACAATATCACCCTCGTCCTTTGTATGACAAAATGAACATAATATTCTTAATATCCTATTAATGGGGCGAGGAGTATGTTGTGTATGTTGTTAATAATTACAATCAAATATATAACAATCAATGTAAACTTCACTAAATAACGCTAAAATTAGCAAATTATAAATAACTCCGACAATTATAACAACATACGAAAACTGACTTTAAGCTTCTCACGCTCGCGACCAATTGCGATAGGTAACACCACTTCAAGTATGTGTGTAACAAAAGGAACCCCCTTCTACACAGATAAGAAAAAAGTATTGTTTTCTTGTTCGCACCCAAGTGACAACATTACCATTCTTCATAGACAACAAATAATAACCTCCAAGTTCTTTTGAAAATTAACTTGCTGCTAAATGATATGACCATGTGAATTTTGCCAAGTATGCTTAGGTTGACTAAAACAAGGATATGCTCGGGTTGACCTTCATCATGGCCAACACCTGTCGTGCCATGCCTTTGATCATCAGCTTTTATGTTGACTGGTGGGGCAATATCTTGATCAAATCATATGTCGCTACCATCTTTTCTTCTCCGATTACATGGTCAACCTGGTACAATATCAATACATTAGCAACAATATGAGGCTCTTATAAAAAGTAGATGATTTCTCTTAATAACATTATATTATATCTTCTATATGTACAACATAAGATGGTCTATTTCATGTTAAAACTAAAAATCACAAAAAAAGTGTAGTTAGTATCCAGAATCTTCAATCAAGAATAACATAATTGAGCACATAATTTTCGAATAGAATTCAGCTCAAAAGCCCGAAATCATTTTATTACATGGATTCATAGGATACTTAAGAAAAACACATCATTTGTCACATTTAGATCTCTAACCAAATAAGGAAACAAGATCCTTTAGCTATAAGGTTCCGTGTTAGACCAGACTTTACATGGCATATATGATATATGTGTAACACAAGCAGAATTCATAAAAACTAACATCCAAAAACACAAGCAGAATTCATAAAAACTGGTTCGTACATCTTTACAAGACTCCTTTTCAAAAATAATAACACGTCCTCCTTGATCACCAACAGCAAGATAATCAACAGCTTTATCAAACTCAATGGCACTCACTTTTGACGATACACAAACAAAACACGGATCCACTGTCCTAAGTAATCATATCATAATAATTATAAAGCAAGAATCACAATGAGTTAAAATTATACATAGAAAGTAAAGAAAAAGAGAACGTGTGCTTGCTTCAAGTGGAACAAAGACAAAGGGATTTGCGACAGAATACCAGTCTCCTCCAATCATGGAAAATTAGTCAGTTGGGTAACTACTCAAAAAGCTTTGGGTCGAAATGGTAGCTCTTTAGTAGACGTCGAAACTATGCCAATCAACCCGCAAACATTGTTCGTTGTCCAAATTTTATACAATTTCAGTCCAGCAGGTTGGGTAATGCGTTGAAGTTGGTGTAAAGTGCAACTCAAAACAAGCGAGGCTGTACTGGCCTGCAAATGTTTTTTTTTTTTTTCATTCTTTTTTTCTCTTGAAATTACTAATGTAAAACCTTACAAGAAAATCCAACTGTATGTCATAAAGCGATTTAAGCGGCTTCTATGCTTTCAAGTTAACTTCAAATGGCTCTCAATCCCTTAGAAATAAAACAAAGAAACAGAAAACATACCAATCATGGAGTGCACAGTGGTCTCTCAATTCAGCTTAATTTCGGTACAATTTGCTCTCCGTTCAGCTTAGTTTTGTTACAATTTGTTGTCCATTCAGCTTAATTTCGGAAACAATCTTCTCTGGCAGTTAATTTCGGTACGATTGTTGACCTCATGATCCTAAAACAGTTAAACAACACAAGATTCAAAAACAGAATTTTAGCCTTATTTTTCAAAAATCTTTCAAATTCAATAAATAATAAAAAACTAAATAAACAGTTGGGAAAGTTCTTTATCATATTTCTTGCATCAAAATAGTCTACAATAAAGAACAACAGATTCATACTTAAAACTCCAATTAAAACCATAAAAATATTAATCAAATCCAACCAAGAACTAATGATTCAACTTTAAAATATGGATGACAAACCTGCTTTTGTCTCTGCCAATCTTCAATACCTTCTTTAACCATAGTAGCACCAATAGAAACAATCAAAGGAAGGATAGCACTAACAGCAGAGTAAGGAGCAAGGTCTGCAAATGACAGAGTACCAGTAAAAAGAAAATAGAAATTTGCAACTCTTCTAAACTGTTCAAACAAAAACTTTGGTAAGAAAGTCATTGGTGTATACTTAGTAGACCTAATCTAACCTAATTTCTCTTCTCCACCCATGAGAATCTAGTGCCAAAATCAACCACATGATGATCAAATATACACTATTTATTACCGGATTAACACAAACACAAAGAACAAATAGACAAAAATAAAAAGAAGGTATGAACGATTAGTGAAGGTGATTGATAGTTACCTGTTCTACGTTTGGTAGGGGTGGAACGGATCAGATGTGGGGGCTGGTTGCAGTGTTAAAGGGATTGGAGGTGTGTAAGATTGAAAATTGAAATTGGGGCAAATGAAAGTGTCGTAACTTCTATGCTCTATGTGTCTCTTCGTTTTCCAGTAATAAACACAATTGAAAGCACTCTTACGTTGAAGATGACAAACCACCATTGTAGGGGCAAGGATGGAAGATGGAGGGTACTATCGTAAAAATGTTATGATATTGTAAAGGATGATGAAGGTGAAATGTCTATATTACCCTTTCAGATGTCTTAATTGTCACAATTATGCCCATAATACCCTAAAATTTCTTGCTTAAATATGTTGTACATATTGCTTGTTAAGTTATACGGAAATATAAATTACTAAATGGTACACCACTCCTCCTTTATAAAGTAGTATAGATAAGCACAAAAACGTATTACATTTTTTATGACTCATGAAAGGTAAAGTAACTCAAATTTACACCGTCTAATGAAATGCATTATATTTGCCATATTTGTTTCCCGACAAAATTTATGTCTAAAAATAAGCACGGAATTTATTGTATTTGACATGACTCATTTTTGAAAAAAAAAAAACAAAAAATACGTCGAAACGTAAATAAATGAAAACTTATTTTATTTTATCCAACTCGATTCCGAACAAAATGTACGTCTAAAAATAAGCACGAAATCGTATCATACTTGACATGACTTATTTTCAAAAAAAATACGCCGAAACAGAAACAAACTTAAATTTATTCCGTCACGTAGATACAAATAAACAAAAAAAACTCGAGGGGGATCAAAATGACATATTACAAAGTTATATAAATTAAGTTGACAATGCCCAAAAGTTAGAACACCCGCAATGGTGGGTAAAGGATTCGGCAAGTAGGATTGAACTTAAGCAAACTGAACCACCTCCATTGTAGTAGTCCGGTTGGTACTTTGGAGGGGAAATGTTTGATAGAATGGATGTGTTTGGTTTGGAATATGGTGGGCACTTTTAAATAATTTTTTTTTTTTTTGTGTGGGTATAAAATAATAAAAGGAAAATTAGGTGATGAGGCAGAAGTTTGGAATCATTTATGATTATGGAAAAAATGGGTTTGAAAAGGTTGTGTTTCGAAATAATGTATCATGATGAAGTGATGGTTTAAAACTTCAAACCACTTTTCCTTATCGTAGATGCTCTTAGAAGGGTTGAGATTCACAAAAAGACAAAAATAAAATAAAATTATAAACAAAAATAATTGAAGTACTATAGGTAAGATAACATGATATATATATACACACACGTTAATTTGAGAAGAGAAGTAGAGTGCGAGAAGAAACTCAAATCTTCATATATATATATATATATATATATATATATATATATATATATATATATATATAGCGGAGGGATAACATGAAAACCCTCTTGAGTTGAGAAAACCCATGTAAAAAACCATTATCTTTTTTTTTTTGAAAAAAATAACCAATGTAAAATACATGTTTTTAAGCATTTTTTGCAACAAAAAAAAAATAAATAAATAACAAAAGCGCCGATGGGATTTTTTTTTAAAAAATAAACAAAGTTGCTAAAAAAAACATATGTTTTCAGCTAATTGCCTATGTTTTTAGCAACTTTGTTTATTTTTTAAAAAAAAATCTCATCGGCGTTTTTTTTATTTTTTTGGCCAAAACGCTTACAAATATGTATTTTACATTTGTTATTTTTTTCAAAGAAAAAAAAATGTTTTTTTACATGGGTTTTCGAAGGTTTTCTCAACTCAAGCGGGTTTTCATTTTATACTTGACCTCTATATATATATATATAGGGGAAGGTTCAATTGAGAACTCATAGTTAGGGAGAGAACTCGAGAACTCTATATTACACATATGTAATATATCATATGCTGTATATTACACTTGTGTAATATATTACTATTGCATATGTTGCACATGTGCAATATATCATATGTTACACATGTGTAATATATATTACACATATGTAATACACTCAATATATCATATATTGCACATGTGTAATATATCCTATGTTACACATGTGTAATATATATTACACATGTGTAATATATATTGCACATATGTAACATAAAGTTCTCGAGTTCTCTCAATAAAATGAGTTTTCTATTGAACCATCCCCTATATATATATATATATATATATATATATATATATATATATATATATATATATAGGGGATGGATATTATGAAAACCCACTATTAGAGTGAAAACCGTGGAAACTCTAACTTCCCGAGCTTTTTAGGGCCTGAAAATTTTAGGGCATGTAATATACATAATTCTAAGCATTTTGAGCCAAAAAATCAAAAAAACGCCGAGCGGTTTAAAAAAAAAAAGTTTTCAGGTAACACATGTTACACGAAAATTACACATGTTATTTTCTGGTAAGATGTGTTACCCGGAAACGTTTAAAAAAAAAAACCGCTCGACACTTTTTTGATTTTTTTGGCTCAAAATGCTTAGAATCATGTATATTACATGCCCTAAAATATTCATAAAAAAACCTCGGGAAGTTAGAGTTTCCATAGTTTTCACTCTAAAAGGGTTTTCTCCATATACTTACACTATATATATATATATATATATATATATATATATATATATATATATATAGAGTAAACTATCAAAATGGTCCCTGAGATTTGGCCCAAAATGCCACATTCGATAGAAAAGTTTTTTTTTAATCACTAGAAACCTAGTGGTTTCATTTTGGAGTTATTTTGAACCATTTTTTAAACGGAATTAAAAAACTCAGTTAACTTTAGTGGCAAAATAGTCATTTCAGGGTAAAAATTTTAAAAACCCCTTTTAACCCTTTTTCCATCTCAGTCGACTGATTTCTCTTCTTCTTCCTCATTTCATTTAAAAATCCATAATCCCCAAATCTCAAAAATCCCCAAATTGAAGAACAATAAGCAATGAGGATGGAGGTCTAAGAAGCAGGAGCACGTTTAACCGGTTTAAATCGATTTCTGGAAGTGGGAATTTGTAGTGTGCAGAATCCTCAAATAGCAGAACGTGGTCGGATACATTCTTGCCGGAGGTTGTTAACATAACAGGCAAACCGTTTTCTTCGTTCAAATAAGAAAAGGGAAGTTATAGGAATCAAAATAATTGAAGATGTTATGTCGGAACTACTAAATGTATGATAACTTTAGTCTTTTCATGTCGTTAATTAATAATCACATCTTCAACATTTCTTTTAATGTAATTTGTTTTTTGTGTTCTGATATCATGTATGATGAGATATTTGATGAAACCGATCATCATAAGCAATAGCCAGTTGGAGAGAGAGGCCATATGCTTATGAGGATAAAAAGTGAGAGTAGAATAACCATTAGTATGACTGTGATATACTAACACATAGAGAACTATATAACTTTAGCAATTGTAGTAAAGCATTGCTTATTGTTCTTCAATTTGGGGATTAGGGTTTTTTGAATGAAATGAGAAAGAAGAAGATAAATCAGTCGACTGAGGTGGAAGAAGGGTTAAAAGATGTTTTTAAAACTTTTAACCTAAAATGACTATTTTACCCCTAAAGTTAACTAAGTTTTTTAACTCCGTTTAAAAAATGGTTCAAAATGGCACCAAAATGAATCCACTGGGTTTCTAGTGATTAAAAAAAAAAAGAACTTTTCTGTCTAAAGTGGCATTTTAGGCCAAACCTCAAGGACCATTTTAACAGTTTACTCCATATTATTATAGGGATTTATATAATAGTGAGTGTTTTCTTGCCCAGCATTCCATCATTCCAGACTATTATAGGGATTTAACCCATGCTGAAGGTAGCTTGCTCACCAAGTCGCCCACTTGAGAAGCTGGTCGCTAGAAAGAAGCGATAAGGAACTACGAAGCTTTGCTTCCCCCCTGTAGTCGTAATACTCGGCTCGTCGCTACTTTTCTTCAAAAGGTAACCGATGGTTCCCGACTTTCTACTGGTTTTCATAACCGTAATCCTTTTTCCGATTAGATAAGCTTCTTTTTTTCATAGCGACCCTATTGTTGTTTATTCATGTTTTAGATATATATATATATATATATTAATCAATTAAGTATATTTAAGTATATTAATATTTATTATAACATTATATTTATTACGATGTTATTAAGTATTTTTATACTAATCTAACCAGTCGTACAAATAAAATATTATTGTGATGAAAGGTCTAGTTTTTAATAAAGTTATATATCGTTTACATAATGCTATGGGGAGTGCTCCCCTTCTTTCCTCTTGTTCACATCAGCATCATGTCACCATTTTCTTTTCATTTTGAATGGTGTGCTCCGCTTTCCCCCTTACATTTTTATAATCTTTTTATTTAATCTAGTTTATATTTTACTTAAACTTTTTTTCATTAAAATAAAAAAAACTTCATAAAAAAATGCAAAACTACATAAACCTAATTAAATAAAAATACTTAAACATAAACCTAATTAAAACATTACTTAAACATAAACCTAAAGTTAACACATTACTTAAACATATATTAACATATTAAACACACCAACTAATACATGTGATCTCAATCCTCTATGGTAGTCTCTGGAGATGACACGTCACGATCGCTATCACGGCCGTCCGACCTAGCATCTTGACGGATGTATTCGAAGTCAGGACTTGGAAGACGATACGATTCATCGTCCATAGTGACGTACTCCTCGCCCGGGTCAGTTTCGTACCCTTCAGCCCAGCTAGGTACTACTTGTGTTGGACAAATGTTTGAAACGGGAGGGTTTGGGGTGAAGTTTGTTTGCATTTCCCGAGCTTGTAGTTGATTAAATTGGAGTACAACCATAGTGTAGTCATATGCCCAGTGAAATTTCTTGTCTGTAAGAGGAGGATTTGGATCGACACTTGATTGAGTCGGTGTGTAGGTTGGTAAAGGAGGAGTGATTATTGGTTATGGAGGAGTGTAGAGTAGACGACGAGAAGTGTACACTTGTTGATGCAGTGTGTACACTGTTTGTGGAGAAGTGTACACTTGTTGAGGGGGAGACAACACTGGTTGAGGAGGAAAATGAGCGACACCGGCTATGAACGTCGGCGAGAATATCGCTTGAGATTGGAAGGTCCAACTGCCTTAGTAGGATAACCAACACCCATAATTTTATTTATTTAATATTTAGTGTCTGATTTTTATAAAAGATAGTGTGTATATGTGAGTAGATGATGGGTAAATGGTAAGGTAAAGTTAATATATATATATATATATATATATATATATATATATATATATATATATATATAGATAAGTTAATTTAAAAAATAATTAGACTGTTTCAAACGATCATTAAGCCATAGTTAAAAAAAAGTGATCGGGAGGGGGAGGGGTGTTCACCGTCGGTGGGAGCCACCTCAGCCCCGTCTCCGGTCCATATAGCATAACTGAGTAATCACGTGTACATCTAAAATACGTATTTATATCATGTTTTATTAAACAAACATATGTGGTCCTTTTGACATGAAAATCGTCGATAGCAACATATGTGGTACTTGATATATCTTATAAAGTTGAAGTACATCTATTTTAGTGAATGAAACATATTAAAATAAAATAATAGCTTGAATACAGAAATTTTATCCTATTAGCTTGATTTTCAAATTTCAACAGCGTGTCAAATTGCGACCCATCTTATATGAAACATGAAATTCACATGCGTGCACGTTAGTATTGGTAATGTCTGAACTAAAGTCGGCAAATCACAAATGGTATCTCAATTCATGTCAATTTATATAGGAACAGGAAGACTCGAGACTCGCAATTAAAATCTGCCACATTTGAGCAAATAAGAATTTCACATCTAGTAAAAATGGGTTCATGAGGTTTGCACATCTAGTAAAAATGGCATAATTTGAATTTTTTTTTCTCAGTACTTTGAGAAAACGTTCAATGTGCTATAGTGGAAAATTATTTGCATTTTAACATTTTAGAAATTAACACCCCTAACGTTAAGTGCCAAACCACAACGAATCGTTGTAGTCGAAAGAGGCATTCCTAAAAATCCCTAAAAATTTATGTATCATATCCGAGCGATTAAAAAATAGGCTTCTTAGACCCAAGTTTAAGTATTAAATGAGTTATATAAAAAAATATATACATATATATAAGAAACTTTTAAAAAAATATGCTCCCAAGATCTATGGACCCTGTCCGGTTGGTCTCCTCAGACCTCCCCAAAGACAGCCCGACTCACCTTTACACCATCTTAGAATGTATCTTTTAACGAATTTTATTTTTGTTACCATTACACCATCTTAGAATGTATTTTTTTTAACGAATTTGATTTTTGTTAAGGTTGAAAATGGGTAAATATAACATTTAGAAAAATAAGGGGAAAGTAGCCATTGCTTGAATTTTTATAATGAAATAAGTCAATATGATACGTTAAGTAATTTTTAAGTGCATATATGAGATTTTAGATATTTTATGTTTACGGATGCACATATGATATTTGATTAGTCAGATCACTTAGAGGAAATGAGATTCGTAATATCATTCTTGGTTAAAATGACAGAATGGTCCACTCGTAGTCGATCTGAAACAGAAAGAACTACATTAGAAAAAACTGTGGATGAACATGCAATGACTTTACTAAGGGTTGATGCCTTTATGCAGAAGTCAGAAGCCTCAATTGCTAGTTTGAATGCTAGTGTTCAGGCTTTACTGTCCAAACTAAACACTGAGACTTCTAGTGACGGATCTGGTAATGGAAACCAAGGTTCAAATATGGTGAATAATAATCAGCCTCCAAGAAATGATAGGCTGCATCGAATTGGGAAGATTTATTTCCCTAAGTTTGATGGGTCAGAAGTTGATGACTGGATCTATCGTTGTGAACATTTTTTCACTGTTGATGAAACTCCTGATAATTTCAAAGTTAGGTATGCTTCCATTCATTTGGAAGGCAAGGCAGTTAAGTGGCATCAAATGTTTTTAAAAACAAAAGGAGTACCAATTTCTGAAGTAACATGGCAAGATTACTCAGAGGCTATTGTTAATAGGTTTTCTACTGACCTATTTGAGGATGCCATGGGCACCTTGGCTTCAATGGTTCAGACAGGACCATTGGAAGATTTTTGTGATGATTTTGATGCCGGCTTGTTGAAGGTTTCAATCCCTAAGCCCTATGATGTTAGCATATTCTTGAAGGCCATCAAGCCTGAAATTGGTGGACCAGTCAAGATGTTCAAACCTCAAACAATGAAAGAAGCCTACTATCTTGCAAAAACACAGAATAATACCAATCAGAAGGTCAACCATTCTTCTGTAGTCAGGTATAATTCTTCTTATGGTAAGAATACAGTTAAACCCCCTGTTAATGTTGGTCATCTGCCATTATTACCCTCCCCACCAGTGCATAAAAAGATCAATAATACCAAACAAATTTCAAGTAAGGAAATGGAATTAAAAAGGGCCAAGGGGGAATATTTTTGGTGCCCAGAAAAGTTTTCTTCTACCCACAAATGTCCAAATAAGCAATTGTATGTGCTAGAAGTCATAGGGGCAGAAGAGGAAATTGAAGAAGTACTCCAAGGGAAAGATATGGGTCAAATGGGCTATGAGGAAGTTCAAACAGGGCAACAGGAGTGGACTACCACTCCTCAAATTTCAATTCATGCCTTGACAGGCATGGTTTCTTATTCTACCATGAAGGTTATTGGTACAATAGGAAACAGACAGCTGAGAATTTTGATTGATTCTGGTTCCACACACAATTTTATAAACAAATTGTTGGCCATGAAGTTGAAATGTTCCCTTAAACCAGTCACTAATATGTTAGCTGGAGTAGCTAATGGGTCAGAAATCAGTTGTACAGATTTCTCTCCTAATTTCCAATGGTTTATGAAAGGGAATTGGTTTACCACTGATGTCTTAGCCATTCCTTTGGATAACTATGACATGGTGCTAGGTGTACAATGGTTGCTTACATTGGGGTCAATTGTCTGGAATTTCCTAGACCTTACAATGCAATTTACAATTGATGGCAACCATTACAAGTTGAAGGGTGTGGACAGTAATAAGATGTCCCTATGTTCAGCAAATGCCATGCAGGCTTTGCTAGATAACCAAGAGAAGGTAGTTGAGGCTCATCTCTTGAGTCTGCAATTGCAAGATTCAAAAGAAGACTTCCAACATCAAACAGTGGTTAAAGAAGGAGTGAACCAAGGGGAGATTAATGAGGTGTTGGACAAATTTAAGGATGTATTTGAGGTTCCTACTGCCCTGCCCCCAAAAAGGGAGTTTGACCACAAAATTATGCTAAAAGATGAGTCTCAAGTGGTTAATCTGAAGCCCTACATGTACTAAGCAGCCCAGAAAGATATTATAGAAAAATTGACCTATGAATTGTTAGATACTGGTGTGATTAGGGGAAGCACAAGTCCCTTTGCAGCTCCTGTGGTTTTAGTCAAGAAAAAAGATGGCTCTTGGAGATTTTGTATAGATTACAGAAGGTTAAATGATGCCACAGTTAAAAACAGTTATCCCATTCCACTAGTAGAAGAACTGTTTGAGGAGTTAGGGGAAGTTGTGATCTTCTCTAAGCTGGATTTAAGAGCAGGTTATCATCAAATCAGGATGTATGAAGATGATATTAAGAAGACTGCATTCAGAACCCATGAGGGGCTTTTTGAGTTTGTGGTGATGCCTTTTGGGCTCACCAATGCCCCTGCAACTTTTCAAGCACTCATGAACAACATCTTTAAAGAATATTTGAGGATATTTGTATTGGTCTTCTTTGATGATATTTTGGTGTACATCACTTCTTTGGAATTGCATCTTGAACATCTTCATGAGGTACTTTCTATCCTTAGGCTACATCAGTTATTTGCTAAAAGATCTAAGTGTGTATTTGGAGGGACTTCTGTTGAGTACCTTGGGCATGTCATTTCTAATAAAGGGATCTCCACTGATCCCTCTAAATTACCTGCCATAAGGGAGTGGCCCTTGCCAACTGATGTTAAACAATTGAGGGGATTTTTGGGACTCACAGGGTATTATAGGAGGTTTGTTAAGTCATATGGGGCCATAGCTAGACCACTCACTGATTTGCTTAAAAAAGATGCTTTCAAGTTATCTGAAACATCAACTAAAGCCTTCAACCAATTAAAAGAGATAATGGCCTCTCCTCCTGTTCTTGCCATGCCCAATTTATCTAAACCCTTCATCATTGAAACTGATGCTTCTGGAAAGGGAATTGGGACTGTATTAATGCAAGAAGGACACCCTATTGCCTTCATCAGCAAAGGACTTTCTGCAAGACAACAAGCATTGTCTGTGTATGAAAGGGAGTTATTAGCCATATTGTTTGCAGTTAAACACTGGCATCATTACCTATCAGTGGGTCATTTTGTGATCAGAACTGATCAAAAGAGTTTGAAACATCTTCTTGAACAGAAGATTAACACACCATTACAACAAGTGTGGTTAACAAAGATGTTGGGTTATGATTTTGAGATTGTTTACAAACAAGGATCTGAGAATGGTGTGGCAGATGCCTTGTCCAGGGTTCAATCTCCTGTGTTGATGGCTCTCACAATAACCATTTTTAATCCTGCTTTGTGGGATAAGATTAAATAGTCATGGTCTATTGATCCCAAGTTATCACCTATTGTTACCTTGTTACAAGGGGGCAGAATCACCCTAAGTATGAGTGGAAAGAAGGTGCATTTTTCAAGAAAGGGAAGATTATTGTAGGAAAGGATGAGACTTTACAGAAAGAGATTATCAGTTTTTGTCACAACAGCAGTACAAGGGGACATTCAGGGGTACATGGTACTACGCAGAGGATCAGGTCAGTACTGAACTGGAAGGGTATGAGTAAACAGGTCAGGAATTTCATTAGAAATTGTTGTGAGTGTCAAACGGCTAAGTATGAAACAGTGGCAAGCCCTGGGCTGCTGCAGCCTTTACCCATTCCTGCTAATGTGTTCTCAGACATCTCCATGGATTTTATTGGAGGATTACCTAAGTCCCACGGGAAGATGTTATTTTTGTTGTGGTTGATAGGCTAACCAAATACAGTCATTTTATGGCATTATCTCATCCCATTTCTGCTGCACAGGTTGCTCAAACATTCTTAGACAACATTTATAAACTACATGGCTGGCCTGTCACACCCTCAAAATCCACTTGCGGAGTTTTACCGCGAGGCGCATGAAAAACCAGGATCCAAACCAACGATCACAATAAACAAGTCTAAATGAATTAAAATGTAATTTCAAAACACAGTTTAATATTCCCGTTTACAGCGGAAGCTTATTCAAATAAAATCCAACATAAATAAATCAAGTTCAATGTTTGTGAAATCATGCAACTCTATCTAGACGCCGTGCAGACGCGTGCGCCCTAGTTCCATTGTGCTACCTTAGCGACCTGAGAAAACATGTAAAAGTTTACATCAGCACAAAAATGCTGGTGAGTTTACAGGTTTGCAGTTCAAGTACCAAGTCCACCTGTCCATACTATAACAAATAGAAAACCAGTATACGCTAGCTAGGCTTACGTTTTGTTACTACCACGATTGGAAAACCATTACTAACTCGAATACCAAAAGTATGCCCGATGTATGTTCCTGTTGTTCCGGTTGTTCCTGTTTGAGACAATATGCACCCGCCGACCCTCCAAGTCGACGAGCGGGGTTGGTCACTCCCAATAGCGCTATTCACATTTCCCCGTTGTGCAAACCCGCACATTCATGGTTCCCCCGGGACTTCCAAAAATCGTGTAGTACACAAGAGAAACCCATAGTATGACAGTAGTTACCAAATATAGTTTTAACACATGTTTTCTCCCCCGAAAGTATAAAACCAGTTTAAAAGAGGGGCCGTAAACTCACCTTAAGTTCCTTTACTCCTTAACCCGAGTAAACTCAGCTGCTATGCTAGTCCCGTAAAGTGGCGACCTAACATACGACAGTTACAAGTACTTAGACTAATAACCCGCAGGTTAATTAGTCCCTAGATGTCCAGACCATAACCAAGTTCGTTTGAAAACATCGTGACTGTTTAACTGACCCAAAGTACAAGACTTGACATCCCATTGGTGACCCGAGACTCCCCGTGTTATGTTTACGCTCCAAACCATACAATAACGCGATTACACTTAACACAGGTTAACGTACAACAAATTATAGCACATAGTTCACGTATCACCGAAATACATCCAAATATATGTTACCAAGTTATTAGACATGTTACGAGGTTCCTAGCATGTTACTATATGTCAAATCGGGTCTCGGAATGCTAATATACACTTACAGCAGCAGTACACGCGATTAGGGAGGCTAATCGCATGAACAGTCACACGATTAGGGCTAATCGCCCCTTAAGTCACGCGATTAGGGGCTACTCGCCCCTGTTGTCAGGCGATTGGGCTAATCGCCCTTACTGTCATGCGAGTGGGCTACTCGCCCTTAAGGTTATGCGAGTGGGGCCTACTCGCCCCTAATGTCATGCGAGTAGGGCCTACTCGCCCCTAGCACAGGCGATTAGCAAGGCTACTCGCCTGTAACCTTGCTGTTCCGGTTTTTCGCGCGTTTAACGCCCCAAATCAGATCCAGAGCGTGTGTAACTACCCAATATCATTCCAAACACTATCCTAAACATGTTTAACCCAAAACCCTTCGTTCATCCTCGTAAAATCAGTCCTGCATGCAACCAAAGCAATCCAAACACATACACATAGCATGCAACATTCAATTAACGCATGTAATCATAACCCTATTATCCAATTACTGAGATTTCTATCATCATACTAACAATATTAATTCTGACCTAGCATGATAACACATCAAAACATCATCAAGATTCATAAAAATCCTATCTTTCTAATCATACATACCCATAACGCATGTTTATTAGTTATAATCCGATTAATAACTCTTATTGACGATTTTCAGAAAGCTTTTTCGTTTATGAACAGGTCTGGACCATTAGGGATTGATTAAAAACGTTTACAAAGTGTTATGGATGAGAATCAAACCTTGGAATTGTAAAAGGATGATGGTTAGACCTTGAAACCTTGTGTTTTTGATCAAAATCGCCTTCCAGAGGTTGTTTAAGTGTTTGGGGCGGTTATGGGACGACTAGGGTTGATATTAGGGAGTTTAGGAGGTTAAGTATTGTATTTATAGGCGTTTCTAGTCGTCCAGCACGTCATAGGCGAGTATGCAGCAGTTACATGCGATTAGGGCTGCTAATCGCATGAGATTGGGCCTAATCGCCCCTATGTATACACGAGTAGCCTCCTACTCGTGTCTAATGTCCCCTACTCGCCTCCCCTATGGGCGATTAGGCTTCCTAATCGCCTGTAGGGGTTCCTTTTGTGTGTTTTGCGCGTTAAACCCCGTTTTAACATATGTTAACACATATTAATGTACCGACAAGTCACATAATGATTGTAAACACATAACACCAGTAAATACACATATTTACACTCGTTCACCAATTCCCGGGACTCGAGACTCGTACGTTCCGTATGCCCTGACGATCCTACCGATCGTCACCGTTTGTACACTTGGTTAAGGACCGACATCTAATGAACCTCTAGACCAACATCCAATGATCTTCTAGGCTAACCAATAGTTCCCATAACCCGACTTAACTAACCCAGTTAAGTACAATATACGCGTGACTCGCTAAGGTAGACTTTCATCTAGACAACGTTGTTAACCAGAATTTGCCGGGTGTCACATCATCCCACGTTAAAAGAATTTTCGTCCCGAAAATTTGTACAAGTACAGAAAGAACAAGAGAAATAACGAAGGAAACAAGCAAAAGATAGAAACCAAAAGAGAGAGATTTACCCGGGTTGTCACATCATCCCCACGTTAAAAGGAATCTCGACCCGAGATTCATTCAGCTGCCGAAGAGACATGTCTCGACTCGAACGCTTCCTTAGGAAAGAGATGAGGATACTTAGACTTCATCTGATCCTCCCGTTCCCACGTATATTCCGGTCCCCGGTTCGAGTTCCACCGAACCTTAACGATACGAATCTTGCTGTGACGTAGGCTACGAATCTTGTAATCAAGGATCTCCACAGGTTCTTCCACAATCCGAAGACGATCATCAACCTTGATCTCTTCTAGTGGAACGATGAGAGACTCGTCAGCCAGACACTTCTTCAAGTTTGACACGTGAAAGACGTTATGTACGTTACCGAGCTCCGTCGGTAGGTCAAGTCGATATGCCACCGGCCCAATCCGTTCCAGGATCGTAAATGGGCCGACATATCGCGGATTGAGTTTGCCACGCTTCCCAAAGCGTATGACGCCCTTCCACAGTGAGACTTTTAGAAGTACCTTGTCATTGACTTGGAATTCCAGTGGTTTGCGACGCTGATCAGCATAACTCTTTTGCCGGTCCCGTGCCGCCGCCAACCGATTTCGAATCTGTACGATCTTTTCCGAAGTTTCGTACACTAGTTCAGGCCCAGTGAGTTGACTCTCACCCACTTCAGCCCAACAAAGAGGAGAACGGCATTTCCGTCCGTACAGTGCTTCGAACGGAGCAGCCTTGATGCTCGTGTGATAACTGTTGTTGTACGAGAATTCTACCAACGGCAGATGAGCTTCCCAACCCTTGCCAAAATCGATCACACATGCCCGCAGCATGTCTTCTAAAGTTTGAATCGTACGCTCACTCTGACCGTCAGTCTGTGGATGGTAAGCCGTACTCATGTCTAGTTGTGTACCCAGAGCTTTGTGCAAAGACTTCCAGAAGTGAGAAGTAAAATGGGAGTCACGATCCGAGATAATAGAAACTGGTACCCCGTGCTTAGAAACAACTTCTTTCAAGTAAAGACGAGCCAAACGATCCATGGTGTCGGTTTCCTTAATAGCAAGAAAATGGGCTGATTTCGTCAACCGATCGACAATCACCCATATCTTGTCGTTCCCGCTTGGTGACTTAGGAAGTTGTGTGACAAAATCCATAGTAATCCGTTCCCATTTCCATTCCGGAATTTCAGGTTGTTGCAGGAGACCCGACGGTTTCTGGTATTCCACCTTGACCTTAGCACAGGTCAAGCATTTGCTCACGTATGAGGCTATGTCCGACCTCATGTTTGGCCACCAGTAAAGCACCTTCAGATCTTGGTACATTTTATCCGAACCAGGGTGAATAGAATACCGAGACTTATGAGCCTCATCAAGGACAAGCCCCCGTAGTCCCCCGAACAAAGTAACCCATATTCGTTCTGCGAAATAGTGCAGGCCATCAGGCCTTCGCTCTAGGTGCTTGTCGGCACCGTGCATGGTTTCAGCTTTAAGGTTTTCCTCCTTCAAAGCTTCCAATTGGGCAGAACGGAGTTGATCAGGTAACGACGAATGGATAGTGAGCTGCAACGCCCGAACGCGACGAGGTTTAGAAGATTCCTTCCTGCTCAAGGCGTCTGCTACAACATTCGCCTTGCCAGGATGGTACTTAATAGCACAATCATAGTCGTTCAAAAGTTCGATCCAACGGCGCTGCCGTATGTTCAAGTGTTGTTGGTCGAAAATGTGTTGGAGACTCTTGTGATCGGTGTAGATGGTGCATTTGGTACCGTACAAGTAATGTCTCCAAATTTTCAACGCGAATACCACGGCACCCAACTCCAAGTCATGAGTTGTGTAGTTCTTCTCGTGCACTTTGAGTTGACGAGAAGCATACGCAATCACTTTCTCGCGTTGCATCAACACGCAACCGAGTCCATGAATGGAAGCATCACAGTAAACGACAAAATCATCAGGACCTTCAGGTAAAGACAAAATAGGAGCAGAACACAGTTTAGACTTCAGTTCTTCAAACGCGGACTCTTGTGATTCACCCCAGTCGAACTTCCTATCCTTCTGAGTGAGAGTGGTGAGGGGTTGAGCAATCTTCGAGAACCCCTGAATGAAACGACGATAGTAGCCCGCAAGGCCTAGGAATTGCCGCACCTCAGTTGGCGTCTTTGGTGCTCCCCAGTCCTTGATCGCTTCGATTTTTGCTGGATCGACATGAATTCCTAGTTCATTAACCACATGTCCTAGGAATTGAACTTCGCGTAACCAAAAGTCACACTTTGAGAACTTGGCGTAAAGTTGTTATCGTCGCAAGAGCTCCAAAACTAACCGCAGATGTTCCCCGTGTTCGGTCTCGTTCTTGGAGTAGATCAGAATGTCATCAATAAACACAATGACAAACTTGTCCAGATACGGTTTACAGACGCGGTTCATCAAGTCCATGAAAACCGCCGGTGCGTTCGTGAGACCGAAAGGCATGACCAAGAATTCGAAATGGCCATAACGTGTTCGAAAAGCAGTCTTTGCAACGTCAGCCTCCCTGACGCGCAGCTGGTGATAACCGGACCTCAAATCGATCTTGGAATAATAACTAGAACCCTGAAGCTGGTCGAATAGATCATCGATACGTGGAAGAGGATAACGGTTCTTGACGGTCAATTTGTTCAGCTCTCTGTAGTCTACACACAATCGGAAACTCCCATCCTTCTTCTTGACAAATAAAATCGGGGCTCCCCAAGGGGAAGAACTTGGTCGGATGAAACCCTTGTCCAAGAGTTCCTGTAACTGGCTAGACAATTCCTGCATCTCGGGAGGTGCAAGACGGTAGGGGGCCCGAGCAATAGGAGCAGCCCCTGGTACGAGATCAATACCGAACTCGACTTGACGATGAGGAGGGAGACCAGATAAATCATCGGGAAAAACATCAAGAAACTCGCGTACCACCGGAATGTCGTCAATCTTCTTCTCATCACTAGAGGAAACAGATAAAAGCGCTAATACGGCTGGATAACCCTTTCGAAGACACTTAAGGGCTTTCATGCTAGAGATGATGTTTAGCGAAACACCACCCTTGATACCGTACACAGAAAGAAATTCTCCATCAGGGAGAGGAATCCGAATAACCTTATCGTAACAGACAATCTCCGCGCGATACAAAGATAACCAATCCATTCCTACCACAACGTCAAAACTACCCAATGGTACCGGCATAAGGTCGATGGGAAACGTTATACCCGACAATTCTAATTGACACTCCCGAAGAACACTAGTAGCTTCAATCGTTTTACCGTCAGCCAATTCAATAATATACTTGGTTTCTAATGGTACGGGTGCTACATCTAGCAGTCGACTAACATCCTTGGATACAAAACTCTTGTCGGCACCAGAATCAAATAACACGCTAACAGAATGATTATTGAGAAGAAACGTACCGGTGACTGTATCAGGGTCCTGCCTAGCCTCAGCAGCTCCAATGACGAAGGCACGTGCATTTCTGCCGCCGCCCCCGTTGTTACCATTCCCGTTGTTCCCACCCTGTTTCAGTTTTGGGCAATCCTTCTTGTAATGCCCAGTGTCACCACAGTTGTAGCATCCTTGTTTCCCTGTAGTCCCCTGAGTGGTCGGAGCTGAGCTGTTAGTCGGAGCCTGAGTCGATGGAAGTGTTGCCCGACAATCTTTAGCATAATGCCCTGTTCGCTGGCAGCGGTGACAACGGTTACTGTCGCAGTTCCCTTGGTGATGGCGTCCACACTTGTTGCATTTGGGCAGTTTTCCCGCATAACCACCCTGCTTATTACCCGAAGACGATGAACCCCCATTATCAAACCTTTTACCCTGCTGTGCAGACCCAGACCCTTTCCCGTCATTTTCCCACTTGCGCTTATTGTTCTCTGGAGCCTTAGCAGTCGAACCTTTCGCCGGCAAAATCCCCTCATTCACCTTTAAGTTAGTCATCCTATGTGCCGATCGAACTACCTCCGCATAAGTAGGATGATTTCCGGCAGCTACCAACCCTGCAATTTCCGGCACTAACCCTGAGACATAATGTTCAATCTTACGATAATCTGGCACGTGCAAATCGGGACACAGCACCGCCAACTCATTTCTCCTCACAGTATACTTCTCGATTTCCGATCCAGTCATCTTGAGGTTCCATACCTCATGCTCCAGCTTCTGTACCTCTTCTCTCGGGCAATACTCCCGCTTCAGCAACTGCACAAAGTTCTCCCATGGCATAGCATATGCCTCCCCAATACCCATGTTCTGGGTGATACCATTCCACCAAGTCAATGCCACGTCCTGAAATAACGCAGCCGAATACTTCACCCGATCTTCTGGGAGACAGTTACACATTAGAAATACCGACTCCACTTTCTCCAACCACCTAAGCAAACTGACCGCACCCTCGGTGCCAGAGAATTCCTGGGGTTTGCAGTCCCGGAACATCTTGTAGGTGCACATGGGTGGGGGTGGGTCAACAGGACCACCTGAAATGAAACGTATGAGAAACCACGAATAACGTACACAAGGTTCACCAATGAGGCAAAGAAAACAGATAAAACAACTTACCACCACCGTTGTGCCCTAACTGAAAGGCAGCCTGGAGCAAGTTATTCAGATCAGCCTGTGATAGGTTAATACCTCCACCACGACCACCAGCACCACCGCGACCACCACCGCGTCCACCATTGCGACCACCTCCTCGTCCTCCACGCACTCCAGACATGATTCTGGCAGAAAGAGCGAGAAAATTTAGTTTCGCAGTTAAAGATAACCACTAATGTTCACAAGATCAAAGCTAGATCCAATCCAGGACTATCCCTTCAAACCCAGAGCTCACTAGGGCTTCCATGCATTTCGTTTTATGATTTTGTGTGCACCCAAAATGATAAAACGCTCTACATGGTCCTCCAAGTGTTCTCCTAGTTCAAAGTTCAAATCACCGAACATAGACTCTTAGCTACACACCGTAATACTACGGTAGTTCATGACAAGTGTTTCTATTGGAGTGCGAAAGGGAGATGTCCGAGCCTTGGACAATTCTCAAGAGCACACGAGTTACTCCAATAGCCTACACTGCCTAGATAACAAGTAACCCAACCTAAGATAGAACGGATGATGTAACGTAGAAAGACCAACGATTTAGAGACACCCCGACAAGACCATACGTAAACCACTATAACGTTTAGTACCATGTGATCGTCTAGTGTGTGCGACTCGGCTATAGACTAGACTCTACATGCAGTCCTAGTTCACTATAACCATTGGCTCTGATACCAATCTGTCACACCCTCAAAATCCACTTGCGGAGTTTTACCGCGAGGCGCATGACAAACCAGGATCCAAACCAACGATCACAATAAACAAGTCTAAATGAATTAAAATGTAATTTCAAAACACAGTTTAATATTCCCGTTTACAGCGGAAGCTTATTCAAATAAAATCCAACATAAATAAATCAAGTTCAATGTTTGTGAAATCATGCAACTCTATCTAGACGCCGTGCAGACGCGTGCGCCCTAGTTCCATTGTGCTACCTTAGCGACCTGAGAAAACATGTAAAAGTTTACGTCAGCACAAAAATGCTGGTGAGTTTACAGGTTTGCAGTTCAAGTACCAAGTCCACCTGTCCATACTATAACAAATAGAAAACCAGTATACGCTAGCTAGGCGTACGTTTTGTTACTACCACGATTGGAAAACCATTACTAACTCGAATACCAAAAGTATGCCCGATGTATGTTCCTGTTGTTCCGGTTGTTCCTGTTTGAGACAATATGCACCCGCCGACCCTCCAAGTCGACGAGCGGGGTTGGTCACTCCCAATAGCGCTATTCACATTTCCCCGTTGTGCAAACCCGCACATTCATGGTTCCCCCCGGGACTTCCAAAAATCGTGTAGTACACAAGAGAAACCCATAGTATGACAGTAGTTACCAAATATAGTTTTAACACATGTTTTCTCCCCCGAAAGTATAAAACCAGTTTAAAAGAGGGGCCGTAAACTCACCTTAAGTTCCTTTACTCCTTAACCCGAGTAAACTCAGCTGCTATGCTAGTCCCGTAAAGTGGCGACCTAACATACGACAGTTACAAGTACTTAGACTAATAACCCGCAGGTTAATTAGTCCCTAGATGTCCAGACCATAACCAAGTTCGTTTGAAAACATCGTGACTGTTTAACTGACCCAAAGTACAAGACTTGACATCCCATTGGTGACCCGAGACTCCCCGTGTTATGTTTACGCTCCAAACCATACAATAACGCGATTACACTTAACACAGGTTAACGTACAACAAATTATAGCACATAGTTCACGTATCACCGAAATACATCCAAATATATGTTACCAAGTTATTAGACATGTTACGAGGTTCCTAGCATGTTACTATATGTCAAATCGGGTCTCGGAATGCTAATATACACTTACAGCAGCAGTACACGCGATTAGGGAGGCTAATCGCATGAACAGTCACACGATTAGGGCTAATCGCCCCTTAAGTCACGCGATTAGGGGCTACTCGCCCCTGTTGTCAGGCGATTGGGCTAATCGCCCTTACTGTCATGCGAGTGGGCTACTCGCCCTTAAGGTTATGCGAGTGGGGCCTACTCGCCCTAATGTCATGCGAGTAGGGCCTACTCGCCCCTAGCACAGGCGATTAGCAAGGCTACTCGCCTGTAACCTTGCTGTTCCGGTTTTCGCGCGTTTAACGCCCCAAATCAGATCCAGAGCGTGTGTAACTACCCAATATCATTCCAAACACTATCCTAAACATGTTTAACCCAAAACCCTTCGTTCATCCTCGTAAAATCAGTCCTGCATGCAACCAAAGCAATCCAAACACATACACATAGCATGCAACATTCAATTAACGCATGTAATCATAACCCTATTATCCAATTACTGAGATTTCTATCATCATACTAACAATATTAATTCTGACCTAGCATGATAACACATCAAAACATCATCAAGATTCATAAAAATCCTATCTTTCTAATCATACATACCCATAACGCATGTTTATTAGTTATAATCCGATTAATAACTCTTATTGACGATTTTCAGAAAGCTTTTTCGTTTATGAACAGGTCTGGACCATTAGGGATTGATTAAAAACGTTTACAAAGTGTTATGGATGAGAATCAAACCTTGGAATTGTAAAAGGATGATGGTTAGACCTTGAAACCTTGTGTTTTTGATCAAAATCGCCTTCCAGAGGTTGTTTAAGTGTTTGGGGCGGTTATGGGACGACTAGGGTTGATATTAGGGAGTTTAGGAGGTTAAGTATTGTATTTATAGGCGTTTCTAGTCGTCCAGCACGTCATAGGCGAGTATGCAGCAGTTACATGCGATTAGGGCTGCTAATCGCATGAGATTGGGCCTAATCGCCCCTATGTATACACGAGTAGCCTCCTACTCGTGTCTAATGTCCCCTACTCGCCTCCCCTATGGGCGATTAGGCTTCCTAATCGCCTGTAGGGGTTCCTTTTGTGTGTTTTGCGCGTTTAAACCCCGTTTTAACATATGTTAACACATATTAATGTACCGACAAGTCACATAATGATTGTAAACACATAACACCAGTAAATACACATATTTACACTCGTTCACCAATTCCCGGGACTCGAGACTCGTACGTTCCGTATGCCCTGACGATCCTACCGATCGTCACCGTTTGTACACTTGGTTAAGGACCGACATCTAATGAACCTCTAGACCAACATCCAATGATCTTCTAGGCTAACCAATAGTTCCCATAACCCGACTTAACTAACCCAGTTAAGTACAATATACGCGTGACTCGCTAAGGTAGACTTTCATCTAGACAACGTTGTTAACCAGAATTTGCCGGGTGTCACATGGCCTGACTCTATAGTCTCTGATAGGGATCCTATCTTTATTAGTAACTTTTGGAAGGAGTTTACTGCATTGCAGGGAATACAGTTAGCAATGTCAACTGCTCATCATCCTCAAACGGATGGGCAGACTGAAGTGGTTAACAGATGCTTGGAATCCTATTTGAGATGCATGGTGATGGATAGGCCTAGTACTTGGGTTAAATGGCTATCTTTGGCAGAGTTTTGGTATAATTCTAATTTCCATACATCATTGAACATGACCCCTTTTCAGGCCTTATATGGCTATCCTCCACCATTGTTTGTACATTACATTCCCAAAGATGTAAGGGTGGCAGCAGTTAATGAGTTAATGGTGGACAGAGAGGAAACAATAACGCTGCTCAAATTGTCTTTGTTGAAGGCTCAAAACACAATGAAGCAGATTGCTGATAGTCATAGGAGTGAAAGAGTTTTTAATGTGGGAGATTTTGTCTTTGTGAAGCTGCACCCTTATGGCCAGAACACACTTAGAGCTTCCCAGCACAATAAACTGGGTCCAAAGTTCTTTGGTCCTTATTTGATAACTGAAAGAATTGGTCAAGTAGCTTATAGGTTGGACTTACCAGCTGAGGCTCAAGTTCATCCTGTTTTTCATGTTTCTTTGTTAAAAAAGGTGAGGGGTGACAATTTAAATGTGATTCCTTTACCTAGTGGATCGAGATTTCAGTATAAACTATTACAGGTGTTGGGCAGAAGGCTGGCTAAGAGAGGACATAGAGCCACTGCTGAAGTTTTAATACAATGGGATCGTTTACCTATCACAGAAGCTACTTGGGAAAACGCAGAAGACTTTCAAGTCAGATTTCCAGATTTTACACTTTGATTTTTGAGGTCAAAAATGCTGAGGAGGGGAGTATTGATATGTGTAATAAGTAGAGGGACGATTCATCATTTTCATTAGTTGTATTGTATGTTATAATTGTAATTGTAATAAGTGTCAATAGTCTGATAGTATAAGGACTGATTGTGTAAAAGGTTAGTTGACAGCTGTTATATAGGCGGGAAAATGAATGAGAGGAGGTATGGTTGTGTTGTGAGAATTTCTCTATCTGATTTCTTCTTTCTTTCAATTCAACCTTATCAGTACGAAACCTCATGAGAGAGGTGTGATTCATTTTTCTAGTTTGGGAAAGAGGGTGGAACATCGGGAATCAACTTTGCTTTGGCAAGACTTTAGGTGGGAAACATTCCTCCACATTCACGATTTCCATGATTATAAAATCTAGAAACTTATAAGAAGCGTGTTATAAAAGATCAAAGGGTGCATGGCCGCGGAATTAGCATCGTTCTGTGAGAGGTGGTGTTGAGACATCTTGATCTATGCAGTTTTCCCAACAGGTTAGGTAGGGCCAACGAGAACAACTGCTTCCCCCATAGGAAACTCAATATTCTTTCGTGGCGGGTGTTGGTAGATCGACTTCCAACTTGGCTAAATTTGGTTGGTTGAGGTGTTAATGTCACTTTTGTTTTATGTCCTCTTTGTACAAACGAGGCCAAAACGATGGAACACTTGTTTGGGGATTGTAAAATTGTTGCGAAGACTTGGAATTGCGATTGAGAGATGGGTAGACTTGACGTTTCCAACTTCAAAATTAAATTCCAATTTATATTAGTTATTGGTTGTATCCGATTTGCTAACTAAGGGCAAGCAAGCGGTGTTAGATGCTATTATTATGGCGGCTTGGTGAGTGATTTAGCACTTCAGGAATGCCATTGTTTTCAAGAATATGAGTAAACATGATACAATTTTTGTTCTATCGTAAATTACTCTTAGAGTAAATAACAATATTTATCCTTTATGTTTGCTCATCAGGGGCGGACTTACCCTTATGGCAGGGGTAACGCCCGCTACTCTTCTACTTTTCAGTATAGTGAAAATTTTTCGTTGTTTTATGTTTTTCATAATACGCTACCCCAGAAGTGTATTATGGTTACCCCAAAATATTTTTGACGTTTGAACGTTACTCTTGAAATTTTTTGGCTAGATCCGCCACTATTGCTCTTATTATGGACATGATCCTTTAAAATTTGACTTACACTCATTTTCATTTATAAGTTGTCTTGTTTCATGTAACTTTAAGAAACTACAATTAAATAATTTTATTAAGCAAGTACATTATTATCCTTTTTACCCGTAAAGAACTATTCAAGTAAATGGTAAATAATCATTTTATTCTCGTATTTATTTTCTTTTCTTTTATTCATTAAATCAATTTTTTTTTTGAAATATTTAAAATCTATTAATTATTTAATAAACTTATTTTTATATAATATATATACATTATCTATTTTCTTTTGTTTGATTAAGGGGCTGTTTGGCATGGTCTGAATGGACCTCTGAATGGGGAAACCTCTGACCGAATAAGAGGTAAGGGGATTCAGACTGTTTGGCGTGAGCCTCTGAATTGAACGAGCGTCTGAATGGAGATCTGACTGATTCAGATATAGGCACAAGTCTGAACCATTCAGAGATGATTCTTGTGTGTCTTGCTGCTGTTCAAAAACGAGAAAAAAACCACGATTGCTCATCTCCTCCTCGTCTCCTCCTTCGACCGCCCGCCACCCTTCCTCCTCTCCTCCTCCGACCTCCGATCACCGCCACCCTTCCTCCTCTCCTCCTCCGACCTCCTCCGGCTCCTTATTCCCAATCGATTGCCACCATAGCTCCACCCTAATCTTTCAGCATCAATGTTAAAGAGAAAGAAAGAAAAGAATGAAGAAGAGAAAATAATGAAGAAAGATAAAAGAAAGAAAGAAAACAAAGAAAGAAAGAAAAGAAAGGCAGATCTGAGTGTGTGTGTGTGTGTAGATTAAGAAGAAAGGTAGGGTGGGGTGAGGTGGGGTGGGTAATAGGTGTAATATTTTTTTATATTCAGTTGTTCAACCAAACACCACTTAATGATTCAACACTTGACCATTCAGAACCTCTTAACCATTCAGACCTCTTACTAGTTCAGCACTTACCCATTCAGACGTTGCCAAACGGCCCCTAAGTTACTATTAAGTTATTTACTCTTATCATTACAACTATTATATATTTTTATCAGATTTTTTATATACAAGATATAAACTATTACAATAATTAAATATTACATAACTAATAAAATTTTTAAGAAATCTATAAAATTAATAAAACCTCATGTTAATGAAAAAGTAAGGTGGGAACAAGTTGTTTGTTTCTTGTTGATAAGGTGGTAAGTCAAGAGGTAGATGAAAATTTTTGAAATTTTTGGAGGGAAAATGAAGAGTAACCTGTCGTTTATAAAGAACATAAACTGTGATGTATTAAGGCTCCAGCTATTCACACCCCCACCCTTCTATTTCAACCCCCCCCCCTTTCAAAGCGCCTCTCTTTGGCCAAAGCGAGGCGTTTGGGGTCAAATCAGACAAGGTGTACGAGGTGGCAGGAAAAGTGGAATATTTTGATCCAAAGTGCCTATCTTTGGCCAAAGCGAGGCGCTTCGGATCAAAGTTTTAATTTGGGGTATTTTTTTTTTGGTGTTTTGAATGGTTTTTTATTGTTTTAATATAATTATTTAAAAAAGTTAAAAAAAATTAAACTTGACATCATCAACCACGTATAGTCAAAGATTCTAACAATAGATTCAGGAAGCTTGAACAATAGATTCAGTACTTTCGGGAAAAATGCAACATTAATCTTCGTTATCCTTTATCATCTCTAATCATGAAGACCTTGATCTGCAATATTTGAAAATTATCATTTCTTGACATGCTTGGTAACAGAGAATAACACTTTCTTCTTTTGTTCTACAATTTTTTTGTTAGTTGTAAATGTTTTTATAGTTTTTTCTACTATTAGAAAAAATAAAAAACCAATTCGAATGCGGTATGCGCGTTTAATTTCATTAAATAAGTGAAAAACGCGAATTGATCAAACTTTGTAGAGGCCTATATTCTACAGGAGGTGAGTTGGCAACCAAAGGATCCGCTTGGAGTCTAAAGCTTCGCGTGTCATCTCTAAGTATTGAATTCCGATAATCCACACAAAACGGATTCACATTAGGCCTCGGTTTGTCCACTCCGATTCATAACATTAATTCCAATTCCAATTCCATCGATGCAATCAGAATCTGAAGAGAAGTTATTATCATCATCATCCACAATGTTCTTACCTAGAGCTACCAACCATCCGGTTGAAGAAGAAGAAGATGACAGATATCACTAACATAAGTTGCACCGGATTGAGATATGAGGTTGATTAGCTTAAATCTCTCTGATCCATGGTATCCACTTTCACCTGAAGCTTAACATTCCTAGGAAGAAGATCAGAGCTCCAAAAGCAAGTGTGAAGATCAAGAGGATGGAAGTTGAAGAAGAAGATGACCCTTTGGCACTAACATAACTTGCACCGGCTTGAGATATGAGTTTGATTAGCTTAAATCTCTCTGATCCATGGTATCCACTTTCAAAGGATCCATGACACGCGATAATCGCTACGGTTAGTGGATACCATGGATCAGAGAGATTCAAGCTAATCAAACTCATATCTCAAGTTGGTCCAACAACTGAATTTGACTTGCTTGCATTGGAATCTTGTACGAAATCATCTCATTGCATATTCTCCATATCCATACCTTGTTTCAAGTATCTTGTAAAAGTCATTTGGTCTTCAAGACTTCTAGGAGTCAACAAAGGTTGACATCTTTGAGCATTAACCATGACTATATTACATTATTATTATTATTATTATTATAAATTATTATTATATTTGCAACCTAATTCCTTTGTTTTATTATTATTATAATAATAAATAATAATTATTATTTATTTTTATTTTATTTCTTTTTTGAGGGTGTAATGATGATGATGGTTATGATTTGACAAATGATTTATGAAAGTATCAAGAATCGGAAATTAGTAAAACGATTTATGAAAGTATCAAGAATCGTGAATTAGTAAAATGATTTTATAATTCTTTAAAGGCTGAACACAAGTATACTCAAACAAGGGTTCTGCATTTCGGTACGTTTTAATTAATCGGATGTGACTTCTGAAAGCCACAAACGATCAATTAAACATTACGAAACGCGTCAAACAGAGACCGGAAGTCCAGCATGTCGATTAGACATGCAAAAATCGTGTTTTGGAAAAATATGGGTATCGACTGTATAGTCGGAGCACCACGTACAATTATTCATGAAACTTGAACAAACTCGGATGTTTCAACCAAAACACACAAATGAGCAATAAACGACCCGTAACGCCTCAAACAAATTTTGTTGTATTGGGAACAATTAAAAACATGTTAAAATGAATTAAAATTATTTTTTAATCAATAACAAATATTTAAAATGAATTAAAACAAATTAATTTTTTTTTTTAAAAAAGGCCAAAGCGTGCTATATAACCTCCCTGTATTAAACCTATGACCCTTCTTGTAGTCATATTTTTGACAAGTAGATGTTTAGTACAATTTTGTTTTGTTTGATTGATTGATGTGTTTTTATATACATATTTAAAACGTGGATAAAATATTAAATACGACATCAAATATACACTGAGATAATCTACACCGCAAAGTTGGATAGATAAGATTCCTTGACGGGCTCAGCATCCAATTATGAATATTTTAACTTAAGTATTTTCTACAAATTTTTTGAAACATAAGGATTTTTGGGTGTTAAATAACACAAGGTGAAGTGATGCTAACATATTTGGTAGAGGCTATTGCTTCTTAGTGTGAAGTTTAGGTTCAATCTCAAGCAACAAGTGTAAATATAGATGTTTACGGATAGTAATATTTAGTTGTTATAAAAAATAAAAATGAAATAACACCAAGGCATTGGGGTTGGTGGCCTAATGGTAAAAGCAAAGTTTCTTAGAACACCTAAGGGAATGTCATGGGTTCAAATCTCACAAGGAGTAGAAATTTGCCGTTAAAAAAAAAAAAGATGTATAAGACCTTCTGTAGTGGAGAAGCAATATAGCGCCCCCCTCTCCTTTTTTATTGGCTGAAATTTAGTGGCACACCCCCCAAAAAAAATTGGCGTTAATGCGTTATACATATAGCGCCTGACACCCATTTTTTCAATTTTAAAGCAATATAACGCCCCATAAAGCCCCCCTGTAGCGGTGTTTGGGCGCTATTTTCCAATTTCAAGCCCAATAACGCCCCACTACATATGGTCTAACAGTAACTTAATAGTGAGTGACGTCTTTGGGAGTATTGGATCAAACAATAAAAAAAAACAAAGTATCTGAATACGCAATATTAGGGGTAGAAAAGACTGGATGTTAAAGTGCTTAAATTAAAATAGATGAAATCATTATTATCTCTACTCATACAAAAGAAGGGTGTTTGACTATTATGTCATTATGTTTTATAACTACAACTTTTTACATGTTGAAGTTAGAAACCATGTTGATATGAAGTATTCCTTCAATTCGTTGCAAAATAATCGTCTTAGAAGGAAAACAAAAACCTCATTGGTGTAATCAAAAAATGCAGTTAGCCAATAATGGCTAGTTGAGTTCGTAACAATAATGATACTAGTCCTGAGGTCAAGGAGAGATACCGAGTTTGAGTCACACTTGTAGCATTAATTATGAGGGAGATTCTTGGGAAGGCGGGGGGTTGACCTCCGGTCTCTATGTCCCTTAGTGGAAAGGAGGCTAGTGTTCATCAGAATTATAGGAGGGCTCACTGATTACTACTTGGAAGCGCCTTTAACGTAAGTGAGTCGTATCAAAATCGGATCTTATAAGTTCACAAGTGTACACGTTGTCATTTAATCTAGCCGTGAAAAAAAAATAACGCGGTTACAGAACACTAAATTACAATTTTTTTTTTGAACGGCAAATTTCACTCCTTGTGGGACTTGAACCCATGACCTCCCGCTTAGGTGTTCCTAGAAGCTTTGCTTCTACCATTGGGCCACCACCCCAATGGCACTAAATTACAAATAACTGTTATAAAATGTAAGATTTGTTTAGTCCACCAAATAATAATGTACATAAATAAATGAAAGGAAAATGAATTTGAAAATGTGGTTGCAGCTGCATGATGAATGGGCCCACATACTTGATCTTATATAAGAAGGATAGTTTAGAGATACTTTTTTATCCACAAATTAAATATCTCTTTTGATCTCCTTTTTCTGTGAGTTCTAATGGAGGGAATTAAAAAGCATGAAGATTGCTCTGTAACAATCCCATTACTACATAACTATGCAGATTATGTGGTTGTTAATTCAAAAGAGGAGCAATACACCAACATAAGTGGTGCTTCTTTCATAAGTACTTGTTTCAATGGTCTCAATGCTCTCTCAGGTCCATTTTCTTTATTGTTGTGCTCTTTATCTATTTAATACAATGATATTCAAATAGGTTTTGTAACTAATCATATTTCAAAGATTAATTAGTTCCTAAATTCAAATAAAATGTGTTTGTTTACAGGAGTTGGATTATTATCAATCCCCTATGCATTGGCAGAAGGAGGGTGGCTAAGCCTGTTACTACTTTTTGTAATTGCAAGCTCAACCTTCTACACAGGATTATTAATCCAAAGATGTATGGAAACTGATCCAACAATAACAAGTTATCCTGATATCGGCAATCGTGCATTTGGGAAAACCGGGGAGGCCATAGTATCAATAACTATGGACATAGAACTTTACTTAGTTGCAACCGGTTTCTTGATCCTAGAAGGTGATAATTTAAGCAACTTGTTTCCAGACATGGACTTTGATGTTTACGGCTATCATATTGATGCGAAAAGCGGATTTATTGTTCTTGTTGCACTTATTATACTTCCCACAAGCTGGTTACACAACATGCACATTCTTTCCTACATATCAGCCAGTGGAGTTCTAGCATCCATGATCATCATAGGTTCAGTCTTTTGGGCTGGTGCAGTTGATGGTGTTGGTTTCCAAGAGAAGGGTAAAGTTGTAAATTGGAGTGGAATCCCAGCATCTATTAGCTTATATGCATTTTGCTATTGTGCTCATCCAGTTTTCCCAACCCTATATACTTCCATGAAAAACCAACATCAATTCTCAAAGGTTTTATCACCATCTTCATCCATTATTAATAATGTGCATAATAAGTTGATAACATTTTTCGCGATTGTTACTAAAACATGTATGTTCTTCTATGATGCAGGTCTTGTTCCTTTGTTTTGCCTTCTCTACAGTTACTTACTCATTGATGGCCGTTATTGGTTATCTTATGTTTGGTTCCAATGTAGAGTCACAAATTACCTTAAACCTTCCAACAAATAATATAAGTTCAAGAGTGGCCATATGCACCACCCTCGTTACCCCAATAGCTAAATATGCGCTAATGCTAACACCAATCGTGAATGCTATTGAAGCACGGTTTCATGCTTCTTACAACAAAAGGATGTTAAGCTTCTTAATAAGAACTATTTTGATGATAAGCACTGTAATTGTGGCCCTGTCCCTTCCTTTTTTCGGGTATCTAATGTCGTTTGTTGGGGCATTCTTAAGTGCCACGACTTCGATAATAGTACCATGCTTGTGCTACTTGAAGATCTCCGGAATTTACAGGAGAATTGGAGTTGAGGTGGTGATTGTTGGGGTTGTTCTATTAAGTGGCTTAATTGTTGCAGTTGTTGGTACTTATGTATCATTGGTGGATATAGTAAGACAACTTTGAGTATCAAGTTAGACATGAGAGCTATGTTAGCTTCCTGATTTTGGATCATTAGAAGTACTCCAGTAGTCCAGTTATTTTCTATTGTATTTAGATACATCATCATCATACTCAGTTAATCCCACCTATAGCAAAGCTAAGGTAGGGTCTAAGGAGGGTAAAATATAGACAGCCTTACCTTACCTCTACATTTGATCAAATTGTGTGAAATAGAATAAGAGATTATTATTATTATTATTATTGTAAAAATTACTTAAACTTTGCAACCATAAATACATATTATCCCTATCATTTTAAGAAAAAAATAACCATGTTTATAATGTCGACTTACGATTGAACCGGGTTTGATTTAAAAGTAAGAAAATGGTTTTTTTTTTCAAGTGAAAATTACTAAGATAGAGAAGATGAGCTTCATGTTGAAATTAAAACTTTGGTACACACTTAATGTTTGAGGGAAACGGTTATATTTGGAGGGAAATAAGAGAGGGAGTTTGAAAGTTAGTTATCCAAAACATAAACTTTCATATATACAAAGATACTTGTTCGGCCTATTTATACATAACTAACCGGCGTGATTGAACCGGTGTGACCCTTCAATAATATACAAAGTTATACTTAATCTATTTATCAATCGGTGTGACATAACCGATGATAACTAACCATATCTAACTTATGATATTTACACTAACACATGTTTATTAATATTCTAGCATAGGTATAAAAATTAACTTTAACTTTTATCTCTAACAATCTCCCCCTTAAACTTGATTTTTCTTGATCAAATGTCAATCTTCAATTGAGGACGATCGACTCCTCTTCTTTGGTGGCATAACTTCATCATTCTACTTGCTTTCTTTCAATCCACCACTCGTGCTACCATCTTCATCTTTTCTTTCAACAACTAACTTGCGGCCTTTGTACTTAAGATGGTACCATTCCATCATTTTCAAATAACGAACATACACTAGCCTTATAGTTAATGCTATATCTTTGTTCTTTGCCAAACTTGGTAGCCCTCTTCCATATCCTATCCACATTGCAACTATTGCCCAATTGTCGTCTCTTGTCACTTTGTAATAACCACCGAAAACTTGCACTTTAGTATATAAATCTAATAGACTTATAGGATATCCAGTTCCATCTCTTGGTGGCATTGGTGCTTTGTTCTTGGTCTTTAAGAATTCTTGTATAAACCATTCAATTGTGCTTTCAAACTCTAATTCAAACTTGCGTTTGTACCTTTCAACCATGGTAGTAACATGAATCAAATCCATGAATACTAGACAATCTTACAATCGCGATCCATTAGTCGGGTACATAACGGGACCTTTTTCCATAAAACCTTCATAATCGTCCTTGTTGATTGAGAATTCTTCAAAGTGTCTAAAAACAGAAGCCCTTTCTCTATCTTCTTCATTAATTCCTTCTTGAATTCCTTCGAATCTGACCCGCTTGATACTATGCGCCTCACGCGCGCCTTCTTCATTCTTTTTCACAACAATCTTCTTATCGGGACACTTGAAAGTGAAGTGGTCTTCACCGTCGCAGATTCGACATGTAATTATTCTCCTTTTCTCTTGTATGATCGGCCGGTGTATGTGGCAAACATCACCATCAAATTCAACTTCTAATCCTTCTTGATTCAACTTTTCAATACTTAAAACATTCTTACGAAGTGTAGGAACATAAAATACCGATTTTATCTTGTGTATTTGTTCTCCACTCGTGATGATGACCGATCCTTTTCCACGAAAATATTCCCTTCTATAAGCATTCGATTGGCCTTCAATACCAAATGACTTACTAAAGATTGCGAATTGATCCTTGTATCCGCATCCATGCTCTTTCCTCGTCAAACTTGCATACCACACATCGTCCCAACCTTTCTCGTCTGTCCCTTTGACCATAAATTCTGTTTTTCCTATCTTTTTTAGACAATTTCTTCTAAAATGGAAAGGTTCTTTGCATTTTCCACAACAAATAGTGTTTGGATATTCGGGGACATCTTTGATTTGCTTATTAAATTCTCTTTGCACCTTCTTTCTTTTGATAACTTGATTCTTTGGTGACGATCCGATATGAAAACGGGAGAAATTGATGTTCATAGGAATCATACAATCCTTCTTAAGTTCTGTACCCTCTCGGCCAGAACATGATGATCCACCCGATCATTTACTTCTTCGGATATAGGCCTCTTGCCTTTAACAATCGGAACATCATCGGATTTCTCTAACATCGAATAATCCACGGGATTTCGAATGAGGCTCTAATGCCATGTTGAAATTAAAACTTCGGTACACACTTAATGTTTGAGGGAAACGGTTATATTTGAAGGAAAATAAGAGAGAGAGTTTGAAAGTTAGTTATACACAACATAAACTTTCATATATACAAATGATACTTGTTCGGCCTATTTATACATAACTAATCGGTGTGACCCTTCAATTATATACAAACTTATACTTAATCTATTTATCAATCGGTGTGACATAATCGATGATAACTAACCATATTTAACTTATGATATTTACACTTACACATGTTTATTAATAGACATGAATATTCAGCCGTGGAAAAATAGACAGACACAAAGAGTCAATTAGACGATGTCAAACAAGTTCCATAGGCTAAGATGGCTAGGCTTAGCTTACACAAAATTTAATGCTGAAGTACACGTGTAAACTATAGGCAAAATAGCTTGTGGATGAAAAAATGTAGGCTAAAAACAGGAGGCTTATATCCATGGGCTATTTAGTCTATGGTTTTACCTATTTTTCCAAATATGAAATATGCATGTATATTCCATTAACTAGAATGCCAACTTGTCTATTCTAGTAATTTTCCCATTTGTAATCTGCTATAAAACCAGTATATGCTATGGTCAAATCCGTAGCAAAATGCCATTGTAACAAATTTGCCACATAGCTAATAAATATGTTTGTAATTGTTTTTGCAATAGTAAAAGTTCTTATTATTTTAGGGGTAATTGGAATTTAATAATCTAAACGTTTCCTTGTTGACCGGCAATAATCTGTATTTAAGAAATTCCCGGCAATAATTTGTTAAGCTAAACTTAAACTAATAAAATTTAGATAAGTAAAAATTAATAAGTTGGATAAAATAATAAATCATTTTACTATTATTTAATATCTCGATTAGGTTAGATAAATAAAATAACAATTATTATAAAGGTTATATAAATAAAAGAAACAACGAAGATAAGAAATGAAAAGTCATGTTTTTTATAGGCACATTCAAAGTCAAACTTTGAGTAAGATATTGGCAGGAACAAAAGTTTTTAAATGAATTTGTTAAATTACAAAGTTACCCCTAACTAAAGAATAAAATACCAAACACCCGAAATTTCATCATCCCCAAAAAGAAAGCACTGCGACCTGCTTCCTATTTTGAATATTTTCCTGGTGTTTTTTCACCAATTTTTCTTTATTTCAATTATAATTTGCTGCTAACATTTCTTGTTATAGCAATCTCGGGGGGGGGGGGTGGTCAAAATTCTGCACATTCGTATAACACTAAGAATTTTTTTTATGATGGCTCCCTTGGTTAAGTTGTTGTAGGTCTGCCCCTATGTAGGTATACACCCCAAATTCTTGTCATTTGCCCACACATCCACGTCCCATGTCGAATTATGCATCCAACGCTTTCAAATTATATTTTTCTGGGCATCACTCTACAAACATTAATCAAATGATGAGTATTTGTTGACAATATTATAGTTACAGTACATCAAACTAATTGCACACATCTGGATCACAATGCGTAGCATGTGATCTCCAGAGGGTCTGGAAGTACCAGATTACTACTCATGTTACTACTGGAATCGTCTGTAGTCCCAAAGCCAAAGAGGTAACCATTCTATTGGACTTTGACATTCTTTTCCCACAGGTGTGGGACACCAACATGCATCAAAAGTCCAGACGGTGTGAGCATATTTTTAACTGTGTAAATGAGTGTTCCTCTTGAGGTTTAGCAAACCAGTAACAAAGTTTTCAGTTTATGAAAAAAAAAATTCTATAGCATAACACACAAAGTGCAATACTAAGTCACATATATAAACAATTAGATAAAGTTCCATATACGAAAACATACAAGTCCACACAAGTAACATGCTACGTGACATTAAGTCACTTTTATGCAGATGAGATATACCAAGGCTTTGCCAAGTTACAGCACAATTAAATTTCCATACACAAAACATATAAGTTCAATATGCAAGTCCCATCAAAGTCACACTAAGTCACATGTAAACACATACCCCCACCGTAGATAAATCATTAAGTGTCATTACATGCTACTATTATAATAGCACTAAGTTATTTGTTATCAACACTTTGGTTCTCACGTTTTTTTTATAGACAGTAAGGTTTGTATTTAATCTTACACTATAACACTCACCAAGTGCAATAACAAGTTGCATATTTGCACAAGAAACACAAGAATTTATATAATCTAATTACAATCCATACATTTATCATCTTGGTCAATAGTAACTCAGCCCAATAGTTTTTTTTTACACTTAGGACAAAATGAAGAGTGCTATAGACCGATTCAAAATAATCAATCTCCAAAAAGATAAGGCCAATTAGAGATAACAAGTCTCCCAAATATATTATATGAAAAACAAAAATAATTTGTTAAAATAGAGTCAATGTATGCTAATAAATGAAAGGGAGTGGTCTATAAGGGAAACTACTAAGCACCATGCAAAACAATAACAAAATTGAAAACCGGGAACTAAATATATAAATGAAAAGATGGGTTAACTAAAAGTAAATGCTAAGGTAGTGGTGGAGTGGTTAGGGAAAGACTTGTTGTTCCTTGTGATTAAGATTTAATTATCACTTTCCCTATTATTTTTTGCAGCATCCAGGTGAAAAGCGAATACAGGTTGCGTCGGTTGGATTTGGATGGGAGGCGAGGTTTTGCCAATTATTCCACGGTCATGCCTTTGGGTAGGTGGAGGCAAGGTTTCTGCGTATCTGGGTGAGCCAAGAGGTTGGTGGCAGTCGAGTAGTCAACCGTGGCCACAACACTCGGTGTCACGGTGGTTGGTGTGTTGTTCTTTGTCATTAAAAAAACCAAAAATAAAAGTGTAGGGATGTGGAGATCTTGATTGGGTGGGTCATGGGTCCACTTGTTATGGTCGATGTCACACCCTCAAATTCCACTGAGAGGTTAATACCGTGAGGCGTGTGACACACCAGGATCCCCATAGCCATAAGTCATATGAACGACTCTAAATGCCTAAACCATTTAGTCCGTTTGTAAAAATATAGTTTAACGTTTTAGTTCAAAAGTTTTAAGGAATGCGGAAGCGTAAACAAAACATTAACAGTTCAAAACCATGCGCAAAATAACGCACCCATGACCAATGTAAATGTAAGCAAAACAATAGTTTAATAATATTTAATGCCCACGACACAATGATGCATGTCCTAGAGTGCTCCATACCTAGCGACCTGCAAAAGCATGGTAGCGTGTGTCAACATAAAGTTGGTGAGTTCACAAAGTAAGGTAAGTAAAAGTTGAAGTTTCCAAAACCAATAACCAACCACCAGTTTCAACGCATGCTAGGGGTAGCGAACCCTCTCAATGTAACTAAACAGGCAGTACCGAGAACATACAGAAGTTTATTTTTTCCTTAGCACTAGTGACTATCGTACTAGTAAAAAGTGGTCGAAAGTTCATGCCCGTGACACAAGTACATCAAGCATGAGGCTGCTGCACAACCTAATAGCGCTATCAACTAATACCCCATTCGCTTTCAGCGATTAACTCAGTAAAAAGTAAGGACTTTAAAGTGATAGAGTTTCCCATTAGTACAAAGGACAAAAGTTGCAAAACTGATAAACCCGATTCACACAAGGAATCAACGTATCTCAAAACCCGGGATAAAATAGTAGTCCTAAATCCAGACTAAAAGTTAAGTAATTCGAAAACCCGGAATTAAGTTGTCTCAAAACCTGAGACGCATGCTTTTGAGAAAAGAGTAGTGAAACTCACCTTAGGTTGCAAATCCTAAAATACAAATCCATAAGTAATAGGAACTCGATACCGACTCCATGTTATACATGTCACAACGTGAGTCCATGTGCATACACAAGACACAACAAGAATTGTTTGTCTAAGGTATCCAATGATGTGAAAATGTTTTAGTGACACCTAACGTAACTACATGCACAAGTAACCCTACGAACCCGTTGGTGAATATTATGATTACATATCAGCATACACTCCATACATGATCCATACAAGTTTACACATAAGTTCATGTCACAAATAAGTCAACTAGACCTCAAATAAGCACTTATGCATGAATGTCATAATCTGCGTTTTCGGGGCAGATTATGCGCTGTCTAAACGAATTTTTGAAAAAATACTTATACAATATATTAGACCCTCAAAATTTTACTTCACATCCCTGTATATTTAGTTGATGTGACACTATTTGTTTTTCGTGACCAAACTATGTTGAAAATTTGTTTGTTACAGCTAGGTTCAGAAAATGTTTTATTTGTCACAGTTTGCGAGAAAATTTTTTAAAAGTTATAAATTCATCCAAACAGGATGAATCTACTTGGAAAAGTCCCGAATCCCATGTATCTATCCATTGTCCAAAATTAGTGACCTATATATTTGAAAATCTCGAGTTATGGCCGTTTAAAGTTAACTCAATTTACAAGTCCGAAAATCAGTGTTGACCTTTGTTTGTATAAAATTCCAAAAACATATCAAACGATATCCAAATCACACAAGCTTGCACATTCTGAAAATCTAAGACCATATATAAGATTCATGCTGAAACCAAGTAATCATCCAAAGAAACAATTTAAAATCATGTTACTTCTCCTACAAATTACCTCATACATTCTGTCCACTTTTAAAACTTATTAAAACTCAATACTAGTAACCCTAGATTCGAAATATCACCTAAACGTACATCATCATAAACACTTAGTATGGCATGTTCTCACAACACATATCAGATCTTACATGCAAGTTATAGCATTAATATTATCATCGACAAACCCTAGATTAACCAATAATCACATACATGCGAGATTCATGCAAAGCTCATCATAATAACACAAGAACACCTTGTTTAACATGTTAATTCTTTATAAAAACTCATTTTTTAATTATAAAGGTTCACATCAGATCTGGACAAACTTGTATTGTTGTTTTAAAACATAATGAAAGTGATTAAAGCATGTTTAGGATCAAGATTATACCTAGTGCTCTTCAACCAAGCAAACCGAACACCTTCAAGCTTCCCGAATGATGTTCTTGAGCCAAAGCAGGTGTATGAATGTTAATATTTTTGTATATGGGGTTTATGGACGTATAAGGATTGTTGTGATTGTAAAAAGTGGGTTAAAACATGTTTAAATATGTAATTAACTGACTTGGCTTGTCAGACACGACCCCGTGGACTGCGGAGGAGAAGCCTTCTTCTTCGCGCTACGCGGTGCGCCTGATTTAATGGAAAACAATTTTAATAATCCTCGCGGACCGCTAAGGATTATCTTATCCCTCCACGCTACGCGGGAGATGTTTATTTTTCGTATTTTTATTTTCTTTTCATTTTTAATATTATAAACTTATTAATAACAATTTATTATTATTAATAAACTAATATGCATCCAAGATGTTTACGTTCCAATTTCGGGTCCCGTTCCGCCCCGTCCCAGTTACCGTCCCGTTAACGTTTAATCACGTAAATTCACATAATCACGTAATAGCATATAATTTCAAACATATCAAACACAATAGTTGTATTTCACCAATTCACCAACGTTCGGGGTTCAACACTCGTGTATGTAGTCCGGTAATTCCCCAAATAACCGTTCTATGCAGTTATTAACCTACAACTATGTAACGTGTGAATCACCTAACTAACCCTAGTTAAGTAAAATGCTACAAATGTAAGTACAAGTTAACTAGAGTTCCTTTAACCTGAAAATGTGAGGTATCACATCATCCCCAAGTTGAAAAGAATTTTGTCCCGAAATTCAGCAAGTAAACCATGAAGCAAGTGCAAAAATGTGTGTAAAGTTACCAGATGTCACATCATCCCCAAGTTGAAAGGAAATTCGACCTGAAATTCTATTTAATTTTTTCGCTTCAGGTTTAGAGTTGGGCCTGTGTATAGGTTCAGGTTATGTAAATAGGTGTGTGTATTTAAGCCGCATTTGATCCCTGCGTTCCCACGTGTATTCTAGTCCTCGAAGGGAATCCCAATGTATCATAACAATAGGTATCGTGCTCTGCCTAAGTTTCTTAACGCCTTGTTCGAGAATTCCCACTGGTTATTCCACGAACCGTAATCGTTCTCCACCGGGATTTCCTCCAGGGAAACCACAAATGTCTCATTAGCCAGACATTTCTTAAGATTGGATACGTGAAACACGTTGTGTACTCCACTGAGTTCAGCAGGTAAATTCAACCTGTAAGCTACCGAACCAATTCTTCCCACAATCTCGAAAGGTCCAACATATCACAAGATTAACTTGCCACATTTCCCAAAACGAACCACGCCGTTCCTAGGCGACACTTTCATAAGTACCTTGTCAACAACCTGGAACTCCAAAGGTTTCCTACGCTATCAGCATAGCTTTTCTGTCGATCACGAGCAACGGCCATACGGTTTCTGATTTGCACGATTTTCTCTGATGTTTCGTGTACGAGTCAGGACCTGTCAGCTGGCTATCCCTGGCTTCAGTCCAGCATAGGGGATATCTACATTTGCGTCCATACAATGCCTCAAAAGGTGCACACTGAATAGAAGTTTGATAACTGTTATTATATAATTCCACCACAGGCAAGTGCTTCTCCCAACAATTGCCAAAATCTACCACACAAGCCCGTGGATCTTCCAATGTCTGTATAGTGCACTCACTCTGTCCATCCGTCTGAGGGTGATAAGTTGTGCTCATATCTAAGCAAGTTCCCAAAGAATCGTGGAGAGTGGTCCAAAAACGGGAAGTAAACCACGCATCGCGATCAGATATAATCAAAGTAGGCACCCCATGCCTAGAAACAACTTCATTAATGTAAATAGCAGCCAGACGATCCAACTTATCCGTATCCTTAATTGCCAAAAAATGTGCGGATTTGGTCAAACGATCAACAATGACCTAAATGGTGTCACACCTACTGGGTGTTTTAGGAAGTTTTGTAATAAAGTCCATTGAAATCCTATCCCACTTCCACATGGGGATTTCTAGTTGCTGAAGCATGCCCGAAGGTTTTTGATATTCAATCTTAACCTTGGCACAGGTCAAGCACTTACTAACATAAGTTGCTATTTCAGCTTTCATGTTTGGACAGCAGTAGAGTGATTTGAGATCTTGGTACATCTTATTAGAACCAGGATATACCGAGTAACAGGAGGTGTAAGCTTCATCGAGCATAAATTGTCTGAGATCCTTAAAAATGGAATCCAGACTCGGTTCATAAAGTATTGAAGCCCATCCGAATCTTAGTAGGAAGATTAGAATGGATAGTGAGCTGCAAAGCTCGAAGCCGCTTGGATTTCGACTCTTTACGACTGAGGGCATCTGCTACCACGTTAGCTTTACCTGGATGATATTTAATGGCACAGTCGTAATCGTTTAAGAGCACGATGTAACATTACGTATTTTTTCATTGTATTTATTTTGTAATTCGTATTTTAATTACAATCTTTGTAAGTCCAAGACTTTGACCATAGTGGGAAATCGTATTTTATATCAATTTTGTTTAATCATACTTGCACAATATATAATCAACCACAAATATGCATTTTTATATCACACCGAACCATACTTTAAGTCTATAATCACTTCGGAATGTGATCATACATTTTTAATCGTAATACATACTTGCATACACTTATTCATAATTATGAGTTTTTAACATAAAATAATAAGTAGATCAAACTCTAGGGGTTAAATTGAAAATACTAATTAAATTAACTGCCAACCACCTCCTAACTCTCAACCACCTTCTTTATCACCCTAACCCTCACCCCACTTATAAATACCCCTTCTCCTCAACTCCTAACACCTTCGTTACCCCCAATCTTCTCCAAAATCACTAGTTCTTTCAAGAAATTCCAAGTGTTGACAACCCACTTTTAAGTGAGTTTTCTCCTCTTAGCTCCAACTTTATTCGTCCATATTCACCTCTTCTCTTCTTCTAACCTTTGGGAAACCCTCTAGGACCTTACCCTTTGTTTGCCAAGGTAAAGATCATGGGTAGGCCACCACTTTGAGATCCCAAAGGTGGTTTGTTGCTAAGCAGTTAATGCGGTAAAATATCGGTTATTGGTCAAGGACCGATATTTAGGATATCGTTTATTGCGGTGAGATATCGGTGGGATATCGGTAATTACGGAATATATATATTATAATAATAGTAAGATCAATATATAAAACTTAATACATTTTGTAACAAACTAAAAAAATTTTAGGGTCAAATCTGACAAAAACCGTAATATTAAGGATTAAAATATTATTTAGATAAAAAGAATTAAAGGAAATATATGGTATATGTTGATAAACCCTAAAAACAAAGCAACCGTCACTTTGTCTTCTCTTCTTCTCCATTGCAGGTTTCTTCCTCCCATTTCTAGCATAGGTTCATCTCCATCTCTTTTTCTTTTACAAACTTTCATAGTCATGTTCATCCCTTTTACATCTCTTCAGCCCTATTACATCTTTGTTGTAACCTAAATGGTATCAAAAATGGGCAAAAAAAACACCAAACCGATATTCTCACCGATATAACCGATATTCTCACCGATACAACCGATATTTTGAAGGCAGTATCGGCCGATATATCACCGATATCGGCCGAGATTATCGGAACCGAGATAAGGACCGATATTTGTGACCGAGATAGGCCCTTATAGCCTATAACCGAGATATCACCGATATATCACCGAGATATCACCGATATTGACTGCTTAGGTTTGTTGTCAATGTTTTTATGCACTAAGAGTTTAGTTTGTAGAAGATACCAACCAAGTTCACCAACTCAATGTTGGAAGGACTTGAGTTATGGTAATGGTTGACAAAGGAGGACCAAGGTTCATCCAAAACAAGTCACCATACTCTACTTCAAACACTTAGTTAAATATATGTAAATAATATCATACTTTCATCATCTTCTTTCTAAATATTATATACTAGTAAACCCGAAAGGTTTGTGGATACATCCCTACCTTTCCCCTCTCTTGACCCACCTTGTGACTCGGAATTACTTCCACACAAGAATGGAAAAATCCTAAGTCCAAGACTCATGCTTAAACTCATAAGCAAAGTAGTCAAGACATGAAATACTCTAAGTCAGATTCACATTCCTAATCTAACTTTAATCATCCAAATCCCCTCTATGGTGGTTTTGTGCTTTGGTTTAACCTCCTAACAATCTTGACCATCCGAATCACCACTTTGGTGATTTGTGCTTTGGTCCGCCATTGGCGATGCATGACATTCTTGGCACTAGAACTATTTCCTCTAAAACTAAACACTTCGTTATTCCTAATAGGATAATCGAAGCTCTACCAAATCCTCCCAAGACTCTCATTCGCAAACTTATCAAACTCACCCAAATATGAGTTCATACTTGTCCCTTTTTCTGTTTTATCACTATTTGGGACTCAACATGTATTCTATTAAAAATCACACTAAAATCACTCTATGAATCCTTTAAGCACATACACTCAATCTATCAAGCATGGTTATATGTTATGCCATGCTATATGTCAATTACTTAATACAAATGCCTTAAGCATAACTCCTTAACCTTGCAAGCCTACCTTAACATGTATAGCGCTATAGGAGTAGCAGGCTGCCCATTTGTGGGTCATTGTTAAGTAATCTAATATGCCTTTCACTTCGGTGATAGGATATGCTAGTGCTAATCAATGGTTTGAGTATGCCTTTTGTATGTTGTATGCGCGTCTAGACTAGCAAACTATAGCATGAGGATTCGAGTTAAACATTCTTTATACTATGTATGTAAACCAAAACTTGCATGCTCACCAATGCTTTATGTGTTGACGGATATTTTACACATGTTGCAGAAAATGCTTGATATGGTGAGCCAAGAACTTAATTAGGATTGGACTTAGAACGCACTATTTTAATTTTGTTGTTATGTTGTTGAAATTTCATTTTCTATGAACAAGATGTACCCCTTTTGATTATGTTATGAAATCAACTTATTTAAAAATCATATTGCCACAATTTAGTGCCATGATGTCTTTGAAAAATCTATCACAAGTCGCGCCTCGATGTATTCTGCCATCGGTTGGGGTGTGACACTCGACCTAGCGATGCTATCGCATCTTCAAGTCCTTCTGATCGAATATGTGTTGGAGGCTCTTATGATCCGTGAAGATGGTGCACTTCGTTCCATACAAGTAGTGCCTCCAGATTCTTAGAGCAAACACAACTGCTCCAAGTTCCAAGTCATGAGTATTATAGTTCTTTTCGTGAACCTTCAGTTGGCGCGAAGCATACGCGATCACCTTCTCACGATGCATCAACACATACCCGAGACCTTGGATAGAAGCATCACAATACACTACAAAGTCATTTGTACCCTCAAGTAATGATAAAATTGGTGCACTACAGAGTTTTGTTTTCAACAGATGGAAAGAAAATTCTTGGGCATCTGCCCACTTGTAAGTAATTCCCTTCTGCATTAGAGTAGTGAGAGGTTGAGCGATTTTTGAGAATCCCTCAATGAATATGCGATAGTATCCCGCAAGACCAAGAAATTGGTGCACCTCAGTAGGAGTTTTAGGTGCCTCCCATCGTTTAATAGCATCAATCTTCGTGAGGTCGACATGTTATACCAGCTTCATGTACCACATGTCCTAGAAACTGGACTTCTCGAATCCAGAAGTCATATTTGAGAATTTAGCATAAAGGTTTTACTTTCTTAGAAGTTCCAATATCAACTGCAAATGTTTCCCGTGCTCTTCTCTGCTCTTGGAATAGATTAGAATGTCATCGATAAACACGATGACGAATTTGTCGAAGTAGGGTTTGCACACGCGGTTCATAAGGTCCATGAAAACTACTGGTGCGTGGTTAGTCTAAATGATATAATTAGAAACTCATAGTATCCATATCGAGTTCGAAAGGATGTCTGGCTATATCCTCCTCTCGGACTCTCAGTTGATGATAAGCTTGATCCTTGAAGCTGGTCAAACAAATCATCAATACGTGGCAGTGGGTATCGGTTCTTGACAATCACCTTGTTTAACTCACGATGGTATATGCACATGCGGAAACTCCCATCCTTCTTCTTGACAAACAAGAGTGGGGCTCCCCAAGGTGATGAACTAGGTCTAATGAAACCCCTATCCAATAGCTCTTAGAGTTGGGTGGATAGTTCTTGGAGTTCGCCTGGTGTAAGACGATATGGTGCGCGTGCAACTGGGGCTGCCCAGGTGCAAGATCAATCTGGAACTCCACTTGATGAATGGCTGGAAGTCTTGGTAATTCTTCTAGAAAGACATATGGGTAATCATGAACAACAGGAATGTCTTCGATTTTTAACTCCTTTACGTGAATGTCAAATACATTTGCCAAAATGGTTGGATAGCCCTTTCGAATACATTTCTGGGCTTTCATGAATGAGATGATGCCTACCATGGCACCACGTCGATCACCTTGAATAGATAAGACTTCTCCACTAGGAAGAGGAATACAAACGATCTTCTCATGACAGAGAATCTTAGCATTGTGCTTGGACAACCAATCCATACCAACTACAATGTCAAAGCTACCAAGAGTGATGGGTATAAGATCAATGTCAAATAGTTGACCCTCCAACTCAAGTTTGCACTCATGATGGACGTGAGTTTCCTCAAGGGGTATCGGCGTTGATCCTAAGAGTTTGCTATGTTTTATTGAGACAAAACTATAATACGCACCAGTATCATATAAAACCAAAGCAAGGTTGTGGTTAAAGGAACACATACCCGTCACCACATTGTTGTCATTCTTGGCTTCTCTCGAGCCCATCACAAACACTCTTCCCCTAGCTAGCACCACTGTTGTTCCCAGCATTGGTAGCATTATTGTTGTTACCACCACCCTTGTTATCATTACCCCCATTATTGTTGTTGTTGCCACAATTTTTGTTATTGTTGCCACCATTTCCGTTCAGATGTGGGCAGTTACTTTTGAAGTGATTCTCACTCCCACACTGGTAACATCCCTTAACATTCTTCTGCTGCTAACCGTGTTGGTTTCCCTGAAAATTAACCCTACAATCTTTTGACATGTGCCCCAACTTAACATAGTGGTCACACTTTCCCTTATTACATGGCCTAAAATGATGAGAGTTACACTTGGTGCACTTAGGGTGATTCCCCTGATAGCCGCCCTGATTCTGGTTCTTGTTATCACTGTTGTTGTTATCTGGCCTCTTATTCTGCTGCTAGTTGTTGCTGTTGTTGTTACCTAAGAACTTACCAGACACATTTTTCATATTCTCTTATTATCCCCAGTGGAAGATGACGAAGCACCACGTGGGGGTAAGAGTCCTTCTTCAACCTTCTAGTCCATCAGCTTATGAGCTAAGCGGATGATCTGCTGGATGTTATCCAAGTTTGTTGTAGTAACCATGCCCTTAATTTGAGGAGCTAATCCCTTATTGTATAGCTCAATGCGCTTTTATAGGGTGGATTAGACTAGTTAGGGCACATAGCAGCAAGTTCATGTGACCGAGTAGTGTACTTCTCAATCTCTAACCCAACCATCTTCAGAGTGAAGTACTCAGTCTCCAATTTCTAAATTTCATCACGATGACAGTACTCCTCCTTCATCGGTTCTTTGAAATCAGACCAGGGAGTAGCATTAGCCATGTCTACCCCAACATTTAAACTTGTTCATTCCACCATGTTAGTGTCGCACCCTTAAGGGTACTAGTGGCAAACTTAACCCGATCAGCTTGTCGGCAATTGCACAAAGCAAAAACACGACTCGACCATCTCGAATCACCTAAGCAAACTGACCGTTCCCTCTGGTCCTCCAAAAGAGTGTGGCTTGCAATCCATGAACGACTTGAAAGTGCAAGCAGGTGGGTTTTGAGTAGGTTGGCCAGCTTGAAAAGCTGCAAGGGCCTCAATCACCCTGTCGTTGATCAGCACGTTCAGTTCCGCCTGAGTCATGTTGCTATTTCCTCGACCATGCCCTCTTCCCGCCATTGGAATTCTACATTTACATTATACTCATAAGAAAAACAAAAATATGCTCATCATATAATCATTTACACACAGTATAAGCAAACTAGAATATAGAATAGGTTTCAAACGCAAGATAATATAATGGCTAAAAAGATTTAACTTCAATAAAAATAACTAATCCAAGATTCCACCAAATACACTTCAAAACAATCACTCAAGTTCGATATACTTAAAGAAAATAAGGTAAGAAATATATCTAAACAAATAATAATCAATCATCATCGTGGTCCATAGTCATGCAAGAACCCTCGTCCTCGCTTTCCCTAGCCTTTATGGGTTCGAACTCTTCCTTGACTTCATCCTCGTGCACTCCGGTCTCTTCCTCAACTGGCTCCTCCTCAGGATCCTCTTCTGGTTCTTCTTCACCCTATGCTAAGGCTTCGTAAAGCCTATCACGAACCGTTTTTAATTCCTATCTAGTAACAGTCAACTTCTGCCTAGTGTCAGCCACCTTATGCCTAGCAATAGCCAACTCTGTCATCAAATGGGAAATTTTTGGCCCTCCATGGGGTGTAAATGCTCATCTGCGTTCTTTCTCCACCACTTAAAGTGATGAATAGACGTGTAAGCTTGCCCAACTCAGAACGGACATGCTTCACAATATGTGACAACCGTCACCTTTATCTTTTAACAAGTTGTCAAATCTAGTCCATGTACTTTCTATGTTTGTAAATCTAATAAAAGTTGGGTTCTTTCGATTATTGTTTGGACACGTTTACATTTTAACCGAACGCATGATGTTATTTTGGCATTTATTAAAAAATATATATTAGTTATTTTATGAAATTAATAAAAAAAAATTTTAACTTTTATAAAGTTTAAAACATTTTGGTTAACAATAGCTAACTTAGTTAAAGTTTTATTAAGAAAAACTTAACCAAACCTTACTATATCTAACTTTGTTAAAGTCAAGGGACCATTTCTGCCAAAATATGAAAGTTCAAAACAAATGAAACTGTCTCCTTCCCTTGTCCCACGTTTTTCCGGCGGGAGTAATTCCAGCCACCGGAATTATTTCCGGCCAACTTAAAAACACCCTTCTTAACATGCTTTAACCCGTTTAAATGGTTTCCGAGCGTTTCTCCATCGTTTCCAAGTGTTTAATGAATTTAAAACAGGGATTAAACGAGCGTTAAACGGTGGTCGATTCGTAACCGATCGGACCTTTAAGACCAAGTCCAAACGTCTCTTTAACGCACTGAAACCTATAAATAGACCATCCTCAAACGTTCCTATACCTTTAAGCATCACAAACCCACAAAAATCATCACTTAAACACGTCTGAAACAATGGTAATCGGCTCTCACATTTGCAGACCTGCACAAACCTTTTTCGAACCACAAAACTAATTGTAAGTATGTTTTTTTTATGCCATTTTGATCTTCATGTTGGCCTCGTTGAAAGCCCCTTATTTCTGATCTCACATCGCGTCTGTATTGGGTTATTGAATGTTAACTTAGGGTTAGGGTTTCATAAGATGAAATGGGGAAGAGGATGAAGTTGTGTTATGTCTTAAATATATTTTTTCTCAGAGTATTAAACAAAATAGGAGATGTTGGAGTGGTGTGGAACATGTTGTTTTACTAGGGCAGACCTGGGTTCGATTCTCCTGAACCCCGGTTTTGTCATTTTTTTTAGTGTTTATTTATTTATTAATTTATATTTATATATAAATACTTTGATATCTTAGAATATTCATAATAAATTCATTTTTGATCCAAAAATTATAAAAATTTAGGAGTAGCATCTTGACACCATAAAGAAAATTACCACACTTTTATTTTCTGGAAAATGTCTCATTTTTATATTTTTATTGAATTAATTTGTTTTAATCATAATTAATTGATTAAAAATCCATTTTTAATGATTTTGATCTCAAAATTTTAGGATAATTATTTCTAAGCATTCTAATCTAAAATAAAAATTATTGGTTCAGAAAACATTTATTTTTATTGATTTTCCTATTTTTTATCATTTAAACATGATTTAAATTCATTAAATCAGTTTTAAATACAAATAAATTGATAAAAATTATGAACAATTTATTTTAATCATTTTTCATCAGACTTTATTTATTTCTCACAAAAATAGCATTTTTGGATCATGTCTTGTATTATTAGTTTATTTATGTTTAATTAGACGTAATTAAACATTTATTTATTTATACTATTTAAACATCTATTTTATAAATACTTTTCTTATAAAATAGAAATATTTTTATTCTTAAAAGTCATAATCTTCATTTGTTTGAATCATTTTTGTAACTCATAATTATTTAATGATTATTGTATTTATTTACAATATTAGCTAAAGTAATTAACTAAATTATTTTGTCTTAATTATTCGAACATATTTTTATCTAAATAACCAATTGGTAATAATTAGATTACTTAAATCACATTTACAAACTTTGGTATATCATTTTTAACTTTTATATTAATTTGACTTATCATAAAAACTCTAATTCCCCAAATCGACTTAGCAAACCCTAATGCCTTAGACCCTAGATACCTTAGACTTTTTAGACACTTCCTTATTAGTATTCTTACACATTATAGGTTGAATTCCTCGGAATTCCCATTACTTAGCTCACGACCGCTTAAGTGGATTTTGATCGCTTCCGCGAACTGTGAGTATATCTTTCCCCTTTTTACTATCTTACTATTTTGGGGTGACTCATGTACTTACTATCAAGTTTCTATTTCTTTTACTAAATGCAATTCTCATGTGTGTTTGCTTTATGTTAATTGTTGTGTCTATGACTTGTCAAAATCATTAACCGCTGGGCTGCCTAGCATTTCAATGAATAGTACTATGGTATACCCCCTTGAGACTCTGTTGAGAGAATCTTGGTCATTGTCTTGTTAATTCATTATTCAGTTGGTTAGTCATGTGTTAGTCATTATTCTTAGGTTTAGTTTTGAACGGATATTACTTATTACATAATTGCAAATGGTACCACACATGGATTGCTAAACACTTTTCCGACTATATTTATTAAAACAGGGTATGCTCACCAATACAATTTTTGTATTGACAAAATTATTTTGTACATGTTTCAGGTTATTTTGAGATGCATCCTTTAAGCTTTCGGATTTATATTTAGATTTTGACTTATTGTATTTCAGTTTAGTTGCCATTTAGAGCCGTTGTATTTCTTTTCAATGTAATAAACTATTTAATCAATGTATCAATATTTACACTTTTAGTCCATGAGCTATTGAACAATCATCACTACGTGACACCTCGATGTTTTCCGCCATCGGTTGGGGTGTTACACAATACCTGCCAAAGATCTCTCCCATGAATCTCGAATAGGTTGTACCCTATCTGGCACCCCATTCCCTCTAACCCATGCATGCAACAAGTTGAGATACCAAACCCAATTGTTAGTATCCAAATACGGGTCCTATGCTAGAGTGTGAGGCTCCTCGTTAGCGCGTATAGAATCAGAGGTATGAGAAGAAGACGACATGTTTTCCTACAACATGTTAGGTAAGTACACATATCCAGTAATCTTAAATGTGCACTAATGTTGTGAGTGTAACTAATGTGATGCTTATGCTATGATGATTATAGACTTGAATGAAATTTCCTAGTTCACTATAACCTTTGGCACTGATACCAATCTGTCGCACCCTCAAATTCCACTGCGGGGTTTATACCGTGAGGCGCATGACACACCAGGATCCCCATAGCCATAAGTCATATGTACGACTCTAAATGCCTAAACCATTTAGTTCGTTTGTAAAAATATAGTTTAACGTTTTAATTCAAAAGTTTTAAGTAATGCGGAAGCTTAAACCAAACATTAAATGTTTAAAACCATTCACAAAACAACGCGCCCAAAACCAATGTAAATGTAAGCAAAACAAAAGTTTCATAATGTTTAATTCCCACGACACAATGATGCATGTCCTAAAGTGCTCCGTACCTAGCAACCTGCAAAAGCATGCTAGCGTGTGTCAACATAAAGTTAGTGAGTTCACAAAGGAAGGTAAGTAAAGTTGAAGTTTCCAAAACCAATAACCAACCACCAGTTTAAACACATGCCAGGGGTAACTAACCCTCTCAATGTAACTAAACAAGCAGTACTGAGAACATGCAGAAGTTTATTTTTGTCTTAGTACTAGTGACTACCACACTAGTAAAAGGTGGTCAAAAGTTCATGCCCGTGACACAAGCACATCAAGCATGAGGCTTCTGCACAACCTAATAGCGCTATCAACTAATACCTCATTCGCCTCCAGCAATTAACTCGGTAAAAAGTAAGGACTTTAAAGTGATAGAGTTTCCCGTTAGTACAAATGACAAAAGTTGTGAAACTGATAAAACCCGATTCACACAAGGAATCAACGTATCCCAAAACCCGGATAAAATAGTAGTCCAAAACCCGAACTAAAATTTAAGTAATTCCAAAACCCGGAACTAAGTTGTCTCAAAACCCGAGACGCATGCTTTTGAGAAAAGAATAGTGAAACTCACCTTAGGTTGCAAATGCTAAAATCCAAATCCACAAGTAATAGGAACTCGCTACCGACTCCCTATTATATGTGTCACTACGTGAGTTCATGTGCATACACAAGACACAACAAGACCCGTTAATCCAAGGCATCCAATGATGTGAAAATGTTTAAGTGACACCTAACGTAACTACATGCACAAGTAACTCTACGAACCCTTTGGTGAATATTATGATTACATATCATCATAAACTCCATATATGAACCATACAAGTTTACACATAAGTTCATGTCACAAATAAGTCAACTAGAACTTCAAATAAGCACTTATGCATAAATGTCATAATATGCGTTTTCGGGGCAGATTATGCGCTGTCTAAACGAATTTTTGAAAAATACTTATACAATCATCATACACTCCACATATGATCCATACCAGCGTACACATAAGTTCATGTCACAAATAAGTCAACTAGACCTTCAAATAAGCACTTATACACAAATGTCATAATCTGCGTTTTCAGGGCAGATTATGCACTGTCTAAATGATTTTTTTAAAAATAATTATGCAATATATTAGACCCTCAAATGTTTAATACACATCGAAATATGTTCGGTTGACATGTCACTATTTTTGTTTTATGACCAAACTTTGTTGAAAAATTATGAAAAATCATTTATTACAGCTAGGTTTAGAAAACGTTTTATTTGCGACAGTATACAAGAAAAATTCTTAAAACTCATAGACTCGTCTAAACAATATGAATCTACTTGGAAAAGTCCTGAATCTCATGTATATATCCACTGTCCAAATTTTGTGACCTAACTCTTTGTAAATCTCAAGTTATGGCCATTTAAAGTCAACTCAATTTACAAGTCAGAAAATCAGTTTTGACCTTTGTCTGTGTAAAATTCCAAAAACATATCTAACGACATCCAAATCATACAAACTTGCACATTTTGAAAATCTAAGACCCTAAGCTTCATTCTAGAACCAAGTAATTATCAAAACAAACAATTTCAAATCACATCACTTGTCCTACAGTTTACCTCATACAATCTGTCCACTTTTAAAACTTATTAAAACTTATTAAAACTCATTACTAGTAACCCTAGATTCATAATATCGCCTAAACATCATCATAAACACTTAATATGACATGTTCACAACATATATCAGATCTGACACGCAAGTTATATCATTAATATTATTATATACAAACCCTAGATTAACTAATAATCACATATATGCAAGATTCATGCAAAGCTCATCATAATAATACATGAACACCTTGTTTAACATGTTAATTCTTTATAAAAAGTCATGTTTTGGTTAAAAGGTTCACATCAAATATGGACAAACTTGTATTGTTGTTTTAAAACATAACGAAAGTGATTAAAACGTGTTTAGCAATCAAGATTATCCCTAGTGCTCTTCAACCAAGCAAACCGAACACCTTCAAGCTTCCCTAATAGTGCAAACGGGTTTGGTGACGGTGCAAGGGTCGGTCGTGGAGCAAACGATTCAGGAGATTTTGTCAATTGTGGTGGTGGGACAGTTGATTCATCATGCAATGGTTTCGATAAGGGTGGTTTTGGTGTTGGTGTTTTTGTGTGACGGTGTTAGTGTTTGTAGTGGTGTTGGTTGTGGTGAATGCTAGGGAGTGGTAGTTTGGTATAGTGGTTTGGTGGTAGTTTAATCAGAAGTTGGGAGTCGTTTTGTGATTGTGTAGATGACATGAGTAATGGTGGTGTGGGGTTTGGATTGAGGTCGTGGTGGTGGTGGCGGTGTAGGTATTCTGGTGAGATGGGCTGAAATAACCAAAAGTGTAAACGCTTTTTTTTTGTCATCTTGGCCTCGTAGATTGTCGGGTGTCTGGTGGGTTTATGTTGGTGTAGTTTGGCCAACAACTCTTTGATTGTTGGCTCTTTCGATTATGAAACCATTGGTACGGGAATGAAAGCACCAATGTTATAGGCCGATTCGAGATGGTCAATTTCCTAAATGGTCTCCTACGAATATTTATAAAGAACAGAAATATTTTGCTTAACTCTTCTTGTACATCATTTCATTCTCAAAGTTGAATAAATAGAGACAATGCATGCTGATAGCCGAAAGGGGGTGGCATTTGATGAAAACTACTAAACACCATGAAAACCAATAAGGCGAAAAGAGTCGTCCCGGACCTCCATGTTTTTTTCCGTATGATAGGTAAGCGCCACATCTGCTTTTCACCCACTTTTTTCCAGGTTTCTCCATATTACGCGGTATCGCCTTATATTTCCCCAGATTTCCCAAAACTAACCTATTTTAATGTAATTTAAACAAATTACAATTAAAAAAAAGGGAAATGGATTTAAATACTCCCAACTATCGTCTATTGGCGGATAATACTCCAAACTTTCACTTTGACCATTAGCACTCCCAACTTGCAACCTATTTTCTTCCATCACCCTCAAACTAATGGAGGTCTAGACTGGTTAGTCTTCGTGGCCAAAATGTAAAAAACCAAAACTTCTATGTGGCAAAATTGTAAAAACCAAAACTTAAGGGGCATTTTTGAAAACTTTTATTATTATTATTATTATTATCATTATTATTATTATTTATTTATAAACAAACAACAAATTAGTGAGTGATGATGATGAAGCTTCACACAATAACCTGCTCCTAACAACCACCATTCTCCTCCTCATCTCCACCACAACCACCGCCACCACCATTCCTAACAAACAACACCCCCCCCCCCCACTTTTAGCCACCATCACCGCAATCTCCACCACTACCACCGCCACAAAACCCCAAATTCAAACAAAACCCCTAACAATATGTCACCAGACCTAGCCAGAGAGAGCGAGAAAGAGTGAGGTAGAGATAGTGGCTGCTCGGGTAGGGTTCGAAGGTCAGGTTTGGGGATTCGAGCGATGGTAGTAACCTAGGGTTTTAGTATTGATTACGGCCCAACTCCGACGACCCTGTTCTGGTTATTATTATTATTATCGTCGGATAGGGTGATTGGCATCAGGGAGCGTTGGATTTGATCGACGGCTTGGAGGTAATCGACGACCCTGAATATAATTCTGCCAAAGTTTTCCTTCATGGGTTTGGATGGTCAGTACCACAATCACAAGTAGATAAAGGTGTCAAAAAAATCAAGATTAATGCACTTTTTTTACAGCTGGGGTTGGTCCAGGATTTAAAGGATCCGTCCAAAAATGGGATTTATCAAGAATCGTTTCTTCATCTACATATGATGGCCATGAGGAGATTTGTTATTTTTTCAATATGTCGTACCAGTTTCTATCAGACTAACGTTAATGTTAATGTTAATGCTATTACATAATAATAATCGTGGGAGAGGAGGGGTGTTTTAGAGAGAGAAAGAGACAGAGAGAGAAGAGAGGGGGGGTTGTAACCAGAAGAAAAAGAAAGAGAGGGGGTGGGGATTTATAATAATATTATTAATAAAAAGTTTCAAAAATGCCCCTTAAGTTTTGGTTTTTACATTTTTGCCACGTAGAAGTTTTGGTTTTTACATTTTGGGCACCAAGACTAACCAGGTTAGACCTCCGTTAGTTTGAAGGTGATAGAAGAAAATAAGTTGCAAGTTGGGAGTGCTAATGACCAAAGTGAAAGTTGGAAGTATTATCCTCCAATAGACGATAGTTAAAAGTATTTAAATCCATTTCCTCTAAAAAAACAAACTTGACATTTTCCTCTTCAAAAATAAACCCTAGCCCTCTCTTACTCTTCCAATCTTCCCTTTACCTGCAAAAAAGAAAAAAAAAAACAAAAACAAAATATACACAAACATTCACCCGGTTTCCCCAATGATCGGTGATAACTCATCGATTTCCGGTGAAAAAACAAACCCAGGAAATCAAATGTTTTCTTTTATCTCTATCACACATTATTTATGTCTTTCGCTTCTTCAAAATACGTGGCCGATAAATCACTCTCCGATAGTGTAGCTAACATATAATTTTTTTTTTTTTTTAAAAAGTGTGTGGTCGATTGACGCTAATACCCAACCGGTACATGTTACTCACTTGCTTCTGAAAGCACTCCTAGCAAGTTGGAACATGTGACAACAATGGAAACAGCTGCTGAGAAATAGAACATAGAAGATGGTTTGGAAAGGTCGATCGTTTGTAGCATAAAGTAGTAGCAACAAAGTTTGAGTGAGAGAGAGGTGAGAGCAAATTCATTTCTAAGTAGGGTTGTTTAAATCGCTCGACGCTCGTTTGGAATTTACTAGGAAAATACTCGCTCTATTTTTCACTCGGTTGTAAACGAGACAATCGGCTCGATTCGGTTTGTAAACGAGCCAAGTACGAGCAAAGGTCCGCTTGGATCGGTTCGGCTCGATATAATTTTTATTAATTTATTATAAATAAAATTATATATATACTCATTAATTATAATTATATTTATAGTTTTATACACACCACTCTATTAGGTTTGGCTCAATATATGGATATATACAATTATTTTTAGGGAAATAGGATTTTAACACCTTGAACTATTGATTATTGGCCGCTGACACATTGAACTACAAAATTGTTCACCATCACGTCGTACTTTCAACTTCTTGACCTGTGTTACCCTCGACAAACCGTGGTTAGTTTTTTTGCTAACGTGGCCATTTTTGCTGATGTGCGCATCAGCAAAAATGGCCATGTCAGCATGCCACATTAGCAAAAATGGCCACGTCACCACGCCACGTCAGTAAAAATAGCCATGTCACCATGCCACGTCAACAAAATGGCCACGTCACCATCCCACCTCAGCAAAAATGGCCACGTTAGCAAAAAAAACTAACCATGGTTAGTCCAATGGTGACACAGGCCAAGAAGTTGAAAGTACAGTGTGGTGGTGAACAATTTTGTAGTTTAGTGTGTCAGCAGCCAATAATCAATAGTTCAGGGTGTTAAAATCCAATTTCCCTTATTTTTATAGTTATTGGCCATGTCAACCCAATGATAACTTAACACTAAATTTAATTGTAAAACTCTATGTCCTAGAAAAAAACATGCTTGACTTCCTATTCCCATTAGTTGTCCGCCATCAATCGTCTTCAGATATCAACCTACGCCACAACGCCATATCGCAACAGTCGTTCTCTGTAGTATTGTAGTAAGTTCATCGCCTCACTGGCCTTAACCTGAGCCTCATTCTCGACAACCGTGTTGGGAATCATGGTATCGTATACACAGCGGAAGCGGTTTATATTATTATTTAAACTTAAAACCAATATATATATATATATATATATATATATATATATATATCCTCTATAATATATAAATAAAAGCTAATGAGGGACACATGTCATCTTATGGGAGCTTCCTTTAATTTTGTTCCCGCTTATTTAACTGGGTCATTTAAATAGGTTATGGATACTCCATCTAATATTAAATTATTTTTTCTCTATCATGTGCATGACACATGTACTTTCCCCCATGATTTTTAAATGTTAATAACTCTTTTAAACGACACTTTTTTTGAAAAAAAAAATTACACCAAATTAACGAGCGTTTTATTATCTTTCCAACGAGTACCATAGTGCTATACAAAGAACGAAAAAAAAACGAGCGTTTTATTACTAATGGGTCTACTCTGTTCAATGAGTCTACTCTGAAACAAACTTCTGATGACAACATCTGTTGAATGCAAACCACTGCTGTCATCAGAAGTTTGTTTCATCCTCTTTTGCTTGCTTCATCCGTGGATAATTATCAACTGATTCATTCATCAGTTGTTATCGATTCATCAGTGGTTTCCAATCAGCTATTTCATTTATCAGTGGTTACTAAAGGCAGAAGCACAACCACCAATGAATGGATTTTCAGCTTTAGTTGGATTTAATGTTCCTGTGTTTTCACACGGGATTTCACCTAATATATATATAAATACATATATATTTGCGAAAATAATAATAATAATTTTATTAATCCAATTAATAAAATATTCCCAATCAGGATCTCGGTTAAACGCGTATAAACAAATAAAACATAAACAACCATAGGGGGTTTAGTAATCAACCTTTGACGACTACACCGGAATTGTAACACGCGGGTTACAACGAATCCTCGCTAGTAGGAAGTTCACACCGAGCACGAACCAACCGGGAATCAACACTTTGCAAGAGGAAGGCGGCAGCTTGTGGTGGTTATTGGCCGAAAAAAGGCAAAAAGAGGCGGCGGCCCTTTTTCCTTGTGTGGCGGCCGCAAGAAACAAAGAGGAGGAGGCAAGGGTTTGTTGTTTTTATAAAAGTGTGCATTAGGGTTTACTCTTTAACCCTCCTTTTATAAAACAATAACTTACATTAAGCCCCCTTGTTAAATATCATAATACTCCTTAATATTAATCTTATTAATATTAAGTCCCTCAAGTCTAAAACAATTATTATTTCATAAATAATAATCCACCTACATGTGAATTTGTCTGATTCGTGTACCAACGTGTAACTCTTCGGATCGTACCGGTCGGGTTACGTTGATCTCGACTTTTAATTACATCGGACATACTATGTATCCAACAATCTCCCACTTTGACGATTTTAATTAAATGAGTCAACGTGCGCAAAGTTGGACGCCTAGCTGCATCGCATTGCACCCAAACCAGTATGACACTTTACAGTCGTCAACTAGTTCTTTAAGTTCAAGTAACGCTTTACTTAACCAAATACTATAGCCCTGATAATTCTATCAATAAGTCCCTTCTGTATAGACATCTGTTGATCATAAGACATGGATCATTCATTCTTATATAGTGATCAACCGTTCTCTATTCTCGTCTTTAATTCACAGTGGTCTAACGAACTACCTTAGTCCGAGCGTGGCCATGCGTTTATACCAGTTTGAGTTTACGAGGGCGCCAGAATGTCTAAACTTCTAATCCTATAGAAGTACAGAATTCCATCAGCGTCATACAACTCCCACTTAATCTTGGATGTCTCCCAACGCTACCCTTATTGCTACCCATGTTTCAGGACAGTGTTAGATAACATCAAAGATAGTCCTTGATCAATGTAGTTTAATATGTGCCTTAGGAAAAAGGACAGATTGAACATATCAATATCAAAACATCTCATGACACAGATCCATGGAGATCGTTTTGAAGCGAGTTACATCCAATATCATTCCCTAATGATATCTGTGAATTATGATTCTCAAACCCTTGAGTTATTCATCTCATGAATACAACCATCTCAATTCACAATAGTCTTACATTCAAATTCATTCCCATGTAATTTGATCGACTACGGATATTTAGAATACTCTTATTCAAGGATTTAAACATACAAATAATGAACACAGTCACAAAATATTTAAATTTGAATTTAACCCATTAAATCAGATAAATATTCAATGTAACTGTTATAGTTCAAAATAAAACACCAATACTAACTACAGATCATGCCCACTGTCTAGCAACTCTAAGCCCTATCTTTCCAGCATGCTCCTCATGTTTAACTTGAGGTAAAGGCTTAGTAAAGGGGTCAGACAGATTCAGATCTGTATGAACTTTGTTTATTACAATGTCTCCACGTCCTATTATCTCTCTAATATAGTGGAATTTCTTGAGTATATGCCTTGTGGTCTGATGTGACCTTGGTTCCTTTGCAAGAGCAATGGCACCAGTGTTGTCACACAGTATCTCGATTGGTTTCTTTATGCTAGGCATAACATCGAGATCACCAATGAACTTCTTCATCCAGGCAGCCTCCTTTGCTGCATCTGATGCAGCATTGTATTCTGATTCACATGTGGATTAAGCAACCATACTTTGCTTAGAGCTGTTCCAAGTAACAGCCCCACCATTCAGAATGAAAACATATCCCATTTGTGACCTTGAATCATCATGATCAGTTTGGAGTCTTGCATCAGTATAACACTTAACTGACAGCTCCTCATCCAGTCCTCCAAATATTAAGAACATGTCCTGAGTCCTTCTCAAGTACTTAATAATGTTCTTCACTGCAGCCCAGTGACTCTCTCCCGAGTTCTGTTGATATCTACTCGTCATGCTAAGAGCATACGAGACATCAGGTCTAGTACATGACGTGGCATACATGATAGAACCAATCGCAGAAGCATATGGAACTCTTTCCATTTTCTTCTTTTCTTCTTCAGTATTTGCACACTGCCTACGATTTAGAATGGTTCCTTGTGCGACAGGCAAGAGCCCCCTTTTTGAGTCTTGCATTGAGAAGCGTCGTATGACCTTATCAAAATATGTACTTTGACTCAAACCCAATAACCACTTTGATCTACCTCTATAAATCTTTATTCCCATAATATAAGCGGCTTCACCAAGATCTTTCATTGCGAAACATTTACCCAACTAGTTCTTAACATCTTTAAGCATAGGGATATTGTTTCCAATGATTAGTATGTCATCTACATACAGTATGAGAAAAGTGATATAGCTCCCACTAGATTTCTTATAAACACATGGTTCATCTTCGTTCTTGCTAAAACCAAACTCTTTGATTTTCTGATCAAAACGGAGATTCCAGATGCGAGATGCTTGCTTTAATCCATAGATGGATTTATTCAGCTTGCACACCTTATTAGGATTCTTTGGATCGACAAAACCTTCAGGTTGAACCATATAGACATCTTCCAGTAAGTGTCCATTAAGGAACGCGGTTTTGACATCCATTTGCCATATCTCATAGTCATAATATGCAGCAATGGCAAGTAGAATTCTAATAGACTTAAGCATGGCTACTAGCGAGAGAGTTTCCTCATAATCAATTCCTTGAGTCTGAGTAAAACCTTTCGCTACAAGCCTTGCTTTGTAGGTTTGCACATTCCTATCCATGTCAGTCTTCTTCTTGAAGATCCATTTGTTTCCCACAGTCCGACATTCGGCAAGAAGATCAACCAAATCCCAGACTTGGTTATCATACATGGATTACATCTCTGCATTCATGGCTTCTTGCCATTTCTTGGATTCTGAATCCAAGATTGCAGCTTTGTAAGTAGCAGGCTCAGCTTCATCAATCATGAAGATATCGCCATACCTTACAGGTGCACGACGATCCCTAATACCTTTCCGAACACTTGGTGTTTCTGTTGTTTCTTGAGTCCTCTCAGGCTCAACTTCAACAACTGGATCAGTTACTTCTGTTTCTGTCTGAACAACTGGTTCAGTCACTTGTAATTCTCGAATTTCTTCAAGATCCACATGGTTATCTCCAATCCCTCGCGCCAGAAGCTCTTCCTCTAAGAAAGTGCCTCTGCGTTTAGTGAAAATCCTATTTTCAGTGGGGTGGTAGAATAGGTAACCGATCTTCTTACCGTATCCAACGAAAACCACTTTTCTGCCTCAGGGATCTAGTTTATCCAAAGATTCTAGAGTGACATAAGCATTACATCCCCAGACTTTAAGGTAGGATACATGAGGTTTCTTTCCATGCCATATCTCATAAGGCGTTTTATCAACCCTTTTCGTTGGAGCTATATTCACAAGTCTTGCGGCAGTTTCCAAAGCATAACTCCAAAAGGATTTTGGAAGGTTTGTTTGACACATCATTGATCGAATCATATCTAATAGAGTTCGATTTCTCCGATCAGACACACCATTATGTTGCGGTGTTCCAGGTGGAGTGAGTTGTGAAACTATTCCACAATCCTTTAGATGGTCGATGGATTCCTGACTAAGATATTCACCGCCTCGATCTGATCGAAGCATTTTAATAGTTCTATTTAGCTGATTTTCTACTTCGTTTTGGTACTCCTTGAACTTTTCAAGAGTTTCATGTTTATGTTTCATAAGATAAACATAACCATATCTACTGAAATCATCAGTAAATGTAACAAAGTATCTTTCCCCATGTCTTGACATTGTTCTGAATGGACCACATACATCGGTATGTACAAGTCCTAACAGATCATTAGCTCTTTCTCCAACATTTGAAAAAGGTGCTTTTGTTAACTTTTCACTTAAGCATGATTCGCATTTTCCAAACGACTCTGAACCCTTGGAATCCAGGATTCCTGCGGTCTTGAGTTGTTTAACACGATTCTCGCTAATATGACCAAGTCTACAATGACACATATACGTATCATTAAAGTCCAACTTATTACGTTTATGGGAGATGTTGCATAATATGTTATCGTTTTCGACTTCTATCTCATAGATCCCATTGTTGGGTTTTGCATTAAAGTAAAACATATCGTTAAAATAAGCAGAAATAAATTCACCATTGAAACGATAATTGAAAACTTGTCCACGCAAAGTCGAAACTGAAACAATATTTCTAGTCACACTAGGAATGTAATAAACATTGTTTAAAACAAGTTCTAAACCAGAAGGAAGTAAGAGAACACATTCTCCTATAGCCTTCACAACAACTCTTTGTCCATTGCCAACATGGACCTCCAAGTCGCCTTGTTTCAGCTTTCTAATCTTTCTTAGTCCTTGCAAAACATTACAAATGTGGAAACCACATCCTGTGTCAAACACCCACGTTTTTCTAGGAAAAGCAAAGATTTCAATAACATATATACTTGAGGACTCTCCTCCTGAAGCCTTAGCTTGCTTCAGCTCAACTAAATACTTAGCACAGTTCCTCTTCCAGTGCCCAGTTTCATCACAATGAAAACACTTGGCATCTTTCCGAGGTTTCTTATTGGCAACAAATTTGCCTTTGCCCTTCCCTCTGCCCTGATTGCCCATTTTCTTGGTGTTAGGTTTCTTAACTTGACCCTCCTTGATCACTAGCACTGGTGTAGTTCTGCTAGGTATGTTCACCTCAGCAGTTTTGAGCATCTGATGCAGTTCTGCAAGTGTCTTTTCCATCCCGTTCATATTGTAATTCATAATGAACTGGTCATATGACTTGGGCAATGAGTTTAGGATAATATCCCAGCTAACTCATCGCTCAAGGGGAATTCCAGACGAGCCAAGTGATCAACATATGCCTTCATTTTAGCACACGAGTGCTAACTGGCGTTTCTAGAACATACAACTTGTTCTCCGCCTTGAGAACAATTTTCAAGTTGCGGTGCCAGTCCATGAAGTTGGAGTGGTTAAGTTTGTCCTTCTCTAAGATGGACTTGAGAGAGAATTGGGAGGCGGAATTGTTTCCAGTTGACATCTACAAAGTTCAAAATCTAATTTATTAGTATTTTATGTTTTAAATATCCTAATTTATCTTATGACCCAAAAGCAAAATTAATTAGGATGAGACCCCGATTCATCAATACACAGTGAACTGGCTTAGCACTGTCCACTGGTACGATTAGGTAGGTAAACAACGATTGTTAATTGTGTCCACTACACAACTCTCCATTTGGGTTATCGCTAAGAGCGATGTATGTTTAACCCCAACTATTGTAGGATCAATTTCGAGCTAAATCTGATTTTGATGATTAAAAAGATGAACACACACAAGAATATGACCAATAAAACCCACTAGATTGATTGGCAAATAATATTACAATGATAGCCCCCAAATCTCTCTAGCATGTGTGTTGGTTCAAAACCCTAATCTAGCATTCTATTTATAGCCCAACCATAATTAGGCTAATTACACTTAGGTCCCTAGGGTTAACAAAATACTAAAACTCTCACTAAACAAGCAAAACTATTTTTAAAGTAATAAATATATTTTGTCTAAACAAAATATATTTATGTATCCGTAGCGTAGCGTCTTTCTCTATCATAACTTGAGCTTCACTCGTCGATCTACTATCCGAATTTCTCAACTCGCCTTACGTGTTGACTGCGACTCGTTTGACTTTGACTTTTCTTGACCGAACATTGACTTGTTGACTTTGACTTTGTTGATAACATTAGACTATCAATTTTAGACCCAACAATCTCCCCCTTAGTCTAATGTTATCAATCTCTCGTATCATCTTCAGAACCGTCAATCTCTACATACTTTGATCTTCAATTTGGAAAGCTTCAGTCTCAAATATAGCACCCAAAAATACTCCCCCTAGACTGATGCTTTCCATATATTCTTTGCTGAAGGTGTTCTTGTCACTTTGTTCTTTGAGTACTCATATCCAACAATCTTTCCCTTTTTGCATGCATCATCTTTTGTTGATCAGGTACAAACTTTTCCAACTCTTTTTAGCTTGAGTGGTTATGAAGATGTAGGAGGAGGATTCCTAACTCGGTGTCTTCTGCAAACTTGAGGAAACAGGTGCTTTGGTATGGTATCTTGCTCAACTGATGATCGGCCATCATTGCAACAAGTAGTCCAAGAAGCCTATCCACAATCACAAACACAACTCCGAATTTTCTTTAGACAAATTCAACGTACAGACAAAACCGTATTCATCTGTGGTGTGCAATCAAGTAAGTATCTCAAACGGCTTGAGACATAAATAATGTGACATGGAAGACTTAAAAACAACTGTACACAAATACAGATTTATTTATTTATTTTTTAACAGCCATCAACCTTTGAGATATAGAAGGGACCAGATATGGGATCACACTAACTTGAAAAGCCTAGCCACACTTCAACTTTCTTGAGGATAGTTACAACCCAAGAACGATTGTCGGTATGCTTGTCCTCTTAAGTCCATGCCTCTCGTCTTTCAACATACGTTTGGTGATGAGATTATCATGTTTTTGGTAATATTGATGAAAATTTTGTGGACCCCACTTGTGCTAGGTATAAGCCTACCAATCCTCAAGGTTTATCGAGATATAATGATGAGAGCTTCAGGTCTATGTTTCCATAAGCAGAGAAGATGATCATTATTTCAATCAGATGATGAGAGCTTCAGGTCTATGTTTCCATAAGCAGAGAAGTTGATCATCTGATTGTTGAGCTATTTATATATATTTGCACGTCACTAACATTGCATGTCTTTTGGTGCTCACTTGATTTGTTGGCCCCGCATTGGTAGCCTGCACTCTTAGGTGTCTTTTAAATATATATGCACAAAATTTTCTGTGTCTTTTAATCTCTCAACCTATGTATGACCGGACTCAGCTTGTGCAGACCTAAAACACAGTGGGAATCCAGCTTTTCGTGTAGATTTATTATTATTCACCTTATGGCAGTTTACTCAACTTGAAGGCTGAACCTACCTACACATCATTAACTTGTAGTTGTAACGTCCTTCAGATCCTATTCGTGTGCAGACATAAACAAGTTAGTTCCTATCATTTCCCATATAAGATCAGGATTATTTGCATTAATCACATCTCATGGCCGAGACTATATTTTCATACTCCCCCTAAACTTTAATTTTTGTACAACCCCCTTTTTTTTGTAATTAATTTTTTTTTAATAATATTTACAAAAAATAAAGTCTTCCACATCAGACACACATAAACATATATCAGCAAGAAAATGAGTGTGTGACAACGGTGTCAATTGTGCAATCAGGTTAGATACCATAACCAAACCTGTGAGATTTCCACTCCAACCCTATTCTTGGAACAACCACTGTTACTAACCGTGTTACTAACAGTCCTCCATGGCAGTTCCTGCACTTATGAGTAAATTAATTAGAGAGTGGAACCCAGGCCATCGTGGTCCTGGTTTGTCCTTTTACATCAATGTAAGTAACTTCTTGAAACACCATACCTTTTCCCTCATTAGTTTCTTGTTCAACTTTTGTTTTGATTTGCCAAACCTGTTTTGGTTCAAAAAATTTGTTTGTGAAAGATTTAATTTTTGAAACAATTTTTTGTTTACAACCTGGAGGAATAGATTGTGGTTTTGATGCTTTGGTCCTTTTAATCTTTGAATCATGTGAAACCGGCTTCACATGTGGAGATCTTGATGGAATATGAGTCATCCTAACATTCAAAGATGTGTGCATTTTATCCTTTGATCCAAAGAAGCAATCCGCATTACCTTTTCCGCTTGGATTTTGTCGTTCTGGACATTGCTTGAGCACATGACCTTCTTTACCACACCTAAAGCAAGCCTTGAATGGCTTTTGATAATTTGTTGTCCTGTGTGAAGCAACTGGGGATGTAGATTGTTTTGAGCTTGATTTGGCTTGTTGAGAAGCTTTGGGTTTTACAACACCTTTTGACTCTCTGATCTTTGACCCCGTGTGATTTCCATTCATCACTGATTCATCATCTGAAGTTGAGCAATCTTCTATAAACAGATCTTCTTCCAGTGAATCTTGATGGAGTTGATTTGTAGTGTCAACTCTATCATCAAGTTCTGACACTGAAGTTTCTGAGTCATTTGAGCTTTCCCATTCTCTGGATGAACAAAACTCCGAATCACTTTGTGAATCATCTTTGCATGATGTTGACGGAGTAAACTCTGGAATTTCTTCAGTTAAGAACTTTCCAAACCTGTTATTCTCAAGAGCGGGAACAAAAACAGGTGGAGCACAAACGGTTTTATCATCACAAAATGCAGATTTTAAATCAGCACATTCATGCACAATATCATCATGACAAACATCAGAACGTGAGATAGGTTTCTGCCTATCACAAACATTTACCACACCATTCGAATCAACATTAGGTCTAGGTCCAGTACAACCATCCAAATTTAAGATGGTCTTAGTCTTTTCATTATTCCAAATAAACCAATTAACTGTTGAGTAACTGGCTTCTGGGTGACCCAACCCCAAAGTCTTTCCACCACAACTGTCATCATCTTCAACTTCTGCCTTTTGTGTCGCTTCTGCATTGCTTTTAATCATATTAGAGTTTGATTCAGGCGTGACACATTCTTTTTCGAAAAGTTCATTTTTTGGATGTGGTTTTGGAATGGGTATATATTCACTTTTGCTCAAGGGTAAAAATAGAGATTTTACAATTCCCTTTTTATCCTTATACCCAATTCCATCTTTGACGAAAGATTTCCTTGAACAATCAAGGATATCTGTATGAGCATGCTTGCTTACATTCCATTTGTCCACAACAATTTGGAGATGATTTGTTTCATTTCTAGATATTTCTAGTTTTTCAGTTAAGTCATTTATCAAAAAATCTTTTCTGAGAACAAATTCTTTTAGAGTGTGCATTTCAGCTATTGTTGCATTTAACTTTCGCTGATATGCTAACTCATTTTCTTTCATTTCAGTGTTAATTTTTCGGATGTCATCCATCTCTCTTAAAATTCTCCTATTGTGGGACAAACAGTAAGCGACGGCTGTAACACACCTTGGTGAGCACAGCTTTGATTTTATTTCAAGTGGAATACTTACCAGATCTCTCTCCTCAACCTTCTTCTGCATGCTCTGCGGTGGTTGATCAGCCTTGCTTGTGGAAGTCTTCTCAGCAACTAAAGCTTCCTCGGCAGCAGCCTCCTTTCCTTTGTTTTCACTCAACACACTTTTTAGACCAGCCTTCTCCATCCCTTCTCCTTTTGGTATCTCCGCTGATGACCCTTCCAAGGAGCTCACACCAAGTGTTGATTTTGTGCAGATCTTTGCCATCAGTGCCTTGTTGTTGTCGACTTCTGCAACCGTAACTTCTTCACCCCAGTCACAATCCTCCCCAAATGCCTTTGGTGCTTGTGTTTCAGCAGTCTCATTTTCATCTGTTACTACCACAGATCCTTTTGTAGGCTTGATCTCATTTCTAGAATTTGTTGAAGAACTATTAACATTTTCAGCTGAAATAGAGGATGGAGTGGAGCTTTTCGCACTAATAGGAGCAGTGAAAGCCATGTTTTTAGACATTGATGTTGGTGGACTTGACAATGGAATGTAACCGACTTGATTCATCTCACCCTTTGTGACATCATTTTCATACGACTTTAAGGTATTTATCACATCTGACAAAGTCATTGGAAAAATCATAAAGTCCTTCTTGACCGTCATGAATTTCAAGCTCCATTCCTTTGGGAGTGAAATGAACAACTTCTTGATTGAATTGCGGTTGTTAACAGGAATCCCGACCTTCTTCATCTTTGTGAGCATATTCATGAAACGATCGACGTGACTGCTTAAACTTTCACCACGAATGCTTCCAAACATGTCATACTCCTTTTGAACCATGTCTTGTCTTTTCTTAATCATGTTCTGATTTCCTTCATAGTAGTCACACAAGGCATACCACAGAGACTGAGCAGTGGTATACTCTTCGAACATGCTAAAAACATCATTCGACAGAGCCATGGTAAGAGCATCGTAAGCTTTGTGATCACGTTGAACTAATTGCTTGTCAAGTTCTGTGAACGTTGACGGATCATCATTGTACACCTCACCAGCATTAGTGGTTCTCATTGGGATATGGGGTCCAAGTTGAATAGAAGTCCACTGAGTGTGATCATTAACAAAATAAAATGCTTTCATCCTATTTTTCCAAGTCCCAAAGTCCTGAGCACCCTTCAATTTAGGTAGACATGTTGTGGTACCGGTTTCAAATTTTACTTGGGTAATTTGTGTCATGTTTCTTAGAGACATTTTTTTTTAACTCCCCCTTCCTATTTTTTTTTTTTAACTCCTCAAAAACTGGTTTGGATCACACTAATAAAAAACAATGGAATTGACTCTTTTCTTTGTATTCTACAAGTTTTAAAACGTGTAGATCCAAATAAAACGTTAACCACCCAATCAAATTTAAACTTGTAATAAATTTTGTTAATCCAAACAAATTTTCTCAAAATCCCAAAAATATATCATGTCATAAAAATATTCATTTTGAGGCCCATTCAAGATTGTAGAATTAAAAATAATTTATTATTTTTAGAAAACTAATTTTAAATTAAAACCAAATGAGAGTGCAACTCAAAACTCAGTCTATCCAAAAATTTGTACTCCACTCAATTAAAATCTAAGAATTTAATTAATGTCTTGTTGACTTCCAATCCAAGAACGACAAAATATGCTATGCTATGCGTTTTTGTTTTTTTTTTTAATTTATATGTTCCCAAGACAAATTTTTGTGGAGGTGTGATCCAGCTAGAGATTTGTACTGTCTCTCTCTTTATTTTTTAATTCAATTGAGGTATGTACTACTTTCAAATTCACGTGAATGATTTGAATTATAGACTCAAATCCACACAACCATTAACCCTCTCTTTATCATATCTCTGGTTTCTCTTTCCTAAACAAACACCACCTACAATGCCTCTCTGCCTCTCTCAACGAAATACAAAGACACACACACAAAGCTATCCCAATTCTTAAGACTCTCTTTCTACAACGAACACTCACCTCATCTAAACAAGAACACGAAAATTATGAAAAGAGATAGGGTGGTGGTTGACGGGTGTAAATGGTGATGTACGGAGGTAGTAGGTTCGAGTGGTAGCTGACAGGTTATGAGGTTTTCTGACATGTAAGAAGTACGGTGGTGATCGGAGTGTGCCAGAAACTATATGGAAAATCGAGCAGGTGGTTAGAAGGATGTGGTAGGTCGGCTTATTTTAGGTAGGTGGTTTGTGGTTTTAAGGTGGTGGTTGGGTGGAATTGACAGATCTGGGTGGAGGCGGTGGCCGGAGGTGGTCTGACCGGTGGTGCTTTGTGGTTGGGTGATAGGTTGTGGTTGACGGAGGAACACGAGATGGGTACAGTAGTGGTGGTGTTCGAGATGTTTGTGGTTCGGTTTACAACAGATCTGAAATGTTAAAATAAAAGTTCTCTTTCACTTCTTTTTTTTAAGTACGCAGATCTGAAAATGGCCTGACAAAAAAGACGCTGAAAAGTTGATAAACACCGTTTGTGCTCCACCACAACCTGATCCTTTTCTACTCTTCTCTTTTTTTTTAAGTACGCAGGCAAAAAAAAAAAAAAACGGACGCCGAAGTAAGTACGCAGGGAATAAAACACCGTGACAAAGTCGCAAAAGACTAAGTCACTGACCCCAAAGTCGCCTTTGGTAAGTACGCTGGAAATAAAGTCACCAGAAAAAGTTGCCGGAAAATTTAAGGACGCCGGAAAATTAAATACGCAGCAAATACACACACTCAAGAACAAATACACCCAGATCTATTTAAAAACTCCGAAAAGATGCTGAAAAACCTTCTGATCTAAAAAAAAGCACCTCTAAATGATCTACAAACCCACTTTAAATCTCTGTAATAATACCGTTATCAATATTTAATGAACAAACAGTTATTTAAACCATTTCAGATCCAGATTTGAAGAAAAATTATATAAAAGTGAAACCCAAAAACTTCAAAACTTTTATAAAACTTCAACAACAAAAAATCAGATTCAAAGATGAATTTGGAGATGGCTAAATCCCAAATTCTAGTACCAAGCTCTGATACCAAATTGTAGGATCAATTTCGAGCTAAATCTGATTTTGATGATTAAAAAGATGAACACACACAAGAATATGACCAATAAAACCCACTAGATTGATTGGCAAATAATATTACAATGATAGCCCCCAAATCTCTCTAGCATGTGTGTTGGTTCAAAACCCTAATCTAGCATTCTATTTATAGCCCAACCATAATTAGGCTAATTACACTTAGGTCCCTAGGGTTAACAAAATACTAAAACTCTCACTAAACAAGCAAAACTATTTTTAAAGTAATAAATATATTTTGTCTAAACAAAATATATTTATGTATCCGTAGCGTAGCGTCTTTCTCTATCATAACTTGAGCTTCACTCGTCGATCTACTATCCGAATTTCTCAACTCGCCTTACGTGTTGACTGCGACTCGTTTGACTTTGACTTTTCTTGACCGAACATTGACTTGTTGACTTTGACTTTGTTGATAACATTAGACTATCAATTTTAGACCCAACAACTATGCCCACTTGTCAAACAAGCGATGTTTGATCCTTTACTGTTAAATGTAACACCGGCCTATGTTACACAGGAAACGCGATGATTACCTTCACTCACGATCAACGCCCAGATGCAGGATCAGCACTAAAATTTGGATTCGATATAGAATGAAGTGTTAACTCGTTAAGGGTGGCATAAAAAACATCAATTTAAAATTGGGATTTAATTTTAATATTTACCATAAATATATTGAATGACTCATGATGTGAGTCACACAATAGTTTATAAAATCCAATTTTATATTGTTCGTGATAATTGAAACTCCTTTCAACACTCGACACGGTATATTTTAAATACCTTATTTAAACTATGTTGGTTGTATTATCGCGAATGGACTTGTTTTAATATTAATAAAACTCCTTTTATTAAATATGCTTTCCGGTTTTTATAAAACTTGTTTTAATAAAACCGTTGCCATGATTGTGAAAACTTTATTTATTTTGGGTTATCTAAATTATTTACAATAAATAAAACACAACCACAAAACATAATAATAAAATTAAACGAATCGAGCCCCTAATAGGTCGTCCGTTTCGTTTTAGACAGAAACGAAACGAACTAGTCAAAAAGGGTTTCAAAACTATTTTGATATAGCTCCCACTTGACCCGAGATCTCTATCTTCATGGAACATGTTCGCCTTTTTATCTTCGTCTTGATCTTGTACTTGTAGGATTACAAATAAATTTGAAATACAAATAAAACAAATCTATTCTAACCCTATCTATTACACAGGATTCAATATCCGTAATAAAAATACAAATCAATAAAAAAAAACATCACAAACACAACCATGACAATGGTCAAAATACCTAGGGCTCGATTCTCATCACAATCCATGAACAACAAAAAGCTTTTGATCTTTTGTCAAAAAAAAAAAAATTTGACAAATAAAACATAGATCAAAATTATAACTTTGCCATCTATACGCGCGTAACCGTCGCTCTGATACCACTGTTGGGAATCATTGTATCGTATACACAGCGGAAGCGGTTTATATTATTATTTAAACTTAAAACCAATATATATATATATATATAAATATATATATTTGCGAAAATAATAATAATAATTTTATTAATCCAATTAATAAAATATTCCCAATCAGGATCTCGGTTAAACACGTATAAACAAATAAAACATAAACAACCATAGGGGGTTTAGTAATCAACCTTTGACGACTACACCGGAATTGTAACACGCGGGTTACAACGAATCCTCGCTGGTAGGAAGTTCACACCGAGCACGAACCAACCGGGAAGCAACACTTTGCAAGAGGAAGGCGGCGGCTTGTGGTGGTTATTGGCCGAAACAAGGCAAAAAGAGGCGGCGACCCTTTTTCCTTGTGTGGCGGCCGCAAGAAACAAAGAGGAGGAGGCAAGGGTTTGTTGTTTTTATAAAAGTGTGCATTAGGGTTTACTCCTTAACCCTCCTTTTATAAAACAATAACTTACATTAAGTCCCCTTGTTAAATATCATAATACTCCTTAATATTAATCTTATTAATATTAAGTCCCTAAAGTCTAAAACAATTATTATTTCATAAATAATAATCCACCTACATGTGAACTTGTCTGATTCGTGTACCAACGTGTAACTCTGCGGATCGTACCAGGTCGGGTTACGTTGATCTCGACTTTTAATTACATCGGACATACTATGTATCCAACAAACCGAACCTCAGACTTAGTGTCATTCTTAGACGGTCGAACCTCAGTCATTACTAGGCAGTGGGAAATGTCTGGTCAGCTTGGTTCGGTTTGGTTTGTAAATGAGCTAAGCACGAACAAAGGTCCACTCAGTTTAACTCAACTCGTGAACAATTCTAATTGTGAGCCAAGTTGGATGGTGGTTAAAAAATGGTTTTGTAGAACGGTTTCAAGTGAACCATATTCATTACCGATCGATGATACCCGATTTGTATTTTTCAACTCTTCTAACTTTGTAGATTTTTGTACATATTTAGTTTATTTCACAATTTCTTAAATGTTTTAAAAGTATAAAACTACACTTTATTTATATAAAACCTAAACTTATCACCTGAAGTTTTTAATTATGTTTAATTTCAATAACATTGTATTTCTTTTACGCAATATTTCCCTTGGTGGTTCCCATCCTGAGGTAGGTTACAGGTTTGATCCATGCACACCACCAAAAAATTTCTTGTGACGGTTTGAGCTTAGGCAAGGACACCGGTGTGTGGGTAGAGATTCGAACTTGCGACCACTAGATTATAGTTGTATAAGGATTTCCACCGAACTAAGATTTTCAAAAAAAAAAAAAAAAAAAAAATTTATCTATAGTTATTCCCATATTTATTTTTAGGGTCTTAGAGCATTCTCAATAGCTTCCTCATTCCCCATTCACTCATAACCAATCACAACCATATATTACATTAAAAATCATTACAGTTTCTCTCTCCTACACTCACAACCACTTTTAACAAATATTAAAAAATAAATAAAGTTTTCCTGTTTTCCCTAAAAGATTCCCAAAGAACCCAAAATTTACCGATAAACAGTAGATTCCTCATTTTCTTCACTCACAACCTCTTCCAACCCCATAAAAAATTATAGGGTTTTATCTCAAAAAAATAGGGCACTCCAAGATTGTGGTATTAAATAATTAAGTTGAATGGACTTCCTCAATTTCCTTTTTTACATCAAGAATCATGCTCGTCTTGTTTGATTAATATACTCTCTATCGCCTAACACATGATACGTGTGAGTTTCTTTTTATATTCAAAATCAACTTGACTTTTGTCTCATACATCTATCTATACATATAATAAACCAAAGCCATTTTAATAACATGACACTCAAAGAGGGTATTCTCTTCATTTAGTGTGTCATGTGTTATCCCATGTGGTAAGGGCTTTATTTTAGGAAAATAATAATTTAAAATCTAAAAACAAAATTAGAGTTTTATCTCTAACGTTTTCTCCCAGAACTTTTAAACGTTAATATCTTTTATATACGAGATTTTTTAAAGAAAAAAATTACACCAAATTAATGAGCGTTTTATTATCTTTCCAACGGGTACCATAGTGCTATATAAAAAACGGAGAAAAAACGACTATTTTTTTGTATGGTTTTGTTCATACAGCAAAAAAACACAAAGTGTTCAGGTTATTCATTAATCATGTATAGGCAAGTCATTAGTTATGTTCAAACCAGTAAATATGATTTTTATTTACAACATGTGTTAGCATTGGAATTGTACATTATTTTAAGTTAGGTTTTAATATTAGAGTTATACAGTGTTTAAGGTTATGCACTAACATTGAAGATACATTGTTAATTGTTTTATGTTAAGTGCTACCCGAAGCTTTCCTGCATGTAACTTGTGTCAGGTTTGGAATTAGTTTAAAAAAAATTATGGGTTTGGGTCGGGCCTGGGATTAGGTGATACCCGACCCAATTACCCTTTTTTTTATATTAGAATATGATAACTTATAGCAGAGATTTGTATTAAATAATAATAATAATAATAATAATAATAATATTCATTAATCATATATTGGCAACTCATTAATTATGTTGTCATATTAGATATTTTATTATGTCATATTAGATATTTCAACCCGGGACGCTCTCCAACAGGTAATTGCTATGTTTTCTTTTTCTACCATGTTCTGAAATAGCTCAAATCTTATTGTATGCAGTTAAAGACCTTTGACTGAATGTATTGGTGCTAAACAATCTTTGTCCCCTTGAAGTGCTTAGGATCTTAATATTCTGTTTTAGGTGTTGATGTTGTAAGGTGAAATGGATCTTTTGGTATATTTTTTTTAAAAGTATCTAATGTAAGTTGATACATAGATGCCATTTTTATAGTTTAGATACTTCTAATTTTATTCACTTTAATTAGATTTCTCAACCCACAACTGTGACAACCGGCAACTTCCGATCTACATCGACGTGATTTTTATTATTAAAAATTAAATATTTATTTTAAATATTGTTAATTATTAAGTTTCGGAAGTTTACTGACCGTTTTTACAATTGGAACTGCGACCGATTTAGTTAACGCGATTTAAACGCGTGTTCTGAAAACACGCGTCGGACATCGAAACATTTATATTTATGCTCGGTTTTGTATTTCGAACAAAACCGATTACTTTTTATAATTTATTAGCGGGCCCAGAATAGAAACCGAGACGTTTACGTTTTAAAACGGGTTCGATACGCGGTAGAAGCCCACCTACCTAAACCCTAGGTATATAAACATATCATTCTCTTCTTCTTCTCATTTTCACCTAACACAAAAGAAAACCCTAGCCTCCTCTCTCTAAAAACCGTCACTTTCTCTCTCTACTCACATCTCTCTCTCTCTACACTCCCTCTCTCTACTCTCTCTGCCCTCCCTCGTCTCTCTCTCCTCTCTGCAAACAGCCGGCCACCACCCTGCCTTGCTGGTGGTGGCGCGTTGGAATAAACCCGGATCGGGCAGAAGAAAGAGTGGCAGCGACGGAAGGTTATGGTGGTGGTTTTGTGTGGTGGTTGCTGGAACCGGAGCAGGAGGTGGCGGCGCTGGCCTGTGGGCCTGCAAACACCGGCAAACAACAACAATAAGCGGCGGCGTGGTGGTTTCGGAGCCTGAGATTAGGTGTGTAGGTTGTTAGCAACTCGGGCAGGGCTGTCCGGTCGGGTATTGGGGTTGGGTTTGGATTGTGACGGGTTGTGGGGGTCGCGTCGTAGGCAGATGGGTTCGTGATGCTATTCAGGTTCTGTTTTGGTGGTCTTGGTTCTGTGTTCGTGATCGCCGGGTGGAAAGAAGCCTTCGAAGGTGATGATGGCTTGAAGGTTATGTTCAGTAGTGGTTATGGTGGTCGCGTGCAACGTTATGGGTTCAGTCTCTGTTTTAGTTATGGTTCACGGCATGTGTGGGTGTCGGGTTTGATGAAGACCGGTTGTGGTTTTGTGGTGGTCACGAGGATGGTTACAGGGTTCGTTGACGTGAGTTCTTGGTGGTCCGACCAGGTTAGATTCAGGTCGTTTGGTTTTGGTTCTTGAGGTTTTCGGATCTGGGCCTCGATTCAGTTATGGTTCGGTTCGAGTCATGGTTCAGATTCGGTTCGGTTTGGGTCTTGTTCGGGTCGGGTCAACAGTCAGATCTGGTCAACGTTCTGTCAACGGCTCGGTGTGCGATTCGGTATACTTTAAATTTGTATTTATTACTATTTGTAGATATTATATATATATTTATAAATATTGTGTATTTGTAAATATTATATATTTATGAATATTAGATATTTGTAAATATATTGTTATGGATGGAATACGTTTGACTCGCGAACGAACCGGATAATAAACGGAAACTATATATATTAAATATCGAACGATTTGGTAAACGATTAACTTGACGTGACTTATGGTTTCGAACTCGGACTAAATATAATTGGACTATATTGTCGGACTATATTATATATATATTGGTATATATATATATTTATATAATTAAGTGTATTTAGGTGTTGAAACGTATAGTCTCGTGAATCGGAAATGTGAATAAAAGGACTTGACGAATTGTGTTTGAAAGTTGATTTTGGGGGAAAATTGTAGACAACGGGTGTTGTCTGGTTTGTACAAAAACAGAGGAAACTCTGCCCAAATTTTTATAAAATCAAAGCGTAACGAACTACCATTTTTATAAATAAATTCCCCTAAGTGTTTTGGACAAATGCATTATTATATACAAATCAAAATGCTTTTAAGGACTATTTATTCGTAGCAATAAAGATGATTTCTAAACAATATTTGAGAAAAAGTAACAAAAGTTATTACTCGGTTTTAATAACTAAATTTGTATCTCCTCAAGAAGTATTTCTAAAATAGAATTACACAAAACAAATACATTTACATGATTTACGAGACAAGCTACGATTCAGGATAATTATACGTTTCGGGGTACTAGTCCAACAAGGTTTACACACGAATAGTGACAAGTGAGTAACTTGGGTACTAGGTCGTAGAAAACATATTAAGTCATGATCGGTTCGTCGAGTCGAAACGTATTGAGACTCGTGTTGGTACACACGAGTCTAGACAGTCGGATAGACCACCTTTTGAGCGGTTAATAAGCTAGGCTTATGTGTGTTAGACTGTTAAGGTGTCCTTTGTTGGTAATTAGGGCACGAGGAAGTCGGTCGAGGTCTCAGGCTTTGTTTGCTAGCTTAACACGGAAATTAAGGTGAGTTCATAACCCCACTTTTTACTGTTTTATAAATGTTTCCGGGGTGGAAGACATGCTTCTTTTATGAAAAACTGAGGAACTTAAAACGAAACAAAGTTTTGGAAAATGAAACGGGTTGCGTGAGTTTACGGCCCCTCTTTTAAACTGGTTTCATATTTCGGGGGAGAAAACATGTGTTAAAACGATTTTTTTGGTAACTACTGTCATACTATGGGTTTCTATTGTGTACTACACGATCTTTGGAAGTCCCGGGGGAACCATGAATGTGCGGGTTTGCACAACGGGGAAATGTGAATAGCGCTATTGGGAGTGACCAACCCCGCTCGTCGACTTGGAGGGTCGGCGGGTGCATATTGTCTCAAACAGGAACAACAGGAACGACAGGAACTACATCGGGCATACTTTTGGTATTCGCGTTAGTAATGGTTTTCCAATCATGGTAGTAACAAAACGTACGCCTAGCTAGCGTATACTGGTTTTCGATTTGTTATAGTATGGACAGGGTGAACATGGTAACACTTTTGGAACTTGGAAATGTTTGATAACATTTTGCAAAACTTATGAACTCACCAGCATTATATGTTGACTTTTAAGTATGTCTTTCAGGTTTAAACTTTGGTAACGGCACGGTTGGAGTAGGTGACAGTTGGGATCGGGAATCCTAGAGGTTTAGCAATGGCGTTCAGGATATAAGAGTCTTAGATGCATATTTCCGCTGCGCTGGCAAAGGCACCAAACGTCGCATCCGACAAGGGAAAAGTCGGGGTGTGACAGTTTGGTATCAGAGCCATAGGTTTTAGCGAATTAGGTGTCTGGGTAGATATCTAAGCTTTAACCTGAGTTTGTTTAGAAGTTGGGACCGAATTTTCTAAGACAAAGTATTTAGCACGAACGCCTAGGAACTTAAATTCCAACCGTTGCCAAGTGTGTTACATGACTATTAGTGTGTTAAGTCACACTAAACTCAGCGTACATTCCTTCGGCGCAAGGAACATTTATTTTTTTATGTGAATAGGAAGTCAGTATTTTCTATGGTGGTATATAGAAAGGATAATAACACGTGGTGGTTAGGCATACCTCACTGGTGACTGGCGAGTCATTGTTTTAGATACCTGAGTGGTTATTCACATAGAGTAGCTGAGTCATTGTTTCTTGGTATGTGAAACAACTTACTTGTTTATATACTGTGTGCATTTACTTAAAGTATATATAGTACGTATCGCCAATGGTTGTCGACTCAAGCTTGGACGTATTGGGAACGCACACACGTGTCACGTTTGTTGGACGAATCGGCAAAGGGATTGTTGCAGCATTTGTGGTCTTTCATCCTGGGTTCGGAGTATGCTATGTTGTCAAAGTAGACTTGGGTGAGAAACGTATTAATGAGGCACCTCGTTTTGCTGATGATGCTGTGAAGCTGGAATTCGGACGGGAAGAGCACTTGAAAAGGGTGGCGCACACGACAAACATTATATTATGTGATACATACGTGTTATTATATGAATGTGACGAGTGCTCGTGATATAACTTATGATAGAGGTTAATAGGATGATCTGGTGAGGTAAATTTTCGATAACGCAGACGTCACGTTATCGCAGGTTTACAGGCACCTGATGATTCTAAAGACATCTATCGTGAGGGTATCTATACTACTATGTTGTGTTATATATTTATATATATATATAAATAATGGATAAGGGTTTTTTTTTATTATTTTGTTGTTCGGACGTGATTGCCAATTCTCCCCTGTTCGTGTCATTTGTGACTTTGCTTTTCTTAAACCAGTTTAAGTTCTTGATGATCTTGTTTCTTGAACTTCTAAGGTTCATGTTGTAGAACCTAGTTATATCTTTTTGAGTACGATCTACATCTCTGTTCTTTTGTATTTGTGGCCTTCAACATTCAATCATAAAGGAATTTAATTTTTGTTGATTCCTTATTCTTTTCACCAAATTAGACACGCATTTTTGTACACGTGTCAACTATTGCATGTTTGAATTCTTTAAACCTGTGAAGGTCCATTGTAGGGCTTCGCATCAAACAATTGTTTCATCAATGACTTGTTTTATCATTACGTTGCTTGTAATGCTTGTTTCTAATCTTGATGTGTCAGGCCATTGTGGGCAATGAATCCTTTGATACTTCGTCGATGAGTTTCTTTAAAGTCGACATTTCAGTTGAATCGAATTGTTGGAATTTGATACAGCACCTTGCGGTGAATATTCAATCTACTTGGAATAATGAATGATTTTTATTGACATGTCTCACTTTCATCAACTTGTTTGTCATTGCCTTAAATGCAGACACACCTTGTGGTGTGTAATGAAAAAGTTGGTGCACTAGTTGTTTCGTTTGAGGTGCGCCAATAGTGTTTGTTGACAAAGTTATTGTTTACACTTTGCATCCAGTTGGTTCCGAAACTTTATCTCGTGCCATTTGTACCGGCAAGTCTGTTGACTATTTTGTTGTACTACCATTGGTTCTTGGATGATATCCTACCTCAAATTTTGAGGACAAAATTTCTGTAACATGGGGAGAATGTGACAACCGGCAACTTCCGATCTACATCGACGTGATTTTTATTATTAAAAATTAAATATTTATTTTAAATATTGTTAATTATTAAGTTTCGGAAGTTTACTGACCGTTTTTACAATTGGAACTGCGACCGATTTAGTTAACGCGATTTAAACGCGTGTTCTGAAAACACGCGTCGGACATCGAAACATTTATATTTATGCTCGGTTTTGTATTTCGAACAAAACGATTACTTTTTATAATTTATTAGCGGGCCCAGAATAGAAACCGAGACGTTTACGTTTTAAAACGGGTTCGATACGCGGTAGAAGCCCACCTACCTAAACCCTAGGTATATAAACATATCATTCTCTTCTTCTTCTCATTTTCACCTAACACAAAAGAAAACCCTAGCCTCCTCTCTCTAAAAACCGTCACTTTCTCTCTCTACTCACATCTCTCTCTCTCTACACTCCCTCTCTCTACTCTCTCTGCCCTCCCTCGTCTCTCTCTCCTCTCTGCAAACAGCCGGCCACCACCCTGCCTTGCTGGTGGCGGCGCGTTGGAATAAACCCGGATCGGGCAGAAGAAAGAGTGGCAGCGACGGAAGGTTATGGTGGTGGTTTTGTGTGGTGGTTGCTGGAACCGGAGCAGGAGGTGGCGGCGCTGGCCTGTGGGCCTGCAAACACCGGCAAACAACAACAATAAGCGGCGGCGTGGTGGTTTCGGAGCCTGAGATTAGGTGTGTAGGTTGTTAGCAACTCGGGCAGGGCTGTCCGGTCGGGTATTGGGGTTGGGTTTGGATTGTGACGGGTTGTGGGGGTCGCGTCGTAGGCAGATGGGTTCGTGATGCTATTCAGGTTCTGTTTTGGTGGTCTTGGTTCTGTGTTCGTGATCGCCGGGTGGAAAGAAGCCTTCGAAGGTGATGATGGCTTGAAGGTTATGTTCAGTAGTGGTTATGGTGGTCGCGTGCAACGTTATGGGTTCAGTCTCTGTTTTAGTTATGGTTCACGGCATGTGTGGGTGTCGGGTTTGATGAAGACCGGTTGTGGTTTTGTGGTGGTCACGAGGATGGTTACAGGGTTCGTTGACGTGAGTTCTTGGTGGTCCGACCAGGTTAGATTCAGGTCGTTTGGTTTTGGTTCTTGAGGTTTTCGGATCTGGGCCTCGATTCAGTTATGGTTCGGTTCGAGTCATGGTTCAGATTCGGTTCGGTTTGGGTCTTGTTCGGGTCGGGTCAACAGTCAGATCTGGTCAACGTTCTGTCAACGGCTCGGTGTGCGATTCGGTATACTTTAAATTTGTATTTATTACTATTTGTAGATATTATATATATATTTATAAATATTGTGTATTTGTAAATATTATATATTTATGAATATTAGATATTTGTAAATATATTGTTATGGATGGAATACGTTTGACTCGCGAACGAACCGGATAATAAACGGAAACTATATATATTAAATATCGAACGATTTGGTAAACGATTAACTTGACGTGACTTATGGTTTCGAACTCGGACTAAATATAATTGGACTATATTGTCGGACTATATTATATATATATTGGTATATATATATTTATATAATTAAGTGTATTTAGGTGTTGAAACGTATAGTCTCGTGAATCGGAAATGTGAATAAAAGGACTTGACGAATTGTGTTTGAAAGTTGATTTTGGGGGAAAATTGTAGACAACGGGTGTTGTCTGGTTTGTACAAAAACAGAGGAAACTCTGCCCAAATTTTTATAAAATCAAAGCGTAACGAACTACCATTTTTATAAATAAATTCCCCTAAGTGTTTTGGACAAATGCATTATTATATACAAATCAAAATGCTTTTAAGGACTATTTATTCGTAGCAATAAAGATGATTTCTAAACAATATTTGAGAAAAAGTAACAAAAGTTATTACTCGGTTTTAATAACTAAATTTGTATCTCCTCAAGAAGTATTTCTAAAATAGAATTACACAAAACAAATACATTTACATGATTTACGAGACAAGCTACGATTCAGGATAATTATACGTTTCGGGGTACTAGTCCAACAAGGTTTACACACGAATAGTGACAAGTGAGTAACTTGGGTACTAGGTCGTAGAAAACATATTAAGTCATGATCGGTTCGTCGAGTCGAAACGTATTGAGACTCGTGTTGGTACACACGAGTCTAGACAGTCAGATAGACTACCTTTTGAGCGGTTAATAAGCTAGGCTTATGTGTGTTAGACTGTTAAGGTGTCCTTTGTTGGTAATTAGGGCACGAGGAAGTCGGTCGAGGTCTCAGGCTTTGTTTGCTAGCTTAACACGGAAATTAAGGTGAGTTCATAACCCCACTTTTTACTGTTTTATAAATGTTTCCGGGGTGGAAGACATGCTTCTTTTATGAAAAACTGAGGAACTTAAAACGAAACAAAGTTTTGGAAAATGAAACGGGTTGCGTGAGTTTACGGCCCCTCTTTTAAACTGGTTTCATATTTCGGGGGAGAAAACATGTGTTAAAACGATTTTTTTGGTAACTACTGTCATACTATGGGTTTCTATTGTGTACTACACGATCTTTGGAAGTCCCGGGGGGAACCATGACTGTGCGGGTTTGCACAACGGGGAAATGTGAATAGCGCTATTGGGAGTGACCAACCCCGCTCGTCGACTTGGAGGGTCGGCGGGTGCATATTGTCTCAAACAGGAACAACAGGAACGACAGGAACTACATCGGGCATACTTTTGGTATTCGCGTTAGTAATGGTTTTCCAATCGTGGTAGTAACAAAACGTACGCCTAGCTAGCGTATACTGGTTTTCGATTTGTTATAGTATGGACAGGGTGAACATGGTAACACTTTTGGAACTTGGAAATGTTTGATAACATTTTGCAAAACTTATGAACTCACCAGCATTATATGTTGACTTTTAAGTATGTCTTTCAGGTTTAAACTTTGGTAACGACACGGTTGGAGTAGGTGACAGTTGGGATCGGGAATCCTAGAGGTTTAGCAATGGCGTTCAGGATATAAGAGTCTTAGATGCATCTTTCCGCTGCGCTGGCAAAGGCACCAAACGTCGCATCCGACAAGGGAAAAGTCGGGGTGTGACAACAACGCTCCCAGGGTATAAGCTAGTTCCTATAATATATCAAATCACGTGTTTGTTTTATATTGACACATGGTAATAGGTAAAGAAAGCAAATATACATTTAATATTGAAAGGGAGATCGATGGGTTTTTTGTGCTTTTCGGTTAAAGTCTTAAAGATTTTTTTTTACAGCAAATTTCTACTCCTTGTGAGACTTGAACCCATAATCTCCCTTTAAGTGTTCCTATAAGCTTTTACTTCTACCATTAGGCCACCAACCCCAATGGCTAAAGTCTTAAAGATATACAAAAGTAGTTTGCATTTGTATGTAATTATATTTATTATTTTCAATTTTGCAATATGTATGTAGGGAGGAGATAACGTACAAAGCTTCTTAATGTAAGAAGCGTAAGAAGCAATCTCAACTATTAGATTAACAAGATGTCTGGATGCAGATTAAAAACCCTAATCATAATTGGATTAAACAAAGAAGGGTAAATTATGAAAAACCGTTTATTTTTTTTCAAATCGTAACAACAAAAATCAATCGAAGCAAAATTTTTCAACAATTGAAAATCGTTTAAACCAATCTGAATGATTACACAATTAAAATAACAAAAAACATTCCATTACAATGAACAAAAATGAAAAAAAAAATTATAAAAATAGAGATTTACACTCGAAAGATTTAATCATACGAAAAACCATACAAATTATGAATAAACGCTCGTAATAGTTATCAAATACTTTCGATTTTGTTTCAATAAGTATGATTAAACGTAAAAATTAGGTTAAAAAAAGTTGTAGAGGAAGAAGATGAAGTTGGTGAAAACAGAGACTTTTAAACGCACTAACAAATTTTAAACGCACTCATTGTATAAAATTTAAACGCACTTATCAAATTTAAACTTAAACGCACTCATTGGAAGCACTCATTGAAAATTTAGAAGCATTCCTTTAAAAGTTTGGAAGCACTCACTGACCATTTAGAAGCACTCATTAAAAAGTTTGGAAGCACTCACTAACCATTTAGAAGCACTCATTAAAAAGTTTGGAAACACTCATTGAAAATTTAGAAGCACTAAGCACTCATTGAAAATTTAAAAGCACTCATTAAAAAGTTTGGAAGCACTCACTCAACATTTAAAAGCACTCATTAAAAAGTTTGAAAGCACTCATTGAAAATTTAGAAGCACTCATTAAAAAGTTTGGAAGCACTCATTGAAAATTTAGAAGCACTCGTAGAAAATTTTGACGCACTCATTAAAAAGTTTGGAAGCACTCATTGAAAATTTAGAAGCACTTATTAAAAAAATTGGAAGCACTCATTGAAAATTTAGACGCACTCATTAAAATGTTTGGACGCACTCGTTAAAAAATTTAAACCCACCTTTGAAGCTTACTTGTACTCTGCCTCTGCTCTGTTTCTTGTACTCTTCGTCTTCTTCTTCTTTTACTCATATTCATCACCATCATTTCAACAACAACAAAAAAAAACCCAATTGGAAAAACCCATAACCAAAACAATCCACAACCTCTGCTCTGTTTTGCCGAAGCAAAAAAAAACCCAACTAATATTAATAGTAAGTTTGTTGTGTGGACTGTGGATTGAGAGCCCGAACGGTAGCAAATCATTGTTTCATTTTACGTTTTATAATGTTTAGCCAGCTATCATTGCGATGATTACATGTTAAAGGGTATTGTGAAATTGGAGAGGTGGGTCTTGCACGTAAGGTATTTTGATGAAATGTCTGAGTGAGGTGGAGGTAGTGATGGTGGTCAGATCTTGATCGGTTTGTTTCAAAGGAGGATGTGTTAGGTTTATGTTATAAAAGTTTAGAACAAGGAAGAGGAGAATAGGTTTAATTGTGGTTTAACTGTGGTTAGGTTAAATTAACAGTTGGCAATTTCTAGTGCTTCCTACACTTCTCATGTTAAAGAACTTTGTATCCTATACGTTCTCTATGTAAGGGAGTCAACTAAACAGAAAAAAAAAAAAAAAAAAAAAAGGTGCCGTGTGAATTAGTGATAGTTTCTTCAGGAACGAAAAAAGAACACAATTTGGTTATCATTAAATTTGGTTTATCCTATTAGAATATGAGAGAGAGAAAAAATGTGTTTCAAAAAGTACCCATTTTGTAACTACACCAATTTGATAAATATTTTTCTCGACTACACTTACTTTGGAGAAAACTCAATTAATTAATATACACATCTGCACCCATGACCTCTTGGTCTAGTGGTATGATGTCCCCCCTTACAAATGTAAGGTTGTGGGTTCAAATCATTGCAAATGCAAGGTAAGGTGGAATAAAGGTGTAATAAAAATTTGCCGTTAAAAATATATATATATATATATATATATATATATATACCCATCTGCATTGTTAATTGAAGTTTTTAAATAATTAATGTGGATTTATCTCAACCATAAGAAAAACCAAACAATGAATTAAATAAGTGGCCATGATTAGTTCTCTCATCTAATCCTATTTCTCAAATATCATATACATGTATTAATTGGTTGTGTTTTATATATATTACTCTGGTTTATATGTTAAAGTGATAAATTCTTTAGGATCTGAGAGAAAAATGGATGGCATAAGAAGAGAAGGATAATTTAAATTATATTTTGGCAATATTATACTATTAGGTCTGTCAAGAAGAAGAAGAAGTTGCCACCTTCTTTTTCTATTGATTGGATCTACCTTCACCAACTCATCGATCGTTTTCACACAAAAGGTATGATTTCGATTTATATATAATTTCTTCAACATTTTGTTTTTATTTCAAATCACACATATTGTTATTTCGTTTAGATTTTAAGAAACACATGCATGCATGATGCAACCCACCCCTTTCAATTTCCCTCTATCCTATTATTTTAGGTTTTCCAAGTTTGATTGTTTTTAGATATAGATTCTCTTGGTTTAATTTGCACGTGTAAGTTGTTGGTGTTTGTGTTCTTTACGTTAATTAATTATATGGCTTTGATTTTCTGATCGATGTAAATTCGTACATCAAACTTTGTTAATTTTATTGGTAAGAGGAAACAAATATCGATTTGCATGCAAAGTAGTGGATGAGGCAGCCAGAGAAAGATAAATCACCAATATAAAACCGTTTACAAAACAAATTGAAACGAGCATCAACTTCGTATATTAAAACAAAGAAAAGATCGAGCTTTGAAACAATGTCTTCAAAGAAATCTTTAGCTTCTACATTTGAAGGAACATAAGCTTTTTGCAAGGCCACGTGTTTAATATGGTTCCCTTGTATAAAAGAATGATCAACCACATTTTATTTATAATTCATATACTATATATATACATAATGAAGAAAGACATAACCTACAAATATTAAATAGTAATAATAATTTTGAGTATCACCTTGACCTTGACCAAGACTTTGACTATGACTTTGACATGGAAATACATATCCAAAATATACAATTATAACAATGAGAATTTGATGCATCTCTAATACGCCCCCGCAAGATGGACGACCTTAGAATAAGTCCAATATTGTATAGAAGTAGATGATGTCGTTTGAGCAAGAGAAGAATTTGATGAAGTTGAAGATGTAAAGAAAGATGAAGTTGATTAAGCAGATGAATCAAGAGAAAATACATTTTGTGGTTTTTTTTTTAAATATTACGGTGAAGAACATGAATAAAAGAGAATTTGGTGGATCTCTTATATAGATGAAATAAAGATGGTAAAAAGCCATAAAAGATAAATAAAGAAGAATGATCAGAGGGTAAATGGAATAAGTGATAGAAGATTGGAGGTACAGTTTGTCCGGAACATAAAGGTTGTGGCACAAAAAGGATTTTAGGTTTTGCAAAACCATGGTTCGAATAAGTTACGCTTGAACTTTGAAGGAGTAACAAAGTGTAATAGTGTAAGGTAGATAGAGCTTGTTGAGGGGATGGGATCGGAGTTTTGAAAATGTTGGTAGTCATGTGAGTTTTAGAGATGCTGGAAAGGTGATAAAAATGGTAGGGGATGTTTTAAAGAATTTTAAAGTGGTGGTGATCACAGAATAGCTGAAGAAATGGAGCTTTAGGTAGACATGATGGGGATCGCAGTAGCCTGAAAAGAAATTTAGGGGTGATGGGTGACAGTTCTCATGTTGATAGGATCAAGAGCTTTCTCGTTGGAGGTGGTAGTGATCACGGCATAGTAGAAGATGTAAGAAGCACATAAGTGACTAAGGTATTGAAACACATGAGTGTTTTGAAACAAAGTAGGAGATGGGGTTGAAAGTTGGCATGGAAATTGTGACTTAGATTAAGAAAAATAAGACATTGTTTCAAGAAGAAAGAGGAATCAGTACTCGTTGGACCAAGAATGTTCTGATACCATATAAGAGAATGATCAACCACATTTTACTTATAATTCATACACTATATATATACACAATGAAGAAAGACATAACCTACAAATATTAAATACTAATAATAATTTTGACTATGACCTTGACCTTGACCAAGACTTTGACTATGACTTTGACATGGAAATACATATCCAAAATATACAATTATAACAATGAGAATTTGGTGCACCTCTAATACCTTGAAATAATTTACACCAACTCACGAAATTATTTATGAGCGACGGAAAAAGAAGTTTGTTTCTACTACCAGATGATCATCGGTCTGAAATTACACCTGAAATGAGTATATCAAAATTGCTTGATATCGAATGCGTTATATTGTGTTTATATAGTGGGTGAGAGATTTCCAAAGGTTTATTTCCTATATGTGAAAATTGTGACGATATTAACTCAAAGAGCTAAAGTCGAAGGGCTCAACGAGTAAAATAATAATTAAGTTTGTTTAATTACTATTTGAATTATCTATTAGTGTTAAGTGTTAGATTTGAGTTATGTTTCCTATGTTTTTTATAATTATCGTTTAGTATTATAGGTCTAGTAGGATTGGTATAGCTAGAAACAAACTTCTTTACACGAACCTAAACCTAGGGGTTCCTGTACAAGGGGCATTTTTTGTATAAAGTGTGAGAAGTCTATATATACATTATGTTTTAAATTTAAGGCTTGATTTTTATATTATTTTGGCATAGTATTATATAGAAAAACACAAAATGTAACAATTTAAAACACCAATTAATGTATTTCTCGACATGCAATCTAAAACACCATGCGAAAAAGTAATTAGTGTATTATAAATTTCATGTCTAAAATAAATTTGATTGTGTTTTCATTGCTGTGTTTGATGTTTTTAAATATAATACAATACAAAATGAATCGAAAACATCATGACCAAAATTTAAAACACAATGACTATATAGACTTCTCACACTTTATATCAAAGATATCATTTGTACAAGAACCTATACCTATGCATATATATATATATATATATATATATATATATGGTGAGGATGTGGTAGAAAGGCTAAAAAGGAATGTGGAGGTGACACATGAGTTTTATTTAAAATGGGTGGAAATGTAGTCTAGTAATCTTATATTTCTCTTCTCTTGTGCATCACCCCCCCCCCCCCCCCCCACCACCACCACCACCACACACACACACGCATTTTTTAAATATCTATAACTTTTTCATAAGTTAATATTATTTTTTTTAAATATTACCCCAAATTATCGAGTGTTTTCTTATCTTTCCAACAAGTACCATAGTGCTATGTAAATAACAAAAAAAAAAAAGACGTTTTTAATGGGTTTTGGTCATGCAGAAAAAAAAAACACAATGCACCGTAGCACCAAAGAAATACAAATAGGCAGCTTAGAAAAACACAATGGATAGAAAAAAACATAATGCACAGTAAAAAAACATCATATTCAAAGAAAAAACACAATGATCAGAACTGGAAAAACATAATGAACGAGACAAAAATCAATGAGCGGACAAAATAACACAATAGAGAGAAAAAAATACAATTCAGAAAACAAAAAACACTATATGTAGCTAAAACCCACAATAAACAGACCAAAAACATAATCGGTTGAACAAAAACCCACTTAAAACCCCAAAAAAATGTCATTTTTTCTATGACACTATGGTAGTCGTTGGAAATAAAAAACGGTCGTAATATGGTGTAAAACAAAGTATATGAGGAAAGTCAAGTCTGACGGTGTATACAGATGCTCCACTATCAACTATCAAAGAATAGTTAATAGGCCTATCTGGAACAACCTGCACACTTGTTAAACAATTAGTAGGAGAGGTGAACAATCCCTTCACAGTGATGGATCGTCCAAGGTCATCAATCCTTGGGATATCAATCCATTCACCTTTTGAAAAATCAATTGGTTTCTCAATGGATTGATTTGAAGTAGAAACTGCTGCGGATTGAGAAAGTGATTTGGGTTTCCAAACAAGTTTAGTTTTTATTTTAGATTTCTTTTTCTTTGATTTTTGAACTTTGTTTGGAACCTTCTCAGACTTAACTGATAAAGGCCCATGTTTACAGTTATTCTTAGGCTTAGCCTTTGAACTCCCCCTTACCTTAGCAACCCATTCATTATCTCCATTTTTGTTCAAGGCAATCTTGTTTCGACTATCATACACAACAAACTGTTTCCCCTTTTGTTTCTTGATATGTTTTGGGGATACAGACCATTTGACATTTCATGAATGATTAACAGCTTTCATTTCTGTCCTTTTCCATTTAACATACGGACATGCAGCAACTAAATTCCCATGCTCTCCGCAGTTAAAACAAGACCTATGTTCTTCACACTGAAAGACATTGCCTTCATCCCAATACCAATATGGACACTGGGCTGACAAATATTCAACTTCCCCACATTCAAAACAACTTCTCCATTCAACAAGCTCAGGAGAATATTGTGATGACTTGTTTCCACAATAACCATCAAATCGAGAGGTACTTGAATAATCATAAAAGTCATATGATTTTGATGAAAAATTTCTTGAATTCTTATGATGAGAAATTTTCATCTGATCATTACCTTTCGATTTGTATGGTTTTGGTGCTTTTATCTTGGGACCTTTCTTGTTAATCTCAGACTGACTCTTTTGAATCTCATGTTGTTTAGGATTAAGTTTGAATTGCAGGTGACCAAACTGATTTCTAAATTGAACTAACAAATCATTATTTTCAACAAAAACACATTTAAGTAAAGATTGTTGGATAAGATCAATTGGAAAATCTTTATTAGAAATCAATTTCACTTCCTACCAACATGTGGGAACCTTTTATTCCTTCATGAAACTTGAATATGGATTTCACTTCAGAATTAGGTTCTGAAGTGGCGACCCTATTTTCAATTTTCACTTCAAGCTTTGATTTCACCTCAGAGTTAGGATCAGCAATACAAGGTGTTGTGACTTCCAACTCTAATGTGGAATTATCCTTCCCCAAAACATTTTTATAAGTTTTATGAAGTTCTGAAATTTCTTTCTTATAAGATTCAATTTGATTTTTAAAAACTTTTTCATTCTTTTCAAAAATTTCATTTGCAGTTTTGCATCTTTTTAATTCACTTGATAAGTTCTATTTATCCTCAAGAATGTTTAGCACTTCTGTTTTTAATTTGACACATTCAGAACATTTAAGCACATTCAGGTTTTGAATTTACCTCAACTGCATCATGCTTATTTTGATCATCAGCTTTTACAGATGTTACACTTACCTCAACTGAATCTGTACTATTAGCATTATCAGAATTTGCATCATCATTTGTTAAATCACTTTCTCCCGATTCACTCTGTTCCGAACTCTCATCAGAACTCAAATCACTCTTTGACAATTCACTTGAATCATCATTGCCCATTTGTTTAGCGAGACACACAACATCACTTTTAAGATTTCCTTTGTTAACACACTCATCATCATGTACCATTTTACTAATTGGTTGCACAACTGGAGCTATCAAGTTACCCCACATATCAACTGTAGGTCGTGTAACAGATTTTTTAATTGTAGGTACAACGAATCGTCCCCATGGATCAACTTGAGGTTTTTGTCTTTGTGATTATTGTCATGGAGCTTCGAGTTGATCTCTTCCCAAATCTGATAATATGATCGAGGGTTCGAACCAAATGTATTAAATCATGTTCGACCTCACAGATAGGTTGAATGAACAATCTGAAATTGGTTCGACCTCGACGATAGCACGAATGAAACAAACAGAATTTGGTTCGACCTTTCGATAGCACGAACCAAAAACAGATAGCACAAATGAAAATTGGTTGGCACGAATGAGTCTTTAAATAGCACGAATCAAATCTAAAATTTCTCGTTCGACCTAAACTTAGCACGAACCAAAAAAAAATCACTCATTCGACCTCTCGATGTTTTCATTCGACCTTTTCAAGTCTGTTCATCATCTTCACCCTCAAGAACATACGAATCAGCTTTGGTTTTGAAAAAATGTCACCAAATGTAATGAAAATAGATAGGTTCTGTTCGTAATCAATTTTAGACAATCTTTTGTGAAAGAATCTTTGAAAACAACATCAAAATCAACTCCAGTTCAATCAAAAACCATGTTTTTTTTAAAAGCTTCAAAATTTTTAGGGTTTTGAACTTTAAATCAAAAATTTTAATATGTTTTCATCAATTCAGAACAGTTTGCAATCGTGAAATCGAGCCTAAGCTCTGATACCACTTTGTAGGATCGTTTATACGAACCGTGATCTCACGAATACCAACCGTATGGTGCGGAATCCCCTTCGGTCATGCAAACCGAGTAGGATATAATCAGTAAAGATCATGATGAAAACAGATTACGAAACACCGAGCAATTTCCATAACTTTACTCGTGTATTAGAGGTACTAGCAGGAACCCACGCGTTGCGACGGGACTCCATGGTGCTTGGATGTTGCGTTTGGTTAACCGCCTCATTGGTTATATGCATTATACAATCATGGTGGATATGTGTACAAAATCAAATTGGATTGTTTTATAATATAGAAATACCAACATAAAACAACCCCGTGCGATGCGACGGGACTACATAAATTGAAGCACATGTATTTGAAACTACCTAAGTAAGAATAGTAAAAAACTCGCATGATGTTGTTGTGACGACAATTTGCAACGCGGTACTCGTGTATGTTAGATTATTAATTATCTCATGATATGTTGTATATTATTTCTGTAAGTTTTTATATTGATATTATAGAAAAGTTTATTATGTTTATTTTGTTATTTTTTGTTAAAGTTTTTAAATTAGTAGCATCAGTGTGATCTAAATATATCATAGTCTTACACATGTCAATTAGATAACATCAAAATGTATTTAGAATATAAAAACTAATTAAGCCACACAATCTAAAAAAAAGAATATCATGATATTGTACTAATATTTTATCTTGTAATTTACAAGGTATATATCAATATACAGTGAACAATGGACAACCAAAAGAACATAACGCTCATAATACTATTAGGCATTATTAAGTGCGACTAACATTTTAAAGTGATTGAAATGATTTCTTAACAAAAAATAAATACATACTTTAATAGTAAATTTTGAATTCGTAAATATCACACCTTTTCTGAAAGTCTAGGGACTGATTAAACATAAACCCCATCAATTCGAAGTTTTATACCAGAAATAATAGAAGGGTTTTTTTTTAATTATTAAAGATCATTATTTCACTAAACCACTTGAATTAATTATTTCAAGAGTTTTCAATTAATAAGCCTTTTGTGATTTGAGTAAAGAGTGGTTTGAATGAGTTAATCAACGGAAGTTAAGCAACCAAAGTTAAATGTCTAATAATAGCAATTATTATAGTAATCACCTTCAGTTTTATTCCACCTCAATGATGCCATTAATATTTTCTAAGAAGAAAAGGCAAACCTCTTATAGCTTTCGTGTACCTAAAACTAAATATGACAACTGAAGTAGGGGATGAATCAAGTAGCAACAACAAAGCTGTAAACAATGTTATAATCAAGTAGATAAATAAGAAGTTATACAAATTTGAGTTTAAACACAAATATTTATATATATATATATATATACACATGGTCGGATCTACTTAGATCCATATGATGTCACAGGAATGCAGTGAATTTCCGTGTGTATACAGAGCTGTATATAGGAGTTTTTCGAGTGACATCAGTGTTTCTTACGTGGTGACTCCATTGAAATGGAAAGCTTATGCGATAGATAAGTGTAGTTGACATTTATATAGAAGGCTAGAAATTTCCGGTGTGCGGCAATAGTGGCATCACCTCTGTAAGTTACGTTGTGAAAAGAGATGAAGTTTGACCTACTTTTAGTAATATGTTGTAGTTGTTAGAAGACAAATTATTAAACTTGATTTTATCTTATGTTATGTATATAATAAACATATGTTAATTATCTTAGCCTAAGTTTAGATGGATAATTGTGACCGGTTTGTATCATACCGGTTTGTATATATGTGTGTCCTAAGTATGTTTAATGTAGAGAGACGCGTCTGTTTATTGTGGTGTCGGTTCAGAACCTATAAAAGGGGCCGAACACTTTATTATTATATATAGAAAGTTTATGTTTTATAACTAACTTTCAAAGAAACCTCTCTCTCTTTCCCTCCAAACATAACTGCCGCCCATCGCCTCTTGTAATTGAAACGCACATCAGAAAATAAACGCAGCAGTAACAAAACCGAAGGACCTGTGCAGATCAGAATTTTAACATGGCATCAGAGCCCGATCGTAGAAAAGTGTATGGTATATTCGATGTTGAAGAGAAATCAGTGGATGTTCCCGAAGATAAAGGCAAGAGGCCGATATCTCCCTTAGTTGAAGATGGTCATGTGGATCAATCAATTCTTGCCAAGAAGATCGTAGAATTTAAGAAGGAGTGTATGGACCCTTCGAACATCAATTTCTCACGATTTCACATTGGATCAGCCCCAAAGACGCGCATAGAGAAGAAGAAAAAGGCGCAACAAGAGTTTGATAATAAAGTAAAAGATGCCCCCGAATACCCACATGCGATGTGTTGTGGAAAATGTAAAGAGCCCTTCCATTATAGAAGAAATTGCCCAAAGAAGATGGGTAAAACAGAATTTATGGTAAAAGGAACGGATGAAAAAGGATGGGATGATGTGTGGTATGCAAGCCTAACAAGAAAAGAACATGGGTGTGGTTATAAAGATCAATTCGCTATTTTTAGCAAATCATTTGGAGTAGAAGGCCAACCAAGTGGATATAGGAGGGAGTATTTTAGAGGAAAAGGATCGGTGATAATCACAAGTGGAGGACAAGTACACAAGATCAAAACGGTATACTATGTTCCTACACTTCGTAAAAATGTGTTAAGTATAGAAAAATTAAACCAAGAGGGTTTGGAAGTTGAATTCGATGGAGATGTTTGTCACATCCATCGGCCGATCATACAAGAGAAGAGGAAGATGATTTTATGCCGAATATGTGATAGTGAAGATCACTTCACATTTAAATGCCCCGAAAGAAAGAATATTGTTGAAAAAGATGGAAAAGGCGCGCTAGAAAGGTTCTCAAATAAACGGGTCAGATTTGAAGGCATAAAAGAAGCACTAAATGATGAAGATAAAGAAATGGCTTATATGTTCAAGCAATTTCAAGAATTCTCTATTGATAAGGACAATTATGAAGGTGTTATGGAGAAAGGTCCTATCATGTACCCAACCAATGGTTCTCGCATACAAGATTGCTTAGTTTTCATGGATTTGCTTCATGTTACAACTATGGTTGAAAGGTACAAACGTAAATTTGAATTAGAGTTTGAAAAGATTGTAGAATGGTTTATGTATGAATTCTTGAAAATAAAAAATAAAGCCCCTATGCCACCAAGAGATGGAACCGGATATCCAATATGTTTATTGGATTTATACACTAAAGTGCAAGTGTTTGGTGGATATGATAAAGTCACAAAGGATGAAAATTGGGCGATTGTTGCAATGAGCATGGGTTATGGAAGATGTCTACCAAGTTTAGCAAAGAAAGAAGACATAGCATTGACTCTTAGGCTAGTGTATGTCCGATATTTGGAGATGATGGAATGGTACCATCTCAAATACAAAGGCCGCGAGTTAGTCGTTGAAATCAACAATGAAGAAGGTAGCACAAGTGGTGGAAACAAGTGGAAAGATGAAGAGATGCCGCCCAAGAAAAGAAGTCGATCATCCTCAAGTGATGAATGAAGAATTGAAGAAGAAAATCAAGTTTAAGGGGGAGAATGTTAGAAGACAAATTATTAAACTTGATTTTATCTTATGTTATGTATATAATAAACATATGTTAATTATCTTAGCCTAAGTTTAGATGGATAATTGTGACCGGTTTGTATCATACCGGTTTGTATATATGTGTGTCCTAAGTATGTTTAATGTAAAGGGACGCGTCTGTTTATTGTGGTGTCGGTTCAGAACCTATAAAAGGGGCGAACACTTTATTATTATATATAGAAAGTTTATGTTTTATAACTAACTTTCAAAGAAACCTCTCTCTCTTTCCCTCCAAACATAACTGCCCATCGCCTCTTGTAATTGAAGCGCGCATCTGAAAATAAACGCAGCAGTAACAGAACCGAAGGACCTGTGCAGATCAGAATTTTAACAGTAGGTGACTAGTGGGTCTTTCTAAAATTTAATCTACACCCAGTGAACAAAAAGGTTTGCTAGTTTATCAATATATATCATTTAATAGCCAAAATTAACTAACTTTAACCATTTATTTATTTTCTTTAGTAATTTATTTAATATAACACAAAAAAAATCTTTATTATATGACCAACCTGATTCGACCCGAACCGTCGAACCCTGGTAACTTTTATGTTTGGTTATATGAAATTGGAGCATCTAACAACAGTGACATCATTCAAATAAATTCCTGGATCCGCCACTATATATATATATATATATATATATATATATATATATATATATATATATATATATAACAAAGAGATAAAATCATAAAAGTAATCGGAAGACCGTGTTTGACAAACGGAACATAACATACAAAGATCAACATTCTAATAACCATGGCATCTCAATGACTCAATGACTCAATGCAAAAAAAAAAAAAAAAGTTAATTTCCAAAAGAATTGGTAGATAAAATAGAAACCAACGAACAATAATACTGTATTCAAAGCACATCAAAGCCTCAACACCTAACCATATGCCTTCAATTCCCACATTTCCATGTTTCCATTGTCGTGTACCTAAAACAAATATTATAATTTTTAACATTCTAGTGCAAGTGGAATGAAAATTGAATCTGAGTCTATAACTTATTATTCTAAATAAACATAAAAATGCAGATGTAATGAATGCTGGGATAAATCAACTAATGTGAATACTGCACCATTCTGTAATAGATATTGAATTGGGTTAAAAATTATTGGTAAGTAACCCATGCAAGCATTGAATTAAGTATTTCATTCACAAGGGTGTGTATTAGAGATATGTACTATTATTATTAAAAGTTGTACATGAGGGGCATAAAGAGAAGAAATGAGGTAAAAGTTAGAGATTTGTAAAGAGACCTTTAAACTCTCATCTTAAAATAGAGGTGATTTTATCCTTTTGCCCATCTAGAATGTATTATATAGCAGTATAGATATAAATAATAGAGATAGAGATAAGATAAGATATGTTAAAATGAGAACTAAGTTGAGTTGGTAAGGATATTTGTAGGGTTGGAGAGAAAATGTATGTTTTTGACATATTTATAAAAATCCAGTGTGCCAGTTGATTGGATGCGTTTGTAGGTGCATTTACCATTTTGGTGATGGTTAAAGTTTCAATAACATAAAAAAATAAGCGGTTGCTTAAAATGTCAAAAAGGTGAAAATGGTTGATACACCAAGCATTTTGATCCGTGCATATATATATATATATATATATATAAGAACAGGAGTTAAGTGAGCTTTGCAATTCAAACATATATACATCTTCTTCCTAAGAGTTAACAAGTGTGTATTTGTGTATCACAATAACGTACACAGTTATAATGAAGAGTGAAAAGCAGGAAGATTATTGTGTCACAATACCCCTATTGTTCGAAGGTAGCGATCATGTGGGAACTAAGGTCGCAGAAAAGGTGCAATACACCAACATAGGAGGCAATGCTTCATTCATCAATACTTGTTTCAACGGCCTCAATGGTCTCTCAGGTTCGTTCATTTGTTTGTTAATTTATCTATATTTTCATTTTTACGAAAGTATGTTCATACACATAGCTAATTGTTTTTAGAACGGCAACACACACTCACTAATTTTACACCTTCTAAATACAACCAAAACTCGGTATTAATTCTTTTTATAACTCTAAATATCAGAATAATATATTGTGAACAACAAATTTAGAAAAATGGATTTAAACCGGCCAAAAAGATAGAATTTGCAACGGTGACGACGGCGGGGCAACGGCAGGCGAAAGCGGAGGAGATGGTCACGACGATGGTGAAGTTAGTCATTAATAAGATGATTTTTATTTATTCATTGGGACTAGGAGGATGAAACACTTGCGTAGCAATCAAAAAGATAAGGGAATATAATTTTATTATTATTATTATGATTATTATTTTAAGAGAGATTGCTGAAATCTAACACTATATTGTTAAAGAAAATATACTTTCAAAAAAAATATTTTTAAAGAAATCATAAAGTTTCATGACTCATTTATGCAATTATATACCTTTTCGATGATAAAACATATATTTTGAGAGATGATGGAAATTTTAGAACCATATACTTGCAATCGATTCTCACTCATTCAAAAAAAGGGAAAATTTCTTAAATATACAAGTTGACCTAAAAACTAACAAAGTAAATATTGACTCTTTACTAATACAGACAAAATGTCAGCTACGACAACTAAATTTTGCCCCATGATTTATATCATTATATGTGGTTTCTTTTTATCTAGGTTTTAAAAAAAAATGCTAATAAAGGATGAAATTTAGCCCGCTCTTAAATCAGCTCACACATTAAGCGTATATTATTTTGATTGGGTTTTTTTCGTGTACTTCATTTTACTTTTGAGGGTTTTGTGTTTGCTTAATTTAACTCAACGCTTTACCATCTAAATTGACGTGCTCAGTTGTTCTCTACTTCTTGTTTTTTATAGACATGTCTATTTTTGTAAAAATCAAAATTTAATGTTTATTTTATTAATTTTTTGGGATAGTTTTTCTATTTTGGGATAGTTTAAAATATATGTATATTTGTTTTTCCAACGTTGCCGTAAGAAATAATTCAAGCTGTTATTGCTGAAACAAGGACACGCGAAAATACATGCACAGTCAAAGTCAAACTTGCCATTTTACTCTGGTGAACGTTTGCTGTTTATTTTACTTTAAATTTTTTTTTTTTTTTGAAAGGTATTTTACTTTAAATACTCCCTCCGTCTCATTTTAAATGTCCTCCTTTCCTTTTTGTTTGTCCCAAATTAAATGTCCCTTTCCAAAAATGGAAATGTAATTTCCAGTTTTGCCCATAAAAGACAAAACACAATCACCACTTTTGAGGATATTATTGTCATTTTACCACATACAAACAAAAAATTTCTTAAAATGTGTGTTTTTGGAAGTGGGACATTTAAAATGGGACGGAGGGAGTATTACTTTGGGAGTTTTGTTCCCCATACATATTATTAAAAATCTTTACAATAAACAACTTGATTATTTTTACACCCACAAATTCTATTTGCGGGGTTTTATCGTGAGACGCATGACACACCAAGCTCCAAGTCAACGATTACATAAAACGATAACTATATGAGTAAAATACGTGATAAAACAATCAGTTTGAAACCCAAAGTTTAAAGTTTAGCGGAAGTTATTAACAGTTACATTGAAATACCTATAAAACAGTTATGAAACAAAGTTTGACAAAGTTTTTGAAACACAATATAACATGCTAATGTTGTAGTGCGGCTCTAGTGCGTCATATCCTTTGCTGCTACCTTAGCGTCCTGAGAAAACATGCTAAAATGTGTTAACATAAAATATGATGGTGAGTTCACAGGTTTTAATTAAAACAAATGTCTTTATAAGATCAAGTAAGTTTACTATTTTATCAAACGTTAGCTAGACGTTAAGCATGTTACTATACCATTTGGAACCATTGTTGACTACGTTGTTGCTCAGTGTGTGCCCTTTTTCGGATTACTACCATCCCTGATAATCACTGTGTAGTTCGAGACAATATGCACCCGTTCAACCTTCAGTTGACCCGAGTGAGGTTTGTCAAGCCCAATAGATCTATCTACATTTCCCCGCTATATACCCATTACCCATGTTAGTGATTCCCTTGGGAGTTAGATGAGTCGCGATGTAAATAAATGATAACAATAGTAATAAATCATCTTTAAGTAAAACTGAGTGTGTAGCATGTTTTTCCCCCAAGAGAAAATATATAAAAGTGGGGTCGTAAAACTCACCTTAGGTTGTGTCTTCAATTAATAATAAATTAGATGTGTGTGATAGTCTTCAACTACTGAAAACCTATCATAAGACGCCTATAAATGTGTTGGCCGATAACGTGTTGGTCTAATAACCTTTGGTTGTCCAAACCATGACTTTATATGTTTGTATAAGTGTTTTGACTTTGACACGACCACATAAGACTCGACATCCCGTTGGTGACCCATTATATTAGTTTAGTAAACACATACAAGTAAGCACGTAAAAAACTTAGTTTCATACAAGAGATTCACATCAAACCACATTCTAGTGAATGGGACTATTCCCAGTCTCATTATCTATAACATTCATGCGAATGAGGCATGTAGTTGTGTCATAATGTCATATGCTACAACAGAATGGAACTTTGTAGCAAATGAGTCAATTCAGGTGAATGAGTTTCAATTCCTCTGATTCGCTATAAATTTCTGGCGAATGAAAACCATGCTTCTCTCATTTGCATGATCGATCATGCGAATGAGGCTCATTCGCCCTGCAACGGTTGTTTAAACAATTTTAACGAACAAAAACCCTTCAAATCAGATCAAAAACCCAACGAATCATAACCAAACGATGTAGTAACTTTCATCTATTCTAATAGTATATTATCACATCTGATTGTGTCATCAATTGATTCATTTTGTACACATAATCACATATTTTCCAAAATAGCAAATTATGAATATGTCCCATCAATTGCATGAAAAGTTTACCCAAAATGAAAAATATTGAAATCAACCTAAAAACATTATTTTCCAGATTATCCAACATAGACTCAACTATCCTAATATGTTTCTAACATGTTATTACCATATAGCACAACAAACCCTAGATCTACATAAAACCCCAAATAGGTCAATACTCATAATCATTCATAACACATCAAGCACCATTTAACCATGTCTCTAATACCTATACAAACATCAAATTAGTAACCTAGCATCATATAACATACAAATAACACAAAAGCCCTAAATTCTAGGTCACCAATCAAATACCCAAGTTTATACTTTGTGAAAACCAACTTTTTATGTTTAAATCTAGTTAGGAAATGTTTAGAAAAAGTATTTTTATTTAAGAAAACACATTAATATCATATTCGGACACTTTGGGTTCATGAAACATTATAAAAATGGATGAAAAAGGGTTTAGATAAGTTGTACACCTTGAATCTTCACTTGATATTGGCTCAAGGATCTAAGAAATGAGGGCAAAAACTCGTTTCTACATGTTAGGGTTCGTAAGAAAGCACTTAGGGGCGAGCTAGGGTTTTGAAAATGATGAAATTTAGTGAAAGATGGTATTTATAGGTTGTTATCATTCGCTAGGGCGTTCACGAGGCGAATGAAATTCATTTCAGGCAAATGAGACTCAATTTCAGGCAAATAAGAGACTTGGTGACTCATTCTCCATAACTTTAACAAAAATGAGAGATTTGGTGACTCGTTCTCTATAACATTAACAAGAATGAGAGATTTTGTGGCTCATTCTCTATAACTTTAAAAAGAATGAAAGGTTTTCCAAGTTTTTCATGTTTAACTTTCGAACCTGATATATCTAATGTCGGTTACGAACCCAGTAACATGTCTTATTATACAAATCACTTGTTATCATGTCAATAAGCACATATTCACCAGTTATTAACTGATTATAAAATATATAATACTCGATAAGTTACCCTTATTGTGTTAATTCACCAACAAACGGGACACGAGATTCGTACGCGTGTATTTCCCGATGATTCCCCGAATCATCAAACCATGGACATTGTGTGTGTAAACGGACTCTTGTTGATCCTCCGAATCATCGAACCGACTCAACTAACCCAGTTAAGTTAGTTTTAACAAATGTTTTGCTAAGGTAGACTTAAATGTTGTTAGGAAAGTTAACCTAAGTTTTCCGGGTGTCACAATTATATTATCAAACATTTTTTAACTATAACGTTGATCTTTATTCACATAACAAATAACAAAACAAGCAACTCAACAAGTTACTGAAACATAACAAACAAACCAGCCCTAAAAAATAGTTTGAAACTACACTTCCAGAAAATAGTTATCAAACACTCAGTTTGAAACATTGAGGATCTAATATTTTAACAGTATCATAAAGTAAAACTGAATGAAAGGTTATAATATATAAGGCTCGAGCACTCCTCTCGTGTACCATGGGTTCTACGGTTCTACCAATACTACACTTTCCCTTCACTTACACCATAGGCTCTGATCAAATGGCAGGCTCCAACAAGCAGGGTACGTAGACGGTTGGTCACCACACATGGCACAACGGTCAAAAGCATGTATGCGTATAGATATCGCTCAAAAGTGACATAATACCTTCCCTAAACTCTCTACTTACTTGTATACATTATACAAATACTTATTCTCACGTTGGAGTCTAGTTAGAGATGATTCATCACTCACTCTAGTGACACTAACAATGCACTAGTTGTGCAAATATATTTGAGGCGTCGCAACCTGAATCATAGTCCAAGTCCCTGTGATGAGCTCTTTTGAAGTTTGTTGGTTACATCTTGATTCATGAAATATGTTTCATTTATTACATCCATCATCAGTCTTTCCTAAGGAACCAACAATTACCGTTGATCATAGTTGACAAGGTTAAGAGTTCAAACTTCTCTTCTCGTACAAGTTGAAGCGAGCCAGAACAAGCAGTAATTCGTGCGTCAAGTGTCCACGAGTTGCTCTAGAGATTTGACTCGTTTTAGGTGTAATCTGACTCCACTTGTGACATGTACACGTTTAACAACTATGTTTGAGGTCTCTGGTATGCACTTATCTGTAAATATCACACTCTAGAAAGAATCTACTTATAATATGAGACCCTATATATAGAGCTAATCTACTATGTACCAATGAATATAAACATTTCTGGTTTAACTTTCTTTTAACAAAATATTTGCATAATAAGAAGTCTGACTTGTTTATTTTGATGGACTTGTCAGGAGTTGGAATACTCTCAATTCCATACGCATTGGCATCGGGAGGCTGGGTGAGCATAATACTACTTTTCCTAATCGCCGGCTCAACCTTCTACACAGGATTACTAATCAAAAGATGCATGGATCTTGATCCAACAATAAGAAACTACCCTGATATCGGGGATCGTGCATTCGGGAAAACAGGGGGAACTATAGTATCAGTCATTGTGAACGTAGAGCTGTACTTGGTGGCAACAGGTTTCCTGATCCTGGAAGGCGATAATATGAGTAACTTATTCCCAAACATGGATTTTTATATTTATGGCACTCATGTTGCTGCAAAAACTGGATTTGTCATCCTTGTTGCTATCATTATACTTCCCACTAGTTGGTTAAACAACTTAAGCATCCTTTCGTATATATCAGCCAGTGGCGTTCTTGCTACCGTGATCATCCTAAGCTCGGTCTTCTGGGCTGGTGCATTTGATGGCATTGGTTTTGAAGAAAAGGGTACATTTGTAAACTGGAGTGGAATCCCATCAGCTATCAGCTTATACGCGTTCTGCTATTGTGCCCATCCCGTTTTCCCTACGCTATATACTTCTATGAGAAACCAACATCAATTCTCAAAGGTATATGTAATGTAACAGTATAGAAGGATCTGTATGCATGAATTACTTAAAAACCTGGTGCTAAATAACTGTTTTCCTACTACGATGCAGGTCTTGTTCGTATGTTTTGCCTTCTGTACAGTTACTTACTCACTAATGGCGATTATCGGCTACCTTATGTTTGGTTCAAACGCAGAGTCACAGATTACGTTAAACCTTCCAACACATCATACAAGTTCAAGAGTGGCCATATGCACCACCCTCGTTTCTCCAATAGCTAAATATGCATTAATGTTAACACCGACTGTCAATGCTATTGAAGCACGGTTTCAGTCTTACAACAAAAGGAAGTGTAGCTTCTTAATTAGAACAATTTTAATGATAAGCACTGTAATTGTAGCCCTGTCTCTTCCCTTTTCGGGTATCTGATGTCGCTTGTGGGTGCCCTCTTAAGTGCCACGACTTCGATAACAATACATGTTTGTGCTACTTGAAGATCTCAGGAATTTACAGGAGAATTGGAGTTGAGCTAGTGGTGGTTGGATTTGTTGTGTTAAGCGGCTTAATTGTTGCAGTTGTAGGTACTTATGTATCATTGATAGATATAATACAACATTTATGAGTATGTTAGACATGAGAGATATGTTAAAAGTTTTTGATGGGAACCAACAACTGTTGAAAGTTAAGTTCCTGAGTATAAACTTATGTAACGTCTGTATGTTTGGATGATTAAAGTTTAAAGTTCTCCTGTATTTTAGATTTTTACATATCTTTTAAATTTTTACAATGTGTTGATTGGTATAATTGCTACATTTGTAAGTATCATTGATAGATAAATATAACAAGGGTTACGAGCAGCAAGTTCACTTTTATCTATTTTAGCATACTGAAGTTTGGATGTAAATAATATACCCATTACAAGTTTACAACAGTAGATAAAAGTCAAATATCTGACAGTAAGAACTATGTTTTTTTTTTTTTGAACATTGACTTTCATTCACAAAGGCGACAGAAACCTCAAGACGAGGACTGCCCCAAAAACAAACCACTTACAAAATGTACAAGGGGTAATTTGGTAGAAAATACATGTCTTTCCAATAATCATGCTACTCGGTATTACCGTTTATTTAAACTTTCCATAATAAACCTGACTATATATACATTATGGATTGTTAATCTTCATGTTTAAACTTAACCCATCTAGTAACATGTAAACATCCACACAAAGAGCTTGAGAATCATACCCGGATAATAATCTACAAGTGGACCCGTTTACCTCAATGCAACTCTCTCCGGCGATCTTTTTCAGCCTTTTAAACCTCATACTCTTTCTCAGTTGCGCTGCATCCTCCCACTTGCATACTTCTGCGTATTTATTTGCAACCATTACCAAATTCCCGCTCCATCTTGGCTCCAATTCAAGTAATTTCCTTTGTACCTTTTCCCCAACCCTATCGAAATCACTAGCACTGTGCAGACTGCATGCACTGAGCAAAGTTCTCCACACCGTTGGATCAGGCTTAATGGGCATGTTCACAATGAAATTGTATGCTTCTGTGAGATGACCGGCTCGCCCCAACACATCCACCATTGCACCATAGTGTGTTAACCGAGGCTTAATCCCATAAACACTCTTCATTTCTTGAAAAAATCGGTACCCATCCTCCACATATCCAGCATGACTACACGCGCAAATAACACCAAGAAACGTCACATGGTTAGGTTGGACCGAACCCTCTTTCATTTTCTCAAAAAGGTCAATGGCATTTCTAGCAAGCCCATGTTGAGCTAATCCTTGAATCATCGCACTCCAAGTCCACACGTTACGATCAACCATCTTGTCAAATACCAAACTCGCCAAATTCAAAGCGCCACACTTCCCATACATATTAACAAGCGCTGTTCCTAACCGACAACTAAGTCCCAACCCTTTCTCAATCATTTGTGCATGAACACACTTCCCTAAAGTCAGGTTCCCAAGCTCAGCACACACAGAAAGCACCACAACAAATGTAGTTCCATCCGGCACGATTTTAGCCTCTGCCATCTTCATAAAACACTCTAAAGATTCATAATACCACGACACACGAAAGAAAGCGGAAACAATAGTGTTCCAAGAAACAACACTTGTGTACGGCATTTCATCAAACACCTTACGTGCATCAATGATTTTTTTACAAGAACCATAGAAATGAATCATGGTGTTCCTAACATAGACATCTGAATCCAACCCATGTTTAAAGCAGTCAACTTGGATTTGTTGGCCTTCTTTAAGGGCTAATAATGAGGCACAAGTTTTGAATAAAGAAGCATATGTAAGCTCAAAGGACTTTATGCCTGAACAATGTGTTTGTTTAAAGTTTAAAATGGTTTCTTTGTTTGAATATTTATTGTTTTCTTTTATGGTGGAGTAAGTTATGATGGTGACAGTGGTCCATGACAATGGTTTACAGTCTTTAGAATGTTTGGTTACAAGCCTTTTAGCAGAAGTTAAGGAGCTAAAATGGTTTGAAGCAAAGAGTTGGGACAGTTTCATAGTTGAAACGTATGTAACAACTAGCAGCATTGAGTAAATATTAAATGCAATCGCATGTTGCGGTTAAAGCTCCTGATCTTCAGCAACATAAACCAAAAATGTAGCGTTAGAGTAACATCTTTCTGCACTTTCTTAGACCATGTGTAATGGTAATCAAATTGGGGCGTTTTGAGAACACAAAACGCCCCCAAAGGAATTGCACACCGCCCCCCACCGTCGTAATTGGGGCGTTTTTGGGGCCAAGGAAAAAAACACGGCGTGGAAAATTGGATTGGGCCAATGATTCAAAGTTTATTAAATAAAAAAAATAATTAAGATTAAATGATTAGATGTTCCATGAAAATTTTCACATTACCACTACACCTTATCCTAATTCGAATCCTTTAATGGTCCCACATGTCACGTGTCAATTAATGCCCCATGGTCTCGAAATTTTTCACCTTAGACTATAGGGAGTGGAAGGAGGGAAAGAGGGGGGTGAAGCGTCATGTGATACTTGTGGGACCCCTGTGGGGGGAAAATCGTGGGGAGTGGAAGGGGGCGGGAAGAGGGGGGAAGGAAATAATATTATATTGTGTTAAAGTTTAAAAAAAACATCTAAACAATGATAAGCCTCCACCTCCCCCCCCCCCCCCCCCCCCCCCCCCCCCCCCACCCCCCCCTCCCTCCCCGCCTCACCTTCTCCCGCCTCTTCCTCCTCCATGCCCCAAGGGCGGTGTTCCCGCCTCCACGTCACTCCCCGCCCCCCTTTTACCGCCCCACTCCCTCATGTCTTACCATTACACATGGTCTTAATGTATCCTGGCCTTGGTCTCCTCTTTGCCTCCAAGGTATGAATATAGTCGTAAATATCCGCCACGTAAGCTTCACACAATTGAGGAACACTTGATTTCTCAAGTCAAAGCAGTTGGAGCATTTCATCGTTCGCCTTTCCAATGTGCATACTGGATTTGAAATCGGATGAATGTCATATCCCATCGTGTTTCGCCACCACAATGTACATGGAATACCAAACTAGTGTTAGAGCTAACAAGATGATACTTCGGCAAACTCCTAAGAACAGCTTTAGCGCCAACCATTAACCCAATGTGAATGAAGGGGAAACAACCCACTTTACAATTAAGCGCCTCCGCTGTAGCATTAACCACGTCGCCTTCTAAAGAAATACCAAACAGTTTGTTTTAAGACTGTTAGAAGATAAAATGTTGGTTAGAAGTATTGTGATTGTATTGTAATAGTTGTATTCATAAGGGACTAATAGTGTCACAATGTAATAATTGTAACAGACTCTAACGTCTATATAAACGGTAATAAGAAAGGCGGGAAGCACGTTTGGGTTGTTAATTCTCCTTTCTCTCTGATTTCTCTTAACATTGGTATCAGAGCGGTCGTTCCTCTCGACCCTCCAACCATTCTCAACCGTCACCGGAATTCTAACTGAATTCCAGCTATAACCACCACTAACCGCCATTCGCCGTCGTAATAAACCACCACTAACCACCATCTTTTCCATCAGCTCTGTTCATAATATTCATTCCTCTGTTCCTTTCTTTTCGATTCTTTTTCATTTCAAACCTGAATTGATTAATTGTTGATCAATTCGTCCTTGGATTGATCGTTTCGAGATTTGTCCAATCTTATTCATCATTCATTTTTGTTTCTCTGTTCATTTCTATTAACCTACCATGACTACTCGAACTAGAGCTGAAGCTGAAAGCGAAAATGTCATCAAGAAAACCCTTGATGAACATGCAGTCACTCTTTTGAGAGTAGATGCACAATTGCAGAAAAATGATACCAATTTTGCCAATATTAATTCAATATTGACAAAATTAGCTGAAGATGTTGCTAAAATTAGCAATGGTGGTGCAATTATACCCAACAAAGCCAATGATCAAGCCACATCAGGTACAAGAAATGATAAACCTGACCAATAAAAGGTTCACAGGATTGGTAAGATAGATTTTCCTAAGTTTGATGGTGATAATGTTGATGATTGGATTTATAAGTGTGAACACTTCTTTTCCATTGATGATACCCCTGATAACTGCAAAGTAAGATATGTAGCTTTTCATTTAGAGGGTAATGCTGTGAAATGGCATCAAAGTTTTATGAAAACTCAACGAGTACCTATTTCTGAGATTTTGTGGAAAGATTAGTCAGAGGCAATTGTTGCAAGATTTTCTGATGTGATGTTTGAAGATGCTATGGGTGTCTTGGCCTCTATTACTTAAGATGGAGAGTTGGAAGACTTTTGTGTGTTGTTTGATTCATACTTGTTAAAGGTGTCTATCCCTGGGATCTATGCTGTTAGTATCTTTTTGAAGGCACTAAAGCCTGAAATTGGGGGCCATGTAAAGATGTTTCAGCCTACAACTATGAAATAGGCCTATCACCTTGCCAGAATTCAGAATGCAACCAACAAGGCTGTGAGTTTGTCCAGTTCCAAACCTTTTATCAAATATAATAATAATAGTCATAATAATAATAATAATAGTAAACCTTACACTTCCACTTATAAACCACCGGTTAATACCAGTCATCTTCCCCTACTTCCTAACCCACCCCCTTATAAAGAAACTACCCTACAATAATGATAATAATACTACTACTAAATATAAAACCTTAACCAGAAAAGAAATTGAAGAAAAAAGATCAAGGGGGGAATGTCTTGGTTGTGGAGAAAAATACACACCAACTCATAAATGTAAAAACAAACAATTATTTGTGTTGGAACTTGATGGAGAGGATGAGGAGTTAGAATTTATGAGTGTTGAACCCCTAGAACAAACTGAAGAAATTCCTTAGTGTGAATTTATGAGTGGATTGAACCCCACATATCCATACATGCAATGACAGGTGTACCTTCTTTTTCTACCATGAGAATTATTGGTACCATTGGTACTAGACAATTGCATATCCTGATTGATTCATGCTCTACACACAACTTCATTGATGAAAATCTGGCAAGAAATTTAAAATGCTTTAGAAAGAAAATCTTGGGAATGAAAATGTCTGTGGCTAATGGAAAGTCACTAGACTGTGTTGATATGTGCTAGAATTTTGAATGGGCCATGGAGGGATCATGGTATAAAAACTGATGTGTTAGTTTTGCCTTTGCAAAACTATGATATGGTATTGGGTATCTAATGGCTATTAACCTTGGGAGATATTATGTGGAATTTCAAGGATTTAACAATGAAATACAAGGTTGGGGATTCTTGGCAAGAACTAAAAGGTTATGCCAATAATCAAGTAACACTTTGTTCTACTGAAAAGATGGTCACACTATTGAGTCACAATGACTCTATAGTGGATGCACAACTGTTAAGCATACAAGTCAATGAGGGTGATGACCAGTTTCAACATCATGCTAAGGTATTGCATAATGAAACACATGAAGCCATAGAAGGATTGTTGACCCATTATGAAGAGGTGTTCCAAGAACTGGTTGGCTTACCACCACAAAGAGACTGTGATCACAAGATTATCTTACAAGATAAAGGATTGGTGATTAATGAAAAGCCTTATAGATATCAGGCCCTTCAAAAGAATGTGATAGAAAATTCAGTACAAGAGATGTTGCAATCTGGTGTGATCAGAAATAGCACCAGCCCCTTTGCTTCACCTGTTGTTCTTGTCAAGAAAAAAGATGGCAGTTGGGGGCTTTGTATAGACTACAGGAAGCTCAACAATGTTACTGTAAAGAACAGATTTCCTATTCCTCTGGTGGATGAATTGTTTGAAGAGTTACAAGGGCCTATTATTTTCTCTAAATTGGATTTGAGATCAGGCTACCATCAGGTCAGAATGAACACTCATAATATTCAAAAAACTGCATTTAGGACACACCAAGGCTTGTATGAATTTGTAGTGATGCCCTTTGGCCTCACAAATGCACCAGCCACCTTTCAAGCTCTTATGAACTCTATTTTTAAACCCTATCTCAGGAAATTCATCTTAGTGTTCTTTGATGATATCTTGATATACAGCAAAACCTTTGAGGACCATTTGACCCATATTAAACTGACGTTGGACCTTTTCATTGAGTACAAACTTTTTGCTAAAAAGTCCAAATGTAGCTTTGTGGGTCATACAGTTGAACACCTGGGTCATTTAATTTCTGGACATGGTGTGCCCACTGACCCACAAAAGGTAGCTGCAATACAACAGTGGCCTGCACCTTCAACAGTCAAACAATTGAGGGGGTTTCTAGGTCTTACCGGGTATTATAGGAGATTTATCAAGTCCTATGGTTTATTGGCTAAAGCCTTAACTGGTCTCCTAAAGAAAGATGCTTTTATCTGGTCCCCACAAGCCTCAACAGCCTTTGAAAAACTCAAAACTGCTTTAAGTACCCCCACCTGTCTTAGCTTTGGCAGACTTTTCTGTTCCTTTTGTCATTGAAACAGATGCGTCTGCATTGGGTATTAGGGCAGTGATAATGCAGAATGGCCACCCCATTTCTTATATCAACAAAACTCACTCACCAAGGCAACAAACCTTGTCTGTATATGAGAAGGAACTGTTAGCAATAATGTTTGCAGTACAACACTGGAGACGTTATCTTTGCAACAGTAAATTCCTCATTAAGACAGATCAAAAGAGTTTAAAATACCTTATTGACCAGAAAATAACCACCCCTTTGCAACATGTGTGGCTTTCTAAAATGTTGGGCCTGGACTATTACATAGTCTATAAAGAAGGAAAAGAAAATGTGGCTACATATGCTCTCTCTAGGGTTCATGGTCCTACCCTACTACCTATTACTTTATCCACTTTTGACCCATCCCTACTTAATAAAGTCAAAGACACTTGGCAGTCTGATGATGATGTTAAAACAATACTGCAAAAATTGATGGAGGGCAAAATGGTCAAAAAATATGAATGGGATGGGCAGCTTTTGACTAAAAAGAAAAGAATTGTTGTGGGAAAAGTTGAGGAGGTTAGGAAGAGTATTTTACAACTCTTTCATAGCTCTCCTTCTTCTGGGCATTCTGGTGTGCATGTTACTCTACAAAGGATCAAGCGATTTTTCATTTGGAAAGGGGTTTCTAAGGATGTCAGGCAATTTATTAAAAACTGTGATACATGTCAAAGAGGCAAGAGTGAATCAGTGGCAACACCAGGTTTGTTACAACCTTTATCTACTCCTCAACATATATTCACTGACATATCCATAGATTTCATTGGTGGTCTGCCTAAGTCTAATGGAAAGGACACCATATTGGTTGTAGTAGACAGGTTAACCAAATACAGCCATTTTATTGCCTTAACACACCCTTTCACAGCTGCCACAGTAGCCCAAGTCTTCCTTGATCAAGTTTTTAAATACCATGGGTGGCCCAACACCATTGTATCTGATAGGGGCCCAATTTTTGTGAGTAATTTTTGGAAGGAATTCACCAAGTTACGTGGTGTTTCTTTAGCTCTATCAACTGCTTACCATCCTCAGTCAGATGGTCAAACAGAAAGGGTCAATAGATGTGTTGAAGCCTATTTGAGATGCATGTCTATGTATAATCCAAAAGATTGGTTCAAATGGCTGCCTTTAGCCCAGTGGTGGTATAATTCCAGCTACCATACCACCATTAAAATGTCACCTTTTAAGGCTTTGTTTGGTTACCCTCCTCCTGTCTGCATTCCCTATATTCCAAAAGATTCTAAGGTTGCTGCAGTGGATGACCTTTGTAGAGATAGGGAAGAAATGGTTAAAGTGTTGAAACAATAATTGGACACTGCAAAGAATAAAATGAAGCAATTGGTGGATCAGAAGAGGACTGAAAGAAGTTTTGAGGTGGGCTCTTGGGTGTTTGTCAAAATACACCCTCATTGTCAAGCAACACTTAGATTCACTAAACATTCTAAACTGGCACCTAAGTACTATGGTCCATTTCTGGTTTTAGAAAAAGTGGGCACAATGGCTTATAAACTAGACCTACCAGCTGATGTGATGATTCATCATACCTTTCATGTCTCCTTGTTAAAACAAGCTTTTGGCCCTCCTTTACAGATCATTCCTTTTCCAAAGGAACCAAGATTCATGTATAAACCAGTTACTGTGTTAAATAGAAGATGGGTCAAGAAGGGGTACAAAGGCTCCTATCAAGTTCTAGTCCAATGGGATGGCTTAAGTCCAGAAGAGGCCACATGGGAGGATTTGCAAGAATTCCAATTGAGGTTCCATACTTTTCAGACTACTCCTGAGTCTTGAGGTCAAGACTCTCTTTGAGAGGGATGTATTGTTAGAAGATAAAATGTTAGTTAGAAGTATTGTGATTGTATTGTAATAGTTGTATTCATAAGGGACTAATAGTGTCACAATGTAATAATTGTAACAGACTCTAACGTCTATATAAACGGTAATAAGAAAGGCGGGAAGCACGTTTGGGTTGTTAATTCTCTTTTCTCTCTGATTTCTCTTAACAAAGACAAATTCACCTAAAGCCGCGACACAAGATAAAATACCCTAATTATCCTGTTTAAATTTTTCAAATTCGCTTTGCTAGGTACTCCAACAAAAACCACATCGTCCGCATAGCACAAATGAGACACTACTGAACCACCATTTGGGAGAAAAGACCCTGAAAATTTTCACAGTTCAAAGCTTTATCCATCATCGCATTTAAAGCTTCATGGCAAGGATGAACAAGAAAGGCGATAACGGGTCTCCTTGCCTCAAACCTCTTTCAAGCTTGAAGTCTTTGGTCTCCTCTTTCAAGCTTGAAGTCTTTGGTAGGAGACCCATTAATGAGGAACGAAGCTGACCCGTTCCCATTAACCAACAACGCCATTTAGAGGGAAAACCCATATTTGATAGAATAGAGATTAGAAATTTCCAGCTTAAGCCATCGCATGCCTTATCAATATCAATTTTGAACAAGGCAGCCAGAACTTTAGCTTTAGAACACCAAGAAAACAACACATTAAGATACAAGGGAGCATCAATAATATGTTTCTACCTGAGATGAATGCCGACTGATTGTGACTAATAAGCGTACCCATCACTATTTTAAGTCTTGAAGCTAACGCTTTGAACTATAAACTATGTTCATACTCATCATTCGATTTAAAAAAATATATACATCTAATAGTAGATTACTTTATACAGGTTTAGAAACATTAATATAAAACATTAGCTTAGCTCATGCATATTTTACAAGCCGAGTAAACTTTCACATCCCAAAATGATGATAAAGCTTTTCGTTATAAAATGAGAGTTGATATCATTGTGATTTGTCAAAGGTAAAGAGCTAAAAGACTTCTAATCCCTTGGTAAACAAGCAACTAACCAAACACAAACAAAAAATAGGGATCCAAGGTTCAATCCCCACTTCCAACATTTATGGATTGGTATCCGGGTGAAGATCGAATACGGGTGGCGCCGGTTCGAATCTGACAGGCGGCGAGGTTTTACCGAGTTCTATAACACTGCCGTGCCTTCGGGCGGGTGGGGCTCGGGTTTCCGCGCATCGGGAGAAGGCGGGGGCTGCTGGAGGTCGAGTAGTCGATTCTTGGGCACGGCGCCCCGCAAGGGTGGTTGCCACACAGTTATTCGCCGATAAAAAAAAATAATAGGGATCCAAAAGTCACTGGCAAGTTGCCGTATAAATAAACATCTTAAAACTACAGAAATTAATATCCAAATGCTATGTTCTGCCAAAACCAATATCTGTCTAAAATCACCTCACTCAGACTTCTTCTTGCTACCATCAACTACTAACTTTGACTTTTTTATAGTTGGCATTTTACCAGGAAAAGCCCACCTCAAGAACCTCTCCCATGTGTAGCACCCCAAGAACATCAATGCGGCCCATATCAGAAGCTTGTCGCGCAATTCTGTTGGCAAAGGCACCAGTTTCAGCCAATCGTTTAAATCCCGAAACAGGTCAGATGTGATCACGGTGAAGAATACAACTGCGCCGAAAAGTGCAATCTTAAATGGCTTGTTTTCTGATATGCTCTGGTTGAATGGGTGACCCATGTAGTTGACTGCAAAGGTGGCTACTTGGATCATCATGTTGACCATGTAGGAGACGGTGTTGACCATATTACTCTCGAATTCGGAATCCGGTTCGATGCATTCGTCTGGCATGTGCTTCTCTGCTTCTTTCACGGATGAAATCAAGAAAAGGAGATGGAGAGCAAACTGGCCGAGTAGAGACAGGAAGACGTAATAACAGAAGATGTTAGGGTGGGGACGCTCGGCAGATAGTGTCGGCAGTGGACGGGCGTGTGAGATGAAGAGGAAAAAGGCGGCGGTGAATACGCCGCTAATTGTGGCCTGAACATCTCCCAGTTTAACACCGTCCAAGTACATGACACTCAAGACGTAAGCGGTTGCAAGGCAGTTAAGTCCAAGAATCTTGAACATTTGCAGGGTGGTTACCAGTGTGCTACGACCCTGGCGGATAATGTCGATGGTTGGGGAGACTGATGCATGCTTGGCGGTGAAAGGCGACGCCATTGATGCATCACCGAGTTTGACTATAGGAGCTGTCCGACCATCATCTCCTTCGTTTAACTCATCCATCATCTTCTTTAGCTTTTGCCTTTGAACCTCTGCAGGTGTGAGATGGCGGTTACTGGCAGCAGGAGTGACACTGCTTGAACTTGGTTCCGTAGTTGACTTGGGCTTCTTTGGCTTAGCGGCCTTTGTTTCTGACGAGGGCTTTGTTTCTGAAGAGGCTTTATCCCCTGGAGTTGGTGGCGGTATTGCATTAAGTAAAGCTACCCCTACATGTGCCTGAAAATACAATTCATGTGTTAATTTTCATAATATTACAAAAACAATTTAGAGGGTTGTATGGATTACCTGCTTCAAAGCCCCAACGTCGTTGGTGCCATCGCCACACATCAATGTTATTCTTCCAGATGATTTAAGCGTGGTCATTATGAGTTCTTTTTGTTCTGGTGCCACCCTTGCAAACACCTAAAAAATTGAAATTATTTCGTTAGTGCGGCACCATAAAAACGTATACTTGTGATTATTATGAACAGTTACAACCTTAACATATGGAATCACACTGACAACAGCAGAGGTCTGCAGCAACATTTCAAAGCAATCACCTCCAATACAAAGATCATGACCCTCAGCCAAAGCCTCAACCATTTCTTCACTGCATATAGCACAGCCAATGATTGTCTTAAAATACAGAAATTTATTTTCTTACAGGAAGTAGAGATGATGATTGCCTTACCTGTAGGTCACGATCTCCTTTTCATCGGGTGAAACCCACTCGAATTGTTTCTTGTTCTTTGTCGGGCCAAGAATTAATGCTGGCTTCGATATTATATTAACTTGACGTGCAACATGGCAAGCTGTCAATGCTTGGTCACCAGTGATCATCACCTAAACACAAGAAATTCTTATCAATATTGTAATAATAATGCAACTGTTATCATGATTAATCCGTTTAATTTATAACTATAAAAAGTAAAAAAAAATGGATAAAAAAGAGTTTACAGGCCAACCAGCCTAGCCCAACTCAGACCGTACCTATAAACTCATTTCAACCCAAACCCGTTTCAGAACATTTAACAAACTTGCCACCCTACTTTTAACCCACCTATTCCACTCAGCTTTTGCCTAGTGCTGACACATAACAGTTGAAATTCGCATACACAGATTTGATAAATTAATTGCTGAATAAGCATTATGCAAACTGTAGTTCTTTAAGTGTGCTAAAACTTTGTTACACAACTTGAATAATAAATGAAGGGAACAAAACCGTTGTCACTCACCAAGTCATGTGACGATTTTTTCAATTCAAGCAACACAGTGGCAGAATCTCCTCTGATCGGGCAATTAAATACCTGAAGTTTATCCAATGATAGCAAATACGTTAAAAAGGCATATTACCGATACATGTAGCCTTATAGAAGAATGCAGTATGTAACATATTAGCAAATGAGCACTAGATTTATTTTTCATACCGCAAACCCAGCAAAGGTGAGCCCACTTTCCACTACTTCCCTGTCCAAGTTTCTAGCTTCACTTACCTATTAACCATTTAACAAAAAGCAAAACAGTTTAGTGAAACAAAGCACAAAAGTCAATATATGTATATAAAATTATGTGTGTAGATGTATGTATATGTGAATGCATACAACTATGCATGTGTGTGTATGCGAAAACAAACACAATTATGCATTCTCTGAATGGTACCGTCATATCAGGAAGAGGTTTATAGGCTAAAGCTAGAACACGAGATCCTTGACGTGTGTATCTCTTGTAGGTGCTTACAAAAAATGCAGGTACATCATTTAATCTTTCTTGAATGGTTTCTGGTGCACCCTGATATGATGACAATCGTAGGAGTTATAAGTTATAACTAAATGAATAAAATAGTAAAATAGTAAAATGGTTCCACACAACATAACGGAAGTAAAAATAAATGGTCACTAGCAACCTATTAGATATACCTTTACGAATGCATAAAATTGCTCTTCTGTACGAACCACAACTGCCATTCTTTTCAAGTGGGACGCAAAGTGATGTCTCTGAACAATTTGGACAGAACTGCCACCTCCCCTGCAAACAATATGAAAAATCCGTTACAATTTTCAAGGAAGTTTCTAGAAAAAGAAACAATATAGAAATATAGAAAAACATAATTAGTGCCTTACTTCTTAGGCATGGCCTTCTCATCAGATTTATAAGTCCACTCTATCCCCTTTATTGCAGCCTTCTCAAGAGGATCACCAACCTACAAGTAATATATATTTTATAAACAAGATGTCAACAGTTGATAAGTTATAACTTAATCTTACAAGTTACAACCTCATACGGTCATACTAGTATATTCTAGTATCATTGAAACCAGAAACAAAAACATCTACAGAACAGTAAAAACAACAACAAATATTACATACCAGCTTGTTGTCCACAAAAACCAGTGCATGGCAAGAAGCAAGAATTTCCAAAGTGCGAGTTGGCACTTTTTTAGTATCCGTTTCTAAATCAATATCCTCACTCAACCCACCAACCCCAGAAAACTCCTGAGAGATCAAAACACAAATTGAGCATCTATCAGAGGCTGCTAACCATTCTTTTTACCATAAATGCCAGATTTGTAACAAACATACCATGTCATCAGATGTCAGTGTTCCCGTCTTGTCAAAACAGCATATATCAACCTGCAGAACGGTAGCATAAAAGAAAAAAACGATAAAAAAACTAAATGACATTGAACATTCAACTCAAATATAATATAATTAAAGTAGGTTTGCCCACCTTCCCAGCAAATGGTATACGGAAAGGTTCTGTACAAAATATACCACGGCGTGCTAGTGCAATCAAAGATGTATTAACAGCTATAGACAACTCCATTGGCAGCTCAGGGGGGATCACTGAAGTTATAATCAAAGAACAGCTCAAAAGAAGCTTGTATCTACTCCTGTTTGGGTCCTCAAGTCCCTATATCAACATGTATGGTAATTAATACCTTATTATATGTGCTTAAATGACTTTTTTAAGAGGTGAGAGAGAAATGATAACCACAAGTTTAGTTTACCTTTTTAAGTACGTAACCGGCTGCTATAATGGCAAAAACAACTAAAAACAAAATAAAAAGTCCGCTCTCCCAGCTGTTAGCAGTAACCTGAAAAATATATTTATCTATTAGAGAACAATGAGAGAGAGATAACAGAAAACTATAAAGTGTCGATAACAATTATGGAATTACCCTCTCCGTTGAAAACAAAATGGTTCGCATTAGTTTCCCTTGTGTTGTTTCAAATCCGGTTCGTAAAACAATTGCTAGACAGCCGCCATCAGGAGTTTTCATATGAAAGGTCTGAACCAATAAACCAAAAGATAACATTTAATAATAAACTGCATAATAAAAGTTATAATATAATCAAATGAAACATTGTTTACAACCTTATCAGGAGTATGCTGCAATATCTTTGTTCCACCAAAAAGAATATGATTCTTATCCCGTTTTGAAGACAGGCGTTCTTCTGGTCCTCTGCCCGTGATTGATACCTGTCAAACAACCATATGTTTATACTAGTGTATAAAAATAAGTAAATTAATAAACAAATACGAAAAATTAAGAAAAAACAGAACTGAGAAAAAAAAATAACGACCTTCCATTGAGGGGTTGACTCGCCTGTAAGGATAGCCTCATTTACAATAGCAGTCCCTGCCAGAATAAGCATATCTGCAGGGACAGATTTTTCCTCTCCATCTTGACCAGCAGCACGACCAACTGACACAACATCACCAGGCAGAAGATCAGTCCCTGCTATCTTTGTCCACCTGTAATGAAAAAGGTCAAAACAAGTCAACATTCAACAATTTACAAGCATGAAGGCAGTGTTAACAACAAAAAGTAGCATAAATTACTTACTTCCCACAACGATACGCCATTAGCATCTGGTTATCTACTCTAACACGTCTTAGCTCTGATAAAGTCTTTAACCGACTTTTGGCCATTGTTGACTCAAACATAAACAGCATAAAGAGGGTGAACAGACTATAATACCAGTATTCATCTAGACACCAAAGTCCCACACAAAAGACCTACAGATCAAAGGGAGTAATAACTACTTATTTAGAAAAAATATATAACACAAGCACATGCAAAAGCTATCTTTTTTAAAGTCTATTTTTTAATGCTGAACCTGAAAGACAAAGAAAGGCTCCATGCAGTTCTCTTTCATCAACTTCTGAAACGTTGGCTGCGGATACTCAAATCTACATAGATGTCAAAAGATTTGAATAAGGAAATAGTAAAACATTTAACTTAAAATATATAGATTTCAAGACTGTAAAATCAAATGGTAAAAGTGGACTTGCACCAAGTAAAAAAACTTACACATTCCGACCCCACTTCTCAGCAGCAACTTGAACTTTAGCTTCAGTGCCGTGTCCAGTGCTTTTGACATAGTAACCAAAAGTTTCTTTGGACGGGTAAGGAAGCTTAAAGAAAGTTTTTTTCTCATCTGAATAGATGAAACACTGCTTTCGGAAATCAAAATATATCTCATCTGTCGTAGAGCCTGCCAGCTGAGCAAACCAACAATGCGTTGACATCAAACACGCGTTACATTTAAATTCAGCCAAAAACATGACCTTAAAAAAGAAAAACACATTTTCTAATCTACGTTCTACAAATCCCTATCTTACCGACCCCTTTTATAGTGCGTGATAGCATTTCAACCATAAAGCAAATTAATTGTTTTACTCACATATAGTGAAAAATAAAATATTGTAACGCGACTAACGTCAATAAAATAACGCGAGCTTACTACCTTCCGGAAATGCAGCGGTATTACTTCTTTCGAGCCACAAAACTTAGCCGGAGTAATTTTACACGCATTAGCCTGCTGAATATCATTAACCTGAAAAACAAACCAATCAATCACCACCAAAACACTATAGCTTCACTTCCTAACCTAACGCAACGACAACCGAATTATCCTAACCTTCGAATACTGAACAAAGCATTTAAAATCAACCGACCAAACCGTAAACAGAAACACCAATATGTGAACAGCTAAAAGACCACCATATATAATAAACGCATCAAGGAAATCCAAACTGGGCAAAACAACGATAATCCAAGCCGCGTAAAGTATCGCAAACGGCCACGAATCCAACCGCCACATCCAACGCCTCTTCTTCAACAAATCAACAGTGTCAACCACTTTCCCATTGACATGAAACCTAGTCATCTCCTCTCCCCCTTCTATTCTAACTAATAACCAACTGCAATTAAAACATAATAATAATAATTAAGTAAATCATAAAAAGTTCAAAACCCTAACTGAATATTTTTATATAAATAAGAGTGATCAGGAAGTGACTTACTTGTGAGTAGGTTTGAAACGATTATGATCGGTATAAATATAGATCGTTAGGGTTTAAAAGGAGATGACGTGGCGCCTCCGATTTAGGGTTTGGATTGGTGGTGGAATAATAATAATAATAATAATATAACAGGCGGAGATCTGATCGGAGAAAACATAAGCAAGAAAGAATCGTTGCCCAAGGAAGTGAACAAGAGATTGGATGGTGTTTACCTTTCTTCTATGTTACGGAAATGGTCCCTTAACTATTGTGTTACTTACTTATTTAGACGTATGTTTATGAACACAACTAGAGTGAAGATGTGAAATTATGATAAGAAAAGAAAATATATGATACCAACTTAACACAAATTTTAACATAGATAGGATCGGGTTAGTTTCGCCGTTTTGGGTTGAAAAGGTGAACACGTTTAGTTAAATAGATTGGTCTTGGATTAAACTGCATTGAAAAGGTGAACACGTTTAGTTAAATGGATTGGTCTTGGATTAAACTACATGTTCGTAGATTTACTTGTTTATTATTTTATACATGTGGAGGGGTTCTTGTTAAAAGTTAGCTTAGGGTTCACGGTTTTTTAACAAATTTAGAAGGAAAGATGATATATATGGTGATCAAGAGTTAAGACATGTAAAAGGGTTAATTTTAGTGTCGCTCCTCCGAAATTTTAGGAGGCGATTTCCAAAGGCGAATTAGGGTTTACAATTCCAATGATGGGAAGGGCAAAATACAAGATCGATCAATGGTATGATGTACCTTTCAAGACTAGGAACGGGAAGAATCAACATCACGGTAACAAGGCAGCGGATCCAATCATGAAGTTTTTTGTTTCAAACTTACCTCCAAGATGTTCGTCTGCAGATCTAGTAAGTGTTTTCAAAGGGTATGGGGAGGTCCAAGGTACGTACATCGCTAGAAAACACGACAAACTTGGTAGAAGATTTGGTTTCTTTCGTTTAAAAACGGTAGGAATATGGGAGATCTGGAAAACGAACTTAAGGATTTTTTGGATTGGTAGTTATAAGCTTTATATAGTGTTGGCTAGATTCGTTGATGGGGTTGATTTGAAACAAAAAGAAGAACTTAGATGGCAGCCGGGTAATACTACGGAAGGTGCATCTGATTCCATGCACGTGGAGAAGGATGATGTTCTGGTGGTTGATAGGGTGATACCTAGTTCGGATGAAGCGAGATCTTTTCGTGACACATTGTTGAATAAAGAACCGGTGCTTGATAAGATTGAGGTTACGGTGGGAGATGATATTCAAGCTTTTAGGCATTGGTATGATTTTGCACTTCTGGGTAGGGTTCATTCCTTACACGGTCTTACTGATTTGAGAAATCTTCTTCGGGGTATTATTACGGTTCCGTTTAAGATCATCTACATGAGTGGTCTACATGCATTGGTGGTTTTTGAGATTATGGAGGAAGCCAATAAGTTTCTTGATAAGAATGAGGAATGGAAGGAGATTTTCTTGCGTCTGGAAGTGTGGAAAGGGCAAATCGTTGATTTTGAAAGGATTGCTTGGTTAAAATTTCATGGTATTCCGTTGAGTATTGCTACATCAGATGTTCGATAGAATTGGGGAAAAGTTTGGCACGGTAATACAGTCGGCTCAGTTCTCGGAAAATGGTGATGATTTATCGTACGCTAGTGGTGGAGTCTTATGTAATCATGCAAAAAGAATTAAGAAGTCGGTTACGTCAAAGTGGAGGACGAATAGTTTTACAGTATTTGTGGAAGAGGCAGTAGATGAGTGGATATCGGACTGCTTGTTTGATGTTGATGATATAGACGATGAAGGTAATCATGAGATTGGGTTGGATTCGGAGATGGACGTTGGAATTCATAAAGAAGATGTGGCTCAAATGCCCGAGATTGAGAAAGTGGTTCTGGTTCAAGAGAGTAGGGATACTGTGAAAGAGAATGGGTTTAATTCGGAGGTTCGTGTGTCTCCAACTCATCTGTTTGTAGAAGTGGTGCATCATGTGGAGTCAAGAAAAAAAACAGGCTTTTTTGTGAGAAAGAAATCATGTAGGAGTAATTCTAATTCTTCGACCGAGTGTGATAGACCTAAAAAAGGATTAGAGATGATAACGATCCGTACGATATCGATAGATTTACTTTCAATATTGAAGGCAAGAAAAGTGTAGTACAGTTTGACAGTCGGGAAGGTGGGTCTAAAGATAAGTCGGCGTCGAGTGGAGAACAGGGTGATGGTTGTGATTTGTTACAAGGTAACGTGACCTGCAGTCCTAATGAGGTTGTTACGGACAGTTTTGACCAGGAGGTAAGTAATGAGGTTCGCGAAACTATTTTGCTTGCTACTGTTATGGGAGCGGAAGACTTGGTTAATTTTGAAGCGGTTCTTCATAAGGAAATTAGCTCAGAAGGGATTCAAGAGGTATGTAAATGAATGTTTTGTCTGTGAATATACGTGGACTAGGTTGTCAAGAAAAAGGAAACTGGATTAGGGGTCTAAGAGTCGCTAACGAAGTTGGGTTTATTATGTTGCAAGAAACTCAGTTTTGTTCTTTGGAAGGGGTTAACATTGGTGCTTTCTGGGGTAATGGTTTGTTCGAGTATGACTGGGTTGGTGCTACGGGTCAATCAGGGGGTCTTCTCTCTATTTCGGATCCTAAAAAGTTTGAGTTGATTTCGGTTGAGAAACATAGATATTTCCTTTGTATTCATGGTTTCGCGAAGGACTCGAGGAAAGAGATGGTGATGATTAATGTTTATGCGCCACAAAAGCTGGTTGATAAGAGATGCTTATGGTCCGAGTTAGAACCCCTTATTGTGAATGACCATAGATTTTGGATTATAGGGGGCGATTTCAATTGTGTTCGGGATCGTGCGGAAAGAAGAAACTCCAAATTTATAGCTTCGGTCAGTACGGAATTTAATGATTTCATTGACATGGTGGGGCTTCATGAGTTTCAACTAAAAGGTAGGAAGTTTACGTTTGTGTCGAGGAACAAATGCAGTAGAATTGATTGTATTTTATTATCCTGGCATGGTTTTAATGAGTGGACAAATGCGGAATATCGGGCGCTGGCAAGGGAGAAATCGGATCATAGTCCTCTCATCTTGAAGGTGGTTGCGTATAATTATGGCGCAAAACCTTTTAGATTTTTCAATTCGTGGTTATCTAAAGAGGGCTTGGAAGATGTGGTAGCCAAGGCGGCTAAAGATTTCGTAGGCACGGGTCATCCAGATGTTTTACTCATGAGTAAGTTCAAGAAGATTTGTCAAGAAATTGTAGAGTGGCGTAATCGTGTTAAAGGTACTGAAGCCGAGGAAGAACTTCAGGTCAAACAAGACATCTCGGAATTGGATATGATTATCGAGGATAGAGACTTAACGGAAGCCGAAGTTTGGGTCTATGAAGAAGCGCCAAAAAAACTCAAAGATTTGGAAACGGGGAAAGCAAAGGATCTCCGCCAAAAAGCTAGAGTTAAATGGGCGAAAGAAGGTGATGAGAATACGACGTTTTTTCACGGTATGATTAATAAAAGGAAGGCTTGTAATTATATTTCAGGTTTGATGGTCAATGATGCTTGGGTTTTTAAGCCTACGGAGGTGAAAAAAGAAGCGTATAGATTTTTCAAGAACCGATTCCTTGAAAATTTTCCCATTCGGCCTAATATGAGGTGTCACGGTTTCCTGTTTTTGTCCGAGGTAGAAGCCGAGGAATTAATCAAGCCATTTGGTGTTATAGAAATTAAAACAGCAGTCTTTGAATGTGGTAGCGATAAAGCCCCTGGACCGGATGGTTTCAATTTCTGGTTTATTAAACATTTTTGGCATTTGTTTGCTGATGATTTTGTTGAGATTTTGTGAACGGCTCTCCGACGTTTGAATTTAATTGTGAAAAAGGTATTCGACAAGGGGATCCCATATCCCCTTTCCTTTTTATTATTGTTATGGAGGCTTTGTGTAGTATGTTTCGCAAAGCCTGTGATTGTGGGGCTTTTGAGGGTGTTCGTTTGCCTAATGATGGTATGGTGATTTCTCATCTTTTATATGCTGATGATGCCATGGTTATGGGAGAATGGTCTGATTTCAATTTTAGAGCGTTAAAGAGAATTTTGAGAATTTTTCATGTTTGCTCTGGTCTCCGTATTAATCTTCACAAATCTACCTTATTTGGAGTTGGTAAAAGTGTAGAAGAAGTGGGTTTTAAAGCAAGTGGGTTAAGTTGTCGACATGGTACGAGCCCGTTTAAGTATTTGGGCATATTGGTGGGAGCGAATATGAATCGGGTCAACAATTGGGAAGCCGTTGTGGATGTTTTTTCTAAAAGATTATCGAAATGGAAGGCTTCTATCCTTTCTATAGCTGGAAGGGTGACGTTGATATCCTTGGTTTTAGAGAGCCTCCCCTCTTATTATTTTTTGTTATCTAAAGCTTCAGTCACTGTGATTAATAAATTAGAATCAATTATGAGGAGATTTCTATGGGGAGGAAATGAAGAGAAGAATAAGATACATTGGGTTGCTTGGGAGGAAGTCACAAAATCAAAAGAAAATGTTGGTTTGGGTATAAACAAGCTCGAGGATTGCAACAATGCTTTAATCTTAAAATGGTTATGGCGATACCGGGTGGAACCAGAGGCACTTTGGAAGAAGGTTATTGACGCCATTCATACGTCGTCTAGGAGATGGGAGCCGATTCCATGTAAAATAGCGTTGTCAGGTACGTGGGGCAAAATTGTTACTTTCGGGAACCGGATAAAGGTGCATGGTTTCTACTTTCTTGAGCTTGATTAAAGGTAATATTGGTAATGGGAAACTAGTTCGTTTTTTTATTGACCCATGGTTAGTATACGGTAGCTTGAAGACTCTTTATCCGGATTTATTTCGGCTTGAACAAGATAAATTTTGTCGGGTCGAATATAAGTTCGAGGTGGTTGATTAAAGATTTGTTATTAAATGGAGCTGGCGGTTGTATCCTTCAACAGTAGAGGAGATTACGCAGCTGCTAGATCTTCACAAGAGGCTTGCGCAAGTTATCTTGACAGAGGAGAGGGACCGATGGGTTTGGTGTTTTGACTCGAATGTGACTTTTACGGTAAAGGAAGCTCGCCGATGGTTGAAAGGTGACGGTAATGTGATCGATGATACCGTTTTTAAATGGTGCAAATGGGTTCCAAATAAATGTAATATCTTTATGTGGCGTGTTTCTCGGGATCGTATACCTATAACCTTTGCTCTACGGAGACGGAAAGTTAACATAGATGATGTTAGGTGTGTTTTTTGTGGAGACGCTGAGGAAACTGTGGAACATCTTTTTACAGCGTGTAGGTTAATGGCAAAGGTGTGGAATCGTATTTCAATTTGGTGTAACATCCCGCCGTTGTTTGTTTTTAGCGTGTACGACATCCATCAGTTGGTCGAGCATATGCAGCTACCGCGAATCAAGAAAGATGATGTCTATGGTGTTTTGATATTGACTTGTTGGCGTGTTTGGAAGGCTAGGAACGACAAGGTTTTCTCTAACATTGATTCGGACGTGATCAAGATAGTGGCGGATATTAAGTCATTGGGCATTTTTGGTACAAGATTAGATGCAAAGAGGGTTCGATTGATTGTAATAGGTGGTGTAAGTTTTGTTTCAATGTGATGTAATTTGTACTTTGGCGGCTTATCTCTGACTTGGAGATAATGCCGGTTTTTTGGTGATGAATGAAATTTGCCTTCCAAAAAAAATGTAAAAGGGTTTGAAAGATTAAATTTTGGTTAAGGAATATGGATCATCAAAATGAGATACGTCCATATTGAGGAAGTCACGTCTTGTTATTAAATAACTACGCCAATCCTAAATGAGCTTGTCTCGATCCTAGCTTTGAGCGTGGTTACCTAAAACATGTAGCAAACTGTCAACTACAAGTAGTTAGCGAGATACATAGGTTCTTCAATATGCCCCTCACCAGAAGGAGAACCACTAACAGACGCTTTAGACATGGTCGTAAAACAAATAAGGTATAAAGAGGAAGAAAATCTGTGAAAACTTTAAAAAATTTTGGTCGGAAAACTGGAATCTCCGCCAAAAAATTTAAAGACTGATCGGAAAAGTTGAAGATTGTTCGGAATCTTCAAGAAAGTCACCGGAATATGCAAAGGATTTGGAGAGCAAATGCAACGAAGTTTGGGAAGTTTTTTGGAAAAGTGATAAAGTGGAGAGACACTCATCCTATTTGTACATACCGCATTAATTGCAATGGGCCCCACCGGAGGAAACTAACCGTCCTTGATCTTCATCTGGAATTCTGGATGCTCAAGATCGCGACACATGTCACAGGAACCATCGGATAGTTCACTTGCGCGCGTGGAACTACACGCCCCTGACACGTCTCACAACTGATTGACACGTGTCGTCATCCCTCATGTTGTCAGCTGCTCCCACGCGTCTGACATCTCACACGTGGTCCTCGCCACGTGGCACAATCCTGACGGCTCGTCAACCCACTTGCGCGCGTGGACGAATTCTTGGCCTGCCACTCGCCTAACGCGACAACCATCATGACGACGTGCCACACAACTGTCTGACAAAGCAGACGCCTCGATTTCCACAAAAACTTCCCTCTGAAGTTATGACAACTATTCAAATTCAAGTGCATTTATTTCAAATGGTTGGCGACACATTTAACTTCAATCATTCCAACATTTAATACAACTCTAACAGCGCATTTACTACAAGCCCAAGCTGGCGCTGGCGTTAATTCTACGTCAACAAAAAGACGTTCTCCGCCTAAATCCTCCTCAGGTTCAGGCGCAACACGTCATTTTCAACAAATGGTTGACGTAAAGCGAAAAAAAGACATTCTCCGCCTAACTCCTCCTCAAGTTCAGGCGCAACACGTCATTTTTCAGCGAATGGTTGACGTAAAGCGGATAAAGACGTTCTCCGCCTAACTGCTCCTCAGTTCAGGTGCAACATGTCATGTTCAGCGAATGGTTCACGTAAAGCGAAAAAGGACGTTCTCCGCCTACTCCTCCTTGGGTCCAGGCGCCACACGTCATTTTTCAGCGAATGGTTGACGTAAAGCGAAAAAAGACGTTCTCCGCCTAACTCCTCTTTAGGTCCAGGCGCCACACGTCATTTTTCGGCGAATGGTTGACGTAAAGCGAAAAAAGATGTTCTCTGCCTAACTCCTCCTCAGGTCAAGGCGCAACACATCATTTCTCCGTGATCAACCCAGGGCAATTTAACAGATGTAATTCCCATAAAAAACACAAAGCAGATGAGCTGTCATCCGCGAATAATAACTTATTGAGTCTAGCGCTCCACCTACTCTTGATTAAGACCAAGAGAAGCCCTAGACTAGGGAGACTTGAAGGGATAGGGTGCCTAATCCCAACGCGAATGGCTTCCCTATCCCAAAGAGCGCGGAGGAAGATGCTAACAGTCTTAAGCCCGCGGAGTCAGGGCTGCGTGTGGAGGGTCATCTACGTGCAACGTGACTTCAGCTAGATGGCGTCACCATCTTAAAAGGATCTTCATGCGCCCATGTACGCGCGGAATATTCCAGTAATATCAGCTTTTGGTACGAGGTACGGACGAGTGGGAATGATGAAGATTTGGGCGCCCCCTGAGCCAATCAGAGTCTAACACGTGTCAGTAGCGGTCCAACAACTACTGACGAGGAACAGTGACTTGACAACCTCCATGCTTCCACCATGCTGACACTGTACTCGGTACTGTACAAGCATGCCTGCTGCCAGACGTCACATCAGACGCCGTAAGAAAGGTCAACCATGCTGTGTCAGAGACAAGCGCCGCATGCGCCTAATCACGTAGCGCCACGTGGACTCGTAGCAGGCCAAATCATGCTTTATCTCACATCAGCATTTAATGTCACCTGATTCCCGCCAATTTCATGGGCTAAAGACTCCTGGGCCCAGGTCGAAGCCCAGATCGGTTACAACTTTTTGTGGACTCGTAGCAGGCCATATCTTCTCTTATAAATAGAAGTCTTCTTCTCCTTTACAAGGGATCGTCACTTACATGCAAGAACTAGCATAGAGATAATACTTGTAATAGCTTTGTAATCTCCAGAGTAATAATAATTATCTTTTTACAGTGGACGTAGGTCATTCTGGACCGAACCACTTACATTCTTGTGTTCTCACCTTCATCACACACACAAAATTTTACTTTCCACGGTTTCGGTTCTGCCACCGGCGTGAGCAAATGGTTGTACCTGAGCGAACACGTGTATAAAACCCACGATGATTAGCACTAATCACCGTTATACCCGTTGTTTCTTCACCAACCTAATGACATGTTGCGTGTAACCCAACCCCATGGATGTCCAAGTATCATGCTGATTTTAATCAATTAAAAACCCTAACTGGAATATGGATAAGCTTATCACACCTATAGGCCTATAATTTTACTATCATCGACTTTTAGTTGATGATTGTGTGATGATTATACGATTCGATATTCATCATGATAACAACAACCATACCCACTAAATCCCACCAATAGCAAAGTTAAATTTAAATTTGCTCATGAAAATTCGCAATTCAAATGGATATACAAGGAAACATATCTTAGTTCATGGATGGGGGTTTGAGACACGATATAAACACGCAACCGTATGATTTCATTGATCCGGAATGGTTACAAATCCAAAAGAGAAAGAGTTTACATCATTTGCTGACTGGGGAAGATCGAGCATGATCTCCCCTCTCCAATCTAATCAAAACATCTCAAAACCTTAACACCACATACATGAAACCACCTTATATAGGTTGTCCCATTCGCTTGTGCCTTTCCATGCGAATGAGCCTCATTTGCATAACTGGGACCATGCACATGGTCCATTCGTACGAATGGTCCATTTCACCATTCTTTCATTTTCTTGGTCTATATCAGGCGAATGGTACTTATTGGCCTTGCCCCTTTCTAGGAGAATGGAGCCATTTTCCTGACATTAGTCGAATGTCTCTTTGGTTCATATATGCCCCTACGAATCGGTTAGTTTCATGTGTTTACAATGTTTACGCGCATAATATTCATCTAAGACTCAACCCTAGTCTATTCTCCTAACGACAGGCATATAATAATGCACTAACAAATTCCCCCTAGACGTTGTCAGCAAATGTTGAACACTACTTGCAATCTCCAGTCAGTCTATGTAGAAATCAAACGTTGTTGCTTCAACATATCCCCCCTTAACTGAAACAGGTAAACAGGACTTTAAGTATATCTTCATAACATAACCAACTCCTTAAGCTTCTTGTATTAGATTTCCCCCCTTAATGTAAGCATCTCCATGTTAAGTGTTCGCAAAATTCCCCATCAAGGTGTCATTACCCAATCCTCTTGATCTTCAACTCTAACAACCATATGATAAAGGTTCAATCATTAACAATCAGTATCAAGTCATCAGCAAATTTCATTGCATTGGTAAAGTACTAGTGAACTATCTTTTGTACCCTGTCTTTGTGGACCGGACAAGTAATACACTAGGACCTTCCTTATCAATACTTATGAAGTCAGCTTGACCAAGTAAATCCTTTGCGAATTCAATTGGCACGCACATATTGAATTACAACCAGATCAATTTTCCCGCCTTATGGAGTTGACTAAAGGTAGTGCATTCCAGCCCTTGTTGTATCAGTACCCAGGATGTCAGCTTAACCAAGTGCATCCCACGTAACCCTAACTAATCAATTGCTAGTTGGTTTCCATAAAGGCCGGCCAGTTCTTCAGTAAAAAAACGTTGTACCAAATCCTTTAAACTTATTTTCTGAACTTATCCATGCAAAACCTTCAAGCTGGTGAAAAATCGGTACTTTTAATTAAAGCCCTCTCCATATGGTATGTGTAAAACATTTCATGTAGGCTCGTAAGTATCATCAATAGATCACTAACTTTACCACCTGTGATTGCGTTTAGGAATTTACCAAATAAAATTAAAATTTTACCCCCCCCCATTTCTCTGGTGAATTCTCTAAAACTCAACAAATTCCCTTTTCAAAGCGGAATTGTCGTTGTCTTCTCTATGAATTCCCTCCACAAAGCAGAATTACATTAACTATTATCCAACCAAATTCCTTCTTCAAAGTGGAATTACTTGTCTTCAAGTTGCGAAAATATAATTTTTCTATTTGGCCCATAGCAGTCACATAAAAAAGGAACCGTACCATTGTACTCTTCGGTTTCCGTGACTAACCCATAATCTTCATTACTGTGTTTCATCATCATTATCACAAACTGGCTGTAAGGGAGCCTGAATGATCACACGACCAATAATAAGGTGAAACAAACGTCTTCAAGAAACTCCTCCCAATACACATTTGTATCCTTATTAAGAAGCATCATGAAGTTTCAGTCAATTACACACTTGTATCTTTATTAAGAAGTAAACTAGGTAAGCCCATAGCCTAGAAAAGGTATTCCACGTGTCACCCCATGAAACCTTATAAAGAAGCATCCCCAATCACTCGTATCCAAGATGAAGGGTAACTGCGTAAGTTTCCAAAAAATCATGTATTCAAAATTTTCCTAACAATCATCCTCTTATTTAGTATTTCCAGAAACAAAAAGTTGTTCAAAAATCTTTTTTTTTTTTTTTTTTTTTGAAAATACTCTTTTTTTTTAAGAATAGGATTGGATGATTGTGTCTTGATCTCATCACAACGAAAATCAGAATCAAATCAGCTTGAATTCGACGGATACCAACTAATATGTATCAATCTTTATCATGTTTTCCATTATATACATACAGAACTTATCAATATATGATCCTTCATACCAACTAATATTGTCTGTAATACCCACGAGGAGCTCACATCTTTAATTTTGCTATACGTGTCGAGCCTTTCCCTTTCGCAGTAGGTTTACTATCATGCAATTCTTCCATCTAAGCACATTCAAATCCGGAGTTCGCATCTCATTCACAAGTCAATGCACTTACAACACATTTTTTGGTCTATCAGACCAAGACATTCATTATGTTTGGTCTATCAGACCAAGACATTCATTATGTTTTGATATCTTTCACATGAATGAACGAATAGTATGAGATATACATTTACCGAAGGTGTCTAACAAAACAGTTTGTTTAAGTAAACACTTAAAACTTTATATTCACTTAAACACTCATACTAGTTGTTATTAATCAATCTGTTGAAGCTTAAACTGAAGCTTAAACAAACAAATAGCAAGACCATTGTCAATAAAGTCCTGAACTAACTTTTTGATCAACCAAAGTATTAAAGGCTAAAAAGAGATTAACCAATTTACTAGAGTAATTAACAAAACAAATAACATGGAAAGCACAATATCATATTGTCAAATATCTTAGACAAAATATTTATGTCACCATTTGTTTTGAAAACAACCTTTAGTAAGACTGTCTGTTGTGGGGCGCGAGCGAGCGAGGTTTCAGCCCAGTGCTCACCCCCAGCCACAACAGCCCCACGCGAACAGCCGCGTCGCGAGCATAGGCGATGGTGGTCGTGTGCGTTAACAGGAGAAGGTGAGCTTTGGTCGCGCCGGTGCTCACCTCCAGCTACAACATGGTCAAGTGACCGGGTTACTTGAAAGTGAAGTCTGTGACTCGCAGCTGCTCACTCGCGGCCGACAATAGATAGTCTAATTGAGCATATGGCCCAAGTTTAGAAGCAAAACCAATAACACACTTTGTGAAGCTTTTCTCAAAAATCTCAAGTGTTAATTAGAAAATGGCCCAAATTTTAATGTAAACACACGTTCCTATATTTTCACATTACTTAAAACCAAACAAGTGGTAGTTAGGAAACGGTCCAAAACTCCAAATGAATATGATGGAGTTGTGTATTTTTCTAGATATGTTCGAATCTAGGCATGTGGACATACGAAGCAGGATGGTCAATTTCAAAAAGCAAGCAAACAACATTTAAATTGGTCATTTCATACACGTGTAGTTTATAATATTTATCGTCAAATGATTTTTTTTTATCAATTGTTATTTAAGTATGATTGATAATTTTCATTTGTTAACGTTAGCATGGTGAAGAGTCAAGTAATCAAGAAAACAAATGATGAAGGGAAACGAATTACGAGTTACTGAAGTAACCGGCATCTTTTAAATTTCATTAGAAAACGGCTAAGCCCACCAAAAGAGGACCGCCAAAAACAATTACATCATATACATTGATTATCTACATGCACCATTCCTTCCAACTAATGTTATCGACTTTAGATCTACTACGAAACCACAAATAAGACCAAGATTTGATGCATGCAATCATATCACAAACTCGAGGCTTGGCATCTTCGAAAACCGCCTTGTTACGAGTCTTCCAAATAACCCAACAAGTCGTCATCACAATCCCTCTAATAATTTTCTTCTTCGTATCAGTACCTGGAATCGTCAAAGGCAAAGAGAAAATGTCTTTGATATCAAAAAAGAAGACTGGACTCAAACGACACCATTTTTCTATCCCTTGTCACACTCCACTCGACACAATGCACCCGGTGAAAAGGTGCAAGGCTGACTCCTCTACCGACTGACAAAGAACACACAAGCCATCTCCCACGTTAATATTTCTTCTGCGAAGGTTTTTCTTGGTCGGAAGGCGATCCATATCAAGTCTCCAAACGTGAATATTCACCTTTAACGGAACTCACCCGGTCCAAACCATATTATGGGCTCTCCTATCATTACGATCATTGATGAGGATCTTTTTAACATTCTGCACCGAAAAACTGTTACTCAGATCGGCATCCCAAACCCAACTATCCTTACCACCCGAAAAAGAGCATTTAGGAACCATTTCCTGTAAATCTCTATACTCTGATAACTCTTTAACAGTAGAAAGACCTCGCCGCCAATTGTCCACGAAGGAAAGCATCCCATGACGATCCTGTAATCTGTCCCGAACCGTGCATCTTTTGATTTTTTTCCAACTGAAGTAACTGGCATCTATTGCGTTCATATGGACATATGGTGTAGGGTATTAAAAGATAAACAAAAATAAAAATAAAAGAATAAAATGTGAAACTAAAGGTGGTGGTGTAAAAATCCACATAAGTGAAGAAAACAAAACAAAAGAGTTCATCAATTAAAACTCTCTAATTCATAAAACTAAAAACAAGTTAGTTTTAAAACCAAAAAAAAAAACGATTAACTGAATTAAAATAAATGATAAATGAAAACCAAAATAAGCGACGGTTGGGTATGTTTTTTAAACCAAAAATTATGGTTAAGTTACAGTCACACTTCTTTCCAAAACCGATCTGCATCAAACCACACCAATACGAAACAAATCCATACCAAAACCAAGAAAAACCAAAGTTGTTCATTATTGGATCTATAGCCAATTCATTATTTTGGGTCAAAAGTTTTAGCCTCGTATTCCATATAGTTAATAATTACTTTGAAGCCTGAATGTAAAACTATAAACTCAAACATAACCAAACCTAACCCATACATAAACTAAAACTAAAACTGAATTTCAAATTGATTTGGTGTGAGCTCACTCATACACACCTTTTTTTTTTTTTTGAACGGTGACTTTACGTTAACTGTGTGGCAGAGATCATCACACCTGCCTCTTGGCAGGCCCTAATCACCCACACGTCCAGACTATGTTGTCTGAACCGGGTCCACGCTGGTACGGTGGGGACTACGGCGTTCGCCCGAAAACCGTACTGCCTCCACACGAGTTTCCTCGCTGGAGTAACAGGAGGATGAAAACCGGGTCAGATCAGATTCGAACCTGCGCAACTAATGACTTACAGGTTTTTCTCTTCATTGCCCAATATCCATCAAATTGTGACTTATGGGGATCGAACCCATGTCTCATAAATGAGAAGACCTCCTACCACTAGGCCACAACCTACTGAATAGTCTTTTACACCTACCCTTTGTTTTTTTTTTTTCCTAAAAAAAAAAAAAAAAGTTTAGGTGTAAATTTGTTTACACGTCTCAAGTCAATGTAGGTCCAACCTCGTTCCAGCACCACCCATTCCATCGTACTTGGACCGTCTTATTAATTTAAGCTCGTGCTTCATTTACCCGATCCCACTTTATCAATTCAACCAACCTTTACTTGAACCTACCTCTCTATCCTTTCACCAACACCTTAATGGCGTCGATTGGTTCCATGTTGTTTGTTATCGATCACAATGCAATTGAAAGAACTGCTGTTATTATTAATAATAATAATACACGTCGTCGGTACTGGCTGCCTTCGTGTGCACATAATAATAATAATAATATTATTAATATTAATGGTGGTGGTAGAGTACGGAGGATTAAAGCAACTGGAAAGATTAGCTCAGGTGTTGATGCTGGTCGACATGCAAATGATGCCATTCATGTTACTACTGACAAAAGTGCAAACAAATCTGTAATGCCTACAGATGTACAGGTATGTTGTTCGCAACAAGAAAATCAAAGACTGATTTTATTTAAATAATATTAAAATAGTTGACCCGATTCGAGTGAGATAGTCTCCGATACAAAAACACCGATAGTCAAAATAAACAAGACATGACCAAATAGAAAAGAAATAAAATCTTAATTTTTTTTTTTTTTACAAGGAATTTTCATTGACAAAAAAAAACGTAAATTACATAAGGATGGTAGGTAGGTGGGCAATAAGCTGCGCCGCCACCCCTTTTTGAATAGAAAATCCCAATCTGCTAAAAAAAAAAAACCCGCCTTTAGGGGTGGAAAAGTTGCTGTGCAGTACTCGTTGAACCCGAGGCAAAAACCGCACCGCCTCCGGTGCCAAGGAACCGAACGTGTCGAAGGCCAAGGGAACGAAAACATGCTGATTATACTCACATGCTTTAGCATGCTTTTCCACTTTCTTGGATTCAGCTCTTATGACCGCTTGCCCGGCCACAAACCCACTGTCCCGAAGCCCAACAAGGGGGGACACCCCGGTAAGATCAACACACGCATGTTCCCCACCTTCCCAACCAAAAACTAAGACGTCTGCTGGGCGCAAGGTGGACCTCCCCTCCGCGGGGTCTGTGAGAAAATTAACTGACGCCTCTTTTCTTGCGGAGATCCCTGCTCTTCTAAGAATGTCTGCCAAAGCATCCCGGACAAAATCGTGCCGATATTTAAACCCTGGTAATTCCTTACAATGTAACGCATGTTCCCCATACTTATCAAGGCATGCTTTGCGGCAGACCAGACAATTTTCATCATCGAAGAAAATAGGTATCATCAGCCGGTATTTAAATGAGAAATTAAGTAGTTATTAATCCAGACTTTTAGTGAGTTTTGACTCCCCTAAAATTCAACCCATCTAATTGTCCAAAACAATATATGAAAATTAGAATCATATGATTAATAAGTTAACTAGGGATAGTTAGGTAATTATCATTTAAATACTATAATCAGTATTTTGACCATGAAAGTCATGAAATTATATTTATTTGACTTTAAAAAGTCAGACTTCAGCTACTAACTTACTTCTTATTGTAGACGACAGTTAAAACAACAAAAACCTATCTGAGTGAACACTACTACACTCCTAGCGATCTATCCAATGTCCCCATTGATCCAGCTGAAGATGAAACCCGATTATCCGCGGTTAACGGTGAAGATAAAAACGAGACCAACGTCGAATCAACGCCAGATATTCCCATGAATAAAGATGCATACAATGTTATAACTGAAATGTTAGAAGACACTAGCGAATCGATACTAGACGAAGCAGATGAGCCTGCAAGTGATGATGGGGATGTTGAATCCCCTCCTTTAGCTGGCCCGAATGTAATGAATGTCATATTGGTTGCAGCTGAATGTGCTCCATGGTCTAAAACAGGTAACCATGTATCCATAGGTGCTAAATTTAATCTAATAATCATCATCATCATCATACTCAGTTAATCCCACCTATAGCAAAGCTAAGGTAGGGTCTGAGGAGGGTAAGATGTAGACAGCCTTACCTCTACCCCTAAGAATAGAGAGGCTGCTTCCAGTGAGACCCCCGGCTCGATGTGGTTTGGTATCAAGCCTTAGACATAAGGCACAAAACACTTAGCAATCGGGACAAACCCAATCGGTGCATGTACCCCTTTGTCTTTTGGCTATCCACGCCACCACATGATGCATGATTAACCGTCCGTCGTTTTTAACGTTATTTTCACGAAATTAGTAAAATAACGTTAAAACTAGTGCAACTTTACTTTTGCCCCCCAAGGGCCACACATATATACATTATATGCGCACACCGTAAGTGGGGCGTTCACGGAATAAGTAAAATAACGTTAAAAGTAGTGGTATTTCACTTTCGCCCGAGGGCTCCCACTTATACTACACCTCTCAAGTCATTTCACAATTATGTTTCTATAAACAATTATGTTTCTATAGGTGGTCTTGGAGACGTTGCTGGCGCTTTACCAAAGGCTTTGGCTCAACGCGGCCACAGAGTGATGGTAAGTTTTTTTTTATTTTTTTTTATTATTTTTTTTTATTATTTTGACCAGATAGTAAGTTGCTAAAGGGGTGTAAACAAGTGGAGTCGCGGCTCGTTTACACCTTTGGCCATTATGCTTATAATTTGCTAAAACATACACTTGCGAGTCTTGATGTTTGGTCTTTCACAAGTATTCAGGTAGTCGTACCGATGTATGGTAATTATGATGAACTTCAAGATACAGGAATTAGGAGACGTTATAAAGTCGGCTGGGAGGTATGCAACGATGTTAACAACAGATGCGTCTTTAGTTCTATACCGTATAAGATCCAAGCTGTGTACTGTTACAAGTAGGTAACCGATTTTAGTTTTGTTTCATTTTCAGGATGTGGATGTGCAGTACCTTCAAACATACATTGATGGTGTAGATTTCGTTTTTATCAGATGTCACATGTTTAACTTGGGAAGTAATATATATGGAGGGAATCGCGAGGTTAGGTTCTACTCGTGTCGTATAAATTCTAAGTACAGAAGATAAACTGATTTCACTACTACAAAACCAGGCATTCGTCGTCATCATTAATTGGTTTAAAATTTAAAAACCATCTTGAAATTTGTCACTATTCAGCGATGGTCTTTTTTGTCGCCATTGTCCATCGCATTATACTCTGTCGTCAAAACAGTTACAAACTCACAATATATAGCGAAGGCTTTTATCTCACGACCAACTATCGCAAATTGTCACCACGACCTCAACGACAGTTTTAGGCATTGGAAATGAGTTCTCTAGCAGTGTTCTACTATTGATGGGTGATATTATTTATGCTCATTGTTGCAGGAGATTCTACGACGCATGGTTTTATTCTGCAAAGCAGCTGTGGAGGTACAACTTATAGTCATAGACTAGATACGACACATATTTTCGTTGAATCACAATCGACATTATTGTTTTGTTGTCATGTAATTCATGCATAAACTCTTGTCAAACTAACGAGTCGTTGCCTATAGGTTCCATGGTACGTACCATGCGGGGGCGTATGCTACGGAGATGGAAATTTGGTTTTTATTGCAAACGATTGGCATACCGCGTTGTTGCCAGTTTATCTAAAAGCATATTATCGTGACAACGGGTTGATGCGCTACACGAGATCTGTTCTTGTGATCCACAACATAGCTCATCAGGTTGGTTAACATTTTATGGTTTTTTTCATATAAGACTCAGTGTTGTTTTTAAGTAAACTGCCCATTCATAGATATATGTTCCAATTAATAGGGGCGCGGTCCGGTTGACGATTTCAGCCATGTGGATCTACCACCACACTACATGGATCTTTTCAAATTGTATGATCCTGTAGGAGGTGAGCACTTCAACATCTTTGCTGCGGGTCTCAAAACAGCCGATCGTGTAGTAACCGTGAGTCATGGATACGCGTGGGAACTAAAGACCAGCGAGGGTGGATGGGGTCTACACAACATAATTAGCGAAAATGATTGGAAACTCAGGGGCATTGTCAATGGAATCGATACAAAAGACTGGAACCCTGAAGTCGACCTTCACTTGACATCAGACGGTTACACTAATTACTCTTTAGACACTCTCGATACTGGCAAGCCACAATGCAAGGCTGCCCTGCAAAAAGAGCTCGGTTTACCGGTTCGTGAAGACGTTCCACTAATCGGATTCATTGGAAGACTGGATGTTCAAAAAGGTGTTGACCTGATAGCTGAGAGTGTTCCGTGGATAGTTGACCAGGATGTACAACTGGTCATGTTAGGAACAGGCAGACCAGACCTTGAACAAACGCTTAGGGAGATGGAGAACCGCTATCCAGAAAAGATCCGAGGATGGGTTGGGTTCTCGGTTAAAATGGCTCACCGGATCACAGCTGGTGTGGATATACTGCTAATGCCCTCAAGATTCGAGCCATGTGGACTTAATCAGCTATATGCTATGAGTTATGGAACTGTACCTGTTGTGCATGCTGTGGGTGGTTTGAGAGATACAGTGCAGCCGTTTGACCCTTATAACGAGTCGGGAGTAGGATGGACGTTTAACAGAGCTGAGGCCGGCCAGTTGATCCATGCACTTGGAAATTGTTTATTGACTTATAGGGAGTATAAGCAGAGCTGGAAAGGGATTCAGCAACGCGGGATGATGCAGGATCTCAGTTGGAATAACGCTGCTCAAAATTACGAAGAAGTTTTTGTAGCCGCCAAGTACCAATGGTAAATTTGGTTCTAATCAACAAATGTCTGTAGAAATTCCACAAGTACAGGAAGAAGAAACCAATGGATTCATGGAATACATCCTGATGATATATAGTTAATTAAATAGGGAACTAGTTTTAATTAGAGATATGCAAATAGACACCTATACGAACAAGCGTTTATGCGAATCTGTACTTAAAATTGGTTTCGTATTATGGCTGTTGTAAAAAATGTGTCCCTATATACAATTATGTGTGTGCGCGCACATGTGCAAAGCTGAACTTGATATTGGTTAAGTAAATGCATCCCTGCACACACATATATATATATATTGACTACTAGAAAATAACATTGTTTTATTCTGTATATAGATCACATAATACACCATATAATATTCAACAATGATGAATGTAATGTGGAACCAAGGAAGTTGATGAAAAATGGGTGATTATACTTCGAAAATCCAACTCACATGAAAAAAAAAAATCCCTATATAAATGACATTCTACTTTCATGATCAAACTGCAAACAAGAATGATTCGAGAAAAGTTGTGCAAAACCTTTTGAAAGGCCGCCCTCAACTGCACACGGAGACTTGGAGCAACCAAATGGGTTGCTATGTTTCACATGCTCCATAGTGTGCCTTCTCTTGGAGACGATAATGGTGTTGGAATCGATAAATGCATCCATGGATTCTAGCTCTTGGCCATCCAACTTTCTCTTTGCCCCGGGGTACACTTTTAATCCTGCAAAGTATAAGGACAGATGATCAGGAATGTTTCTAGTTTTTTTTTTTTTTTTTTTTTTTTTGTTACTAGTGATAATCTACCATGTAGAGCTTCGTAAACCGGTTGGGCTTCGGAATCACCACATTTACAACCTAGCTTATGAGTATCTTCAGATCCACTCATCCTGCACCATACATGAGACCATTAAATCCTTGATTAGCTCGGTATCAAAAGTAGAGGTGGCAAAATGGGCAGGTCGAGCATGTAGGGTAGGTTCATTGAGCCGAAAGGATAACTTTTTGGTATGGGTCTGGTTTGGTTTACCGAAATAACGTTTTGTCAAATATAAAAAACTAACTTCTTTATAAACAGCTAGTGTGTCAAAACATAACTACAAAATCAAAATATAATTTCAAAAATAATTTATTTTGTTAAATAACATGATTTAAGAAATCTATGTTTTAAAAGTCCTGAGCAATTCGACCCATTTGACTTGCACCCTTTATTTTAGTTCTGAATTTCTATTTGATTAACTGATCCACTAGAGATGGAACATAACCTAAATCAGCCCATTCATATATAACTTATAAGTTATAAGTTCGTCCAAGTTCCCACCTCTAAATAATGCATGCAAATAGGTTTTATATGAATATATGATCATATGAACTTTCAAGGCGTCAAGGTTGTGTACCTATACATGTGCTCGACAAACTCGTCAATCAGAACAGGCCAAGCCCCTAACACAACCATCATATATAAACATCAGATAATATAGAGAAACGATTGCAGTATATCAACATTAAAGATGTTGCATCTTTATGACAGGATTAACAATTATTTGGAAGCTAGTAAGTATTTATGTTATTACCTTCAGGATCATATCCTTCGAGGTTTTCATGTACACAACGACTAAATGCTAACACCTGCCTCCATGTATCCTCGGAGATATTGTGCCGCTGATTATTCTATATGTCAAAATCCATGAATTAGTTTGGTTTAATTAATAAATGAAGAAGTCAAAGGCAACATAAGCTGAATGTATTGTATAACTAACACAATTAGACAACAATATTATGGAAAAAGAAATGATTAATATTGTTTCCACCTCTCTTAAAGCTTCAAACTGTTATCTTTATTGCTCTTTCTACAGAGTAAGCGTACCTCAACGAAGCTGCACCACTGATTAAGTAATCTGAATCTTCCAGACAATACTAATCTCCAAGCCATAATTGCCCTACTTACCGCTGAAAATACATACAGAAAAAGAAGATTAAGGTTAGATGTCTGTAAGATGATCATAGGCGTAAAAAGGAAGTAAGAAGACAGAAAAAATCATCAACGTTCATTTAATATCCCACTTACTGATGCTTCTTTGACCATTCTCACGACAAATGAAAAATACAAAATTATAGAATCTTGAAAACTCGTTAGAGTCTACCTGTAGATACAAAAAAAGAGAATTACTGGTGCATTGATGCTTTGATACATATCAGTGGTAATTAAAGAAAGAAATGACCGACGTCTCACCATCAAATTAAGCCTTGACATAAGAACAGAAAGTTCTTCAAAAATTGACATCCTGCCATATGTGATAAAACAGTGTTCATCAATCTCGACCAATTTTAAGTAATCCCACACAACAACTTATTTTTTCTCTATTATATCGAGAAAATAACATTCAATTGAAGGCGAACACTAAATAATACACTAAAATACAAACAAGGTAACTGTTTCTGCATCTGCATGAACCAGCAAATTGAATATTAAGTTTCAGTAAGGTCAAACATTCGTAGCAGATACCTTTTATATACCCTTGACTCAACCAACTCCAGGAGCTGGGACAACGCCTCCCTGACCAATTTAGCTTTCATCGACTCATTCGCATGCCTGTAACTACCATCCTCAGAAGCATACACCTCCAATGTGATTTCTGCAGGTGAGTGTTATTGTGTTAAATGATTATGTAGCTCTGGTTTACAAATTCAAGCACTATGATAATAACTGTTAGATTTTATTCTATAAAACATACATACACATGTAGAAAAATCAGGATGTACATATATACACACATGCATATTATTATATTTTAAGAAGTTAATCATAGTTGTTAATACGCCCGCTATAGCGAATAGCATAGCCTAGCGCTCATGGGTCGCTATAGCTGGTAGTGACAAATAGCAAGATTTTGTATATTTTTGGGTAAAATATACACATGAAATATTTCTAAAATTTTCTTCTTGTGTATCGCTAAACACACTATCGCTACGTATCGTATAGGTAGTTTGTCGCTATTGTCCGATATTGACAACTATGAACCTAATGCTTCACACAGTTGTGCATTGAGCCTCAGAAAAAAAAAAAAAAAAAAAAAAAAAAAAAAACCTTGAACTAATATCTCTTTTTCTTTAATTTCCTTATTAACAGTTATAAAATATTACAATATGTTATTAGCATACAAACCCCTCCCTTAGGATCACTATAGTATTAATTATCCATCAACAGCATGATCTTGGCAACAATATTATCAAATACATGAACCTATAACTCAATTAACTCTAAAAACCAATTTTATGAACCCAGTCTCTCAAAAGACAAGTTCTTGATGATCTTTATTTCTAATAAACAGATATTAAATAAAAATATGAGTAGGATAGGATTATATATATATATATAATAAAGAGAGAAAAAAATAAATTGGGGAATTAGGTATACCACAATAGCGTCTGTAAATCTGGAAGATATCAAGATTATTTGAAAGGGATGGAGAAGAATCCATGAAGATGAGTGTGTATAAAGGAAAGGAAAGGAAAGGAAACCCTAGAAGAGCATCAAGTTGTAATCAGTTAATGGATTCTCCAGACAGTGTGTTTTGGCAACGTCTTTATGATTGATGTTGAATTTTATTTTTATGTTCGATTTTCTTATTTCACAATTTCAATTTTTTTTTTTTTTTTTTTTTTTACAATAAAGGCTTTGACACCAGGATAACTAGCCTCGTAAAAGGCTCACGGGCTCTACGTAAACACAATCTATCACCCTCTCACGACCTGGTAATTGTGAGGGATGTCACGTATGCCACGGATCCTTTTTTAAACGCTTGGATTTGATCGTTTGATGTTATGACCGTTGCTTTTTATTTTTATTTTTATCTTCTTTTTTAAAAGACCATTTATTTCATATAAAAACACCATGGATCCAAACGAGTTGAGCAACCCGCCACCAACCCCGGTTATGTCACCCAGCTGCTCGCCCTCTGTAGATCCGATTTGGTCATCTCCACAATATTCTTTTTCAGAATTCAAACAAGTTCCAAATGCGTTCACTCAACTTCAAACCCACCTACAAAATCATTCACCCAATTTCAACAAAATCAAGGTTTGTTTCCTTATTTTCTTCGACTCTTAACCTGGTATGTGAAACAAGTCTATGTTCTTTCAAGTTTGTTATTCTTAGTCGATATTATGTTCACCCGAAGTCACGACACTCTAACACACACTAATATACTAGTACAATGAATTATAATCAACTAAACAGACAAAACTTTATCAAACGCATATTATATACACACGCATATACATATATATATATATACACGATATACATACGCACGAATACACACACATACAAAGTCGTGTACTACATAATACGCGTATGTGTGTGTATGTTGTTGTATATAAGCCGCCAAATCGACTCTTTAAACTTCAAACATAACATATACAAACTTGTAGTCTTTATGAATCATATGTTAAAAATGACCAAACATGTGTTAACTAGACTTTTAACACAAGAATTCTCAAACATATGATAAACTCCCATTTCACATAAGAATCTTAACATGTGTTAACATGAGGTATCATATGGTGACATATGGTAACTTGTGAACCCGGTTTTGACAAGATTAGTTTTTTTTTTTTTTTTTTTACAATTATAAACGAACGGATCTAGCAAGAGTTTTCAACATCTACAAGTTAAAATCGTACATCTTTTCAAAAGTACAAACAATGATACGTAATAATCCTCACGTGTATGGACTATAACACCACGTACACATGGTCCAAAGATCTACAAATCGGGTGAACAACTTGCATGGTAAATAATCGAATACAAAGACTTAAGTTGTCCTTAACATTCTAGGGCACTTTCGTACGGACTTTAGTCATTCGGGCTTTTGCATTTGCTAGACCACTCGCACAGACACCAGGTGAGTTTCACGACCCCTTTTTACTGCTTTCATACTTTTGGGGGGAAAACATGCTACATATTTCAAGTTACATTTCGTTTAGAGTGAGTTCTATCATGACTACCATATGAAACATGAGACAAACGGTTCATGAGCTCAACAGTTCTCGTACATACATTACACTATAACCATTAGCTAAACAGTTAGCCATGGAACACTTAAATAGATCTATTGGGTTGACACATCACTCTTGGTTATTCGCTATAACCTGTCACATACAAAAGAGTGCTAGTTTTCTACGATTCTTACGTTATCTTTATTGTACAATGCGTGAGGCACCACGGTCAAGAGGTTTGGTTATGGGACTCATGTTGGCATAGTAATCATTGGCTTAGCTAGCTTTGATTGGTCACACATGAATTTCACTAACTTTACTTTGCATACATTTAAACTTGTGAACTCACCACCTTTATGTTAACAAATCTTTTATGCATGTTTTTCAGGTAATTGATTTCATCGACAGTCGGGACTTGAGAAACCGGTTTGAGTTAGCATCATGTGGTACAAGCTTTTGTGGGTCATGTCTTAAAACAATTGAACAATTTATGTGTTTTTATGATGGCTTACCCGTTAAGACAATTTAATTCTTGTTTTTGTAAAACAATTTGAATGTTTGGTATCAATTCTATCTGTTTCTTATGTGTTGCTCAAACTTTGTGTTTGAAAACCTTTCGACGTTACACTCCCGTGTTTACGCCTAGACGGAGTGTGACATTCAAGCCACCACTTCGCATAGTCTTAATATATAAAGGAATTCCTTGATGCCAATAACTTTTGATAATTAGATAATAATCATTAAACTGATATTATCGTTGTCTCTTTTAAATTTACTAGTGGGTTTACCCGTGCGTTGCAGCGGGATCCACAAATGGGTTGCAATACAACATTATGATACTTAGTTTTTTTTGCCGCAAGGTACGCAAAAAGACTAGAAATGTGTACACTATGTTTTAACAAGTTTTCGTAGAAAGAAAAGAAAAGAAATGTGCACCGCCACTTACAACTGATTGCATTTCGCCACAAAAACCATGTACTCATTATTGAACAAATCTTAATAAACCAAAGGTATGTAACTGTAACAGAACAATATGAACATAAACATCACTCTTGTGTAAGTTATCCGGTCATTGCATATCTACATAACCGTGCCATTGAAGACACCTTGCTAAATGATAAGGTTCATTTACATGACAAAAACATGTAGTAATAATATGATATTGTATACACTATCATATGAAGGTCACTGTCCATTTATAAATTAAAAGTTGTGATTTGTAAGTTTGTAATAGACTTGCCCAGCCTGACCCAACAGCTAAAAAATTGCCCAATGTAGCCAGTGAGCCGAACCATCCCGTCCACTTTGCCACTGGGTAGACGCATACATGGTTGCAGAACTCGCTAGGCGCTACTAACTCGGTCGACTGGGGAGTTGCGAGTACTCGGGGGTCGAATCGGCCTATGCGGGGAGTACTCGGAATATTCGGCCAACTCGGCTATACTCGGTGACCCACCCTGTAGCGAGTACTCGGCGAATAATCGGTCAACTCGGACGACTTTTGCAACTATGGACGCATATATATGAAAAGGGTTCATAATCTAAGTACTATTATGGCACATGATAGCCAAAAATTCCCAAAACACGAGTAGAATGCAAGTCTATAGCCATATCGGGGTTGTTTTGAATGGTTGAAAAATCGGCAATCTTGGCTCTTAAATCCTCAAATATCAACACATTGCTAGACTTAATATCTTTGAATTATTTAAGGATGGACCTTGTCATGCAAATAATCCAGTCCCTTTGCTGCATCAACAAAAATCTTTACCCGCTGCACCCAATCAAGCACGGGCCTCGGCTCCTTGCTGACCCTTCCTACCTGCATGTATATATGCATATTATATATATTTTAAACCCAACATCAATTATATTTCAACTTATATATCCGTTAATTTAAACACGAAAACAAAAGTGCAAACAAGTGTTCATGTAATGCAATATGTCATATAGAGATCCCGTGGTTGCAAATTCATAAACCAAGACACGTGTATTTCCTTCCACACAATTCAACAGGATTTTTGTGCTTCAATGTTGAGACAATGGCAATCTTGAACAGGAAGACAAACATTATAAAGAAAAGAAAAGGATAACCTCAATTTGAATAGAAATAAATATACATGTATGAGCAAATAGCCAAGTTGTAGTTATGCTTTATTATGGGTCAAACGACGTCTTTGCTCCTTGCATCTTGGCAACAAGTGAACCCATTGTGCATATGGTGCACACTAAGTACTATTAATTAATGTGTCAATTACAATAAAAGAAGTTATAGGGTCAACCTCTAGCTACATATCCCAGTACCTTTCAAATGAATGGTAATTACTTACAGCTCGAAAGTTACATGCTGGTAGATAATCCTTCAATTATAGGGTCAACCTCTAGCTACGTATCCCCAACCGCCACTCCTCCAGCTAAGGCTCAAATTGGGATGTTTCCTCAATTCCACCTAAAAATTTGAACATTTAACGACCGTTCGGATATGTATTTGCAAAAGTGATATTGTTATATTAAATACCCAAAATCAAATAACCAGATAATAACTTGAAAAATGCGTATATCCAAACACCCTCAAAAAGCTAATAGTGGATTTTTTTTTCTTAACGAGATTTTTGGGAGACTTTATGCTCGTTAGAATTGTTTAGTTAAATACAACACATCGATCTTTTATGAATATAGTCAATACTTTGTAGTGACAACAATATATGTGTTAACAAACCATTAGAAGCTAAATGATTTATTAATTACCTTATTTGTGCAACCTTTGGTGTTGGACCCTCATAGTAGAAGCTTGGCATTGCGTTTGCCTTAAATAACAAACTCTTTCTGAGTTACTTCAGGTTTGCTTCCTTTTCTTCATTTTTAACACAAAATATGAACTTCAAACTAAAAATAGATAAAAAAAAAAAAATAACTGATAAAGGTCATAGAAATTTTACCTTGGTTCTTGCCTCCCATTGAATTCTCTACCTCCAACACTTATTGTTTCTCTAATTTGAAATAAACTGAAGTAAAAAAGAACTAATATATATATATTGCGGGGGGGGGGGGGGGGGAGTTGGCATCCTTATAACATCTTTAAGAGATGTTAACAGGCCAAAAGATATTAGCGTACATGTTGAAATTGGTCGGTCAAGTAGATTAGAAACATTTTTGTTAATAATTGGTGTAGCATATATGGTTTTGTACTTTTGTTCATTAAAAATACACTTTTGAGCTTTTTTTTTTTTTTTTTACTATTTCCAAAGTAATTATCATCTACAAGTTTGCAATCCAAAACAATGATCGATTAGACATTTTTTTTTGTAATTGGAGTACGTTTCACTGGTGAAGATGAGTTGTTCACATAGACTGAATCATCAAAAACAAAGACTGGACTTGGATATATTTGAAGTAATAATTTTCAAGCCATGGAATTTCTCCTAACAAAGCAAATAAATAAAAGACTACACCAACTTTAAATTTTCTAAACAAACATGTAATCCTTTAACTAATACCTAATGAACAACACGTATATCATATCATCAATCTATCATAAAACGCCTAAAAATTAATCAACTAATAAAAGCTATATAGCCTAATTTCAAGTAATTATCTATACTATATTATAAAGCATTTTCTAAGGACTTCTTATAAATAAGAGGTACAAGTATATTTGCGTATCATACAATACATAATGCACATCTTAACTACTTTTTAGGGGCAAATTTGTCTTTTAAACTTGTCTTTAATTACAGCACATTATAGTTAATAACCCATAGTAATATCAAAGACTTTACATTAGTCTTGTATAATTAATCCATTAGTAATATTAAATGGTTGTACATGATAATATTAATATTTTTATAAATAAATATTATTTAAATTTAGTATCATCTTATTTAGATATAGTAGTGGTGATGGTACCGAAATATAATAAGTGTTTAATACAGATCAAATTAGAAAACACTTTCTAAAAGAGACTCGACGACACCCGCCGCATCGCGCGGGCTAACCCACTAGTCATGATTAAAATTGAAAACAAAAATGATTGCGTTGAATGATATAAACAAAAGGTGCTCTGGTTAGCTTGACTTTAACTCTAGAAAGACTTCAGTCACTATATTTTAAAGTTTCAAAACTCATACAAGTTTAGCTAAGATAAGATTATTCATTGTGGTAACATAAATTATTATCTTTCATCGCCATTATATGAAATTTGTTCAAAAATATTGTTATCCCGTGTGTTTATATGGTTTCAGTGAATTTCATTTTCATATAAAAGTTGATTATCTTCTAGGGGCATTTATGAAAGAAAAGTGGTACAATTTAGTAAATTGTAAAGAAACCTTTGATACACCATTTTAACTTTGAACAATTTGAACATATTTGCCTATACCCACTCTTTTATAATGTAGTATACATATAGATAATTATCAAACACATTTGATAATTAATCAATTAAAGAATAGATCTAATTTAATTTATATGGCATCAATATACAACTTTTTTTTTTTTGTATAAAGGTGTTGTACCTCATATTTAGAGTGTTTAAAATAAAAACAAATTACTTTTAACCAAAAACTTTTTATCTTTTGCAGTTTAACCTCACAACCTTTTTACTTTCAACTTTGGTTCCTAATACTTTTCATCTTTTTCAAATTTTACGTTTTTCGTTTCGTTTTAAATTTTGCGAGTTAACACGGCACATCATGCGTGTGTGGTTCAATGTTTTTACATTTCATTCTAAATTTTGCGAGTTAACCCGATGCAACGTGCGTGTGTGGTTCAATATTTTACGTCTCTTTTTTCCGATTGACAAGTTCGTCGCAACACACAACTCCTAGATGGACTTAGTTATTCTTTTATTTGTTTTACGTTTCGGTCTAGTTTATTTGCATGAAAACGCCACACCTTTAGTGTTAATGGTCGTTGGAGGTGGTGTGACATTGGTGTTATTCAACACAATTTTAAGCCTCCATAATTGTTACTAAAATTGATAACTATGCATGTTCTTTTTATATTTTCTTCTAAATTTTGCGAGTTAACACGATGCATCGTGCGTGTGTGATTTAGTGTTTTAAGCCTGTTTTATCGTTTGACAGGTTCGTCTCAACACACGAGTCCCAGATGGAATTAGTTATTTTTTCCGTTGTTTTACGTTTCGGTCTAGTTTCTTTGTATTAAAATGCCACACCTTCAGTGTTGGTGGTTATTAGCAGTGGTGTGACATTGATGTTATTTGACACGATTTAAAACCCCCCCAACCCCCTAGTTATTAATCAATTTGATAATTGATTCAATAGCATGTAATCCGATTATAAACAATTACTTAATAACCTAATTAATTACTTTTTCTTAATAAAATAAGTAACTTGTATGAATTTTTTTTTTCTAAATTATTCAATTTAGCGTTTCACCAATTCGTGTTAGGAATATTTAACATGTTAAATATCCAGTGTTCATTGCTCATAGTGTAAATTTTTAGATTATACCTAATAAGGTCGTTATTTGAAAAACAAAACCAACATTAAATCACATTACACGAGTATAACTTTAACGACAAGAGCTAAAATGAGAAGAGAAGACAAGAAAAAGAAATATATAAACCCTGTATATTTATATATGTGTGTTTGCACACAAAATACATCACATATGCAGAACACGAGGGAGAAGAAGAAAAAGAAAGTCAAGTCGAAAAGGGCTAATAGTCGACCCGTATGGGCAAAAGTAGCCTATAATGAAAAAAAATGTAATGTATTATAACACAATGATAATAGTTATAGAAAACTAATTTTCTTTTAGAACGGCTATATTAAGTGGCAACAAACATACTTGGATCCATAAGACCGGGTTTATTACGGCTAAGAATTGCCAATGGCTAGGCATTCCGTGATTCCAAAGATGAATACAATAAATCTTATATTTATACTATATAATATAATTATATATTATAGGTATCTGACTAATATATGTTATAAGTATAAATTTTCCACTAACCATAGTCTTATCATCCATAGAATCCATGAAAGCAAAAGTTCCCAAGGATAATAATAATATCAAACAAAAGCAAGCCACATTTGATAAGAACATCAAAGCATAAACCTTTATATCAAAATCTCATCACAAAGTATATACTAAAGATTGTGTATGTGCCATTCATATCCGTACACCTTATTTTAATCATGTTTTATACGCATCTAATCACATAATCATCTTTCATCTACTTTTTGATCTTTTTCTGGTTCTTCCTAGGGCCAGGAACCTCCAATCTACCAACAGAACAACCACACCGGGCTCGAAAAACAAGAACCGCGCGCCCATTAATTGGCGCCAACTTCTTGAGCTCAGCCTCCAACTCCTTATAGTAATCTCTTGGCAATTCAAACAACCCTTTTTTCAACCTAATTTTCCCCAAACTACTACCACCATTTGAAGAACTTGCATTGGTCAAACTGTTGTTGGTTTCGAGCTGGATGTCGAACTCAGCCGCCTTATGCAGCCCACGACAACCCGGTTTACCACATTTGTTAGATGTGCATATAGTAATAACCAAAACAGCCATTGATGCACTAACAATACTAAGTCCTAAACATCCATATATCATGGGAGCATCAAGAACCTCATCTTTGACCACCAAAAAGATTGTTTCAAGAAACTTAAAGCTTTGAAAGAATAACAGATTTGCATAGGGATATATAAGGAAGCCACAAGCACCAATCACAGCAAGTAAAATGATCAAATCAATCAAAGCTGATGGAGACTGATCACATGTTGAAATTGGAGTTCTTTTTGATGGTTTATTATGTGAATGATTAGCCATGTTCATGTGTTGGCTAACTGGTATTGAGCTATGGAAACAGACCATTTGAGTATTATATTATTTATTATCAATAACTTATAAACCAAACCAACCAACAAAATCAAATCTTGATCATAACCCAATAACCTTATCAAGGTTAAAAACAAACCCACAAAAAAAAAAAAAAAAAAAAAAAAAAAATCAAATCTTGATCAAGACCCAATAACCTTATCCAGGTTAAGAACAAAACCAACAAACAAAATCAAAATTTGATCAAGACCCAATAACACTATCCAGGTTAAGAACAGACCCACAAAACAAAATCAAATTTTGATCAAAACCCAATAACTGTTATCCAAATTAAAAACAAACCCATAAACAAGATCAAATTTTGATCAAGACCCAATAAGCATAACCAAATTTAAAACAAACCCACCAAATCAAATCAAAATCAGATCAACTATCAATAAAGATCTTGTAAAAATAAATAAAATAAATAAAATAAAAACTTCACCTGTGAGTATTAAGATTTATCAGTAAACAGCATCAGAAATCAATCAGATAAATGAAACAATCAGAATTTAGGAATTTTGATTGGAGATTTTGAAGGGTGATAAGAGGTAGGTGAATTGCCGGATGCCGGCTGAAGAGGATGTAAAGAGGCAAATAATAATATTAATAATAATAAAGAGGATGGATTAATAAAGTGGTGAAAGAGTGATTAATGGGGAAGAAATCGGTCATCGTCTCTGTTTAGTAAAAAAAATTAATTAATAATAAGGTATTGGCGATGGATGGGCGCGTGCGTGTGAAGAAGGTTTGGGCTGAAGAGGTTAATTTGCAAGTAGATTGGGGCCTCTTGTTATCTATAACAATTATGAAAATGAAAACAAGGTTCAATAATTTGTTAATGATAGATACTCTTTTATATAATGGGCCTACTAGGGAGTAGGGACTCCCTCTTCTACCACATATGAATCAAATATATCCTCTTTTGAAAATTTTTTTATATAAAATAAAATAGGTTTCTTTAAGTATTACGTATTTATTTTATGAAATACTTGGACAAGAATCCATACTTTTAGAAAAATGTTAGTGTTCCTAGGGGCAAGGGTAAGGGGTGTTTAATGAGTTTGAACTTAGTTTTTGCTAAAATTTAAGGGTCCGATTAAACACATTTAAAATTTTTGGATTTTTATGGTAAAAACTACACTGAATCAAAAACACTGTTGGGTTAGGTTGGGTTGGGGGGGGGGGGGGATAAGATCCGCCCCTAACTAAGTGGTTTTGATAAAATTATGGATTGAACATTTAATTGCAGTTTGGAAAACGACAAACCAATTCAATCGATTTTTCTGGCTAACGGTTTACTGTATAGTCTATCTGATTAATTTTAACGGTTATTGAATACTTGTACACATGAGTTGACTAAGTGGTTTTGATAAAATTATGGATTGAACATTTAATTGCAGTTTGGAAAACGACAAACCAATTCAATCGATTTTTCTGGCTAACGGTTTACTGTATAGTCTATCTGATTAATTTTAACGGTTATTGAATACTTGTACACATGAGTTGTATAAGTAAACTTTAAAAGGATACATTTTTTTTTGGATGAATTGCTGAAATCGTCCCTCAGGTTTGTTGAAGGTTGCCATAATCGTACAAACTTCAGATTTTTTGTCATAACCGTACATACGTTCCAATTACTTGTGGCAATCGTCCCTGGCACTAACGACGTCAACTTAGTTCAGTTAAGTCAGGGGTATAATGGTCATTTCATGTTTTAAAGATTTTTTTTTTGCCAAAATCGTCATTTCTCTAAAATTAAAAATAAAAGAAATATAAATATTATTAAAAAATTCAAGTGGGTCCCACCCACTACCCCACCCAATTCATCTTCTTCACTTCAACCCACCCATCACCCATCTCCACCTTTCACCGCCACTATCCACCACCCATCTCCACCTTTCACCACCGCCACTACCCACCGTTGACCAGCCTCAGGCTGAGGTTGACTGGCGTTTGGCTGACCTTTGACCGAGTCGCAAATATATCATTGATCCCATTTGATATTATCCTAAGTTCTTCCTCGAATTCATCTCGAACACGAGGTACCAAGTTCGTTTGTATCAACAAATGTTAATGAACAATGGCTTCATTTCGGTAGAGAATAACAGCCGGCTCCATGTTATCATGGAGTCTCCAATCTTGTTACAAACAAGACAAGCACATCAGATGTTGGAAGAACATCTATTAATGAAGTTTCAGTGCCTGTGAACGGTGGTCTCACGAAACAAAAGGAAGTCCTGTAGAAAGTGGGTCCCTCACGATCGGAGAAAAAGATGTTGAAGAAGCATGCTAAGTATGAAAAGCTGATAAGAAGTTAGTTACCGCCGGTTATCCAAGCTGACCTACCTGATGATGATTGGCTATCGAGTAATAAACCTTCAAGTTCATTGATCTTGAAGGGTGAAGTTGAAACATGTCGGGAAACGGTAGCTTCTTGGCAGCCTTGTGCGCGGTTTCTAGCCGGAACGAGTAGATTTTTTTTGTTTGTAATAGTGGAAGATGCTCCAAAATGGGGGTGTCTGGTAATATCAAATGGGATCAATGTTTAAATGTAGACCTTAAATCTTGTTGATCGTTCAGAGGCTGGTGGTCAGGCTGAGGCTGTGGGTGGCAGTAGTTGTCTGGTGGTTCCATGGTTGTGGCTGGTGGTCAGAGGTTAGTTGATCGGTGTGTGATGATGATGCTCCGGTAATGGTGGATGGTCGTGAAGGTGGAGAAGGGAAATTTTAAGATTTTGGTTAAAGATAGTTGTGATGCTCCAGTGATGGTGGATGATGCTCTTAATTGCAATTGACTGATTGAAGAGGAAGGGATTGTTTTGGGTGATGAGGATGTGTTTTGGGTGTTGGGTAGTGGTGGTGAAAGGTGGAGATGGGTGGTGGGTAGTGGTGGTGAAAGGTGGAGATGGGTGGTGGGTGGGTTGAAGTGAAGAAAATGAATTGGGTGGGGTAATGGGTGGGACCCACTTGAATTTTTTAATAATATTTATGTTTCTTTTATTTTTAATTTTTAATTTTAGAGAAATGACGATTTTGGCAAAAAAACTTTAAAACTTGAAATGACCATTATACCCCTGACTTAACTGGACTAAGTTGACGTCGTTAGTGCGAGGGACGACTGTCACAAGTAATTGGAACCTATGTACGGTTATGACAAAAAATCCCAAGTTTGTACGATTATGGCAACCTTCAACAAACCTGAGGGACGATTTCAGCAATTCACCCTTTTTTGGGATGTGTTTGAATTTCACAAAGCTTAAAAGGGTACATAAGTATATTCTTTACTGGATTATCTCTGGGTGCTTTCCGGGATAGAAAAATCTAATATGAAGTAATAAAATGTGTGTACCGTAAAAGGAATAGATCATTTTTTTCAGGATTTTTCAAAGGATCAACACTTGATAACTAATAAACCTACTTCTAATTCTTCTTGTGCAGATCTTGCTTGAACGAAGTCTCTGTACAATTTTGTCACTTTCTCAAGATATTCTATAGTTGTGATGTGAACCTGGAAAAAAAAATAACCAAATTGGTATCAAATGATGTGTCATGATGATGATTGATTTAAGAGGCGCACATAGTGAGATGATTAATTATCACTTATCAGCTAGAGATTTACCTGGTGTCTAGGAATTAAATGCTACATCTAACCAGCTTAGCAACCTTTGTAATCAATATTCTTAGCAACATTAATCAAAATACAAAAAAGTACATTCTTACCAAGCTAAATGCATCTGTTAATATATATATATATAGTCAGCGGATTCTTATGTGTAATAGTAGGTTCAAAAGTATGTATATTATCTTAACATGATTAGTGACTTGCGTAGACATGATTAATGAATTACCTAAACACATTATGTTTTTGTATAACAATATGGTACTCGTTGGAAATTGTGAGGGGGGGGGGTATGGAGGGGAGATAAGGAAAAGATAAAGATAAAAATATTAATTAAGATATTTGAAATTTTAAAAATAATATTTAATAGCTATTTTATTTATATATATATATATATCTATACTATTATATAATGCATCCTAGATGGGCATCAAGGTAATTTCACTACCATTTTAAGATGGCATATGAAGAGGCATAAGCATACATCTCTATATTTTAGCCTCTTTCTTCTCATTATGCCCCTTTATACAACATATCATGCCTATAGTACATGTGACTAATACACGGTTAATATCTTCTCCACAATGTAACCCCCTTTATACATTAAAAGATGTTATGAATTGAACTAAATTAAATAGAATTGAATATTAGGACTAATTTGCCAATGAAAAGTCATGGCAATAAACAAGAACTTGTTAGAAATGCATTTATATAACCATTGGCATGACCTCATATGTCATTATGTTGTCATTCACACACAAAGCATCCTCTCAATCACCATTTTGATCACAAGAATGCAGCCATTGCCAAGCTCTGATTAACACCCACTTCGAACATAAGGATCTCAAGATCATCAATATACTGGTTATTTTTCTCTATTTCAACCAAGGTACGGTTATACGTTATATATTCTAAAATTCTATAAATGTTACTTAATATTCAGAACTATTTTAGATATATGAAGTTATTAGTGGAGCAGTGTGAGAAGGACTAAGAATTGACATGTAGACATCATGTTTTGGATTTAGGAATGATGTTTTAGGTTGTTTTAACTTGAAAAACACCAAACACAACAATCTAAAACACAACACAATGTATTATAGTCATTAAATTTAAAAAAAACAGCTAAAACACAACTTAACGCTTAAGACACACTGTTAATGTTCTTAGCATGGTGTTTTAAGTTTTAAGCCAAAAATACATTGTTTTCGGTTTTTAATTGTTATGTTTGGTGTTTTTTATAGGCAAAACAATCCAAAACATCACGACTAAGTTCAAAAAATAATGCCTAAGTATCAATTTTTAATACTTCTCACACTTCTCACAAAAAAAAAAAAACACTTTGTACACGATCCTGACCCTATATATATATATATATATATATATATATTCTATATCTTACTTATATACACACACTATACACATTATATAATTTGTACATATAACTTTAAATCAATATTTTATTAATATATAGGAACATTGTAGACACTTTTAGACATATTATTATTTCCCTTAGAATTCAATTATGTATTTTTAGGTCTAGATATTTAGTCTCGATCTTTAGTGATTATTTGATAATTTTATGATGTTTTTCAATTAAATATATATTTTGGACTACTCAAATTTATATATTTAAATTCATAGACTTTTTAATGATTTTTATGACTCGAACATATACCTATATGTTTAGAAAATTATTAATCTAATTGCCTTTAATTTTATTTAGTAACCTCTTTTTCTAATAATCCTATTCAAATATTATATTAATTAGAATTCTTCATAATGAGGGTGTAAATATACTTTAATGAAATAAAACGTATATGATGTTATGAAGTGGACTAAATTAATACACACACACTATACACATTATATAATTTATACATATAACTCTAAATCGATATTTTATTATTATATAGAAATATTGTAGACGCTTTTAGACATATTATTATTTCTCATAGAATTCAATTATGTATTTTTTGATCTAGATATTTAGTCTCGACCTTTAGTGATTATTTGATAATTTTATGATATTTTTCAATTAAATATATATGTTGGACTACTTAATTTATATATTTAAATCCATAGACTTTTTAAGGATTTTTATGACTCGAACATATACCTATATGTTTAGAAAATTATTAATTTAATTGCCTTTAATTTTATTTAGTAACCTCTTTTTCTAATAATCCTATTCTAATATATATATATATTGGGGTAGACTTTTGATAGTTTTTTAATTTAAAATTAACTATTTAGTTTTACACGCACTTTTATATTCATTTTGTCATATTCACTATTCTAATTATATAGAAATAGTTATTTTTTCGCATTATGTGATATTTAATATGTATGTAAAGTGATTTACGTTTTTTTATTTAGATTAAATGAATATAATATTATATTAATTAGAATTCCTTTATAATGATGGTATGGGTGTCTCATTAGACGAAACAATCGCCAACATGAGAAATGACATATATACGTTCGGAGCATATTCGGGAATATACCATAAAATCGACCAGTTAGTACTACGGGATGGCAAACCCATCCCACACGCCATTCTTTATTTTTTTATGGCTTCATTTAGAGTATTTAGCTACTTTTTTTTTCAAAGACTGAAATCTTGTCTTCTGATTCATGTTTTCAGTATTCTCCCGCATCAATTTTTGTTTTTTATTTGTGCTTTCAATATCAAAGGACTTCCACCAAAATAATTGTCACACATACATGATGACTTTTAGTTTAAAATTATTATATATGTAATAAAAGTTTATGGATGCAGCCCTGCCGCAACGCGCGGGTTCCTGCTAGTATATATATATATTATATATATATATATATATATATATATATATATATATTAAAGAGCATGGTCGGTGGTGGTGACCATGCTCTTTAAGACACAACCCCTCAACTTTATTAAAATGACAATATCACCCTTTAAGTTTATATTTGACAAAATTAACTTTCTGTCTTCACAGAATTGACCCCTTTACTTTCTAACTTGACAAAAAAAGACACTCTTACTTTCTAACTTCTTTTTAACCCTCAAACTTTTTACATGTAACCCATTATATCACCAAACTTTTCTATAAACGATATAAAATTCACTTTTCGACATAGGGTTTTTTCCCTTCTGAAACGAGTCTGTTTATATATATATATATAATGTTTTATTTATTTTAACGTATAATATCGGTTGGAAAACTATTCTGACGTAAATTTTGTTCGGAAACGAGTCGGATCAAATATAAAATGTTTCATTTCGACAGTAAATATTCGAGTTACCTACGTTTCTGACGTAAACTATGTTCGGAAACAAGCGAGTCGGCTCAAATATAAAATGTTTTCATTCGATGGTATAAATCAAGTTATTGTACATTTTCATACAGTTAACACGTCACATGGCATGCCGCCACCGATAAACAACTTAGGCGTTGCCCCGCAACACGTGACCTATCGCAAGTATAAATACACGTTTCGACATAGGGCTTTTTTTTTTCTTAAACGAGTCTGGTCAAAAGTAAAACGTTTTCTATCTTAGTTTTACGTATGATATCGGTTGGTCTACGATTCTTACGTAAATTTTGTTCGGAAATGAATTAGATTAAATATAAAATCTTTTAATTCGACAGTAAAAATCCGAGTTACCTACGTTTCTGACTTAAACTGTATTCGAAAACACATGAGTCGGCTCAAATATAATTTGTTTTAATTCGATGGTGTAAAATTGAATCATTGTACATTTTCGTATGGTTAACGCATCACATGACGTGTCGCCGCCGCAACGCGCGGCCTACGACAACTATCTAGTTTTTATTTAAAATGTAATTAAAAAAAGAATTTTTGAGGTAGGTTAGTGTCATGTGCACTAAGCAGCAAATGACCAGGATATTCGAAACAGTCTTTCAAAAGCTTCTTCTAAGGACCATTTTTGGAGCGGCATTCATGTCTGCGGGGCGTCGCATTGGTTCAAAATTTTTTCTTGAACCAGAGCCCGTGCGTGAGTAGGTCCTCAAGTATAATACGACAAGAAGATTTTAATGTCTTCCATTTGATTTCAACTTATAAACCCAACCAAATTTTCTTCCTTCACCGATATGGGACAAGCACATTTGGTATATTTCATTCTACGCATAAATTTCAACAAACATATGGATTTGTAGTATTAATGGAATTCAAATAAACCACCAAGGGTGTTCTGTGTTTTCCCCTATTAAGTTAAACAAAAAGTTCAACTGCATTAAACTTTTTAACTAACAAAATCTGAAGTGCTTTAATAATTTTTCACTTACTGATTGTAATTTTTTTTAATAAATTTCTATTTTTATTAAATTTTCTAGTCGCGAAAAATTACATCAAGATAGCGGGCAGGCGGGCAACAAGCTGCGCCGCCACCCCTTTCTGGACGGCAAACCCTAGCCTACTAAAAACGAACCCCTGCCCCCCGGAGTCGAGACACTGCTATGAATAACCCGTTGGACTCTGGTCAGGAAGCGGATGACTTCCGGTGCCAATGAGCCAAAGGTATCAAATGCCAGAGGTACGAAAATGTGTTGGTTCTCCTCACAAGCTTTGGCATGCTTCTCAACTTTCTTCGACTCGGCTTTCCGCACCGCTTGCCCTGCTACAAAACTAGTATCCCTTAAACCAACTAAGGGAGATACACCTGTTAGGTCGACACACGCGTGTTTCCCCTCGGCCCACCCAAAGACAAGCAAGTCTGCTGGACGTAGGGTGGATCTCCCTTCTGTGGGGTCCGAGAGAAAATTTACAGGAGCTTCCTTCTTGGCTGAGATCCCAGCCCTTCTTAAAATGTCCCAAAGAACATCCCGGACCCAGTCATGCCTATATTTGAAGCCATGAAACTCCTTACAGTGAAGCGCGTGTTCCCCGTATTTGTCCAAGCATGCCTTACGGCAAATCGGACAAACTTCATCTTCATGATACATGGGGATCACCAAACGATATTTAAGAATTGCCCTGTATTCAACCCCATACATTGTTTGGCCCAAACCTTTGATTGGGATAACATTTAGGAAATCTTGGGCATGGGGGCTTTGCAAGTATTCAATAACTGCCTTTTGGCGGGGGGACAAATCAAAAGATTCACCCAGGCTCTGTGCGATTTTGCCAAAAAGGGCATTCGCCAAAGTTTTCTGAGACTTTGGGGGGGGGGGGGGCAATGTCCTTGTTAGAAAAACCGTCCATATCAAAGCCTGGGAGATAGTCATTTATCCTTTCGAGGGCCTGTACATAGTCCAAGTCCATGTCGACAACCCCGCTATTCCTTAAGATGTGGTCTTGGAGGTTTCAAGATTGAGCTCGCGATGCCATAAAAGCATACACCCCAACATCCTTTGCTGAGAGGAGCCCTAATCCTCCCAAATGCATCGGCAAAGATGTCAGTCGCCACTGTAGGTCACAAAAGAACGGACCCCCACATACCACTATGTCTTCGATAGCTCCTCGCAGACCCTTGTCAAAACATGATACCGCTTCATACATCATGGCGGGTTGGCAGGTCCGCAAACCAAAAAGCAACTTAGCGACCCCCATACAAGATCTGAGCAAGAGGAGTTCACTCTGGGGATCCCTAAGGCAGGGCAAAAGTTTCATAAGATCAACCGCGCGCGAGGCTCTCCGCCCTGCCAATTCCCGTATAAAGTAAGAGTCCGGCTAACAGCCCATCCAAGGAGTTTCACCCCCTTTTCTGGCCTACCAATCCCACTGGGGAAAAGTCCGTCCCTAACTTTCATCCCATTACAAGACGGCCAAAAAACCTCAGTTTTCTTAATATTCAGTTGAAGCCCCAGGGATGGCCCATCATTCCGGATGAAGTCTAAGGCATTCGCAACATCGGTGGCATCACCAATAATAGTCCCATCATCAAGGTACCACGCATGAAATGGGAGGTTACAATTTTCTTGCACCCGGAGAACCATAGGGTGTAATGCCAAGGCGAAAAGGAGGGGACCTAAAGGGTCCCCCTGCTGAACCCCCGTAGTAGCCCCTATACAATCATTACCAACATAAAACCTAGCCGGCTGGGCATATAAGAACTGGACCCACAAATAGATAGAGGGACAATGCTGAAGAACTTCTCGAAGAAGGGCAGTGCGGTCGATCATGTTAAACGCGTTTGAAAAATCCACAGTGAGCATAGCCAAAGAACCGTCTTTATGGAAGGAGTTAAGGAACCTGTTCGCACTGTGGAGCACCGCCTCTGCCCCATTAGGAGTCCCCACTCCAAATTGGAAGTCCCCCAGATACTTAGCCATTTCGTTACCAACCTTCCTCATAGCCACTTTAGATACCAGTCTGCGCCAAATAGCCCCTATTCACTACTAGAAAAATACCCCTATCTTGACACACATTTAATGACACGCGAGAATTCATGACACGCAAAAGCGCGTGTCATTAAAAAATCGTCATCTTTTAAATAAATTGGTCAAACAATGACACTCTTTTTTGCGTGTCAAGAATCTAATGTCAAGATTTTAAAAAACATGACACTACAAGAATTGAGTGTCATGTTTGGTGTCAAATACTTCACACTTTTCAATTCCCGCGCCCTCTCTCTCTCTTCCTCTATTATTTGGTCTCATATCTGCTTCTCAAACAACTAAAAAAAAACATAACTCGCTGATCAAACCTGCTTCTCACATTCAAACCTTCTGCGACCCAAACCCTAGATGGCTGCTTCTCACATAACTCGCTGATCATAACCCTTCCCCAAATATGTGTACAACTTCAAACACTCCTGCTCCCTCTCAAACCCTAACACCGTCGAAGCGAAGATAGAGCAGAAGAACCCTCCGTATAAAAACTAAAAAGGGCGAAGCTCCTCCTTCCTCCATTCGGTTTGAGTGTCAGGCTGATAAAAAAACCCTGCTCATAACTCTGCTCATAACCTTCTGCGATAAAAAACCCTAGCGTTCATAACCTCGCGTAGACGAAGATGGAAGACAACCTCGCGTCATCATCATTTCAGTAAGTATTTGACATAATTGTAACCCTAGGGTTTGTTATCTGCTGACATTATAGGCGGCTAAGGTTGCAATCGAGCCAAGCCGAGCTTTACTCCAGATTTTTCGACTAAACTTGGTCAATAGTTTAATTCATATTGCTAAGGTAGCTTGGTTTCCGATGTTCAAATAGGTCGATGACACCATACCAGAGGAGATAACAATGGTGGTTAGGAATATATGGATCGAATTAGAATGTCGACTAGTGGTTTGTTTGATAATATGTTAGCGATTTGGTCCCAGTAAGTTGTTTTAGGTTTGTAATTGCTTATTTAAAATTCTTAGAAATTAAACAAATTGGTTTAAATAAACAATTTAATCCTACTTTATGATACTTTTGGTCATTTGATTGAACACATGGCTGAAAATTCGACCCGTTGCCATATGACCGAGTAAAACAAGAGATGCACACATGGTAGTATTCTCGCCTGAAAAAGCCCAGACATTGGCTGGTTTAATCCAAGTTTTATGTGTTCTTCATCTAGGAGGTAAAGACCAGTCCAGACCGAGCCCAATTTAGTGATCTTGTCCTGGTTTGTACAGTTAGTAGCAGTTGTAAGTCCAATTTGTCTTGTGAGAAAGGGCAATCCCAATCTTGAGGTTCTCTTCAATAAACACAGCAATATATTTGCAAATACAAATTTTCAAGGCAAGATTAGATTTACAAGTTTATTTAGAATAAATAGATAAATAAATGAATAAACGCGACATAAAGATGGCATAGAACAACTAAAAGTTGGCAAACATGATTTTATCGTCTCCTTAGAGAAGATCCTTTTCTGGTAGCCTTCATATTTTGGGAGTTCCGAAAGCAAATGAAGTGGACAATGGTGTTTCCGCCAGGATACACTACAAAAACACTGGTCCCTATGTTTTTGTTGCAAAGTGAACATATGCTCTCAGTTGTGATCTTCAGTTCTGCTTTTCTTTTGATATACAGTTCGTCTTTAACCTGTGCATAAATTACTTTAAAATTTAAATGCGTAATTAGACGTGATTTAACAGAATCATACTTCAGTTTTTTTGGTTAATCGGTTATGCGCAGTCGCCTGCTGCGCGCTGCTGCGCGCTGCTGCGCAGTCGCGCTGTTCTGTGCAGGCTGCGCGCTGCTGTGCAGTCGCCTGCTGCGCTGCTGCTGGTCCGCTGCTGCGTAGTATAGAATACTATTTGTAGTGGAATTTGTTTTGCGAACCCGGCTATAATCTCGCCGGCTGACCGCAAACCCAAATCCCAACATAATATTGAGCCAGCAAGTAGAGTGGTTGTAGATCGTTTATTAAACAGAAATGGCAAGGACATCATCTTATTGCCTTAAATGCCGTATATGATGGCTTTGAAAAAAATACTTTATTGGAAGTTACGTTTGAATATGCTTTAAGATATAATTTATTTTTAATAGGGCCACGACCGTGTATAGTGCTCAGACTAGTACCGGCAAGAGGTTTAAACTGAGATGGGTCAACACCAAGGTGAGCACTTAATTATCCTAACTATTTATTTGGACTGATCTGAATATAGATGCGCGCATATAGATGCTCCTAACTAGCGCTGCAGGATTAGGGAAGCTTAATCCATATAATTCTTTTAATGTGCAGTGTCCGTGTCAGCCGGGGATCACAGAATGTGGTTATTATGTAATGAAATTCATGAAGGAGATCGTTACGGACGGACTTGGAATATTGGACAATGTAAGTTGATCGAGTCAAATTCTAGTCACTTTTGTTTTCTTGAAACTAAAACCATCGCGAACCCTTAACCTTTCATCTTATTAATTTAATCGTGTCTCAGGTTGGGGGAGGAGTGGAGGCTTACTCGGATGCGGATATTGATTATGTTCGTGAAGAATGGTATGGTTATGCCTCGACCTTCATTTACAAGTTATGATCCGTATGTTTAGGCTTACTCATCGACTAATGTAATGTATTGATACAATGTTTTTGTAACCCTTTGTGGTAGAATTCGACATAATTGTAATGGGTTTTTTAGTGGTATAATATATGCAGCTTTATTATTAAATTTATTGTTTTTGTAATTATAAATAAAAAATAATTCCAGGATATTATTCGTTTTGCAGGGAAAAAAAAATTAGGTAAAAAAACATGACACGCAAAATGACTGTCATAAAAGTGTGTCATAAATTCATGTGTGTCATAAATGCTGTAAAAAAATTCGTAAATGAGTGTCAAGAATGCTTGTCATTAAAGAGTGTGTCATAAATGCGTGTCAAAAAAAGCATGTCATAAAGGAGTGTCATAAACGCGTGTCATTAAAAGATGACACGCGCCTGCATGTCATAAACTTTTCTTGACATGTTCTTCCTTGACATTTTTTTGTGTGTCATAAACACCCTTTTATGACGCGCAATGCGCGTCAAGAAAGGGGTATTTTTCTAGTAGTGCCAAATAGCCACTTTAGATACCAGTCTGCGCCAAATAGCCCCTATTGCAATGGGTCGGATCCCGTTGTCAGGTTTCAGAAGAGGGGTAAGGGGGGCCGAAGCAATAAATTCAGCAAGTACCCTGGGACACAACCCCCTAGCCATAAATTGACGACTTCAGTAATAGCTGAGAGCAAACCCGTGGAACACAACACCTTGACAGCAGCTGTGAAATGACCGTCCCTTACTTTCCGGAGGCACTGTTTGACATTAGGACTCTTTTCAGTAGCCTCACTCCCCCTTGTTTCCTGCTTGGTAAAAGAAACATCCCCCGCGCAATCGAAGAGAGAAGGAACCAACTCTGCAAACCCAGAACCGTCTTTCCACAAAGAAAGCGATTGCAGGATGCTACTACACTGCAATGATTTCCTATTCCCAGACCTTCGCTCCTGCCTAGTGGACGTTTTGACCACCCGCAGGGTAAACCGCGACAATAAAAGTAGTTTGACCCAACTTTCTACGGAGCCTGGTGAAGCCACTACTTTGCGTATGACACCTGTCAAGGCCTGAACAAACGCCAATCGACAGCTTGGGGGGATGCTCTTGACAGTTTGAATGGGTAGCGAAAAAACCTTTTCTAAGAGGGATATATCCCCAACCACACCTCCTGAAGGACCAGGTTCCATGTCTACGGTCACGTGACGAGGTTTTTGGATCCCAACAATGAAATCTTCCACATCTCCAGTAGACGCAGAGATTAATAATCAGTTGCAGACTCTAAGACTCATGATGTAATGTGACATAGTGTATCACCATGGAAGTAGAAGCCCTATGCACTTCATCCCCACCATTTCCGTTCCACCGTCTTATGTGATTAATATGGATCATGGGGCAGTGTTAAAATTACCATTTATTCGTTAAATTTAATAACAAACACATCTTATCCTTAGTTCATTAATGGTAGTGTTAACATTACCCGTTATTAATTCAATATAGTAACAAACACACCTTATATAATATATATTCTAGAAAAAATTACATAAATCATCATTTATGTTTAAATCGTTTTTTAGTGGTTGTCTTTTAACTTTAACATTGATGAGAATCATCCTTTATGTTATAAAACCTCGTCACTCTTGTCCTTTAGGCCTAACCTGGTTTGTTTAATCTACTTTAATTTTCTAAAAAGCCACATTTAAGTTTGTAGAGATCATATTGCGTGGTATATAGGTTAAGGGAGGCCAGATTTTTCTTGTCACTTGAATAATAGACATTGAGCTTTGAAGATGTTTAGTAAAACATACAATCATTAGAGTAAATGGGCTTAAACATGGTAAATACTTATGAATTTCTAACGTTACGTGAAAAAGGGCTCGAGATTGATTCATGTAATTTTGTACTTCGAATCATCGAATGGTTATAAACATAAAAGGCAAATATGCAAACATAAAGTTGTATAATGACTTTGTATCAGTTTTAAAAGATATACGTGCTTACACACAAATAATAAATACATGAGGTTACTTTCATGTTATTAATGACTACAAGCATAGTTAGGTCTCACATAGTTCAATTAAACCCACATATAATGACTACATAGAATAGTTTGGTCTCACATGGTTACATACGTGTAACTAAACCCGCATATAACATGGATCTATATGCTAATCTATATCTATTATAACAGAACGCCTAACATTTGTTATATTAAATACTAACGGGCTCGTTGTCTAGCATTATCAAGTTGTAAAGAAAATGTATTTATTCCCATAAGGTTGAGGATTCAAATCTCATAGCGATAAATGTGTAGCGTTAGGAGGTAGGATTAGAGGGTGTGTCCCAAAGTCCTTTAGGGCGGCGAAAACATGCATTTGAAGCGATTTCCAAACTGCTTCAAAAAAGTAAACAAACGCTTTAATAACACTTATCTATATCTATACTATATTATAATGCATGAGTGAGGGGTAGTTTAAGATACCCAAAAGTTAAGAACTTATTTTTCATTAATAACCCTGAAAAGAGGGTGACGAGGTAGGGCCCAGATAAATCTGGCCCATACCACATTAACGTGAGCCCAATAAAGAAAGACCCAACTAACTCGAAGGAGTCAAATTGGTCAACATAAACAGTCAAACTGAATTAATACAATGATAGTCAAAAGGCGAAGTCAATGAACAAACAATCATGCAACAATTATCTCCTTTCGCAAAAAGAACGGGAGAATAGCAAAACAGTAACTATAAAAGGAAGATGAAAGGTAAAAGCAAGAGATCATCATCATCATCATTATCTCTATTCTCATTCTTACTACACTCACTTTCATTGGAAAACATTACTTATTCTCACGCCGGAGGGTGGTCACAAGGTTACCCCAATCCTGTGGCGAGTCCTAACGGTGTTCTCTTTTGCAGGATCTACCTTCGTACTCACTTTGAACGGATTGGAAAGATCTTTTTGTATCATCTAGAAGATTCAGAGCATTATCCAGGTTCATACTTCTTCATTGGCGCCATCCATGGGACGGAAACAAGGCAAAAAGATATTTTTCCCACTCGATCAAAATGACGACAAATAACACAGCTCAACCTGGACTAGTGTCCGAAATCCTGGAGAGACCAGGAGAGGACCGCTACTCAGCGGAACCAATAGATGAAGAAATACTGATGGAGCAGCCCCCGGGATTCGCATCACTACCAGCAACACAAAACGGGTTTCGATCTATGCCTCCCGCAGTATCAGCTGTCTCCACACTCTCGTTTGCCGGGCCTACTTCGGCCAAAGCTTACTCAAGACCAATAACGACGTCTGTAACGGTCATAGGAGATCCACCTATTCCAAGAGTCACGTCATGGATGACCGTAGCTTCAAGTTTGCCTTTGTTCTCCGCGGCAATGAACGTGTCCGGGGCGTCCGCTCCTATGCCTTTATACACCCCGGTCACCCCCGGAAACCATTCATACTTTCCACAGTTTCCAATGCCACCTTATGGATACATGTATCCTCCCGTGGCGGTGTAACACCCCAACCGATGGCGGAATCATCGAGGTGCCACGTAGTGACGATTGTTCAAAAGCTCATGGTACTAAAATGTAAATATTATTGAATAATCCAAAATTTTCTTACATGGAAACGGAAAATACAAGGTCTTAAATGAAATGTAAATAATGAAATAACTGATTAAAATAATGCGCTAAGTATCTCTTGTTAAAGCACTAGATCAAACTGCACCTGAAACATGTACAAAATAGATTTGGTCAACATATGAAATGTTGGTGAGCATCCCTAGATTTGATATATATATATAGTAGGTTAAAAAGTTATACAATTCAAGTACAAGCTACAGTGCAAATATGTAAACTATGTATCATACAAATGAGCGAAATCAACCCTGTGACTGTATAATGTACTGTATGAACTGTAGTGTACTCAACCAATAAATGGATGATAACTTAACACTGGCCACGGATTCTCCGATGAAAAAGGGGGAGAATCAATCTAGGCGGGTTGTCAATCCAAATAGCGTTATCCAATGTTAAGGTCGGCTTGTACAATGTTAATGATTTCACTAAGTACAAGTGTAATCCACATGTATTGTCTAAGCATAAAGCACGTTGTAAGCAATGCACATAGTACTAGAATTGTATTGTAAAAAAAATGTAAACTTGTATTTTGAAATTGTAATAGTGTACATGTAACACCCCAGAAATGTATAAAAGCAAAAAGGGGTAGGAATACTCACAGTTCACGTAATACTTGAAATTGGACTAGGACAACGAAATATGTGTTAGAGATTATCCCAAGGATCAACCTAAAGAACTTGATAACGTGTAAGGGAAATAACTATACGATACATGTATTTTCTAGGGCTTTGAATTGGGGATAAACGTTTATTTGTTTAATTAATGAATTGTTTATTAAATATATGAAATTTAATAAATAAATAAATAAAAGTCTCTTTGTAAAATCTTAAGTTGAATATAATCATAACATAAGGTTTTGAGTATGAAAATAATTTTTATAAAATTATTTTCTTGAAAATAGAATATTTAATCTAATTATTTCAAATTGTCAAAATATGACTTTAATATCTAAAAATATTAAAATCAAAGAATTTCTGAATTAAAAATTGTATTTCAGTTCCAAATGAATAGAAATAATTTATGTAAAATTTTGGTACAAAAATATTGAAAAATGAATTTATTATGATTTATTTATGATTAAAACTAACAAAAATTGATTAAAAATATTAAACAAACGGTTTTTCTAAATTAAAAATATTTTCTGAAATGTATATTGTCATACAAGTTCAGGATAATTTTTGTGAAATTTTATAAAATCGTTTAGATATTTTTATTGAATTTTACAATTTTAAATGAATAAACTCGTAATATTTATAATATATATTAAATAAATTATTTTTGAAAAAATAAAAATTGAATGATGGACTTTATCAGTGGAAGATCATATAGTAATTTTTGTAGAATTTATAAACCACGTTTAGTATTTAAAAACTATTTAAAAAAAAAATAATATGTTAAATGTATATATAAGAAAAGTAAAGTAAAAAAAATATGTTGCTTTTGTGGGGCTCGAACCTGGGTTCAAACCCGGTTCCATGCTTTAAACAAAACAACCCAACCAACTGATCTGCATCAGTTTTGGTAATGAAATCTGAATAAAAAGAAATTTATACATAATCGTTCTTATGTCGTCTTCCCCAATTCGAAAGGATAAGAACCCTAGCCTACTAATCACGTCCAATAACAAACAATTGCCTCTGAATTGTTAGGGCTATTGTTCGTTTATGGCCGACTAATAAAAATAACAAACGGATAGATACATACAACGCGTGAAAAGCTTCCAACGATTTGGTCAAGGGCGAGGTCAAACGTGCGATGATTATGACTAGAAACGAGTTGTAAACTGAAATTGAAAGTGAGGTTTTTGTTTTCGGTTGTTTCTAATCAATTTCGCGTGTTCAATTTATAATATGCCGTAGAAAAAGGAAGGTTTGGTGATGGTGTCGAGTTTAGTCAAACAAACGAGCAATTGAAGCTCTAATCCCGGCGATTAAGGCTTGTTGACGTGTCCAAGTTGTGCGGGAGTTAATGGCCGGTTCATAACCAGGCTTTAACTCGGTCAAAGTTTCCGAATTTCGCTGCCATTAATTGGTCAAAGGTGGAGGCTTTCAAAGTCAACTCTGCTGAGTTGTGGTAACGTGCAGAGAAGGAAACAAGGGGAAGAAAGGGAACAGACGCGAGACACGGTTAAGTATTATATAGGTTGGGATATTATCAATAATTGAGCTGTAGTCCAACTGGTTAAGCGTGTGTGTGTGTATCTGCTTCTACCCGGGTTCGAGTCCTGGGGGAAGCAATTTTTTTTTTTTTTTTTTACAACTAAGGGAAAGGGAAGGCAGGCTTGGGCCTGTTGGTTAACTTGGGCCGGACCTCTTCTTTGTTGGGCTGGGCTCGAGATTTAGAAGGAAAAAGGTGTGTTGGATGTTGGGCTTTAAGAGAAAAGAAAGAAAGGGTTGGTTATGGTTTGGGTATGGTTTGGTCTTGACTAGTATTTATTATTATTATTATTATTATTATTATTATTATTATTATTATTATAAAAATAAAAAGTGACGGATGTCACAGGCGGGAAGCCCATACCCATACACCTTCCCTTATATGTACCCACCAACTCAACCCATGCTGACAGGACCGGGAAACACAACCCACCCGGCTCCACAAAATACGGGAACTCATCTCGAGGGAGTAAGGACAAGATTGTCGTATGAAGACACGCCAATATCAGGTCAGCCATTACCTCAAGCATCACAGCACGGAACATGAGATGTGGCGCGCAACCGTGTTCCTGATCACGGAGAAGAAGGGGATGACGACGACCTCACTCGACCCTACCGACCTCCTGCGATGGTTACATACTCAAAGTTCACCACCCGGACAGCCAACGCCCCTTTGCCTCCCAATCTACAGTTGCCATCAACTGTGGGAAAATACGACGGAACCGGGGACCCGGATGACCACTTGAGTATTTTTGAGTCCGTGGGACGATCAAAGGATTGGCCCATGCCAGCTTGGTGTCAGATGTTCGTCCCCGCCCGGGTCCGTATCCAACTGGAATGGAATTGTGAAGGGTTTCTCACAGCAGTTTAGTCAACAAAGAAGGCACACCAAATACAGAGACGAGGTAATGCACATACGGTAGAGGGATAATGAGTCAATGGAGCATTTTATCATTCGATTCAACAAAGAAAGACTGCAGATCCCCGGGCTCACCGAGGAGTTAGCATGTACCGCTTTCACCATGGGGGTAAATGACGATGGTCTGTTACGAAAACTACACGGCCCGACGGGCTACCCGCAGACCATGGATGAAATGATGACCATCGTGAAGGCCTATGTAAAACAAGAAAAATCCATAGCCATGAACCACGCCGTACGAAAGAAGCAAGACGCGGCAAAAAACTCTGAAACCTCCCGGGATCAGCAAAGCTCCAAGAACAAGGGAAGGTCGGATAGGCATCCATACTCCCGGAATGATAGCCGGGAGGATCGACGACGATCCGAAAGGTCACAGGATGCATTCGTGGGAAAAGGAGAAAGCTCGTCGAAGCCAAGATTCGAATATCCGGAGCTAACGAAAACACCATCCAAATATTGGAATATGAAGATCTGAGGCTTAACACACCTCGCCCTTTGAAGGAATCACCATCTCAAGACAAGTCTAAATACTATGCCTACCATAAGGGTATTGGACACGAGATAAACGACTGTTTCCAGCTGAAGAAACAAATTGAATACTTCTTCAAAACGGGAAAATTGGCACATCTGGTAAGGGATGTAACACCAAATACCTCATCTGCCGGGGCGGATAAGGCTGCAGGAAAGAGACCTTGGGAAATAAATATGGTGAGGTTTGAATCAAGATATGATCAAAAAAGGTCATTTAAAAGAATAGAACCGTGGATGGAGGCAACCATTACCATACCCCCTCATTACCGGATGCTGAGCATGGAAGCCTTGGTGATCTCCGCCGCGGTAGGGGATTATAGCATGAGGAGAATGCTGGTAGACACTGGCAGCTCTGAAGATATAATATATGAGCCATGCTTCCAGCGTGTGCGTCCGGAAGATCAAAGGATGCTCGAACCCGCCAGGGGACCTATGAGAGGTTTTACGGGGGAAAGCGTTGAACCTCTGGGTCAACTCACATTTCCGATCACCATCGGAGACGGGCGAAAAGAGAGAACGATATTGGTCACTTTTTTGGTCATCCCGGCCAACTCCCAGTACAATGTGATCATGGGGCGATATACTCTAGGAAAAATTGACGCCTTGGTCTCAACGGCCAGAGGCTTCCTGATGTTTCCTACTCCTCAAGGGGTAGTCACGGTGCCCGGAGACAGAACTTGTGCGACCACATATCGCAAATCACATCGTCAGGCACCAACGGGACTTGTCGGCCCGGCGAGGTGGGTATTAAACACGGAATACCCAGAAGAGACGGTCATGTTAGGGGACACCCTGTCCATGGCAGCACGAGACAGGCTCAAGCAGGTGCTAAGAAGTAACCTAGACGTGTTTGCTTTTAAACACACTGACATGACGGGCATAGCAAGATCGAAAGCGGAGCACAAGTTGTCAACCTACCCATCCATCAATCCCGTCACTCAGAAAAAGCGGAGCATGGCTCCCGAAAGGCGAGCTGCGGTAGTTCAAGAAGTAAAAAAGCTAGAAGAAGCGGGCATTTTACAGAAGACCAAGTACCATACTTGGGTTGCCAATCCGGTCATGGTCAAAAAACATGACGGAACTTGGCGAATGTGTGTAGACTACAAAGATCTGAACAAGGCGTGCCCAAAAGACGCGTATCCTCTTCCGGAGATCGATCTCAAGGTGGACTCACTGGCACCATTCAAGTTTAAATGTTTTCTCGATGCGTACAAAGGCTATCATCAGATCAAGATGGCCCGGGAGGATGAAGACAAAACTGCATTCCACACCGACGCCGGCATCTACTGCTACACAAAGATGCCTTTCGGATTGAAAAATGCAGGAGCAACATACCAAAGGTTAATGGACCAAGCATTCAAAAAGTAAATTGGTCGCAACCTAGAAGTTTACGTTGATGATTTAGTGATCAAGAGTTGTACGGAGGAGAACATCATCACGGATATTGAAGAAACGTTCATGACATTGCGAGAGTACAACATCAAGCTCAATCCCGGGAAATGTTCTTTTGGAATGGAAGAAGGAAAATTCTTGGGAGTGGTGGTGTCAAAAGACGGTTTCAGGGTCAACCCTGAAAAGATAATAGCCATCACAAACATGCCCTCCCTGAAGACATTAAAAGAGGCTCAAACTCTAAACGGGAGGTTAGCAGCCATTAACCGTTTTTTGGCACGACACGCGGAAAGATCTTTCCCTTCGTATCCACCCTGAAAGAATGTCTGAACAAAAACAAGTTCAGATGGACTGAAGAGGCAGAAAAAGCGTTTCAAGAAATGAAGGTATTTGTTGGCAACCTGCCTACACTTACTGCTCCTAAACCCGGAGAGATCTTAAAAATGTATATAGAAGCCGGACATCATGCGGTCAGTGCGGTCCTATTAGTAGAAAGGGAAAGCTTACAGACACCAGTGTACTATATTAGCCGGGTTCTCTCCGACCCGGAGGGAAGATATCCAACATTGGAAAAACTGGTGTTGGCATTAGTACATGCATCCCACCGATTACGTCGATACTTCCAAGGGCACAAGGTTAAAGTGTTAACTGGTTTCCCTTTAGCACAAATTCTAAACCGGCCAGAAGTCTCAGGGCGGTTAGCAAAATGGGCCATTGAGCTAGGGGCCTTAGACATAACATTTAAGAAAAGAACATCCATCAAAGGGCAAGTCATAGCAGACTTTATGGCTGAAATCCCAGAGGACGAAACAGCACAGCTACCAGGGAACAGCAATGGATCTGCGACGGGGGACGAGAGCTCAGCATGGCAACTATACATAGACGGCGCATCAAATAGCAAAGGAGCAGGAGCCGGCCTCATGCTAGTTAGCCCGGAAGGAATGAAATCTTTACACGCGCTGCGTTTTGACTTTGAATGCTCAAACAATCAGTCAGGATACGAGGCGTTGCTAGCAGGAATGCGTTTGGCACTTTCAATGGGAGCAAAAAGAGTTGATGCTCATGTGGATTCGTTGCTAGTAAACAATCAAGTTAACGAGTCCTATGAGGCCAAGGATGACACGATGGCAAGATACCTGGAGAAAACAAAAGCACTGATGTCAAAATTTGAAAAGATAACGCTCATTCATGTGCGAAGACATAAGAATGACATCGCGGACGCCCTTAGCAAGCTGGCATCTTCAGGTACTGAAGAAGACGTTCACATCGAGACCTTAAAGCAGCCATCAACTCATATGGCGGAAGTACACAACGTATTCGTGGCAGAAGTATCATGGATGACCCCCATCCAGCAATACCTGGAAAAGGGAACACTCCCGAAAAATAAAGGCGAGGCACTGAAGATCCGGACCAAAGCCCTACAATACGAAATGCACAGAGGAAACCTGTACCGGAAATCCTACTTAGGACCAGCTTTGCGATGTGTAGCACCATCAGAAGCAAGATTCTTGATACAAGACATACACGCAGGCATATGTGGCATACACGCGGGGCCTCGAGCGGTAGTAGCCAAAATAACAAACGCGGGATATTTCTGGCCAGGAATGCACAACATGGCCGTAGAGGAACTGCAAAAATGTATCAGTTGTCAGAAATATGCACCACAAACAATACGACCGAAGAACAAACTAATACCGGTCACGGCCGCGTGGGCATTCCAAAAGTGGGGAGTGGATCTGGTGAGGCCGTTTCCTTTGGCCCCGGGAAAATTGAAATATCTAGTGGTGGCCGTTGACTATTTCACGAAATGGGTCGAGGCAAAGCCATTGGCAAAAATTGAAGCATCAAACATCAAGAAATTCCTTTGGGAACACATAGTCTGCCGTTTTGGGGTCCCACTATACCTTGTCAGTGACAATGGAACATAGTTCACGGACAGGTCGCTTAAGGAATGGTGCACGGGGCTGCACATCCAGCAGGTTTTCACCTTCGTCGCCCACCCGCAAGGCAACGGCCAGGTGGAGAGAACAAATCAGAGCATTCTGGAGGGATTGAAGAAACGACTGGATGCAGAAGAATAATCTTGAGTTGAACAGCTGCCACATGTCCTCTGGGCACACAGAACTATGCCTAAAACAAGTAATGGTGAGACGCCATTCAGTCTGACATATGGCTCAGAAGCAATGATCCCGACAGAAATTGGAATTCCGTCCTTGAGAAGAAACAGCAACGAAACAAATAATGAAGAACTGATTCGTGCAAATCTGGAAATGTTAGAGGAACGCCGCGAGGTAGCATATGTCATCGAAGCACGGTACAAGAGACTCTTGGAAAGGTACTACAACAAGCGAGTCCTCGAGAAGACGTTCAAAGTAGGAGAACTTGTGATGCGAGACAATGAAGCAAGTAGATCCGAGGATCAAGGAAAGCTGGGACCGAATTGGGAAGGGCCGTATGAGATAGCTGAGGTACTGGGGAAGGGAGCATACTCCCTGAAACAGTTGAATGGGGAACCAATACCTCGGACATGGAATGCAGCACAGTTAAAGAAGTGTTACGTCTAACTAGACATAAATCAAGACACAAGACCCTAATATCTCACGATAGATATATTTTATGTAAACATTATGATAATGATCACGGCATACCGTGTTAATAAAACGCCTTTTACGACAATATTTCTTGCATCCCTATACATTGATGTGTTACATCCAAAAGATAGTCATACATATGACATTGCAAAACAAAAACAGGGGGCAGGACAAAAATCCAGATTCCATTTCCCTACAAAATACTAGCTAGTTAAAACAAAACCAAAAGTAAGCCTATTCATAGGCATAAGATCTTCAGAGCCTACCATCCAGAATCGCTAACACCTCTGCAGGGGTGTACAACAATTCTTCTGCCTGAACAGCCAAGGGAACTGGATGGTCAGGAAAATCTTCAACGACTCCAGCATGAGGATCCTCCTGATCATTGACAGGGTCACCACCATCGTTCAACAAAACGATAGGAACCTCTGGGTCATGAACAACCAGCATGTCTAGAATCATATTCGGGTCATGAACAACCGACATGTCTAGAATCACATTCGGGTCATGAACCACCAGCATGTCTAGAATCACATTCGGGTCAGGATCTGGAAGATGCTCTTGATCAACGTCATGATCCACCTCAAAAAACAACTTTCTTGGACCACGGGAATATGTCTTTCCATATCGTCGTGCAGGCACATAATCAGCATACTTAATGTTAAATTTTTCAAGTGCAGCTCGACGTTCATCCATGTCACGAGAGTATTGATAGAGCATTTGCAATCCATCAATAGCATCAAGCTCCCTCAATAACTCCATTATAGAGGATGAACGGCGAGCCATGGAAGAAAGAAAAAGTAGATAGAAAAATTATGAAAACCGGATAATGAACCATTTGATAAGTCAAGTGACTTATAAAGATCCTCTTGGGAAGACCAAGAGATACGCTTTTAATAACTCTGACACAAATATCTGTGGAAATAGTGAAAATGGCGACTCATAACGTAATGTAATCATGACATGCAAAAGGCCATTAATGGCCGTCAAATCCATTGTCAGCACACTTTAATATAATAATGACAAGTGGCACACACACACCACATATTTGCAAACCACACGTGCAAAGTAAAAACATAAATAAACAAAGTCAGAAATACAAAGGGATTTTAGTCTCTACTAGAAGAGTAACTTTCAACATCAGACGAGCCCTTAACAAAAGGCTCAAGCAAAGACCGAAGATATGAGATACCATCATCACCAACATGATTGCTCAACTGCGAGATGGCCTCCAAGGAATCACTGCTTAAAGCTTGCATAGAATCAGCAACCTGGGTTCCAATTTCTGTTTCCTGCTCTGTGGGTGGGGGTACTTTTTGACCAACAAGGCCAATTTGATTACCATATGCTAACCCACCAAGATACCCGGCTTCCATAGCTACCTCATAAAAAGCTTTAATACGGTCCTGATATGCCTGGCTGGTCCGGATGAAACGCCATGAAGCAGGAATACCTCGTGTTATCAACCAATCCCGGTCAATACGAGCATGCTCCAGCTGGGACTGAAGTGAGATGGCGAGGGCCTTGGCAGCTTCGGTAGAGTCAACAGCTTGATCAGCACGCTGGTTTGAAAGAGTCAATTGCCTTTGACACTCATTAAGCCTTTCCATCATAGAATCCCTTTTCCTCTTCTGCCCGTCTGATCCGGGACTCAAAGTTCTCAACCTCGGCAGAAAGCAGCTTACATCTCTCCATCTCGGCTTGGTTACGGGCAACAGTGCTCTTCTCTATAGCCAGCTCTTTGGACAAAGTATTGACACGGCTCTCAAGACGAGAAATGATACCACCCTGGGAATCATTAGCCTGGAGTAAATTCAGTTTCTCCTCCATATGACCCGTAACCATCCGGGCTTTGTCACCCTCCAACTTCTCTATAGCCACTTGCCGAGATACCAGCTCTACCTTAGCCTCTGCCAACTGCTTGGCCAACCTTTCATTTTGGGACATAAGGGAGAATTGCTTATCACGAATCTCCAAAAGGATGGCAAGATCAGCCCACCATCGCCGAAGAACCTCATAAGAAGCAGCGGTGTAACAAACACTGGAACCCAACGCGTTTTCAGCAAGCTGTGCATTATCCAACCCCTGTAAATAGGACCTCTCTGCCCGGGGGAAGGCATGTTCTGACCAGTGACGAATGATGTCCGGATGTATCAAACGACTTGACTTAGCAATTTGCCACCCTGGCGTGTAACGAACATCTTTCAAAGACGACCGCCAATTGATACCAGGTGAATACACATTGGCCGGCATCTCACTAGCACTAGATGAACCATGAGACGGTGAAATCCCGGTACGAATCCCACCGGGAAATTGGAGGGGATTCTTCTGCACATCCCGTAAAAGCTGAGAGAAACTTTGCTCAGCCACAAAACTGGAAGTAACAGAGGGGCCAGCAGGAGAAAATACCGGCTTCACAGATACAGTGACCGAAACACTGGGCAATGGCAAAGAAATGGCCGCAACACCCACAGGGGCTTGCGACGAAACAGAAACACTGATCACAGGTACCGAAGACTGAGCAACGGTACTAGATACAGAGATAAAGTAACAACAACAGTTTCCTCGGTACTGCTCCCAACAACATCCGGAATGACCTGCGTGGCATCAACTAAGGTTGTAGTGACCTCTTCAGGCCCAGACAGAGGAAGACTAACAGCTATCCTTTCACCTACAGGCAATAATCATATAGGGTATTACAAAAAGGGGAGGAAAACAGTACCGCAAACAAAAGAACCAAGGATCAAATACTTACAAAGGGATTTTTCCTTCAGGTCTAGCATTTGTTTTCTCTTAGCCAACAAGGCTTCAACACCAGGAACAGCAGCGGCCTTTCTTTCCTTTGATTTATCTTTTTTCTTCTCCGCACTCACATTACCCTGTGGCGGAGCAACATTGATCGCATCAATAGGATCCGAAACATCTTTTCCAACAGTTTCCAAGTGCACAGACTCTACTACAGACACAGACGGACTAGCAACTTGCTGTAAGACAGGACCAACTGGGGCTGGAATAAGGAAATTAGAAACCGTTTGACTAAGAACGTCAAGTTCATCAAGACCTAGTGGCCGATCATGTTCTACCAATTGAGAAGAAATTTCTGATTCAAGAACATCAAAATATTGCCACGACCCTTGATCTTTACGCCGATACTCTGGAAAGACAGTATCATCTACCCATATCTGGCTCATACCAACAGCAACCAAAGCCCTCTCTGGAATAAAAGTACATTCTGTAGGATTGTTGGTTAGGGCAAGATATAATGGATCCCTCTCAAAAACAGCAGGAAGGGGACACTCGTCGGCCAATTTGGCTTTGGTCTCTGGATACCTAATTGGGGCCTGAACGGGGAGAACACGTTCATCAACAAAGAAGAATTTCTTTCTCCATTCTTTGTCACGAACGCTCTGGGGGAAATTGTCTATACAGGACAATGGACCGGGGCGACGATCAAATGTAAAGTATTCCCCTTTAAACTTCAGAACATATAACACCCGGAAAATTTCCAGACGAGGTGCTCTACCCAACCCTAGGGCACAAAACTCGAAATGGCAAATTTTTATTAAACCTAAGGGATGCAATTGGGAGGGGTTTACCTTGTAATACGATAACAGATCAAAGATAAAATTAGTGGTCGGCAGTCGAAAGTGGGAGAAGGTAAAGAACTCCCCATATAAGGTGATCTTGCCTTCTTTGAGAGGAAAGGCCCGGTCATCTTTACCCGGTAGTATGGGTCCCCACTCCAAAGGAATCTGGTAGTCACTTATGAACGAAGGAAACGAAGGCCAATTACAGGGTATATCAGACACATTCATGACGACGCGTGATGAACTTGCCTTGGGAGCCATTTTCAAAGAAAGAGAAGAACGGTTGAAATAAGATTATTTGAACAAAAATAGACCTCTTATACAGAGATAAGGGGGACGTTTTAAATTAAAAAAAAAAACTACAAGGCCAGGTGTCCACTCCCTAGGCACTCATACCATTTATGAGGAAGATTGATGCGACGGTTATTGTAATTATTGCATCACGTGCCTAAGCCATAAAACACGACTCCCAATTTAGACTTAAATTACATTCTTTCGATTTTTCACGTTTTTTCTATGTAAAATAAGTCTAGTAATATTCACACGTTCTTATCACTAGACTGGGGGGGACATGACGAGGTAGGGCCCAGATAAATTTGGCCCATACCACATTAACGTGAGCCCAATAAAGAAAGACCCAACTAACTCGAAGGAGTCAAATTGGTCAACATAAACAGTCAAACTGAATTAATACAATGATAGTCAAAAGGCGAAGTCAATGGACAAACAATCATGCAACAATTATCTCCTTTCGCAAAAAGAACGGGAGAATAGCAAAACAGCAACTATAAAAGGAAGATGAAAGGTAAAAGCAAGAGATCATCATCATCATCATCTCTATTCTCATTCTTACTACACTCACTTTCATTGGAAAACATTACTTATTCTCACGCCGGAGGGTGGTCATAGGGTTACCCCCAATCCTGTGGCAAGTCCTAACGGTGTTCTCTTTTGCAGGAGCTACCTTCGTACTCACTTTGAACGGATTGGGAAAGATCTTTTTGTGTCATCTAGAAGATTCGGAGCATTATCCAGGTTCATACTTCTTCAGAGGGTAAAATAGTCATTCATACATTATTTACATTTTAATACCCTATCTTAGTTACACTTTAATCCCTTTAACTTTACTAAACTTTTACTTATTTAAATTATAGTTAAACTTCTTTTCCTTATTTTAAGCAAACTATCCTCATGATTTTTAAATAGTCATTTTTTTCCATACGTTTATGCTTTTATAAAAAAAAATTACATCATAATAATGAACATTTTATTATCTTTAATTTGAGTATAGTATTGCTATTTTTTATTTTAAAACTCTTTATGTGCTACGTGATTAACGATATCTAAGAGTGAACAATAACTAAACCGTTCACCGAAGCCAAACAAAAAAACTGACAAAACTGAACCAAAATCTATTAAAAACTAAAAATCTCCGATTCAACTTAAAATTGGTTATCGTTTTCTTTTTGTACCATTATATAACCCAAATTAGTTAAACTATAACAGCATGCCTGCACGATGTGGTAGGGAATACAAACTTCTATTGGTTCATGGTTGGGTTAGGTTCAGTTCGGTTATAAACTTCAACCGAAACAAAAATCGACATTATCAGTTTATCAATCTTGTTAACCAAACGGTTAATTGGTTAAGTCTATTTGGTTAGATTGACATTAGTTCGGTTTAGTTAATAACCAAAACCAAACTTTGGTTAAAATTTTGATTAGAAGCACATGCAATGAAGGTATAAATACATATAATTGATGTATAAAAGATATAAATGTATAAATGGTTCAGTTTTAGTTTGTTAATTTTGGTTAACTTAGGGTACAAAAAAACGATATTAGGTTAACTCGGTTTTGGTTAATTTTCAGTTTGGTTTTGTATGTTTTTGTTCGATTTTGGTTGAGTCTCAATTATTGTTCATCTCTAGATAATGTTAATCACGTAAAAAATCAAAATTTTAACTAAAAGTATATAGCAAATTATATTCTAATATGGTTTGAATCTGAGTAGATATATAGGTTTATGAATTGTAGTGGCGGTATAAATATAGGGAGTTTTGAAATTTTTAGCTTTTATACCTAGGCCTGTAAACGAACCGAATATTCATTTAATTTTAACCGAACACGAACACATAATCAAACACATTTTTGTGTTCATGTTCGTTCATTAAGAAATTTGTCATGTTCTTGTTCGTTTATGTACGGTCGTTTAAACCTAAACGAACAGTTCACCAACGAACATAAATGGACGTTCACGAACATAATAAATGTGATCGATTTTGTATTACTAAAAAATCCAATTACTAATTGGTTATATATTTATATTTGTATTTATGTAAATATAACTACACATGTAATTAATAAACTTAAACGGACATAAATAAATGAACATAAACGGACGTTCACGAACATTAATGAATAAACTCAACGTTTGTTCATGTTCGTTTATTTAACTAAGCGAACAAATTTTTTTGTTCGTGTTTGTTTGTTTATTAAATAAACGAACTTCCCGCCGAACAAGTTCACGAACAGCTCATGAACATTTGTTCCGTTTACAGGCCTATTTTTACCTCCATCTCATGTATTTATACCCCAATTTCATGTACTTCTAGGCAAAAAAAAAAAAAAGCAAAAGTTTGTTTTTGTTATTCACCAAAATTAACTAAACCAGACAAAAACCCGATAATCCAACAATACTAACCAAACCAAGGAACCAGTTGTTTAATAAGATTGATTAATTGGTGACTTTTGATTTTAATTTTGGTTGAGGCTAATAATCGAATATAACCAAACCGTACACACCCTTAAAAGTGTTTGTGTTCCCCGCTGCATCGCGCGGGCACTCCACTATTTTTTTGATATATATATGGGATTCAGTTCTATTGAGAACCTAGCTGAGTTGTAAGAACCATAAGAGAACTAATCCTAACAATTATTCATTTTAATCAATGGTTGTGATCTAATATAGATCTTTTAGGTACAAGTGAAATTAATTTGTGAAGAGGAGGGCAATATAATTTTTTTTTACCTAATGTCCTACCACTTTCCTTTCTCTCTTTTATATAAGAGTAAATTGCCAAAATGGCCCCTCAGGTTTGGCCCAAAATGCTTGTTTGGTCAGTTATCTTTTTTTTTCTGCCAAAAGCGCCCCTCACAGATCGAAAATTGCCATTTTGACCCATATTTAACAGAGTTTCTAACGAAGAAGAAAAACTCAGTTAAGTGGGAGGGGCATTTTCGTCCTTTCATGTTATAACGTTTAAAAACCCCATTTAAAACCTATCTTCTTCATCTTCAGACCTTCTTCATCACTACCCTCTCAATTCAAACCTGATTCCCAAATCCTACATACCCTAATTCCCAAATCATACAAACCCTAATTCCCAAATCATACCTAAGCGTGGATTTCGTTTGTCTTCCAAATCATACAGGTTTCGATTAGCTAACCTAGACGATGGTATTCTGCAAATGTGGAGCTCCTACTATCATACGTGTGTCTTCCACCTCTGCAAACCCTGGTAGGCGGTTTTTCTGCTGCAACCAGAAGGGGAGGAGCTGTGGTTTCGTTTGTTGGGCTGAACTACCCTTGGGTCAGATTCCTAGTACTATCAATGATGGTGAAGAGACTGAAAAACTGAGAGTCAAGAACACAGCCTTGCATACCTTAGTTGGGACACTTAAATATGAGAATAAGAAGCTGAAAACTTATCTATGGATGACTTGGTTTGGAATCATCATTTATTTTATCATGTTGTAGTTCAATGTAGGTCGTTTTGTAATGACTGCAAACTCAATGTATGTTGTTTCTTATTGTAATGGTATATCCCATTGTAATGACCAAGAACAATGTATTTAATGAAAAGATTGAAAAGTTCATACTTAAAGTAGTTAGTACATAACCAAACAGAAACATACAAAATAAAGTTCATACTAAAAGTAGTCTAGTGCATACATGAAATAGATAAGCCTAAGTCAGGAAACATAACCTACAACAACCAACAAGCCTACTTCCAAGGACAATCATCATCCGAACAGTAGTCCGAATCTGTTCCATGCTCTCCTTCATAGGGATCATGGTAATAAGCATCCTCATCTGGGCTGTCATAATTCCAGGCATACTTTAACACCTCTGGGTCATAGTCTCTACATGGGTCAAGCTCCTCTTCTTCAACCGGTTCTTGAACTGCCTTCCCTTTAGCCTTTTCATCAACCTTTGTAACATCATGGTACCAATCATACTGATGTGGGCTGTCATAATTCCAGGCATTCTTTAACACCTCTGGGTCATAGTCTCTACATGGGTCAAGCTCCTCTTCTTCTTGAACTGCCTTCCCTTTAGCCTTTTCATCAACCTTTGTAAGTTGTTTAAAATTATCTTCAACCAACTCTTGAACCACCTTTTCATCATCCGTTGTATCATACTCTTCATCAACAACTTCAGGGTTTTCAACCGATTCTTGAACTGCAGGTAGTGCAAGAACAACTTGCCTAAACATTTTTGGAATTTAGAGATGAAATATGAAGTTGAATTGTGGTGATGCTTTTGCAATATTGGGTCTTTTAAATCAGCTGAAAATTAACTCATCCATCTACCTGAAATCTACCCACTGACCCCATAAATGAACTTCATTCAATGCAACTGCCACACAAGTGTTACACAAGTCTTCGACTGCCAAAATGATACATTATGTTTGGTCCAAATTGTCAAAATGGTACATTATGTTTGGTCCAAACTGCCAAAATGGTACATTATGTTTGGTCCAACCTGCCAAATTGGTACATCAGACTGCCAAAATGGTACTTAAAATGCAACATTATACTGCCAAAATGGTACATAAAATGCTACATTAAACTGCTAAAATGGTCACAAAACTATAGTAAAGTTAACCAATACAAACCAAAAGAAACCCCAACATGCTAGATTAAACTGCCAAGTTACCAGTCATAATACATACCATAACCCATACCATAAGCCATACCATATCAGTCAAAGTTCACAAACACCAAAATGACAAGTTTTAATACATAAAGTGGCATAACTAAACTGAATACTACATAACTTGTGAACCCCCAGCTTGTGAACCAGCAGCTTGTGAACCAGCAGCCTGTGAACCCCCAGCAGCTTTCTTGCAGGTCCTTTTGTTATGTCCTGGTTGCTTGCAAATCTTGCATTTGACTGGATTACCCTTCCTTGGCAATTTGGCACCCTTTTCAATAGCTTTTGACAACTTTGCAACCTTATCCTTTTCAAAAGCAGACTTTCTCCCCTTCTTTTTAGGTCTTCCAACAGGCTTGTGGTATTTAGGAGCTATGAGGGTGGTGGGACAGTTAAAATGTTCCCACATATCAGTTCCATTTAGTGGTTCAATGGTATGGTCATACACCTTCTTCCATGTATCAACCCAGTAAGCTTTGTGAACATATTTCTCAGGAACTCCATCATCCAATCCATGAAGTGCCATATTCCATATACAAGCTACAACATGCCTACATGGCATTCCAGTCAACTGCCACCTCCTACAAGCACAACTCCTTTCATTCATGTTAACAGCCCTTGTCTCATTCTCTGGACCACTTACTTGATACTTTCCAGTGCCACACCAAATGACAGAATACTGGCTAGCATCATCTTTTATCTTCTCAAACAGGTCTGTGGCTCTTGGTGTTAAAGGGCCTGATAATTTTGAAATCATCACCCGAACAATCATCAACCTCTTCATACAGTACTCTCTTACAAATTCTAGACAGGTGATAATGGGTTTATCCCTGCCTAGGATCAACTGCCTGTTGAACACCTCACATAGGTTGTTCAACAGGATATCACTCTTTGGCCTCTCTGAAACATAAACATTCATTGTTACAATTAAAAAATGTCAAATGCATTCAATGAAAAGAAACATAAACAACTATTGTTACCACTAAAAAAAGCTCTGCACCAGTGTTTGACTGGAATACCCTTCAAGTATTCATACATTGCCTTGTCTTCTTTCAGGATTGCATCCATCATCCTTTCATGTTTAATAGGTGTGGTTGCACTAGCTGCATTCCACAACAAGTTTTTGTAGATATCACCCCTCCACCTAGGCTTCATATTTTCATATATATGTCTCAGACAAAATCTATGCTCAGCACTAGGATACACCTTTTCAACTGCAGGAATGAGACCCTGCAATTACAAACAAAAAAGTGAGCATACAGTTGACTTAGCATACAGAAAAGTTAGCTACATTACATACCTTTTGTCGATCACTGATGAATGTGAAGTTGCTGTTTGATGCCAAATCCAAATCATCTCCTAGTAACTCTAGAAACCATGTCCAACTTGCTGTTGTTTCTGCCTCAACCACAACATATGCCACTGGGTATATCCCATTGTTGGCATCAACAGATACTGCAGTTAAGATCTGTCCTGGAAAAGGGCCTTTTAAGAAACAGCCATCAAGCCCTAGTATGTCTCTCAAACCAGCTTTAAAACCCTGTTTTAATGGCCCTAAGCAGACATAGATTCTCCTGAATTGCCTTGTGGGGCTGCTAGGGTTAGGTTCACTCTCAACATCAATCTTAACAGTAGTACCTGGGTTAGCTCTCATCAACTCAGCACCATAATCCCTTAGCTGTCCATATTGGGCACTGTAATCACCATTAAGCTTAGCAGTTGCTATTGCCTTAGCCTTGAAGATCTGATTACCTGTTACCTGAACTTGGTATTTGTTCACCATGATTTCTTGGAGTGATTTGATCCTAATTTCTGGATTTGTCCGAAGAATCTTCTCAATCTTTCTTGCAAGCCAACTTACTGTGCACAAATTAACATCCCTAGTTTGGATGCATTCATGCTTCTTGTGAAGTGTGACAATAATCCATGTGCCCTTTTCTTTCAGATTTGAGGCATGCAAAACCCAAGGACATGTGGGTTCCTCGTTACTTTTAGACGTTTGTCCCCCTTTATCTTCAACTACCACCAATTCTTTACAAATCTGGGCCCCACCATCTGTAACCTTCCTTTTCCTACTTGACCTAGTCTTTAAACCACTTGAATTTACCACTTTGTCCTTCTTCTTTGACCTAGTCTTTACACCACTTGAATTTCCAACATTATCCCCTTGTGCCATAGGTTTTACACTCCTAGGATTCAGACCATTACAAACCACCCTAAATCTCCTTGCTTCATTTCTTACTATATGCAGCTGCCTCCTAGTCTTTATTGCATAATCCTTCACCATATTCTTAATGGTTTTTTTATCAGGAAAACATTGACCAAGTGAGAATGGACAATCTGGACTCCCCTCTAAACCAAAAGCTTTTCTTTCCCTCCTTTTTCTCCTACAAACCCTATTAGCTCTCTGCAAAGTGTTGCTCTCTTCTTCATCACTAAAACTATCAAAATTATCTAAGTCTATGTCAATGTCTTCCTCAAGTGGGTCAACATTTTCATCATCACTAGCATTAAAGTCAACAATAGCCTTATATTCATCCATGTTAACCTCAATATCATCATCTGCATTGTCCTCATCAACTATGAAGTCTCTATCCTCCCCATCATGACCCTCATTATTATCCTCACCACTACCCTCATCACTACCCTCATCACTACCCTCATCACCAGGAAAATAATCACCATCATCTGGATCAGGGTTTACATGAGTACCCCGTTTCCCCTTGTTCTTACTAATGGCCATAAGTCTTCTACCACATTCTTTAAGTAAATAAGAACCACTACTATCACTGCCCTTACCACCCTTATCACCCTCACCACCCTCATCCCTACCATCATCAACACCCTGATAAAAGTTTGCCTCGTGTATGACACATGTTTCAGTAGGATCAGGCTGTGTTGCCTGGGTTATGACACCTAAATCACTAGGATCAGGTTGTGTTTGATTACTTGAATTGGAAGAGGTTAGAATTGGTTGAACATAAATTTCTATCACCCTATGTTTTACAGCAGCTTTCAACATTCTGTTATAATCATTTTCATCGTTCAATGTTCTTAACCCAAAGTCTAAATCCTCACCTGGAACTTTAAAATAATACCTAAAAATGGAAATATCCTCTTCTGAATAACCAAGTTCTAATACCATATCATTCAGCATTGTAGAAACATTACGATCAACATAATCAATATATGCCATTTTACCTCCCACATATGTACTGTCGGGAAAATTAGTCAGCTCACCACCATAATGCAATTCCACTGAAAAAAACTGATGATTTTCACCTGAAAAAAAAAGAAAAATATTATTCATCATGTTCAGCAGAGGTGATCATGACAAAGCAACAGTAAGCAACAATAACTTACGGTATTCAAGCAGAGGATTGAAATCAGCACCCTTGTCTCGAAACCTCCACATTATTGAGCAAGACGAAGACGAAGAACGTGGAAGACGAGGGTGGAAGACGAGGTAAAATGGAAGACGAGGTAAGAGGTGTATAGTTAGGGTTAAAATGACTGATAAGTGAAACAAAAGGGGTTTTTAAACGTTATAACATGAAAGGACGAAAATGCCCCTCCCACTTAACTGAGTTTTTCTTCTTCGTTAGAAACTCTGTTAAATATGGGCCAAAATGGCAATTTTCGATCTGTGAGGGGCGCTTTTGGCAGAAAAAAAAGATAACTGACCAAACAAGCATTTTGGGCCAAACCTGAGGGGCCATTTTGGCAATTTACTCTTTTTATAATAATCTCTCTCTCCCTTTCACATTCATCATCATCACACATTACACTCGTCTCTTTCACATTACACTCGTCTCTTTCTCTCTTGTAAGTTTTTAAAGATCTATGTAAAAATCAAACAAAACAAAAAATTAGATTTACTAATCAAGATATATGTAAAATTCAACCAAAACCTTTCGAGGAGTGAAGGTCGCTGCTGGCGGTGGTAGTTGTGAGACGACACTTATGGTGGTGGTTTGGGGGCGGTGAACAACCGTCGGGGTCTGGTGGTGGTGAAGGCAACATATGTTGATGTTATGGTGGTGAAGGCGGTGGGTCTGATGGTGATTGTGGTGGTGAAGGCGACAAAGGTGATAGTGATGGTGAGGTGACAGAGTCGACGGTGATGGTGATGGGTCCAAGCTGCTTGCCTTAAGTGGTTTTTTTCCAGCCCTAATCCACCGCCGTGTGTGATGGCTACTCGAGATGAGCTCCTCCTCCTCCTCTGTTGTGTTCTTTTGGTAACCCAGCTAATGATGACGTGTTTTTTTGTCTAATTGGTTTAGGGGCTGTTTAGTAGCCTCTTAAGAGACTCTTAACCATTCAGTGCTGAATGATTCAGCATTCAGCGCGTTTGTTTCAGCCTCTGAATGGAATGGTTAAGGCTGAATCATTAAGACTTGGGATGTTGCTGAACCATTAAGCACTGAATCATTAAGCACTGAACTAGGCTGAACCTTAATGGAACTCTCATACCAATGTGGGACAAGAAAACTAACCATTAAGAGGTCCAACTTAATGATTCAACACTTAACCATACAGACCTCTTAACCATTCAGATCTTTTAATATTTCAGCACTTAATCAACCAAACAACCCCTTAGAGTTTTTTCTTGATGGATTTACAAAGTTAATTAGAGAAGTGTATATTAGGGTGCGTTTGGTTCACGGAATTGTTTGGAATTGGAATTTGTGAAGGAATTGGAATTGGAATTAATTGGATTTGTAATTCAAACATTCCAAAAGTAATTGGAAATTTTTGGAATTGGATTCTCAAATCCTATATTATTGTGTTTGGTTGGTTAATAAATTGGAATTTATCACCTTTGCCCCCACGACCCGCATCGTTGTGACCCGTACCGGCCCGAACCGTTTTCGCCTCGTACCGGCCCGTACCGTTTCGACCAGTAACGTTTTGACTCGAACTGTTGATACCTCTATCCTTTCGACCTGTACCGTTTCAACGTGCACCATTTCGACCCGTGCCGGTTCGGGTCGAAAATGATACCAACCGAAACTGGTACGGGGCGAAACGGTACCGGTAAAAACGGTACTGGTCGAAACTGGTCCGAAACGGTACCGGTTGAAACTGGTACGGTCCGAAATGGTTCGATCCGAAACGTTACGGGCGAAACGGTACAGGTCGAAACGGTACCGGTCAAAACTGGTACGGTCCGAAACGTTACGGGCGAAACAACACAGGTTGAAACAATACCAGTCGAAATTGGTCCGAAACGGTACCGACCGAAACTGGTATGGCCCGAAACGGTACGGGCGAAACGGTACAGGTCGGAACGATACCGGTCGAAACGGTATCGGTCGAAACGGGTCCGAAACGGTACCGGTCAAAACTGGTACGGTCCGAAACGTTACGGGCGAAACGGTACAGGTCGAAATGATACCGGTCAAAACGGTGTCAGTCGAAACTGGTCCGAAACGGTTCGGTCGAAACCGGTACGGTCCGAAACAGTTCGGTCCGAAACGTTACGGGCGAAACGGTACAGGTCGAAACGGTATCGGTCAAATCTGTCCGAAACGGTTCGGTCCAAAACGGTACTGGTCGAAATTGGTACGGTCCAAAACGGTTCGGTCTGAAACGGTATCTGTCGAAACTGGTATGGTTTGAAATGGTACCGGTCAAAACTGGTACAGTACGAAACGGTTCGGGTCTAAATGGTACCGGTCAAAACTGGTACAGTACGAAACGGTACCGGTCGAAACTGGTACGGTCCGAATTGGTTCGGATCTAAGCGGTTCACGTTGAAATGACATGGTTCGAATCGGTTCAGGTCAAAATGATGCCAACCGTTCGAAGATTACAATAAATTGAATTGAATTCCTTCTAATATTGGAAGGATTTTGAATTCCCTTAGGTAAAGGAATTTGAAGGAATTCATACCAAATTCCAATTCCAATTCCTTTGTCAACCAAACACACAAGATTGAAATTGAAATTCCAATTACAACAAATTCAATGAACCAAACACATAAAGAGTTGGAATTCAAATTCCAATTACATTGAATTCCATTGAATTCATGCGAACCAAACGCACACTTATTTTAATGGGATGTACATTTTTACACCAATGTAATCAAAGAGTTGTGTATGGGGATGTACTTAGTGTAAGAACAAGGCTGAAAGACCAAGAATTTGAAGAAAAAGGTGATTATAGATTTTTAGTATTTAGTGTGGATTATGTGTTTACACTGATGTAAAGTTCTAATTTTCTTTTATATTTTCATTCTATTTTATAATATCTTATGGGTTTACATTAATGTTATCTTTTTGGTGTAGAATGTGTTTTGGATTTGCACTAATGTAGTCATACGTGTAAAGTGTTTTATAGGTTTACATTAGTGTAAAGTTCTATTTTTTTTTATATATTTTCACTTAATTTTGTAATATCTTCTAGACTTACAATAATATAATCTTTTGGTGTAAAATGATAATATGTGCGATGGTGACAGTGGGTTGCATTTTTAAAGAACGTAAAGACGGATGTCCTGGGTGGTCAAGACGTGCCAGAGATGAGCAAAAATAGCTGCAAAAGCAGTGGGTTGTGAAGATGGTGACCCTAGCACCAGATGGTAGAGATCACCGCTGCTGTTGCATCGCAGAAGTGGCGTCCGTGTCTTGAGGTCCTTCACAAGAAAACTAAACCGGTCAACTTCAATAGAAACATAATAATCGGTAGTAAAACGACGGACACAGATGAGGTTTTTGACAAGTTTAGGTGAGTAAAGGGTGTTTTAAGGACAACAGGTGGGAAGGGTTTGGGTAAGTATTTTGTGCCCTATGCTAAAACCGAAATAGTATCACCATTACATACAATAATATTCTGAGACGTGAAAGAATTAGAAAAGGAATGGAAATTACCTTGTTCATGTGACATAGTGTTGGATGCTCATGTGTCCATGTACTGAGTTAGGTCCGGTTGCTGAAGAGACATGGTGTATAAAGCCTGCTCAATATACGTTGGGGGTTGTAAGCATGATTTGCCTGGTGTGGTCGTGGGCCTAAGATACCAGGGGATTGAGTGGTGTGAGTGTTGGATCAGTTATTCGTTGGGTATGGACATGGGGAGTGGGCCAAGGGAACTGTTGGGTGGTGTGTTGGGTTTGAATGGGAGGCCATTGAAAGGCCCTGTTAAAAAGAGAGGTTGACTATTGTCGACTTTGACTTTTTTTGACTTTCAGTTTTTACATAAAAAGTTTGGTAAGTTGTTTTTATAAGTTTGGTTTTATAACAATAGTGGGCTTGAATATGTTGCATAAGAGTCTTTGCAGGTTGGGCTTGTGGATAACTGTTGGGCTGTTGTGTTTGTGGGTTCGTGGGCTTTCATCATGGGTTTCTAAGAGTTCATTTAAGTTGTTGGATAAAAGCCCCACATTAGTTTTGTTTTCTTCCAATAGCTCAGATTTAATCTTGAGAGATCAATGGTTCAGGTGACACCTCATACGGATCATGGCCAGCTAGTATATAAGCCTTGTTTCTCTCTTTTCTCATTTATTCGAGATTGTTATTCTTTTTCATACAATCATACTCTCTTTCTCTCTGTTTCACCTTCCTGATTGTCCTGTGATCTAGGGTTTCATCTAAGTTTTTTTGTGTACCGAAACCATCTTGGTTTCTGTTCAGTTGGTTGAGTCTTAGGCTGTGAAACGTTGTTCTAGATTGGATTGTTGATTTTGTTAATCATTGAGTTTGTCGTTTAGGTGATAAGAGTATTTTCGTGTATTTTAAGAGTCTGTGTATGTTTTGGGTTTAAACCTTTTGGTTTGGGAATAATAATCGTATTCTTTAGTTTTGATATCATGTTTTTGACAGGCCCAAGTGTAGTAGTATGCTGGGTTCCATGGTGGTTGGTAGGAGAACCGTCCACGACAAAATCCGCGGCCTCAGCCCCGTCAACCAAACCCGTGGCCTCAGCCACGGTTGGAAGAACGGTCTTCAGTGCGGTTTTGGTTGGAAGTGGTGGAGCGGTGGGTGGTGGGTGACAAAGCGGTGGAGGCGGTTTTGGAAGCATGTAGTGCTTGTTCAGCTTTTCGGGTTTCCACCTGTATAAGTTTTGAACGGGCGGTGTAAAAGGTATGGAGGGGTTCGTGTTGTTGTAGAATGGTGGTGATGCCTTCATATTGTTCAGTCAACCCAACAACCAATTGTAAGACTAACCGGTCATTATCGACAGGAGCATTGATATTGGCCAATTGATCGGCCAACACCTTCAGTTCTTGACAATAGGCAGAGACGTTCGAGAAACCGTCCAACCTGGCACTATATGGCACCTCGTACTGTTATTTTTGAAGATTTACCACGAAATTCCACGAGAAAGGTACAAAAGTTTGTGCTGAGAAAGAAGGCTGAAGCTTTGGGTAGTTTAACTTGAAATTGAATAGCTATGGTTTGTGAATATTTGGCACAAGGGTTGATTACATAAATAATCGTGCTAGTATTATCTATTTGTTTTAATAATAATCATCACCTCACTTGTAATAGTTTGCGAAACTCGGCTTGAATTATCATATTGTATTTTGAATGTTGCCAAATGTTTATTGATACATTCTTACGAAATAGTTGAGGCCGAGGGAAAGGATACTCTACGAGGACATTGTTCGTTATCAATCCGGCACTCGTATTAAAATATAAATAAAAATTGAAAAATAAAACCAAAAGAAAAGTAGACGACACAACGTTAAACCAGTATGCACCTGAAACGTAAAAAAAAAAAAAAAAACTAAATCGTCTAGATCCACGAGTTGCGGCGGAGTTGTTAAATGGGAAAAAATAGGCATAAAAACATTGAACCACACACGCTCGTTGCGGCATGTTAACTAATAGAATTTAGACAGAAATGTATAACGAAAAATTTGTAAATGATAAAAGGTATATGGAATCAAAATTGAAAGTGAAAAAAATATCAGGTAAAATTATAAAAAGCATAAAAGCATGGGGTTAAGAGTAAAAATTAAACACAAACCAAACATAAGAGTACTAACCCTTAATGCAAATATCACTTGCCATACCTGAAGTACAACACGACACAAACAACTTGCAAATTACAGTTACATAAATGTTGAACACACCGTTCGGAACGTATACACTAAAACATGTCACACCGATTTAATTAATGGACTAAGTTGTATTGGATTGGTTGTTCCCTTGGATGTTTATCAAATATTTAGTAACTAATCACTGAATTAATTCATCAAAAACGGACTAATTCATTTTGTAAGGTATATGCCTTTTAGAAAAGAAGTTTTGGGTTCAAATCTGACTGAGGGGAGAATTTTGTAATATTATTGGGTATAAACTATAGTAGAGTAACATTTTCCATTACAAAAAATAATCAATTCTTCTCTTTTTTTTTTAACTTATATATCAGAATTTATTTTTTACTTGTGTGTCTTAGTAACGACGAGAAAGGTATATTATTTTGGTACTTTCTATCAGTGGCGAATCCAACAATTTTTTTTACTGGGTTCACTATTTCAGTCTACGTTTTATATATATGGAGTTTTAACTGGGTTGGGTTACCAAAATATTTTTATCGGGTCGGGTCTTTGTAAAACCCATAGTGGTTTTCATGGTTTTGAAGATGATTTCAATTTCAATCTTTTTGTAATGACTAAAAAAATAAAATTTACGATACAATATATATATATATATATATATATATATATATGTATATATAGGTAAAGTATATGGAGGAAACCCTCCTTATTTGGTAAACTCTGGAAACTCTGACTTCCCAACATTTTTTTTTTTTAAAAAAAAATAGGGTATGTAATATACATTTTTTTAAGCATTTCAAGCCAAAAAAATCGAAAAAGCGCCGAACGGTTTTTTTTTTAAAAAATAAAAAACGTCTACTGTTTACATATAGTTAACACATTGTTAACACCTGTTATTAGCGCTTAACATGTGTTAGTCAAAATTTTATTTATTTTTTTTAAAAAAAAGTACTCGGCGCTTTTTTAATTTTTTTGGCCCAAAATGCTTAAAATCATGTATATTACTTGCCCTAGTTTTTTCAAAAAAAAAAATATTGGGAAGTCAGAGTTTCCAGAGTTTACCAAATAAGGAGGGTTTTCTCTATAACCATTCCCTGTATATATATATATATGTATATATATATATATATATGTATATGGGTTAGGGGGAAAGGTAAAAAAGAAACCCCCTAAAATGAGAAAACAATGGAAACCTAACTAGTGGTTCTAATTAATCCACCTCACTATGTTTTATTTGGGAGGGAAAGGGTATATTAGACATTTGCTTTGGTTGCTTTTTCAATGTTTATGACACCTGGTGCATACTAAAGTCTAGATCATAATTATTTACTTTCCCCATACACCTTCCCACCCTTTCCACTCTCAATTACCCACACCAAATACAGATGTCTTCTTCTCGAGGGTCTTCTTCCTCTCATTAACTTCCCTGAAACCTCAATAAGTTCACTTAAAGTTCTTCCTGCCTCATTAACTCTTTCATGCGATGGAATCGAATCCTCAAATCAAGCCACATTCAATGATCTTGGATTCCGTGAATAACCATGCATCGTCTGATTTTGTATCAGAAACAGAGGATGATAGTGGTGATACTGGATCTCAAGGTTTTTATATGATTTTTTTAACGCCGGTCATATAATATTTCCTACTTTGTTTATAGCACTGCTCATGATCATAGGGTTTGGAGCAGGTTTTTATATAGTTTAGAAAGTAGCATTTTTTTGTTTGTTCATGTTTATAGTGTTTCTCATAGTTATACTGATTTAGTTTTAGTTTTTTTAAAGTTTCCAAATTTTGTTGTTAACAGGGTTATATAGTGTTAGGATGTTTTTTAATGGTTTTACTACTATCTAAGGTTTTTAGTTATTTTGTTTTAGGTTTGTGTTGTAATGTTTTATATTTTTTTTGCTGTTTTCAGGCCTTAATTTTGGTTTCTCAGCTGGGTCTTCATCTTTGTTGAGGAATGTTGATGGAGGGGATCCTGTTGATGGAAATGAAATAGGAGGGAATGAAGAGATATATGTAGGTGTTGAGTCTGGTAAGAAACTTTTGCCCAACATTGACTTTACTATCATGCATCTTTGTGTTTGTCATAGTAGTGTGTGGTGAAAGCTATTTTTTGGCCAAAGCAGAAATTTGTTACATGTGTTACATAGAAACTGTTTTGGTGTACCAACTTTTTTTCTTGAATATATATTTTTATAGCCTTTTTTGTGTCTTATATGTTTTATGTACAACATGCTTTCTGTTAAAGAATACACTTATAACGTATGTAACACATAAGGGGATTATAAATATAGAAATATAACCTGTTTTTAATTTAACAGGTGAAAACCAAGACATTGAGCCGTACTATGTTATTGCAACCCCGAACGGCACCCAATTCTGGATCCCCAATGTTAGCCCCCGGTATTTGCCTGCTATTGGTCAGGTTTTCCCGACGTTTGAGGCTGCAATGTCCATGTACAAAGAATATGCTAAGCAGGCCGGTTTTTCCGTTAAGAAGGGACAAACCAAGGTCTGGAATGGGGAACCGACACACAAGTACATGCGTTGTTGCAAATATGGTAAACCTCAGTTTAACAAAACCTTTGACACCTTAGTTGAAACTTCTGTTAAACCCCGTAAAACTTCGTTCAGCCTTTCCAATTGCCAAGCGCATGTGTTAGTGTCAATCACTTGTGGAGGTTCGTTGTTTAAAGTCATTCGTTTTAACGATGTTCACAACCATCAGCTGTGTGATAAAGATAACATTGACCTTAGTAAGATTTCTCGTAAACTTTCTTTCTCAACTAAACAATTCATTCATAACATGTCTCTTAACCGAGTTGGACCTGCGAAAGCTCATCGTTACTTAGTGTCTCTTAAAGGTGGTCACCACAATGTGCATGGAACTGCTTCTGATTTCAAGAACTTTAGTAAGGAGCTTCGAATTTTTATTGGCGAGAGGGACTCGTCTTTATTCCTTGACCGCCTGCGTGATCGGTTTGAAAACTTGCCAGAATTTTTTTATGACTTTGTTGTTCGCGATGGTAAACTGCATTCTGTTTTTTGGGCGGATGAAATTTCAAAATTGAACTACAAGGCCTTCGGTGATGTTGTGTCGTTCGATGCAACATACAACACAAACAAGTAAGTTACCTTAACGTGCGTTACAGGTTTTATGTGTTTGCATTTTTTACTGCTTAACATACGTAAATAACATGTGGCTGTTCATTTAACGTGTAGGTACAACATGGTTTTTGTCCCTTTCACCGGTGTGGACCACCACAAGCAGTGTGTGACTTTTGGTGCAGGATTGATAATTAATGAGACCATAGATTCCTACGTTTGGTTGCTTGAATGTTTTTTAAAAGCTCATGGTTCACAGCCCAGGCTAGTGTTGACTGACCAAGACCCGTCGATGATGCAGGCTGTACCAAAAGTGTTCAGTGAGGCTCGCCACAGGCTATGTATGTGGCATATAATGAAAAAACTACCCATCAAGGTAATGTTATGTATGCAACTACTTAAGTGTTTTATGTTAAAGATGTCTTACATTGATTTTATGCTTCTGCACCTAGGTTGGTGCTGATATTTTATCCAACACTGAATTCCGGTCCTGCATTCACAAATTGGTGTGGAACATTTTCATAAAACCTTCAACATTTGAGAGTCGATGGAATGCGCTGCTAGAGACATTTGGGATTCAGGAAAACCAGTGGTTGAGCGATATGTTTGCAATCAAAGAACTGTGGGTGCCGGCGTACTTTAGGGAGATTCCAATGTCATGTTTGATGAAAACAACATCCAGAAGTGAGAGTTCAAACAGTTCATTCAAGGTCAATTCCACTAGTGCCCACACACTTGTTCAGTTCATGTTATGTTTTGAATCCCGTCTTGATAGCCAACGTTACCGTCAGCGTGTTGCCGAGTACAAAACATCATCAACGGTTTTTTATGGGTCTACGGACTTTCCCATTGAGCAGCATGCGTTTACCTTGTACACCAATACTGTGTTCCAGGAAGTTAAGAAGGAGATTATGAAGGGGAAGTTTTCATGCTACATCTCCAATGTTGATGAAAAGGACAACATGCCTACCGTCTTTTCAGTCACCCAACTTGACAAGCGTCGTGATGTTACTAATGTTTACCAGGTAGCCATTTATGTTATTGTTAGAAACTACTGATTTGATTCTTATAAATGTTTTAAAAATTTATGTTACTTGTGTAACAAGTTAGTTGTACCACACCAGTTCAGGCTATTGGTCTTTTAATAAGTTGAACTTTCAACCTTTTTGTCTTTTAGGGGTTTCTGTTAAAAAATCCCCTTGCTACATGTGTAACAAGTTACTTTGTACCACAGCAGTGATGCTTATTGAAACAGGCCTTGCAGTGTAGCCAATGTGATTTAGGCTGAATATTAATCTTAGACATAATAAACCCTCTTGTTACATATGTAACAATTTAATTGCACCAAACACCATATCTGGAATTTGATTGTTTTGTACTTCTGGTTATTTAGTTTTTCTCTGTCAAAAATCCCTAAATTTTATTAGAACTGTTAGAAAGTTTGCTACATGTGTAACAAGTTAGCTGTGCCAATATACTTTTGTCAGAGTACAGGCCTTGCAGTGTAGCCAACGTGATTTAGGCTGAATATTAATCTTAGACATATTAAACCCTCTTGTTACATATGTATCAATTTAATTGTACCAAACACCATATATGGAATTAAATTGTTTTGTACTTCTGGTTATTTAGTTTTTCTCTGTCAAAATTCCCTAAAGTTTATTAGAACTGTTTTCATGACTTTTGTCAGAGTACAGTATGTGCATGACTTTGGACTACACAGCTGTTTATAATTATGTTCCTTTAATACTTGTTGCAAACATAGGTCTTACCATTTCTAGCATCAATTATGCAGGTGCGGTTTGATAGCATTGATTCAACGGCTGAATGCTCATGCCGATGTTTTACACGTCTCGGCTACCTTTGCCGCCATGTTTTTGCAGTTTACATTATTAAGAAAGTTGACCGCATCCCGCAGCAATATGTGGTCGAAAGGTGGTTACATGATATTTTACCCAAGAGAGTGTTCTCCATTTCTGGACGTTACGGTGTTGACACTCATCCAGGTTCGCTGTTGAGGAATGAGGTACTTGAACTTGTAACTGAATGTGTAGATGTTGCCAGAACTGATGAAACTGCCCTGGCGGACTTAGTTGAACAGCTCAAATCTATCAAGCTGCACTTGTTATCCAGGGAACCAATTTCTGTTATTCCGGACCAACCGTCTCCAACCGACGTGGAAGAAATTATTGGCCAATCGGCCGATACTGAAACTGTGGTTGCCAATCCTGATGTGGCACGCAACAAGGGTTGTGGGAAAACTCGAAGAATATCTGGAGCTGGTGAGAAGGGCAACCCAAAGCGTCCGAAAATGCCTAAGGCCCCACGCCTATGCAACAACTGCCACCAATATGTCACGGATCATGATGCAAGGAATTGTGAGAAGGTTGCTGCGATGAAAAGGGCCAAGGAGGAGGCGGCACAAGCCCGGAAAGCCTAGTTAGGTTTATGGTAATTAATGGGGCAGCACTACTATCCCTGCTTTTTGAACCATGTTGGACACTGGTAACAGTTAGAAGCACATGCAGTCCCTTTTTGTTGTTACGTGTGTAACATGGTTGTCACATTTTGGTGTGTTTGTTGTTCCCCAGCTACTTCTATTTTTATTTGGTAGAATTACTTTTTATGTATAATCTTCACCCACTAGACATGCTTTTTTGTGTTTTGTAATATATAATGTGGTGTGTTTTAGGATCTATGTTCTGTCTTATAAGTAGTTGGTAACAGGGGCCGCATTGGTAACATACGCAACAAAAAGGTAGCTGGGCCAATGTGATTATTATATTAGATCCCCTATATTACATATCATTTATTACCATAGGGCCCATGGACAGAAAGAAAGCATGGGTATGTGTTGTAGTTTTGGTACGGAAGACCTAGGGAACTACCAAAATCTAATAAAATATGTACTTCACAAAGTAATAAATGAAGAGAATAAAATATAAAATCATGATGCACTCCCTAGCACCCAAAAATATTTATGACATGTTGATTTGACATAAAGCAAAATCTACCACTATAGCATTAAACCCAAATTAAATTATCACCAACCACCCAACCACCCATCCTTGAACATAGTTTATATACCTCATTTTGGTAAAATAGAAATCATTGTTCCATCCCATAATAATAGTCTTCCTAACTTACCAAAAGAAACACTTTCTGCAAATGGAAAGCCCTTCAAAACCTCATGCAGCCAAGCGCCAGAAGACAAAAAGCGAAGAGGAGGTCACTTCAAAAGTAACTGATTTTTGGGCGTTACTGGAGCGTACTGAACACCAAGCCATTCATTCCTGGAATGATGTTAATGATCCCAACGAGAGCAAAGTACCGAAAAAAGGTGTCGAAACTCTAATGATGCAAGATGGTAATAGTACACCGGCGTCGTCGGGCGATGCACAGATGGAAGTTGACGGAGGGGTGTCAGTTGGCACTGCGTACTCGGTAACCAAAGAGCCTGTATCAATATCGGCTGTTGCATGTCCAGGTGTTGAGTATGATCACGAGTATTGTGGTTGTCCATTGTGTCCAAATTCCCCAAATACCCTCGCCAGGTGGGCAAGTTACAACCCTTGGGAAGACGAGGACAGTGAAATGTCGGAGCTGAGCTTGGAAGCGCAGTATGGAAAATTCTCGCCATAATGGCTGCAACTTACGATGGTTATGCTTTTGTTGATTAACCTTTTTTTGCTGGGTAGTCGTACCTTTGTTATGTGTTATTGTCTAAGTCTTAACCTTATTAAGGACTGTCTATGTAGTTTTTTATTATCATGTGTTTGCTTAAGACTAGTGTGGTATGTCACAGTCTGATTATGTAGCTATCTGTTATGTATGTAACAGATTTGTTAAGTAGTAAAATAACATATTAACCCCTATGCTTTAACAATTGTCATGTACCCATTTTTAAACCTGTTTGTCTTTTAGGGTTATTTGTTAAAAACATTGTGCTACATGTGTAACAACATAGTTGTGCCACACCAATCAGGGATATTGAACATCCCTTTGTGGTGTTTCCAATGTGATTGGGGGTGAATATTATTCCGAGACATAAAAAACCCTCATGTTACATGTGTAACAGGTTAATTTTCAATCAGTTTGCCATTTATTAAATAGTAAAATAACACATTTGAGCCCCCATACTCTATGTATGTAACACACCAAAAATTCAGCTTTCCTTTTTAAGACTAACATGGTATGTCACACTCTAACCAGGTAGCTATCTGTTATGTACGTAACAGATTTATTAAATAGTAAAATAACACATTTGAGCCCCCTATACTTTAACACTTGTCCTGTACCCATTTTGCAACTTGTTTGTCTTTTAGGGTTTTCTGTTCAAAACCTTATGCTACATGTGTAACAGGTCAGTTGTGCCCCACAAATCAGGGGTATTGAACAGTCCTTGTTGTGTAGCCAAGGTACTTGCTGGTGAATATTAATCCTAGACATAAGAAACCCTCATGTTACATGTGTAACAAGTTGATTTCACCGAACACCATATTTGGTATTTGATCGGTTGGTACTTCTGGTTATATAGCTTTTGTATGTCAAAATTCCCTGATGTTTCCTATAACTCTTAAAAATATTGCTAAATGTGTAAGAAGTTCTTTGTGTAAATCTATTTTTCTGTCAGTGTACAGTATGTGCATGACTTTGGATTACAGAGCCCTTATAATTATGCACTTTTAATACTTGTTGCATTCCATATCAGTTACCATTTCTTTCATAAAAAAACATCTTACCTTTCTAAGACTAGTATGGTATGTCAAGGAACACCCTAACCATGTAGGCACCTGTTATGTATGTAACAGATTTGTTAAGTAGTCAAATAACATATTAACCCTCTCTTAATCAATTAACCTATAACTCAATATCCATAACACTCAGATTACCGTACCACCTAACCACGTAAGATGCTGTTATGTATGTAACAGACTTGCTGACAACACTTTTACATACGTAACAGAATACTATTATAATCAAAGACAGTTAGTTGTTCAACAAGTGACCATACTAGTTAAGTTATCTTACAGAACCCAGCAGTATGTTAGGTGTATTATCACCCAAAAAACAGTTTTAAACACTACATAATTGTCATACACAGTTAAACAACCCCCCCTTCACGAACGTTCCTCCTTACTTCAAATGTGCCCTAGCTTCCACCTCACCCTTCTTTGTGTTAACCGGTGAACGCAAAATATGCGCTGTGTACTTCGAACGTAGCTTGTTGATCTCGCCTTCTTTAGTGCGCCAATGCTTACTGAAATGGCATTCAAACGGTACATGAAGCCCCATGAATCTCTCCATGTGTCTCATTAGGAAGACCCCACAATCTGTGGCATTACCAGCCGTTCCCCACTCTACATCCAACCTATGTATCTCCGCCCCTCCGATCTTTCCCGCCTTCGGATGGTTGATGCTTTTAAGGAACTCCACAAACATGTGCTTCTGCAATTATCATGGATCATGAAACCCAAAAACAAATCATCACGAAATAAACATTTGATTTTAAATGACCAATGTTTTACGTTTTTCAGAAGTGATTAAAACAACTTACATATTTGTGCACAGTATCCTTTTTGTGGAAGTCAGCATGATCCTTGCATGTTCGCCTCCCTCGTTTTTTGTCATTATCAATCAGCATTATGGCGATATTCTTTAGCTCAAAGACCAATAAGTAGTAGTGGGCCCTTTCAAGGATTGGGAAAAAGACGATATCATATCGTTTGAAGTCACGGTTGGTCTCATAGGCCGGCACTGCGGCAGACATCGCGTTTGAAAACCGCGAAGCTCGATGGATCGGATCACACTTGGTATCATTAAGCATCCATGGAACCTATTTTTTTTTTTAGAAAAAAAAAATCAATACCAGTTTTCATAACATACGTAAACCGATGTTGTCTTTTTAAATAACTTACCACTGCGGTTGTGCTTACAAACAAATGAAGAGGGGCCCCGTCCGATTTTAACCTCTCCTCGTAGTTTAAAACATCCACCCAACAGTCAATGATCACATCCATCACCTGCTTCCCCGGCTTCAAAGTTTTGATCATGCTACGTGTGGCTTCCACGTCACATAAACTTTTGAACAACACCTCACTGTACGCATGTTAACCAAGATAAATTTTTTGAAGCAGTCTTATAAGTTTAAACATTGGTCATGGTCTTACTTGGCAAGTGCGTTATCTATTTCATCATCGGGTATGTCTACATTTTCCACCGGTTCTCCATGCTCTATGCTGAAAAAAATAGAAAACAAAATGCTCCCAGTTACACATGTTACAGCAGTTCATGAACTTATTACCACATGCATTGTTCATGTTACTTACCGATTACTTATGGCTACCCTCCTTCTTTCCTCAGAACCACACAACATATTCAACGGATCCTCGTCCTTGTAAACAAAGTTCCACACAGCATCATCATCCTTCGTCACCCCCTCTCCCAAATTTACCCCCCTTATGTGAAAAGGTGACTTATGAACGTATGTCACATTCCTTTCACGTAGTGGGTTTCTCTTGGTTGCATCCATCTTGGCGATCATTTCTTGACGCATCGCCAAGGTCATGTTGTCGTCATCTTCTTGCACATTTCCACTAGGGCCATACTCATTGTAAATCTGAGTCTGTGCGTCATATGAACTCACAGGTTGCACCAACGGATACACCATTGATGCGACAATGTCCTGGCAAACTGTCTTTTCATTTGGAGCCACACCGCCACCATCTGTAACGTACGTCACAACTTTCATTAGCTGACTTATCCGATCCAGCAGTTCAACATTGTTAAGATATAGAGTTGATACCTGATTCACCTGGTTGGTCCTTCAAACCAGGTTCCATTGTCTGAGACATTGTGACAGATCCTGTAAGATAAGCATTAAAAACTGTTAAAAACACAGAGCATCTATATAACATTTCTATATTTTTTTATTTTTAAGAAGTCAATTCACACCTGACCCCCCCTGATCTGTTGGTTCTGCCTGTGTTAAGCCAAAGCTAAAACTTGGCGCATCGTTGCTATCCGGTGTCGACATAGATGGAATAATCCAGGAGATTCCTGCAAATGTGTTACCCCAAATAATATGTGGACTTTTTTGTGGATTACAGACTTATTTCAATTTGGTTTTTTTTGCATACCTGCTTGTGTATCTTCCCCCGGCTCAGCAACTTGCTTGCCCCTATCACTAGTTTCTGCCGTGTCTGGCTGTACTTCTGTAGGACATTTTCGCACAAGCCCACTTATCACACATCCAAATCAGCTATCCATGTACTTATAAATATTACAATATCATACCTGACTCTTTGTTACTCGTTGTGTGCACATCTGCTTCGCTTGTTGAAATTTTTTCATCGCCTGGAATACAACGTTTTAAAACACATGATTAATATGTTTGGCGATGCGTTCTACCTGCCTTTAGTCGTGGATATATATGGTTTTTATAACAATACCTGTTTTCTCCTCTTGCAGTTGTTCATCTGTTTTTGTGTCTCCCACCTTCACACTTGAGTCATCTTTGTTGTCTTCACCAGTAGCTTCATGTGATGGAGTGCCGCCTGAGGAGACTGTGTAACATACGTCACCAGATAACAATCATAAAACAGATGTATACCTTAGCAAATTTATAACAGTCAACCGACATACCTATTGGTTCACTTTGTGTTGCTGCCTGTGTTTGTGTGGTCAGAACCTCCTGTTCAATTTCATTGTTTGGTGCATCCAGTTCTGGAACAACAATATTATTCCGTGCTTAAAGTTAATTAACATTTAACAGCTAGTTAATTTTCAGTTTGTTGTTTATTACGATTTTACACGTGTATAAAAAAGAATTCATTATTTACCTAATTCGGCCTCTTGTGTTGCACCCAAGGTTTGTGTGCTCACCAATTCCTCTTCATTGCAAGTGGGAAACACATCACCTAACACATTTTCAGCAATTTGTCTGCTGGCATCGACATCTGTAACATATCATAACATTACAATCTTAACAAATTCTCCCCACCCGCTGACCTATGCGTATGTAACCGAACCTACCCTAGCTATATTTTACTTACCTTCTTTTTCTAGTCCCCCTGATTGTCCTGCTACATCCTGTTCATTTTGCACGTCTTCACTAACCTCAGAAAATTTGTTGGTTAAATTCCTGGCAAGATCTTCATCTCCTGTTACGTATGTTAAATATATAAACAGTCACACACAATGCTTCCTAATGAATGGAATGTGCATAGTGTTAAATACATAAACAGTTAAACATAATGTTCCTAATGTGTGTAACACATGTAGCACCTGTTTTGGAACCATCATTTTTCTGCTTTGCACTGTCATGCAGATTCTTCCTGTATTGGCTTAGAATCGGACTTTCCAATGCCCCTGCCTCATCCAGCGTGCCACCAACGCTTTTCTTTTTTGATCGTGTGATTGGGGACTTGTTTAGCGGCGAATCACCCAAACTCAACACATCATCCTCGACTGCTTTTCCTTTGTTGCTTTGTTCAGCCTTATCTGCTAAATTTTCGATATAGACGTTCAATGGATTTATATTTAACAAAATTTGGTATTGTGCTTAAACATCAAACTGGCAGTTAGCAATGGTGGTACATTTACCTATGGCAGCTATAACAGAGGAGATTTCTCCATCAGCATTTACACGCGCAACAGCTCCGACCTCACTCGCCTTCCCCATGTCTTTAATGAACTCATCATACCTAGCCTTGACAGCAACAACTTCCTTTCTACCTGGATAGTCCTCATCTAACTTGCAGATGGCCGATTCAACCCTCTTTCTCGTTCTAATCAAAACATCGACGAGATCCCCCACACTTGCTACCCTTTCCTGTTTGGTAATTTATTGTTAGCATGCCAAAAATATGTAATATGGGGAATACATGAACCGTTATGTTGTAGTACATAATTTTTTACCAACCTTGATGCTTGGCTCATCTATTCCAAGCTTCACACCCTCGTACGAAGTTAACGGCTTCAAAGTACCCCTTCCGAAACCCCCTTCTTTTATCTCAATCCTTTCCCTGTCTCTTAACCTTTGGAATGTCCAGAAACTCATAGGAACCACCGAAGAATCAACATCAACACCTTTGCATTTAAAACTATCCACGTACAAAAGCTGCAAAATAGATGTTGTATACATGATTAGTATCAAGAAAACAAATACGGTCAGTAGTACCTAAGTGAATATGTAACATACGTAAAATATTAACTTACTGTCAAAAAGGTTAGCGGCCCTGTAAAAGGTGGATCCAAACTGTCTCGCCTCCAACCAACTTTACAACTCCTAAGCACCTCCACTACTAACTCACACCAATCAAGTCCAGCAAAATCCAAATCATCCGTCAGATAGTCTAGTATGTTGTCCTTCAAACTGCCTTGTTTGTGGCAATCAACCATGATAGTATAGAAGCACATTATAAAATCCATTCGGAAATTGAAGTCATCCTCACCATTGGACTCTTTCTCAATCATATCAACCATTTGTTTTGGAGATATAAATCTGCTCGGCGGGTACCTCTTTTTCCATTTAGCTATCCCTTCATCATGTTCGTCCCTACTCTCTAGCGCATTGAAAGACACTCCTCCAATTGGAATACCGAGTATCTTGTGTACGACTTCAGCGTCAATGCTAAGAGTTGCAGACGGCAAGGTCAACTCCAAACTATCTGGGTCCAAGTTATCCACAACATAATGCCCTAACTTTGCTCGTATCCCATCCATTTTTATACCCAGCAGCCGACCAAAACCCATTTCCTTAACCGCCAGTCGTTGTTCGTCGCTTAGGGCATTTATGCACCTTGTAAACTGTGTTGGTGATGACCTAGTACGTATTCCCAGCCACTCGTTCAACTTCGACCTTTTCCGCTGCTTACGAGGCTTCATGCTATCGTTCGACGACTTCTCTGCCCTCTTACGTTTGTTTGCCTTCTTTGGTTTGGCATTTTTGGCCCTTGGTTTTTCAGGTGAAATCTGCAACGCTCGTGCTTTTGATCTGGTCATCCTAACTGGTGAGCTCGAGGACACATCATAGACATGCATGACTTCTTCACCTGTTACACATGTAACCATCTTAGGTGTTAACTGTTTAGTCACTATAGCAATGTAAATATCAATAACTGATCCACCTTTCTTTGTTTTTCTTTGAACTTCTCCAGATGCTATATTCTTGTTTGCTTCTACAAAACATAAGAAATCAGGAGATATGGCTGAACGCCATCACATAAAACTGATTTACATACGTAACGGGCACAGAATCGAAAACATATCTTATCACATACCTTTATTTTTCGCTGCCTGTCGAAGGCGACGGTTAGAAAAGAACGACGGCTTCTCTGCTTGACACAAAACACAACAATTCGCAAATTAAGGCATAGTAATATACTTGACATGGATTTAAAATATATTTTCAATACTGACCCTTACCCTTACGTGGCTTCACGCTTGATTCATCATCCTCACTTTTTCCAGTCCCGGAAAACTCAGCATCACTATCATCAGACACTTCAACTGATGTTTCTCCACCCTCCTCGTCATCTGTAGTTTTCTCCCTAGACGGCCCTGGATCATCATTCGGACAATGTTTGACGACTTTTTTACACCGTCTTTTTAAATTGACAAGCGGTGTGTCCGAATCATACTCTAATAACAGAACAGTTAAGAAAACATAATTACATTCTAAACAACATATCATCATTAATACAGGATTACCACAAACACAAATAGAAGCACAGCAGCATATAAATGAAAATATCCTCAATCATTAATATCCATAACATATGTAATACTTACCTAATTGACGCTTTACTTCTTTCGGGTCAGTGGTTTTTTTTGTAGTTCGTTTACCACGTCTTTTTGATTTTGAATCATCAGACAAAATGATCACTGTCCTTTTCTTCCTGTTTCAAACAAAGTATCAAGGTATTCAGGCCATATGTCCATTTTTCAACACGAGTATGTCATATTCACAAGGCCCCCATTCACAAGATACCCCACCCTATAATTATTCATAGTCTAATAAACAATTTCCAGAACCCCCATTTCAGGGCATATCAACTATTCCAAATTCAAAAACTTCGATACCAGTAATTTACACCACCAGACTCGAGAACCATCAAAACTTTTTCACAGTGAATAACAATGGTAATCAAAAACATTAAACCCATACCTTTTTGAAGTTTTCTTCGAACCTAACCGTCGAGCAAACGACGATAGGCTCCCCATGAACGATGCCATCCTTTCGTTGATGTTTGATCAGTAATTGTTTTTTTGGTTTCTTCAAATAATCTTCTTTGTTGATGAACAACCACTCTCGATGGACTGTTAGAGAGAACAGGGGTTGGGGGGATTTTTGAAATTTGGAGGTTTGTAAATGCAATAAAAGAGAGAGGGAGATCTTATTGATAGAGAGAGGGATGATGTGACGGTTTCTGCAACCATGCAGTAACCAACAGAGTTTGATGGTCAATTACTACAATACCCTTATTAATGCCTCTCTCCTCCTTTAATGTACTTTATTGCATTTTAATATAGAGATTAAATCTAGACCCTCCATCAATTTTAATCAATGGCCACAAATAAGTTTACATGGTTTTCTCATTTTAGAGGGTTTTTATTATAACCCTCCCCTATGGGTTAGTACGTGTGATTGTAAAATTTACGATTGTAAAATGTTATCCTTTTTAGGTGGTTGGTTACATGGTTTTCTAAAAGAAAATAAAATTTACGATCATCCATTTTCATTAAGTGGTTGGTTACATGGTTTTCTTGATTGTAAAACGTGATTCTTTTTAGGACCTTTAAATTAATAACAAGGGAGCATCCATAATTGAAAATGCATTAATTGTGGGTTGCAAGCTATAAACTTTATAATCAAGAAACAACGCATTTGAATTCTAGCATCTGTTCAAAATTTGGAGTTCATTAAATTCACAAATAATGTAAAATCAAAAATAAAATAAACTAAACAGATATGTACTAGTAGGAGCAATAAAACTATAAAAGTGAGGGTGGGGGCTTTTACGTAAGGTAAAAAGTTTTACTAAAATTAGATGAGGAAGAGGATCGAACCAAGTACCTCATGTTTAGAAGTGGGAGGGATTAACCAGTTGAGACTTGAGCCTTGCATCATCTTTGCTATGGGTTCATCCATAAATTATCTATAGGTTCAGACCTTATTTTTTATATTGCATCTCTACTAAAAATCCAAAACCGAGTGAGTTCATGTGAACCTGGAGCTCTATACTTAGATCCGCCCCTGCTTTCTACTTGTGATCAACAAGGCCCTATTTGGTTGCACGCTTAATGATCATATATGGTCAAGGAAATTTAGTTAAGATAATATCAACTTTCTTTTTAAAGGTATGTAAAAATAAGTTATACTTTTTTTTTTTTTTTTTTTATCAAAAATCAAATATTAAATAAAATTTGAGGTAAACTAGTCCAAAGTCATATATATGTTCAAGTCTCAACCATTCAGAACTTATAAATTGTTAATTTTACATTTTTCTATTATTGTATTTAAAATACATTAATTAGAACAAACTTAGTAAAGGAAATGTTGATAGGTTAACCGATCTCTATGGTTTCGTCGTCTCGATAAGGACTAACAAACTTACGAATATTGATTGTCACTTAACTCACTCATGATCACGTTCCGTTTTATAACTTATAAAATAAATTAAGTAAATACATACGAATATACCAACTAATCCATATTTTATGTTTTTATTTTGAGATTGATGTAGCATTAGTTTATTAGTTTCAACTCATGGCAACAACTAGGCGATCCAAGATTCTCTCATTTGTCAACGCAACTGCACGCCGACCACCATTTGTTACCTGTAAATTATCACACACACACCTGCCTTTTTATTATAAAAGCTTTAAACAGTTGAGCCCTCAACTCATACACTGATAGCTGATCGATCTAGAATTAAGGAGCTTATGAAAATGTCTTCATTATCTTCACACAAGGCTTTCACCATTGTAGCTATTCTGTTTCTGTTATTATCAACTGGTAAGTTTATAAATTTATCAAAGTTGTTTTGTTTCGAATGAGTTATATAAATAGTAAGATACTGTGCCTTTATTGCTGTATGTTTACGATTGCAATCGTATTATAGGATTTAGTAGAAAATTAATGCGATCTACGACAAATGGTGATGGTTTTGCATCTCCTCCATCTCCCTTTGAGGTAATGATTTTAGTTTTTATCACATTTTTCTTTAATTTTTCTGATAGATTGCAATTGTTTCCACTTTTATGTAATGTGTTTTAGAGAGAAAACTATATATGTAACACTAAAATCACAAAAAGAAAAATACGTTTAGACTAACATACGTAAGATATAAATAAGTTTCATGAAGGTAAAGTTGGCATTTTGTTATATTTTTATATTATTATATTATTATATATAATGGACCAAAAGTGTATAATAATCTACAGGAAATCGGAGGAAAATTGAGGGAGATGATAGAGTTGGATTATGATGACGCAGGTCCAAACACCAACCGATCTGGAGTTCTTCTTCCTACTCCTGAACCTGAAGCACCTGCTCCTCAACCCTAATTTTTCTGTTTTATACCCTTTTATTAATAAAACTTTTTTTCTGTCTTAATTTGATTGTTGATCTTAGTATATCCACATACAACTTGAGTTTCAAATGTTCAATAAAATTTGTTTAGTACGTCAAATGGTCGTTATTGTGTGTCAAAATATGGTAAACAAACAAGAACTAACTTCTTTTATTACTTAAACAAAACTAAGAAAGAGCAGATTACACAATCAAAACTCTAGAATCTCTCAGAAGATCATTGACAGATGATCTTTACAAACAAATACTCTCACACTCACTATGAGATCATTGACAGATGATCTCAACAACTAAGGACTTAAGAACAATGATCATTAACAGATGATCAGACCTAGAAACCCTAATGAATCAGAGAGAATATCAAAGAGAAATAACAAGACTCGTGCTAAAGACTGGTAACGATGCACGAGGAGTTCTTTATATAGATGTCAGGAAGGCTCGGAAACAAACACAACCGAGCCAACCTCAGCCATTGATCATAAAGAAACAAACACACCAGAATATGATCTTGATCGTTAAAATAGTCCACGCTGGCAATCCGTGTGAGCAATGGAACCGAGCCACTAGCTATGTAGTCCAGCTGGGCTAATGGGCCCTTAGCTGGACTTTTATTCTTCTGGACTCCTTAATAGGATCAGCATGCAAGGACGGCCCATCTCCACAAGAGCCCATGCTCCAAGCCCAATCTCTAATCTGCAACAGCTATCCATCACGAACAATATCACCAGATCACCAGTTCGAATCTTAGCAGCATCATCTCAACATATTTATAACAAAACACAAATAAAACCTAAGTTAGAATAGTTATAAGTAAAAATATAAAAGTGAAAATAATATGAGTATAAGTAATATGAATATTTTCAACACCCCTCCTCACTTTTATGCCCAAACATATCCAACATATTCAACCATGAACAAATTTGTTCATGCTGAGAAATCCCAAGACCTTTTGTAAAAATATCTGAAATTTGTTTCTCAGTTGAAATTTTTATAGTTTGAACACTACCTTTACTTATTTGATCTCTTAGGAAATATAGATCTATTTCAAAATGTTTGGTTTTGTTATAAAAGACGGGGTTTGCAGCAATTGCAATTGCAGCAGAATTATCTCCATATAATTTAACAGGAAGACTAACCTTGACATTGAGTTCACTTAGCAGATTAATGAGCCACATTATTTCACATGTTGCAGTGCACAATGATCGGTACTCGGCTTCAGCCGTAGACCGTGCTATTGTCGACTGCTTCTTACTTTTCCAAGCAACTAACGAGTTCCCTAAGAAAATACAATATCCAGTAACTGATTTCCTGGTTTCCACACATTTTGCCCAATCTGAGTCAGCATAACCACTAAGGTTAAGGTCAAGACTCTTGGTAATGTGAATTCCTTTTCCAGGAGCCAGTTTTAGATACCTCAATACCCTCATAGCAATCAAGAAGTGAGCTCTAGTGGGTTTGTGCATGAATTGACTTAGAACATGCACTGAGTAAGTGATGTCCGGCCGAGTATGAGAAAGGTAAATCAATTTACCTACTAGTCGTTGATAACCGGTTATGTCCCCCAAAAGCTCACTTTCCTTTTTACACAAGTTAGTGATAGCATGATTGGGTTCTATTGGACATTTTACCGGCTTACAACCAGTTAAACCATACTCAGCCAACAATTCGAGACAGTATTTTCTCTGATTTAAACACAAACCACTATCAGTTTTTAACACTTCAATTCCTAAGAAGTATTTTAAGGAACCCAAATCTTTTATTAAAAACTTGGTTTTGAAAAAAGTTTTAACATGATCTATAAACTCACTACTATTTCCAGTCAAGATTATATCGTCCACGTAAACAAGTAATACACAAAAAATGTCTTTAGAAGACATTACAAACATGGAATGATCACACTTACTTTGCACAAATCCAAGTTCAAACAAAACACTGACTAACTTAGTATTCCACATTCTAGGGGCTTGTTTAAGCCCATAGAGAGACTTTTTTAATTTACAAACTCTATTATCATTTTTAGAAAAATACCCTTCGGGTAACTTCATATAAACATCTTCAAATAAATCTCCATACAAGAAAGCATTATTGATGTCAAGTTGATAAATAGACCAACTATTTTGTACTGCAATGGTTAATACACATCGAATTGTGATCATTTTAACCACGGGTGAGAAGGTTTCATCAAAATCCAAACCTTCTCGTTGACTATACCCTTTTGCAACAAGTCTAGCCTTATACCTATCAATTTCACCATTTGATTTATACTTTATTTTATAAATCCATTTACACCCTATAGCTTTCCTATCTTTAGGCAATTCAACAATTTCCCATGTATCATTTCTGTTTAAAGCCTCTATTTCATCATTCATGGCATTTATCCAGTTTTTATCTTTACATGCTTCATAATAAAAACTAGGTTCACTACTTTTATTCAACATAGAAGTAAAACACAAGTTATCTACAGATAAATGTGAGTAATTTACAACCTTTTCCAGACCATATTTAACCTTTCCTTCGACAATAAAGTCACTAAACTTTCTAGGAAAATTAATATTCCTAGCAGACCTTCTAACAACAGTAGATTGATCAGCTGATGATGGATGTCCCTCAGAGTTGTTTAACTCATCAGTTCCTGACCTTCCATCCTCAGCCCCACCTCTGTTGTTTCCTGGACTGCCTGGTTGCTGTGTACCAGCCATACCTAGATCAGTCTCCAGGTTTTCAACCGGTTGCCGAGACCCATGGCGATCAGGTTTTTGTTCAGCCCTCCTTTCATCATCGGGACCATCAGGATCCAAAGTACTTGTGTTGTTTTTTGTTTCAAACAAATCAAAAAAAGTTAACTGATCTATGTTTTGATAATCAAATGGGTCAGTTTCTTTTAAAATTTTTGACTCTTTAAATGGAAAAATAGATTCATAAAACCTTACATCTCTAGACAAGACAATTTGTTTTGAATCCAAATTCCACAGTTTATAACATTTTTTCTCATTGGAATACCCAATCAAAACACATTTGTTAGCATGTATATTAAATTTATCAGGATTGTTTAAAACAGTACAATAACACAAGCAACCAAAGACCCTAAGTTTTTCATAAGAGGGCTTAAAACCATACATGACCTCAAAAGGTGACCTACCATTTAACACAGAGGATGGAGTCCTGTTAATAAGGTAAACAGCAGTGAGAATACATTCAGACCAAAAAGACAAAGGTAGATTGCTTTGAAACAACAAGGCTCTAGCAACATTCAACAAATGTCTATGTTTCCTCTCAACTATACCATTTTGTTGAGGTGTATAGGCACATGAAGTCTGATGTATAATACCATTTTTATTAACTAAATCTTTCACTTTTGAGTTAATAAATTCAGTACCATTGTCACTTCTAATTATCTTAACATTCTTTTTAAACTGATTTTTGATAACAGCCAAAAAATGTACTATATTATCAAAGACTTCATCCTTGTACCTCATTAAATACACCCAAACAGCCCTAGTATAATCATCAACAATGGTTAAAAAATATTTGTAACCCTCTCTACTTTTTACCCTATATGGACCCCAGACATCTAGGTGAATAAGATCACCAAGACAGGTTGTTTTGTGATCACTAAGTGGAAATGGTTCTCTATGTTGCTTAGACCTATGACAAATATCACAAGGTTCATGACCATTATCTTTTAAAACATTGATTTTAATGTCATTTTTAAGAACCTTAAGAACTATGTTTGAGGGGTGACCAAGTCTAGCATGCCATAAATTTGTCATTTCAAAACTGTTACAACATATACCAGAAAACATAGAAGACTCACCACAGAAATATAAACCATCTACTTGACTACCAGTCACCAGAACTCTCTTGGTTAAAGAATCCTGTATATAACAATTGGATTCATTAAACAAGACATCTAACTTGCTATCTTTAGCAAGTTTGTGAACTGAAATTAAGTTCACACAGTAATTTGGAACAACAAAAACATCATACAGAGTGACTTCATTAGTTAATTTGACATCCCCTATATCAGTAACTTTAGCACTAGTCCCATTAGGATGATTAACTTTAATATTTAAGTCACTAACATTTATTTTGTTTATTACATAATCAGCACACATAACCATGTGCTGATTAGCACCAGAATCAGTGATCCAGCCTAACCTTCTAAACAAAGAATGCACATTAGAGAAAGAAAAAACAGGTTTAGAATTACTGGCTGAACAAAAGAAGTTACATGACCTACCTGCAGAGTTGCAGCTAGTTGTACCTTCTTCATTCTTCTTGTTCAACAAGCTTAACAACTGAGAAATCTGATCAGTGGTCAAAGTACTCATAGGACTCTTATTCACAGTGTCAAGAGGAGTAACACTGGTAACACTATTACTTGTTACATTCTTTTTAAAACCAACCTTGTTTTTCATCCAAGGAGGGTAACCTATTATCTCAAAACATTTGTCCACAGTGTGTCCCACCTTGTCACAGTGGGAACACTTAACATTAGGATTTTGATTACTAATTCTAGCATTCTTCTTCCTAGTGTCTATGGTTTGATTAGTTTTAGCAAAAAAACCCATAGTAGGACCCTGTTCTTTAGACACAGTAATGTTAGAGTTCCTGTGTGACTCTTCTCTTGACACAATAGCAAAGGCTTCCTTTACTGTAGGTAAAGGATCCCTTATCAACAAGTTAGTCCTAACAGCACTATACACATTATCCAATCCCATCAAGAACTGCATTAACTTTATTAAATGACTAAAATCATTGAATTGTCTAGATGCATCACATGTACAAGCAGGAATATGCAATATCTGATCAAGATATTGCCACATAATATGCAACTTGTGATAATATTCAGCAACAGTCATACCATTTTGATTAAAGTGATTAATCTTTTGATAAGTATCAAATATGACTGACCCATCTATTTTATTATAAGTGTCTTTTAAATCTTTCCAGACATCAGATGCATTTTTAGAATATACTTGACCCATGTATAACTCTTCAGATATAGAATTAAGAATCCAAGTTAGGACAATAGAGTTACAACGATCCCATTGTTTTCCTAACACAGGATCATCAACTGACCTAACACATTCTCCATTAATAAATCCTATTTTATTCTTAACTTGAAGAGCAAGAATCATAGCATTAGACCATATAGTGTAATTTTCAGTGCCTTTTAGTTTCACATTTATGATAGTGAGATTAGCAGAATCACTAGCATGAAGATAGAGAGGATCACTTGAATCGAGTTTACTGATTAAGGTAACTCCTCCAAGTCTCTCTCTACCCTCACTAGAACTACTACTATTAACATTATCATCGTTTTCTATATCAGACATCTTAACAACAAGCACAGCAACAAATCACACAAACAAAACAAGTCAAAGTCAAGATCAAGTACAAATCAGTCAGCTGACAAATACTTAAGTATGCAACAAACGAAACCCTGTCAGTGTCAAGATTCCAGGTTCATCACTCAAGGGTGCCTGGACATGTCTTAACAGGGGAGTTTGTATCTACCTATGCACACTCAAGTACCCACAAACAACTGATTATACGATCTCAACACAAAAAAATACAAGACACACAAGTAGATGAGCCAACACCGGTCCACCTAACCCGGTCAGTGCTCCTAGACTCACAATTTAAATGACAAGAGTTTTAGAACAATCTCACCAGAAGGACCCAAGTTAGGGTTTCGCCAAATAAACTCGTAACTCGTAACCTTCACTTAGGGTTACGAGTCAGAGAGCAGAAGAATTAGCTTTCCAGAGCACTCCTAGGGAAAACCTTTTCCAGATTAACACAAAACCCAGATCTGATGATGAACTTCAGATCTAGATTTCTGAGTGAAAAAACCTCCTTTTCCAAAAGATTCCACACGATCTGATGACGATCAACCCAAGAACTCAAGCAAACTCCAATGCACCCTAACAACTGAGCGGAAGACGAACGGATCGAGCCTTAGGGCTCTGATACCATGTCAAAATATGGTAAACAAACAAGAACTAACTTCTTTTATTACTTAAACAAAACTAAGAAAGAGCAGATTACACAATCAAAACTCTAGAATCTCTCAGAAGATCATTGACAGATGATCTTTACAAACAAATACTCTCACACTCACTATGAGATCATTGACAGATGATCTCAACAACTAAGGACTTAAGAACAATGATCATTAACAGATGATCAGACCTAGAAACCCTAATGAATCAGAGAGAATATCAAAGAGAAATAACAAGACTCGTGCTAAAGACTGGTAACGATGCACGAGGAGTTCTTTATATAGATGTCAGGAAGGCTCGGAAACAAACACAACCGAGCCAACCTCAGCCATTGATCATAAAGAAACAAACACACCAGAATATGATCTTGATCGTTAAAATAGTCCACGCTGGCAATCCGTGTGAGCAATGGAACCGAGCCACTAGCTATGTAGTCCAGCTGGGCTAATGGGCCCTTAGCTGGACTTTTATTCTTCTGGACTCCTTAATAGGATCAGCATGCAAGGACGGCCCATCTCCACAAGAGCCCATGCTCCAAGCCCAATCTCTAATCTGCAACAGCTATCCATCACGAACAATATCACCAGATCACCAGTTCGAATCTTAGCAGCATCATCTCAACATATTTATAACAAAACACAAATAAAACCTAAGTTAGAATAGTTATAAGTAAAAATATAAAAGTGAAAATAATATGAGTATAAGTAATATGAATATTTTCAACATTGTGATTCAAACCCAGATTCAGATATAACCAGGGCCGGCCCTGAAAATTCAGGTGCCCGGGCCGAGCTACAAAAATTGTGCCCCTTAGCCTTAGCTTTAGGCATTAACGAAATAAATAATGTAAACTATTTTTTAAGCTACGATTAAAGTAATATCAAATTGATGGATCAAGTTTTATTTTACTTAGGTTGTAGTCTAATGGTAGAGAAAACAAACCCTCTTGATTGAGGGAGGTTGGGAGTTCGAATCCCACAAAGGGTGAAAATATAAATGGGTGAAAGATTGGCAATTAATTTTTTTTTGGTTTCATAATAAAATAAAAGTTAAAAAGGAAGTAAAAAACAACCGGTAAAAAGCAAAAACAACTAAGTGTGGGTCCTCCTCATTTCATCTTCTTCATTATCTCTAGTCCTACACTCATTAATAAACCTGATCTTTTCTCAAACCATTTCATTTTCTTCTTTAATTCTTAACCTCTCTCAACATTTCTTTACTTTCTGTTTTATACACTTCACTTTGATTAATACTTGATTAACAATTTTGGGGCTCAAACATACAAAAATCCATCAAATTAAGGACATCACTGTTAAGAAAACTTGGATTGCCGGATGGTTAATGTGCCCTTGAGAAATTAGGCCCGGGCCGGGAGTCCTCCCCGCACCCCTTAAGGGCCGGCCCTGGATATAACATTATCATCAATTTCGTTTTTTTATTTTGTGGTTATATGGGACAATAGGCTACACACCATTGATATCATTTATTTATTGTGGATTTGTAATTCTATTATCTGTACTATATTATAAAAGGAATAAAGATGTCGATGTTGTAAAACAACAGCCTACTAGCAACTAATATATGAAGAATACAAACATCAAAAGAGATATTATAAGAACTTAGAGAGAAAGATAGAATAGAGAATTCTTATTCATTGAGATTTATATTAAATACAAGAAACCACTATATATAAGGCTTTTACATTAATACAATAGAAATGAAGAGGTGAGATTTGAAATATAACTTATTCATAACACTCCCCTTTGACCATCCATGTGATAAAAGAAAATAATGTATTAGACTATATATGAGTTGTGGCTGGCGAGAGGTGAGCCACAACTTTATCCTCTAATATTATGCCATGTCAGCGCTTACTTGGCACCCTGATAAAGTTGTTTGTCGCTCGCTTGATCATGTTGTGGGTCAAGGTAAGCAGTAGCTTTATCCAGATTTTTTTTAATTTTGTTTTTATTTTTTAGACTTTCTAAATTTATATAATTTGTAATATATGTTTAATACAAAAATAAAGTTAATTTGATTATATTAAAAAAAATAATCAAAAAATCATAATAGTTCTCCTCCTTTTTGAACCAACCACGTGTCAGTAAGTTTATTATATTAATAAAATGAATAAGTTCGTTTATAATATTCATCTTCTTCTTCACTCCAAATGCATCTTCTTCTTCTTCACTTCTTGCTCACTGAAAAAAAAAAAAGAATAGAAAAATATTCAGGGTCATCTTCTTCATCCCTTCCTAAACACAAACCTGCAACAAACCAAACCTTGCCGCCAACGGTCGAAAATAGCACAATGGTCAAAGTATTCCTCGCTAGCCCACGCTATCCGGGTAGCGCCTCCTCGCTCACGCCTTGGCTCGCTGAAGGGTGTTATGGTTCGAGTGATCCACGTGGAATGTTTTGTGGCTCGCGGCTAGTCACTCGCGGGCCACAACGGATAGTATTATTATTTCTAATACGCATGATGACGCTGTCTCGCTAAAAACCTTGCCAGGAAAACCTAGTGGGACAAAACCTCGGCTAAGGGAAAAAGAGTGCAGGGCGTATTAGTCTTCTTGATACTTCTGGATCAGGTATGTTGCCTCATTAAAAACCTTAAAAAGAAAACCTAACGGGAAAAAACTTAGCTAAGGGAAAAAGAGTGCAACTTGTTTGATAGTCCCCCTCATTTGAATATATGTTTAGTATCATATGTCAATCTTCCTTGAATGTTGCTTAAAGCTTCTATAGCCAATGAAATGACACTTGATCCCTTGAATTACAATCCTTTATGTTGAGCAATGGTGTATGATCTTCATACAAGATTTTCTTGCACCTCATCTCGAAAATAAATATCATATGATCAACTATTGTTGTGTTACATTCCTAACATCTACAAGACTAACCAAACTTGTTTCCATGGGTTAGAAAAATAAAATCAAACATCATTCATACCTATAATTAATATTTGTTTTAACTTATTCCAATGTCTGCTTGCTTGTCATAGGCTATATTGTGGCGATAAGTTCAAGTGAAAGATATTAACTAGCAAGACATATACTAGTGTACACACACACACACACACACACACATATATATATATATATAGGAATAAAATCAAATAGGAACCAATACCCTAGTTAGGAACTTAGGAACCAATCTGAGTCATCCATTTTTTATTTTGATCTAGAGGGTATTAGTGTAAATATACATTTAATTAATTAGCTTTTATTATAATTAGAATTTATAATCAAAGCAGTTACTAAATAAGAATTGATTGGTTTCCTTAAAACTCTCAACCACTATTACGATCATTATATTGAAGAACAACCCTAATCAACAATTCGTATACATGTATGTATTTTCTGTTTTTGTTATTTTTTTTTTCAAACTAATCAATCGTTATTATTTTTAATCTTCAATTGCTCGGATGTATTAGGTATTTATTTTTGTTTTTGTTAGATCGAAATGTATAATCAATTGGAATTGTATTTGTAATGATTTTGTTAGGTTAGATTAGATCAATTGCATAATTTCTTTGAATCGAATGTGCAGTACATTGAGACTATGTATTTTTTGATAATATACGTTGGTGTATATTACATTTAGGGTTAAGCGACCAAACCCTAATTAGGATTATCATGTCAAAATGAAGGAGACGCTTTTATTATTTTCAAATGCATATACACTAGTGTATATTATACGTTGGTGTATATTACATAAAGATGATAAGAGACAACCGCTGTGAGGATGAACAGGCCAAATGCCTATACACCAGTGTATAGTATACATTGCTGTATATAAAGAGGTGATGACGATGAATGAAAAAACAAAAAAGAAACTGGTATACACCAACGTATATCTGTGTCGATAATGATGGTAAATGAGAAAAAATACTGATATACACCAATGTATATATGCGTTCACGACTTCACGATGAATGAAAAAAACAAAAAAGAAACTAATATACACCAATGTATATATATGTCGATGATGATGGATGAAATAAAAAAAAACTGATAGGGAGATTTTGTAGGGATTGAGTATAATAAATGGGGGTTAATAATTATTCAGTTACAAATTTAGACTTAATTACCTAAGCATATTGAACAAAAGTCAATAATACCATTTGATTAAAATAAACAATTAATTAATGTTTTACTTATTTACAATCATGCCATTAGAGATCAATGGCTATAAAGTGGTTCCTATCGTTCCTACTTAAGCTATGGTTCCTATTTGAACCCTACCCTATATATATATAGGGGGTGGATATTTTGAAAACCCACTCGAGTTAAGAAAACTCCGAAAACCTGTCAAAAAACCATCTAAAAAAGTTTTTTTTTTTTTGAAAAAAATACACAAGGTAACATACATGTTTTTAAGCGTTTTGGGCCAAAAAAATAAAAAAAGCGCCGAACGAATATTTTAAAAAAAAACAAACAACGCAAACTTTGTAACAGCGCTGTTAACATATGTTTTCTGCTTTTTAACATATGTTACAGCGCTGTTAACATATGTTTTCTGCCTTTTAACATATGTTAACATCGCTGTTACAAAGTTTGCGTTGTTTATTTTTTTTTTAAAATATTCGTTCGGCGCTTTTTTTATTTTTTTGGCCCAAAACGCTTAATAACATGTATGTTACCTTGTGTATTTTTTTCAAAAAAAAAACTTTTTTAGATGGTTTTTTGACGGGTTTTCAGAGTTTTCTTAACTCGAGTAGGTTTTCAATTTATACTTTCCCCACCCTATATATATATATATATATATATATATATATATATATATATATATATATATATATATATATATATATATATATATAACTGTGGTACTTCTAGATTGAGAATCTCTATTTTGGTAGGAGATGAAAGGAATAATTTTGCATATCAAGTAATTGGACAACCTATAATGCACTTTAAGTATGAGCTATGTCCATTGTAAAATGTCCCACCATCTTTTCAACATATACTTTAATGGATTGGTAAACATATCACTACACATATACTCGAATTGTAGGTCAAGCAACAAGTGCACTATGTCAAGGACTTTCAAAAAATCCCCCCCCTTTCAAAGTTCTGCATAGTCTCTCGATAATGCTTAGACATCATCGCTGTAAACTGCGAGTGAACTTTTAAGAGAGAACTTTTGATAAATGCTGGATAATACTTATGTTGCTCTATATCGGGATATCTCATGAGTTTTACAATGCTCAACCCTCTTATTTTAGTCCATACATATTTTATTATCTTTGCATAATACTTCTTAGGGTATTGATATCAATGCTGCATGCATCATCAATCCATCAAGGACTCCATCTTGACAAATTATGCAAACACATTTACTCCTTAAGATCAGCTTTGGTATATGATTGGAAAAAAATCAATAACCTCCTTTTCATTTTCAATTTGTACCATTACTATACATTGAGGTATCATAATTATTGGTTCAATTTATTCTCTGCATGTCTATTGGTGCACAAGAATTACATCATATGATGTTGCATACTGCCTTTTAAGCACTTAGATGCTTTAGGATACTCATGGGGAGTTTAAGTTATATACAATTCAATCATATAAAACATACGTAACGTATTTAAATCTGAATCTGTGTATAACAATCATAATGTTCTCGAGAACATACGTTACAAGATTTTGACACATTAAATCCTTCATCAAGTCTTTTTATGTAAACTTTCAATGTCAAGTGAATCATGATATTTATTAAACGCATTTAATTTCTCTCTTTGCATTACCAGACTAATAAAATATTGAAAAGTCATTGCATCCACCACTTGAGAATGCATCTCCTCATAATTAATTATGGGTTTTTGCGAAATTCTTGGGCCACTAATTTACCTTATATCATTTTCTTCTCAAATGTTGATTTGCACAAAAACCTTTTCGTATCTATATGTTTTACAACTTCTGTTGTATAGACTACTGATCCAAAACTTTCCATTTCAATAGAGAATTCAACTTTGCCGCATTTGCGTCTTTTCATTTTGGCCAATCATTTCTTTGTTTTCATTCATAGGTAGATCTTAAATCTTGATCCTCATTTCAAGCGCTACATTACATACAAATTTATAACGACGTCGATTTTATTTCGATTCCATACATTTCGTAGACATGACACTATATAACTAGATCTCTTTATTTTCAGGTACCTGAGGTTCTTTTGGAACCATCATGTCTAATGTCTCTTCAGGAGACCTTTTTACTATAACCTTGACTTGACCAACTTTATTACTTGCTTCAATTTCTTAAGGATTTTTATTCTTTTGAATCGACTAGTCTATCAAGTTTCAGGCGTGCAATAGGCTTTTCGTTAATATATGATTGTCCTTTCCGGACACTCATCTTAAATGAAGCATTAGCAGTTGATATATGTGACTTTATTAGTTATTCATCATATTTAGGTCAGTTAATGAGTCTAGTAATTAATTCGCTAATATATGTGAATGAATTATCCTTTGAACTTCTGGTTCACATTGTTTAGTATTAGGATCAATGATATTTCATTATAACTCATTTCTATTTCCAACTTTCGTTCATCTCCCCCCTGATGTTGGGAACGTTAATCCATTGAGATGGATATCAATTAATTGAGATGTAAATAAATCTCTAGTTAAAGGCTCTATAAATCATCATATATTTCCAATCACCATTTAAGGTCCAATCTCCGTGCATCGTGATGGATCAATTTCAATATATGCCGCACAACAAAAATCTTAGATGGAAATATTTGATTCCTAACCAAAAACCAACTATATGGGGATAAGCTATTACAACTTGTTGGCTTGATGTGAATTACTATTAGTCATGTATAACCACATGTACTCATATATAAACATGTACTTTTGCTCTCATGATTATTATCTTTGCAATAAATATTAGATGTTTAGTGATCGTCTCACCCAAACATGTATTCTAATTATCATTACTAACTTGAGAATTCAATTCACAGTTATAACCAAAATAAACATGCCACTCTGGAATAATATGTTTGCTTTCTTATTAGCTAAGTCATAAATCACGCAAACTTCAGGTTGCGAAGTTGATAACCATTTATACGATGCATCGATTTTAAATACTAAATGGTATCAAGTTAGGATATATGTATCATTTAATCAATTCCAAAATATATAGTGATACTTACCTTTTCCCTTTCTCACGCTCCTTCTACCGGGTGGTCGTGCTAACTCCTCTTCCTCCTCATCAACATCTTCATTTAAATCCACGTTTCGAGCATCAGACGTGGGCGTATCGGGATCAACGAAAGAAAATGTCTTGGACCGTTTAGCTATGCGTCTCACACTCGTCATGGGCGGTACATTGGCTTACTCGACTCTCCTTTTTTTTTTTGTGGGAGCGGTTTTTTTGGGTGGGCTCCGGCTCGGGTTCGGGTTCCTTTTGTGTGTCCGGTACGATTTCAACGTCCGGTTCTTGGTGGGCTTGAGGTCCCGACATACCACCTACATTAAATGCCATGTTACTCGCGTAACCCATTTGACCACCATAAAAATTATGGGGCATGTTGAGAAGTTGAGAGAAACCCATTGTACCCATCATGTTCGGGTCGAAGTCGTTTGGGTTGAAGATTGGTAAAGGTTGCGTTGTGTTTGGTCGAACGGCGTTTGGGTTAGTTGGTCGGGATAGAACACCGAACGGGGCGCGAAATGGATTCATTATAGGTGAAGGTAGAAAGAAAATGTATAAATTAGAGAGTGTTTTTATAAAAATAAAGAGAGGAGATGTTAAAAATTGGTGGATGAAGAAGGTTTAAATAAGGGGAAATGGAATCTAATAATCCCAACTTTGGGAGATTGGAAGGCAGCAGTCCCAATTTGCAACTTGTACCACAACAGTCCCAACTTGTCAACTATTTAACTTGGTTGGTCCCAGACTAACTGAGGTTAACTTTTTCTGTTAAATGCCACAACTTGTCAACTATTTAACTTGGTTGGTCCCAGACTAACTGAGGTTAACTTTTTCTGTTAAATGCCACGTGGCATTCCACGTGGCAGTCCTACTTGTCAAAAAGTGCTGGTCTGTCAAAAAAAAAAGGGTGGGGCCATGTCCACGTCATATATTTATAATGTTTTAATGTTTTTAAAAAAAAAGGGGGCCCACAAATTTAATAATAATAATAAAGAATTATATATATATATATATATATATATATATATATATTATTACATCTTCACCCCTACATCTTCATCATCATCATCTCTTCATCATCTTCACCACAATCATAACCACCTGCCACCACCATGAACCACCGCCACCGCCGCCATCTGCAACCACCTCCACCGCCTGAACCCACCGTTCTTCTCAAAACCCAAATCAGTACATACATACAACCAAAATCCTTAATTAAAACCCAAATCAGTGTACATACATACAACCAAATCTGAACCAAAACCCTTAATTAAAACCCTAATCTGGACATCCTTCAAATCATTTGGAGGAAGACGACGACAACAGTGAGTCGTTTGGAGGAAGACGACGGCAACAGACGACGACAACGAGTTCCAATCGGTCCAGATCTGACAACAAGGTAAAACCCCTAATTAACTCGGTAGTTATGGTGAGGGATTATTGTTAAGTGGGATGCGATGGTGAGTTGTTTGGGGTCACAGACTCATCGCTGAAATGGTTGGTTGTTGACACAAGGTTCGGGTCAAGAGTCGGGTCAAGGAGACGGGTCACGAGTTTGAATCTGTTTAGATAGAGCTTGTTTAATCGATAAATATAGTGTGGGGAATTAGTTTTGCTGTTTTGTTCAGTTCACATATCAAGGACAAGCTTATTGGATATTTGCTAACTAAAATGATTTAAAGTAGTAGAAATAATTCAGTATGTCAGATTGATTATGGAGAGAGGAGATGGTGAGGAGAGAGAGGGTGGTGGTGGTGGTGGTGGTGTTTGTGGTGGTGGTGGTGGTGGTGGTGGGACCCACGTTTTTAAAGATTTTTTTATTATTATTTAAAGTTTTTTTTAAATAATTAATAGATTTTTTTTAATTGAAAAACAAGTGGGACCCACGTTTTTTTGCCAACTGGACAGATTTTGCCACGTAGGACTGCCACGTGGGATGCCCACGTGGCATTTAACAGAAAAAGTTAACCTCAGTTAGTCTGGGACCAACCAAGTTAAATAGTTGACAAGTTGGGACTGCTGTGGTACAAGTTGCAAGTTGCGACTGCTGCCTTCCAACCCCCCAAAGTTGGGATTATTAGATTCCATTTCCCAAAATTCCCAAATTTTGCTTCGACTACACATGGTCTAAGTGGCAATCTCTCATACCAACCTGTGGGCCTTGTTGCAACCCGTATAAAGTCTTTGTTAACCAAAATACATAGTTAGGATTATATGGCATATCAACCGACTGAAACATGTAGATTGTCTCATTAAGATCACCATTGAGCAAGGCATTTTTAACATCAATGTGGTGGATTAGCCAACCTTGAGACAATAGATTGGGTACTATGGTATGGTGGTAAGAGACTAAAAGTCTCATCATAGTCAACACCAATTTGTTGGTTTTTACAATTAATTACAAACCAAGATTTGTATTTTTGAGGGTACCATCTCTATTAATTTATACCTGGAGGCCTAGCTATGGACAAGAATCTACATTTTGTTTTCTATCAAAGCACGATATTTTTCGATCTGACGACATGCCAATATGGATAGGTCGAAGCGTTGATGTGTGAGATAGGTATAAGGTAGAGGGTAGGATCGGTTTGGCGAACATTTAAAGAGGCACAAGGTTTGAAAGTGCCAACTTTGAAACAAGTGGCCATAGGATGTCAGTTGTGGGGGTGGAGAAAGGGCAAGGTAGCGTGACACAAGTTCAAAAAATATGAACTATTGATTTTTTTTTTTTTTTTTTTTGAGAAATTTTGATATTTATTATAGTTTCTCATTAAAACAAAAAACGGAAGTTACATCATGATAGCAGGTAATCTTGTGTTATCAAAACATAACAATTTAGGTTTGTAGTTATCACGATAATCTTGTGTTTAAATAAATAAACGTCAACTTATTATATCTGTCTACCTATATATATATATATATTATTACAATCTTAAACACATAAATAAAGTATAATACATTCTATATTATACGTGTGCAATTACACCGAACTCAAATTTAAAATTATTCCATATGATGGAAAGATCACTTACAATACGTTCATCTATATATGTGAACACAAGCAACATTATATCATCAAACTCGTATAAATAACTACTATACGACACTGTTTAGTTTGTTTATTCCATCATTCTCAGGCCAGTAGTTCCTTCCGAGTAAATAAAACAAAAGAAGGATTTAAACTCATAACATTTAAGGTTAATATTGTTGATTGAAAGCCCTTACCATATACCATTAAACTAGATGTTTAATAACTGCTTAACGGAATTGGCCCCCCGTATAGGTCTGCCCAAACGACCAACCAGAAGGCGCCACATTGTAGGACACTACACTTCTACCATCACTTGTGGTGACCTTAAAGGATAGGGCTTGTCCATTAAGGTAACTATTGCTTTGCCAATTTTGACCCCAATTTCTTGACATTGGTTGCCACCCTGTTCTTGACCCCTTTATGAAAACAGATCTTACATCTCCAGCGTCACCTACGTTTGTGATTAGGACCAGGTTGAAGTAGGAGTGCCCATTTATTGTGAACCTAATTCCACCTCTTCTCATGCAGGGTACCCTACAAGAAAAAGACCAATGGTCCTATAATGAGTTAAAACAAATAAGATCATATTCATCATTTGTTACGTTCCACATGTAAGTTAAGGATGATTCACGATAGAATTAAAAAAGGATCACAATGATTCATAGTAGATTTTACGAGAACCAAGTTTTCTTACTCATATTTTTCTTTATTTGTATGTAGTTGTTTGATTTTCTGTATCTATTGTTTTTTGGATCAATAAAATCAACTTGACGATATATATATATAATTTGAATAAATGTTATGTCATATTTATACTTAATATATCGTTATTAATCAAACATTAACATCTCGTGAAAAATGAATCAATAAAATTAACATGTTAAGACACGACACTAATTTGAAGGAGATGCTATGACGTGTTTCTTTCACCTTGTTCTTCGTGGTAAATGGTAATATTATCTATGTTTGATTATGAGTTTTCACTTTTTGCAAAAAAAAAATAAAAAAAAATAAAAAATAAATAAATATTATTAAGAGAGCTTTGGTTCCTGCTGTGACGCCTTAATAGTATCTATGGGTTTTCACTATTTGAAAAAAAATAAATAAAAAAAAAAATCATTCATTTGGTATGGAATAGTGAAACCTATATAATTACTTAGTAAAATGTAATTAGCGTTAAATAAAAGTATAATGATAAATTAATAACTTTAATAGAAACTATCACTATACAATTAGGCCAGTTAACCTAACAAAAATATCATCCATTCTTTAATATCCAAAGGATTAGAGGCCAGCCATTTAAAAATTGGAACCGAAAAAAATAAAACTACTATTTTTCAATTAATAAGAAAAAGAAAAATAATACTGGCCGACAATTAGATGAAAAGAAAAAGAAAAATGGCACTGAACGTGATTTGCATGTCAACTATGGTTGCTACTTGCTATATATGCTAGAGAAAAAAAAACAAAAATAAAATGAGACATGGTTGATTCCAAATTAATCAATTCAGTGAAACCCCACAAGAGTACGTAAGCTGCAATTGAATACATAACCGACAGAAGAAAGAAGAAAAAACAATGGCAGCGATGAGTAAAGATCTAGCAACATGATTGGACTTGTAATGGTACGAAGATAGACAAAAATGATTTCTCCAATCCGTATATATGTATAATAAGTAGCCGAGATGGAGCAATGAACAAAAAAAAGTAATCAAACAAACGATACCAGGGGCGGATCCAGCACACAATCAGGGGGTGCGGACGTTGCGGCTCAACTTCGCGCGCGTAGTGAAAAATTAGTGGAAAATTTGGTTTTTTTTACGAAATTTGAAAAACGTTGCTACTAAAATGAAAAACGTTACTACTGAAAAATGTTTATAGATCCGCCACTGAACGATACAATTGTGGGAATAAGGTAACCAGCTTACAAAGATTAGGCATTGTTTAGCGGCGGAGAATAATTTCTAGAGTGATTAAACAAAAAAAAAATATATTTCCAAATTAGATGTTTTTAGATATAACCCGGCCTATCGACACTTCTAACTAATAAACGTGTAGGATAATTCTAGGATACGTTTTCAAATTAGATATGCTTTTAGATCTTTTAGGTTTCGGTCACCGTTAATTATTAAAAACAAATAAATAAGTTCAGAATTAGGGCCGGCAATTTCACGCACGAAGACGATAACACGACACAAATCTACACGACCTTAATAGGTTTCGTGTTTGACCTTAACAAATTACGTGTTTTTAACAGGTCGACACGATGATGTCTTAACAGGTTTCGTGTCTTAACATGTGAAGACATGTTAATAATTTTATTTTAAAAATATATGTATGGGGTGGTGGTATACCTTATGCATATACACAGACTAAAGATAAAAGAACCTTAATTTGTAATTTTCAAATCATAGAGTGCAAACATATATACCCCACTCAGTCATCCAGCCTCATCCTTCTCCACTCCACTCTCCCTGTCCACCGTCGCCGTCACCAGCCCTACGTCGGTGTCTGTTGTCACCCTTCCCATTTCTCAACCCCAGCATCGCTTAGTCTCTCATTCACAGGTTTGTGGATATGATTTCTGTGTTAATGTTTATAAATAGATTCTTGTCTTATCACGTCTTATCATGTCTTATCGTGTTAACATGTTATAAACAGGTTCATGTTTGAAAAAAATGACACGATATGTTATCGTGTTGTGTTCGTGTTTACCTATTTCGTTTTCGTGTCTTATCGTGCCTGTGTCTTAACAGGTCGTGTCTGACACGATATGCCAGCCATATTCAGAAGTAGTATTTTGAAACTCGGACCGGCCGGTCGGACCAGTTGAACCAGGAACCGGTGGTCGAGCCGGTCCGGATCGAGATATTGGACCGGGTGTGCAGCAAATCGGTGGTCGGACTGGGAACCCGGCCGGTTGAACCGATTTTTAAGAGGTTGAACCGGATTTTTTAATACTTTTTTTTTAATTTTACAATATGGTCCGATTCTCGCAGCAAGTGGTCCAACCGGTTGGATAAGAAAAATACATATTTACCCTTGTATAAAATTTGGTATAATGTAAACATCAAGAGTTGATGAGGGAACTACCCTTGTCAACACAGCTGTAATGCTTGATAAATAAGTAGGGTACCTCCGTACCAGTACTGGACTACAAGTTTGTGAAAAAGACAAAATTGTCGTTGATATTGACTTGACTACTTCTAATTCAAGTATTAAAGACTAAAGAGGAATATAGTGGGCAATTAAACTGCCAAAACTACCCTTGACAGTTGACAACCATCCAAATTAAGAGCCGTGAATGGTGGTAATGAATAAGGTAAAAGACTAACCACTGATGATAACGACGGTGTTATGATACATAACAAGAAAGAACTACTCATATGACCCGCTGTGGCAAAAAACCTAATTAACTAGTCAAAACGTTATAGCATGCGTTAACCATACGAAAACACATGTTTCAGTGTACTCTCTTCAACTTGATATAACTTATATAAATATTGTGGTTGAATAAAAACAAAAAGTCAATCAAATTTATACCGTATATTTATAACATAAAATACAAAAGAAAACTGTGTATAAAAACATGGCTAACATGTGTAATCAAAAGGGACTTATATATTATAGTTTAAAAAAAATCATAAAATTAAGGAAAAAGAAAACACATTCACATCAGGGGTAAATTAACGAGTGTGTTTCCCATAATGAAAGGACTAAAGTCGGGAGGTAAATATCAACGATGGTTTTTAGCATAATAATAATAATAATAATAATAATGTAATTTTACCCATGGCTGGAAGGTTAAGGGTTTGATTCTTGAGAGCGTCGGGTTTTACCGATTATTTCATTGTCGTGCTTTCGGGCCGGTGGATAGTCGGGTTTTCCCCGGAACTGGTGAACTTGGTGAAACTAGGAGCTCCCTTACATGTCTGGCTATGCCGGGTGGAAGGGGTCTGATTTAACTGAGTAGGGACTCCGAAGAGAATTTTTTATGAATTTCGTTGGCCGCTAAAAAAAAGTTAGGCACGAATTTCCGTGTTTGAGCATAAAAGACCAAACTATCCTTGCTAGTTACTAGCTAATTGAAGTACCATATATGTGTATATGAAAGTATGAAGCTATAACAATAAAAACTAAATGTAATCTTTCACAGAGCTATATATTAGCGACTAGTGTGATGAGATTAAACCTTACATCTTATGGGGAAGAAATGCAAACATAGTTTTTTTTATTTATTTAATTAATTTTAACCAATCATACATTGTCACATTATTTCACTTATTTACTTCATTGAAACACTTTTTTTAGAGGTAATACTCCACTGATTTTTTTATTTATTATCATTTAAATATATAACTCTACTTTTTTTAATTTACCACTGTTTCAAATATTTACACGGTCAAATAATAAGTCAAATTAGCATTAAAATCGTCGATCAAATCGTTCAAAAAATTAAATACTATTGTAACCGTCCTAGTAAAATTTAATTTTTACATGGAAACTGTGCCAAAAATTAAATTCAACAAACCTGACCGTCCCAAAAATTTTATATAAATACACACAACCATGGGGTTAAAACTCACACTTTATACATGGTTTAAACAAACAAACACCCACACAAAGATGACTCGCTGGAACGAGGAAGAAGAGATGGCGTTGGTGGTGTGCTACAGAGACGCCGAAAGGGACCCAGACCTACAACGACGCAAGGGGAGGGGCTCGGGGGAGGGGTCGCGCCCGGAGGGGTTCTGGGACCGCGTGTTGGCCGACTTTAATCAGTAAATCGGCATCAACGACCGGACCATCGAAAGCCTGCATAGGAAGTGAACCGATCTCAACAATAAGTGTGATCGGTAGACCACCCTCCACTCCCGCACGTTGAGGGAGAACCCGGGCATCGACCCGGAGTTGGCTATCGAGTTCACGCATGTGGACTATGTGGGCTATGTGGCTCGATACAACAACAATTTAACCATGTCGAGGCATGACAACTGTTGCGTCAACTTTATGTTTTTTTATTTCTTTTAATGTTTTTTTTATGTTTAATATTAATGAATTTCAGTTTTTTATGTTTTTTTTAATTAGGTTTTAATTTATTTTTATGCTTTAATTAAATTTAATCAATATTAAAACAAACGGTAAAAATAATAAAACTATACTAAACAAGCGGTTAAAATAAAATAAATAGTATTATTTTAAATCAAAATATAAAAAAAAAACCAAGTTACCGCCCGTTAAATAGAACCAGAAAAAGGTTCACGAGACCACTACTAGCATGCGTGACGACGGTATTACCATGTTGATAGTGAGGTACCCATGGGCGAATCTTGGTTCTCGAATCGGGAGGGCCGAACTCAATTTTTTTCGATCGGTAGTGGCAAATCGGCGGGGCCGGACTCAACCCGAACTTGATTTACCTACGAAAATCGCAAATTTATACCACTGCGCCAAAAAACAGTGGGGACCAGGGCTACCCCTGGCCCTTAACATCCTTCGTCCCTGAAGGTACCCGTAACCAATTCTGATTACACCACTTCCCCCTGACATCTATCTTAGAAGATTGAGATGTTATCGTTATAAATCTTGAAGAGAATAATCACGGCGGTTATATCAAAAGACGAAACTACCCTTTAAAAACTTAGGTGTTCAATTTGCAAAAAAGAAGTTAGGCATGAATTTTCGTGTTTGAGCATAAAAGACCAAACTATCCTTGCTAGTTGCTAGCTAATTAAAGTACCATCGATGTGTACATGAAACTATGAAACTATAAGACTGATGGGTATGGGGCACCGCATAGGGGAGGCAAGCCTATGCCGCCCCGAGCTACACCACCCCCCTAGGGCCGGCAACGGCAATGGCGGCATCCTCTTGCCGTTGAAGCCGGGCCATTTTATTGTTTTTAAATGATTTTTTTATTATTTTTAATAATTCTGACCAATGAGAAGGCCCGTCATCATGGTGCACACCACCCCCTTGGAGGCCCATCATCAAGATGCCTCTCCTCCCACTCCTACGTGGCGGCCCATCATCAAGATGCCTCTCCTCTCCACACCTAATGGTCTAACAATAAAAACTAACTCAATATAGAGAGCTATATATTAGTTTCTTTTATATTATGTGAAATCTTTTCATATGAAACTATGAAAAATTAAAACCATTGACTTAAAAGTTGGGATTAATGTAAACCGACTAACTAAATTACCATCAGCAGTTAAAAGAAGTTTTTACCTTCTATAAGCTACGGGGACAACTCCGGCACGATACTGAGCAATGTGAAGAAAAATTGGCTCCGAGAGATCAAAATGGATATTATTACACCATCCGCCTGGAGGGCAGAAATTAGTGGCAGTAACCACAATGGTGCCAGGAAGGCACCATTGTGGATCATTGACACACCTAAGCTCGAAACATGCACCACAGCTTAATCCGTTGTTAAACAAGGGTGTACTCAGTGCCGCAGTGTTTGTACCATACCCTTGACTGTACAAATTTCCATATCCACAAGCTCCACCTATATACAAGTGCATGAAGACTTACAAACCCTAATTCAAGATATTGTACTTAGTGTATGAAGAGATTTACATACCCATTGTCCCAGAGGCATCACCACCACCATAGAAGGTGGCATGGGCATTGCTCCATGGTGTTATATAGTAACCATTAACCAGTGATACCACCGACAAAATTATAACCGAGACGAATGTCACCCCCATTTTTGCGTATTTTCCTGCGAAAAAAGAGTCGAAGAATCTCGTTTAGCCTGTTACGCTCCCGAAAATCGAAATGATAATTTAAAAAAAAAAAAGATGCGAATTTAATAAAAAGTAGAAGGATTACGAGTGAGTAAAGAAGGTGACCATGAGCAACCTTGAAAAGATATTGTTTTTATGAAATTTGATGGAGGATTAAATAGGGTTTTCTTGGGTGTGCATGGACCCCTACACAATGTGAGACTTGTTCTGAAATTAGTTGTTTGTTTTCATGTTTTCATTAAAACTTCACCCAACTTGCCTTAAGTGTTCTATTTAAAACATACAAAGAAAGAAAATCATTAATTCAATATAACAACAGTTCTGATAACTCTATTCATTAGAGGTTTAAGTTAGAACAAAATAAAAAATAAAAAAGTAACAAATAAATATTGGCGGATCTACTGGTTAAATATGTTTTCCTTTAAGTGTATACATTTGTTACATAAAGGTGTGCATATGTATTTAACTTCTAGATCTTAGGTTGAAAATGGGAAACACCTATTAGATTTCGGATGATCTTGTCACTCATTTAATGCGTCATGTCTTAATCTATATAACTACTCTAAGATATTACATAACCTGTATAAACTTTATTTCTAAAATACTGAAAAACTGCTTAATATATTCTTCAGTGGCGGGTCTAGAAACATTTTTTAGTAGTAACGTTTTTCATTTTAGTAGCAACGTTTTTTAAATTTCGTAAAAAAAAAACCAATTTTTCCACAAATTTTTCACTAATTTTCCACTACGCGCGTGAAGTTGAGCCGCAACGTCCGCACCCCATGCTATTACTATAGATCCGCCCCTAATATTCTCCACAATTTATTAAGTTAGTTACAGTTTTAACCCATGTTGAATTAACACGTAACATAACATATTGATGGTAACATACTTTGATAAATTATCGGTGAAAATAAGACTTCACTGAAATCACCAACATTGTGCCCTTGACGGATCATCGATAGTTATTTCATTGACTCGTCAAGACGGTCTGTCACCATAGAAAAAAAGGGCATAATTGTCCGAAGAAACTAGCACACTCTACTCACATGACAAGAAATATGCACATACAACCCTTCCCCCTCCAATTTTTAAAGGCCCATAACTTTTTATACGTGATTATTTTAAAAAAAATACACTAGAAAATCGAGGGTTGATTATCTTTTTAGCGAGTATAATATTGATATACTTTTGAAAACAAAATTGAACTGGGTTTTTATGCCATTTTTTAACTGGACATTCTGTGTTGTTTTTTTTTTTTCTGAACTGAATGTTTGTGGAGTTTTTTGAACTAGAAGTTTATAAATAAAAACACCACAAAACATCATATAAAACAGCATAAAAATGCCATGTAAAACTATGTAAAAAAACGCTATAAAAACGTCAAGAAAAACACCATATATATATATATATATATATATATATAAACAACGTAAATAATGTAATGAAAAACACCATAAAAACGACGTAAAAATACCATGAATAACAACAAAAAAACGCCATGAAAAACACCCAATAAAATGTTGTAAAAATGCCATGAAAGAACACCATATAAAAACAACGTAAAAACACCATGAAAAAACACCATAGAAAATGACCTAAAAACGTCATGAAAAACAACATAAAAACGCCATCAAAACGTCATATAAAAAACGTAAAAACACCAAGAAAAACACCTTATAAAAACACGGTAAAAACGAAATGAAAACACCATATAAAACAACGAAAAACCCCTTGAAAAAAAAACACCATATAAAATGCCGTAAAAACGCAATAAAAATACCATGAAATAACCAATTTAAAAAAGCCATAAAAATGTTGTAGGATCGTTAGGATCTCGATTTAATAAGATATTTGAGAAACTACGCGCATTGTTAGACATGATAGATAGTGTAAGAGATAGACAAAATAAGCACACACACAAATCAAACACAAATTGGGCAGTACTTCGTCGTATTAGAACAAATGAGCAAAAGTTACAAGTTTCAAACACTAAGGCTCCTATATATAGCCTGGGCTCCTATGCTTGATGTCTTACAAGCGAATGACCTCATATGCCTAAGCCTTCCAGGCGTAGGACTTTCTTACGCCTAAAACAACGTGTTCGATAAATTACATCGTTATAGACCTATGTGCAACCCGAATTACATCAAAACCTCATATAAACCTACTACAAGCTATATCTAGCCTAACTACATGCCAAAGGATGCGCTAACCAGTGCAGTTTAAATTTATGGTGTTTCATGAAATTCAACAATTTATATATGAATTACCCGTATATTATTTATCAAGTTTACTCTCACTCACATCTTTACTATTCAATTTATATATGCTAATTTTAGTTGTACACTGTGATTTGTTGGTGATACCTTCCACTTAGTTCCCTTTGTCTTCTATATAGCAACACATTTTTGGGGTTTAATGGTCTCGTCGTAACCTGCAGCAGGTCTTAAGTCAGCTTGCTACTCTTTTTTATGTTTTATGTTTCGTTCTAACTTTTGTGATTTAACATGTCACAATACGTATGTGTTGTTCACTTTAAAGGGTATGAAAGAATATAGGCCTTTGATCTTGAGAATGGTGGGTGGAGATTAAATGCGGGTGGAAATTTTGATAAAAAATCGTGGGATTTGAAGGGAATGGTATTGTGGTAAAGTTGTCTTTCTCTCTCCTCATGTGCATGGCATATGCACTTTCACCCACCATCTTTAAACGTTAACAACTTTTTATACGACATTTTTTTTAATTACATCATACTAACGAGCGTTTTTTATCTTTTGAATAAGTACCATTGTTCTATAAAAAAACATTCTTAATGTTTTTTAAGAGAGCTTTTGCTCTATCCATAGTGGTTTTTGGTCTATTTTTTTGTAGGTTCTAGCTGTCTATGGTGTTTTTGTTTTGTGAATTGTTTTTTTTTTTTGTCCATTGAGTCATTTTGTATGTTCGTTATGTTTTTTGTCTAGTTTATTGTGTTTTTCAGTTTTGATCATTATGATTTTTTAACTGCATATTGTGTTATTTTCTCTGAATACTGTGTGTTTTTCGTACTGTGCATTGTGTTTTTTTCTTGCAGATTATGTTTTTATGTAGTGTCCTTTGTGTTTTTTAAATCCACTATGTTTTTTTTTTGCTGCAGATTTATGTTTTTATTATATTGTGCATTGTATTTTTTAATGTATGAACAAAAAAACCCACTTAAAATCACTAAAAATGTCATTTTTTTCTGTTTTTGTATAGCACTATGGTATCCGTTGGAAAGATAATAAAATGCTCGTTAATTTGGTGTAATTTTTTAAAAGAAATTATAATGTATGAAAAAATTATGGATATTTAAAAAACGGTAGGAAGTATGCATGTGCCATGCAAATGAGGAGACGGAAAAATAAGATTACTATATTATCTTTCCACCCAACTTGAAAAAAAAAAAACTCAAGTGTCATCCACACAATTCTTCTCACCTTTTCTAGGATTTTCACCATTTATACCATATCTTCACCCTATATATATATTTACAAATACACATAGGATACGATGAACCGTATTTTAGGTTTATTTTAATATTACCCTGTATATTATAAGTAATATACATTTTTAATCTATTTAACTTTAAATATTTTTTCCTCAACATTTCAGCATTCATTTTATTGAAAATGAAATTGTATTCAAATTATTATCGTAAGTTACATACACCAGTACCTATACCTTACCGGTGCCATACGAATAGATATCGACCGAACAACATTTCTACTAATCTTAGCATAACTAGACTGGTATCGGTATCGATATCGGTATTGGTTTTTATGGTTTCGACCTAAACTGTAACAAACCAAACTGAGACCAACCAACAATATCGATACTATTATCGATATTATGAGAATCAACAGCGGTCCACGTTTATGGTTTTAGATTGATGTAAAACACTTGTTGATATCCTTTTGAGTTGTACCATGATGAACTGTACCAATACTGAGAATTCGTTTTAGGATCGAAACACGAATCGTGATCTCACAAATACCAACCGTAGTGTGCGGAATCCCCTCCGGTTGTGCAAAATGATTCAGAAATAATCAGTAAAGATCGTGATGAAAACAGATAATGAATCACCGAGCAATTTCCATAACTTTACTCGTGTATTAGATCAAATCAAGAATATTACAGATGAAAAACCTAGACCTAATACAGAGAATCTCACAAACTGGGGAAAAGCTCAAATGATCAACTAACTTTTAAAATAACTAACTTTTCCCCTTATATAGGCTTTCTCATTCGACCCATGCAGAGGTCGAATGGGTTCATTCGACCCTTTCATTTTTTTATTTTTTCCTCGACATTCAGTACCGGATCACTAGTTGGGGACATACATGAATAATGCACTTACAATCTCCCCCTTGGACCTAGCTAGTGATGTACCAAATCAGAAAGTTGTCAATTCTTCAAGTCTTGCATTCATTGTCTTGAACGACTTGAAAATTTTCCATTTTCTGGCACGTTTGTGTCGAGGTTCTTGTCTATCTTTGCAGTAAGCTTCGAAATCTCAGACAGACTCAAGAAATCTTGACTTTGTCATTTGTTGGTCCAGAGATGAAGACAGAAAACAATCTTGAATTCTTCAATCTTCAGTCATTTCCTTTACAACTTCATTCAAGTGTTAGTTGTTCTGGTGATCATGATGTTTAGGTTTGGGTCTTGTCCAGTTATACACTTTGTCGATGAGTCTTGATCAGTGCACCTGTTGTGTTTGATTCTGCAGAAAAATTTACTAAAAAAACTGCACAAACTACAACCGGCGTTGGACACGACAAAAATTCTTGAAAGTAATCTTTACATCCAATTTGATCCTCAATAGTTCTTCCCCTGAACTATTAAACATTTTTAATATACACCAGAAACTTAAAAATTTGTAATTTGCCCTTTTTCAATTTTTGAGCATCTAAGTTTTCACATTACGTATTCCAACATCGGTTATCAAAAATAAAATTGAAACAAAACATTTTGATTTTTCAAAGTTTATGCTAAAACACACCAAAAATCTTTTTGAATTTTCAAATAGATTTTCATAAAAGTAAAGTAAACATATTTTTTTGCGAATTTTCCGGTAAGAGGATCATGTCAGTATTGGAACAGTCAGTCAAAACTCTATTTGACCAATTTTCTATTTTTGTTATTGAGCATCCTACAACCATTACCAGTATGTTTGTCCATTTAAACCCAAAATCATCATTCATTGTTCAACACTTCAGATACATATATGGTAATATTAGATACTGAAAAATCTATGGTTCCTGCACACGCGACACATTCCCGTATCAAGAATTGCGCAAAGCTTCATCGTAACACGTGATTATATTGTATTTATCCGTTAGTTACAAGGTATGAGGCACAAAGGTGACAGGTCAGCAATTTAATGCTTCAAAGCGACTTGTGCACACTACCAGGGTGAGGACTAATATCATACATGATTTTCATCATAGTATTGATACGATCCATTAGATAATCTTTGATTATTATCACACATGTTAAGTTCCTCATTCGGTAACTTAAGGTTTTGTCTTTATTAGCTCTTTTAATAAGATACCCTAACTGAATCTAGGTCTGTAAATCAATACAACAGAAGATTAATCAGGCCATCCCCAGATAACTTTCAATATAACGACCCGAAACCTCAGATTTTGGCAATCTATCAAACGAAATTTCGGTACTAAGACCATATGCCAACGAGACGTTGATCCACATGATTATCAATTAATGTTTTTAGGTTTATATCACCATGCTGAACTTTAAACTTTGATTTCAAGCCTACCAATATATAATTGTAGTGGTTACTCAATGTTTATTAATTCATTTTGTTTTCAGAGTAGTCTGACAGTCCACTGATGTACTATCATCTTCTCTTTTTTCTCCAAGAAAACTCATTTTAGATTTTCTGATTTTTAATTTTGATTTTTATGAAAATTTCTCCCCCTAAAAATCTAAAAAATAAGCATATTTTTGGATTTTTAAACTTTATGAAGAAAAACAAAATAAAATGATATCCGATGCAGTTTACTCATTGAGTTTCTAAAACCATTTTCCCACTCAGATTACTTGACTCACTTTGTTCTTTCAATTAGTAAAACTATTAACAAAGATAAGAGAGTTTTAGAATAAACCGTAGTGTCGCATCTATTGTAGAAATGCAAAACCTGAGAGCAATTGCATGAGATTGCAACGTTTCTCGGCTTCACAGGTAGGAAACAGACGTCAAACATTCTCCTCTCTGTTGAATTCATGTTTTCCTTTGTCAATATAACTTCCTTGACCTTCACCTCTTCAATAAATAGCACAGACTTAATCTCCTCCAGGTGTAGCAAAACACAATGTATAAGGAAAATCAAGCTCGCTTTTGTATACAGATGCTCCACTATCAACTATCAATCAATCCTCGGAATATTCAATGCATTCTCCTTTTGAAAAATCAATTGGTTTTTCAATGGATTGATTTGAAGTAAAAGCTGTTGCGGATTGAGAAAATGACTTGGGTTTCCAAACAAGTTCAGGTTTTATTTTAGATTTCTTTTTCTTTGATTTTGTTTTGATTTTTAACTTTTCAGGTTTCTTGTTTGAAACCTGCTTCTGAACTTTGTTTGGAATCTTCTCAAACTTAACTGATGAAGACCCAGGCTTAGAGTTATTCTTAGGCTTAGCCCTAGAACTCCCCCTTACCTTAGAAACCCTATCAAAATCTCCATTTTTATTCAAGGAAATTTTGTTGCGATGGTCATACACAACAGACTGTTTCCCTTTTTGTTTCTTGAATTGATTCGGGGATACAGGCTTTTTGACATTGCCTGAATGATTCGCAACATTAACTTCTGTCCTTTTCTGTTTAACATACGGACATGCAGCAACCAAATGCCCACACTCTCCGCAGTTAAAACAAGACCTATATTCTTCAAAATCACATGCATACCCTTCATCCCAATACCAATAAGGACAATGAGCAGCAATATGTCCAACTTCACCACATTCAAAACAACTTCTCCATTCAACATAATCATGAGAATACTGTGGTGAATTGTTTTCCCAATAACCATCAAATCAAGAGTGGCTTGGATAATCATAAAAGTCATGTGATCTAGATGAAAAACTTCTTGAATTCTCATGATAAGAATTTTTTATCTAATCATTACCTTTCGATTTGTTTGGTTTTGGTCCTTTTGCCCTAGGATTTTTCTTTTTGTTCCAAGGCTGATCCTTTTTATTCTCATGTTGGTTAGGACTGAGTTCAAAATGAAGATGACCAAATTGATTTCTAAATTGATTTATCAAATCATTGTTATCGACAAATATACATTTAAGTAAAGATTGTTCGATATTATCAACTGGAAAATCTTTGTTGAAAATCAATTTGTCATGTCCTACCAACAAATAGGATCCTTCAACTCCTTCAGGAAACTTGAATATCAGTTTTTCTTCAGATTCAGGTTTTGAAGTTCTACCACATTTTCAGTTTTCTCTTCAAACACTGGTTTCACCTCAGAATCAGAATCAACAATACATAATGGTGAATATCTAACTTTGACGTGAAATTATTCTTTGAAATAGTTTCGTGAAGTTTTGAAATCTCTTTCTTAAATGATTCAATTTGACTCATAAAATGTCTTTCATTATTTCCAAAAATTTTATTTTCAATTTTATATCTTTCAAGTTCATTTGCTAAGTTCTGTTTGTCCTCAAGAAGTTTCATCACTTCATTTTTCAATTTGACACACTCAGAACATTTAGCACATTGAATTTTTTAATTTACCTCAGCATTTGTACTATTACCATTCTCAGAATTTACATCAACATTTGATGTATCACTTTGTCTTGATTCACTCCGTTCTGAACTCGTATCCGAACTCAAATCGCTTTTTGATAATTCACTTGAATCATTATTCCCCATTTGTTTAGCGAGACACACAACATCACTTTTAACACTTTCTCTGTTAACACACTTGTCAACATGTACCATTTTATCAGTTGGTTGCACAACTGGAGCTATTATGTTTCCACAACAATCAACAATAGGTCGTGTAACAGATTGTTGAATTATAGGTCTCGGTGTCATTGGAAATCCCCAAATGTTGTCAACTTGAGGTTTTTGTTTTTGTGATTGTTGTATTGCTGCTTTTATCTGATCTTCAGTTCTTGACATCAAATAATGCAATTGATTTGTCATTTTTCAACAAATATTATTTCAAAAATTTTCAAAAACAAGCTTAACCAAATTTGAAAAATATAGTCCAAATAACATGGGTTCGAACCAACAAAGTACTCTCCTATTCGACCTCTCAAATGGGTCGAATGAACATCAGAATTGGTTCGACCTCAAGAATGAAAATCTTTGAAAATTAGAGACTTGGTTCGACCTGATGTAATCTTCGTTCGACCTCACGTTAGGTCGAATGAACTAGGGCACGTCGAATGAACAACAACACACACTGAAAAATCTGATTCAACCTAAAAACACACTTGGTACGACCTAAAATACTCTTGGTTCGACCTCTAGATGCTCTCATTCGACCTTTTTAGGTCTGTTCATCATCTTCAACCTCAAGAACATACGAATCAGGTCTGTTTTGGAAAACTTTTCACTAAATGTAATGAATTTTTGTTAGGATCTGAGTTTGTTTGTTTTGATTGTTTAACTAAATGATGACAATAATGGAATGAAAGTAGAATGAAAGTGCAGCGGAATAATAAACTGTAAATCAAAACAAGAGAGTAAATGTTTTTCGATCGAATGCTTTCATTAATATATCAAAGATTACAATCGTACAAGTTACTCCCCCTCAGCCTGATCACACAGTTGTTTGTCAGAGAGAATGTTTTGTGTGTGATGCAATAGAACAGTACATGCACTGTTCTATTTATAGACTGACTCAAACCGCTGATGACCTAGGCTGACGTCACCTAAGACAGTGACCTCTAACAGAATAACAAACTTAAACATCTGCTATACAAACTACTGTTACATTGAAAGCACTGATAGTAAACAGCTGTTAAAGATAAACTCTGACGATCTTGTATCCACTGCTGAAGCCTAAGTGCTGTTGCTTCCAGCAGTGCTTTGGTCTTCAGTACTTGTATCTGCTGTTGCTCTTCTTCAGACCTTTGGTCAGCAGTTGTTCTTCATCAGTTGTTTCCTTAGCAGTTCTTTGTATCAGCAGTTGTTGAGCAGTTGTTTGGATAGAACAGTAGTTAGGGTCAGCAGTCTTTTGGGAGAAGTAAGTTGTAAAGACTGTTTATTCAAGAATCAAATAGATAGCATGTTTTGGCTTTCCAATCATCTGTTCTTCTCCAGGTCAGCAGACCCAACAATCTCCCCTAGAACAGATGATGCCAAAACTCAGCTTTATTCATTGATCTTTATTCCTCATCAGACTTTCTCTGATTTGACCTTTGAATTGTAATTCAAAGTTCAAAGCAAATAGGTCTTCTTCATCTCTTTCCAGATCCAGATTTAGCAGTGCTTGGTGATCTTCTGCACAAAGGCTGTAAGCATCATCCATACTGATCTTCTGAACCTTTCCATCCGACCTGAGCAGTGTCAATTCGTGGTTGTCTTTGTTGACCTTCCACTTTAGAATTTTTGAGTCAGTGGATTTGCTGAGATGAACCTTTATTCTTGATGAGTTGGGTGATGGTGGTCTTCCTATGAGTTCTCTTAGTTTCTCTGTTGTGGGATCAGAGAAATAATGGATTTGATTGAAGAGCCCTTCCTTTATGAATGTGTCAGCAAACTTTCTTTGGTCTTCCTCTGACATCTCCTTCTGCCTTTTGAACTGTCTACTTGCAGCAGCAGTGAGATCAGAGGTTTCAAGTAAGCTGTCTAAGTTGAAAGTCTGTTGGGGTCTCTTCATCATAGGCTCATCATTGTAGACTGGTTTTCTTGGAAGGCTGGGATCCTTCTTTCTATTCTCTTCCAGACTTTTATAGGTTTCAACCAATCTAAGCTCTGACCATCTGGAAACAGACCTCATCTCCCCATAATTGGCAGCTACAATCTCCTGCCTCATTCTTTTGAACTTCAAGGCTCTGACTGGGTCTCTGCCTTTGCCAAAATTGGGAATGGAGACTTTAGCTTTGGGATTTTGGCCATTTCTTCAATTCTGATCAGTTCTTCCCTCAAAGCATGAGTAGTCCAGCCATTGAACTGCTTTTTGTTAGCTTTGTAGGGCTTGGTTGCCATTATCTGTTCAAGTAGGGATTCCCTTACCTCCTTCTCCAGGTCTACACTGAGAGGCATGGTGGACATGGAATTGCTCAGGGTCTTAGCAAAGTCTTCAATCCTTCTGAGTTTGCTAAGCTCTGCTGAATGGATGCCCTGAGCAGTCCTGTCATCCTTCCCTTTGCATTTCTCCCTGATGATGGCATCCACCTGTTCACCCTTGTATTTTAGATAGGTATCAATGTTGAGGGGAACAGGGAAATTTGGGAGAGATGGGAAGGATCTTTCAGATGGCTGTTCAGTATTGTAGAAGGATTGTAATTCCCCCTTGAGTAGATCAAGTTCAAGGGGATACTGAACAACCAATGGTGTAATGGTTGGTGGTGGTCTATGGGTTGTGAATTTGGATGTATGTGGTGAGAATGAGGTGAGTGGAATGGCTGTGATGGGAGGAGTGGATTGGGCAGTTGAAATGGTGGTTGGTGAAGTGTGAATGTTTTCATCATGCACAACAAAGGTTGATTTTCTCTTCCTTGTGTACATGATTTTTGGTGAAGGTGATTTGGCAGCAGTGGTTGGATTAACATCTGTTGGCCTTTTAGAAGAACCAGCAGATGTTGGAGTTTTGGTTGGTGATGTAGGTTTGGTGGTTGTTGGTTCAGGAGTGTGTGTTGGTTTGGGTATAGTGGTTTCAGTGGTTTGGGTGGCAGTGGTTTCAGTGACAGTGGTTTCAGCAGCAGTGGTTTTATCAACAGAGGTTTGTAACTTGGATGGTGGTTTTCTAACATGCTTGGCAGGTCTTTTCATCCTTTTAGAGGATCCCACATCTTCAGTTTCCCTTTGTTGTTTCTTCTTGAGTTCAATCAATGACTCTGCTTTTACTTCCAAGGTGTCAGCCCTTTGTTGTTTGGACTGAGCAGCCTTTTCAGCTTCTATGTTTGCAGAGTCATCTACTGCCTTGTTCTTTTCAGTGGTTTGTGGTGGTGGTGCTTGATGTTGTTGTTGTGGAACTGATTTGGTAGACTCTGGTTTCTTGGCAGACTTGGCTTGACCTTTTTGAGAAGGTGGGCAACCAAAAGGATCTAGTTTTGGTAGCCTATCTCTGCCACTCTCCCCCTTTTTGGCATCATCAGCCGTGAAATCATCATCAGTTTCATCCCTGAGGATGGTGGTAGGGGCAGAGCCAGTAGTCTTCAGCAGATGGTCCTTGATGGCTTTGATGTCAGCATGGGTATCTTTGTACCTTGCATCAACCATATTTCTGATCTCAGCCATGTAGGTTTCATGTGTTTGATCAGCCAATTTCCTGTGAGCTATGATGATGGGGGAAACTGATTTCCATAACTCATTGGCTATATCAGTTGTAGATGGTTGACTCTTGGAGAGACCTGCAATTGAGCTTAGGAGAAGCTTGACATCAGATTTGATGTCAGCAACAGATGTTTCAATAGCAGAAACTCTGGCCGTCAATTCTTGGTATTTTGAATCATCTCCTAAATTAATAGGATCATCTGAGTCCCTACCAGTGGTAGTTTTATCTGATTCAGGCCTAATAGGTGAATCAGATGCCCCTTTTTCTTGGTACTGGGGACTTCCAACTGTTTTTGGAGACACTATGGTGGCTTCAACAGTTGTTGCCTTCAAGGGAGTCTTAGTTATGAGATCACTGTCCTGATGTGAGACAATGGTCTCTACATCAGTAGTGGCTGCTCCACTTGAAAACTCACCTAGAGTTTCATTGAACCCTGGTGGTGTAACCTCCTCTTCTGTTTGGGGGTTAGCAGATTGAATATTCTCAGGCTCAGTCACTTGTTGGAGTATACTCTCAGTGACAGGTGGAAGAGAGGAACTGGGATCTTCCTGAGATTCAATTGCTTCAAACAGGGGTTGCATTGTTTGTGGAACATGTGATGGTGAGAGTGGTGGAGTAAGAAGAGAGTTAGCCCTGGGAGAGGGGCTTGTGAACATATGGTCAAGTGACTCAAATGCATCATGATGTGTGTCCCCTTGGCTTACAACATGATCCTTTTGAGAGGATTCATGAGGAGGTTTGTCAGGTGGAGGTATGTCCAACTGTTGTGAGGAAGTAACAACAGTGGTTTCATGTTGCTTTTGTTGTGCAACAGAGGTTTCTTCTGGTACCTCAACATCCAGAAGCCTCATTTGTGGTTGAGTGGTGGTTTTTGTGGATGAATGTTTCTTTTGGAAGTGGCTGGTGTGGGTTTCACAGCACTGGATGTAGTGCCATGATCACCAGGAGCAGTGGGCTCAACAACAGAGGTTTTGACAACAGTTGTTGCCTTTGTCCTCCTTGTTTATGTTTTAGAAACTTTAGACACTTTTGACACCTTTTCTTGGGTGCTTCCACCCAGCATTCTTGTGAAAGTTTCATCAGTTAAGCTTTTCATTTGCATAGCAGCACCCTTTTTGAAAACTTTTTCAGGTAATAATTTTTGTAAAATTACACTAAGAATTCGTGGGTAAATAAGAAAAGCATTGTTTGACCCAGACTTGACTGCTTTCACATTTGATACCAAGTCCATGAACAATCCCTGGGAAAGATTGAAGTCAGAGTTTGACAACATAGCATATCCCAGATATTGCATCCTTAATGGTATTTCATTAAAGGATGTGGACTTAGCAGAGACACAAAGAAGAAGAGTATGGAAGAAAAATTTCATGACTGGAGGGAAAAACTTTTTGAAAAGAGTTGATCCAGTCATCTGACCATCATACCCTCTTTCTTGGAACTCAGTGTGAAGCTCTGTTTTAGTGAAGGAATCCTTACCTGCCAGGTCATTCAGTGTGAAGGTTGTGGATATGATATCAGGGGTAATGACGATACTGGTTTCTCCAATTTTGGAAATAATGGATGTAGGCTTTTTATCTTGTAATAGAACTTCAGCATTCAACCAAAATTCTTGGAGTGTATCCAGATAAATGGGGGCGTTGGCGGTTAGGATGGGTAAGTATTTGGAATTGAGGAAAATGTCGATGGTGGAATGAAATGGAGTGTTGTCATCTGTTTTAATCAGATAGGGGAGACAATTGTGTGTAGCTTTGGCTTGAAGATCCATTGTAATGGATTTCGACGGGGAAAATGACTGAAGATTGATGAAGGGTTTGAGAGTGAAGAAGGCGGTTTACAGTATTTTGAATACAATGAGACAGTGTAACGTCTGTTGTGGTAAAACAGGGTTTTTATAGGCTCAATGAAACCGCTGATGTGGCCAAACATCTGCTTGTATGAGCAGACGTGGCAATCATCTGATGGATCTAACATCTGGTGGAGAACAGCTGTTTTGGTAAACAACTGATACAAACAGCTGATGGATCCAACCGTTGGTGGTTTTTTTTTTTTTTTTTTTTTTTTTTTTAATGTAGTATATATATATATATGGACAGTTGTTTTATCTGAACAGATGTTCTGAAACAGATTTTTCAACTGACAGTTGTTTTATCTGATCAGATGTTTTGAAACAGATTTTTCAACTAACAGTTGTTTTATCTGATCAGATGTTTGGAGCAGACTTTTCAACCAACAGTGGAAATGAATGCAACAGTGGTTGTTTATCTGATCAGATGTTTGGAAAACAGATTTTTCAACCAAACAGCTATTTGAAGAAAATATTTGATTTCTGAACAATTTTATTTAAGAAATTTATTTGGTTAATCCATGTTTAACATGCCAATTCTGGAAATCAGATTTGTAAAGGTAGATGTGTCTAAAGCTTTTGTTAACACATCTGCCAACTGATCATCTGTTGGAACATGGTGTAAAGAAATCAAACCTTTTTCATAGCTGTCCCTGACAAAATGATGTCTTATGTCAATGTGCTTGGTAGTGGAATGAGAGACTGGATTCTTGATGATATTTTCAGCAGCTTGGCTGTCCAACATGAGTGGAGTCCTAAGTGCAGTTATCCCAAAATCCAGTAGTTGATTCTGAAGCCACATCAATTGGGCTGTACAGCTTGCAGCAGCAATGTATTCAGCTTCAGCTGTTGAAGTTGAAACAGCTGCCTGCTTTTTGCTTTGCCATGAAACTAAGGCATTCCCTAGAAATTGGCACCCTCCTGAAGTGGATTTTCTTGTGGTGTGACAGCCAGCAAAGTCACTATCTGAAAAACCTGAAAGCTCAATGTTTCCATTAGCAGGATACCAGATACCAAGTGTGGGAGCACCTTTGAGGTATCTGAATATCCTTTTTACAGCAATAAGGTTTGACTTTCTGGGTGAAGCCTGGGATCTGGCACAGACACAGGTAGCAAACATAATGTCTGGCCTAGATGCAGTTAGGTACAGTAAAGACCCAATCATACATCTATAATGTGTTTGATCAACCAGTTCATCCTTGTCATCAATAGTGAGCAGCTTGACTGTACTCATGGGTGTGCTACATGGCTTACAATCATTCATCTCAAATCTGGTTAATAAATTCTTTACATATTTGTTTTGGTGAATGAATGTGCCATTTTGCAGTTGTTTCACTTGAAGACCAAGGAAACACTGAAGCTCACCCATGGCACTCATCTCAAACTCTGCTGTCATGAGTTTTCTGAACTCTTCACACATTTGGTTACATGTGGATCCAAAGATGATATCATCCACATATATTTGAACAATCATTAAGTGTTTCCCTTTCCATTTAAGAAATAAAGTTTTGTCAATTTTACCTCTTGTGAAGCCAATGGATAAGAGAAATGTGGAAAGAGTTTCATACCAGGCCCTTGGTGCTTGTTTGAGTCCATACAGAGCTTTGTTGAGCTTGTAGACATAGTCAGGATGGAATGTGTCTTCAAAACCAGGTGGCTGACACACATAGACCTCCTCCTGAATTTTGCCATAAAGGAAGGCACATTTGATGTCCATCTGATACACCTTTATGTTGTGGTTGACAGCAAAGGCTAAAAAGAGTCTGTTGGCCTCTAGTCTAGCTACAGGAGCAAAGGTCTCATCATAATCTATTCCTTCTTCTTGTCTGAAGCCTTGAACCACAAGCCTGGCTTTATTCTTGACAACAATACCCCTTTCATCAGTCTTGTTTTTGAAGACCCACTTTGTTCCTATAGGACAAACATCCTTAGGAAGTGGAACAAGCTCCCATACTTGTTGTCTTTTGAACTGAAGGAGTTCTTCTTGCATGGCTTCTACCCAACTGTTGTCTTTCAGTGCCTCTTGGTACTTGACAGGTTGTGTGAGGGATAAGAAACCTGCAAAAAGACAGATATTTGAGGATTGGCTTCTTGTGAGCACTCCCTCTCTGATGTTGCCAATGATCTGGTCTGGTGGATGAGCTCTTAAGTAAATAAGATCTCCTTGATATGGAACAATGGCATTTTGGGGTGATGGACAGAGGTTTGGTGACTCTGTTGGTGTAACATCTGTTGGTACTTCTGTAGAGTCAACAGATGTTTGGAATGGTAGTGGAGGAATGGGTCCAAGTGGTGTGAAACTTGACTGACTTTTGTCAACAGATGATTGACTTTTGTCAACAGATGATAGGTCAGTGGTAGAGAGGGGTGAAGCAGAGGTTTGAGGATAGGACTGGCCAACAGTGGTTGACACAGCTGTGGCAGAGTTTTGACAACTGTTTTGAACAACTGCTCCCTCTGATGCAGAATAGACTTTGTAGTGACTGGGAATCACAACATCTGTTCTGTAATCTTGCTGTGGAGACTGTGGAATACCTGCATTGTTAGTCTTAACAGTGATATCTTCAAATTTGAATTTATCTAAATCAAATAATTCAGCAGGGTTTGCAGGGATTTTCAGAGATGAAAGTTCATTGAACTTAACATTCAAGGTTTCTTCTATTGTTTTAGTCCTTGTGTTAAACACTTTGTAGGCCTTAGCAGTAGAAGAATATCCCAGAAAATAACCACAGTCTACTTTGGCTGCAAATTTTGAAATGGAATCTTTAAGATTTAAAATGAAACATGGGCAGCCAAAGATTTTGAAGAATGAGATCAATGGTTTGATTTTGAACAAAATTTCATAAGCAGTTTTTTGATGTCTGGGGTTGATCAAAACTCTGTTTTGAACATAGCAAGCAGTGTTTACAGCTTCTGCCCAAAAGGACAGTGGCAAACCAGAATCTGCTAGCATGGTTCTTGCAGCTTCTATAAGAGTTCTATTTTTCCTCTCAACTACCCCATTTTGTTCTGGTGTTCTTGGGATGCTGAACTGCCTCACAATCCCTTTTGACACACAGAAGTCATCTAACTCCTTATTTTTAAACTCTGTTCCATTGTCACTCCTGAAAACTTTTACTGGCAAGTCATACTGCTTTTCAACCTTGGTGACAAAGTCCTTCAATATACCTGCAGTCTCATCTTTAGAGTGTAAAAAGTAAGTCCATGTAAACCTAGAAAAATCATCAACTATGACAAGACAGAATCTTTTTCTCCTTAGACTCATGATTTTAACAGGGCCAAACAGGTCCATGTGCAACAGTTGTAAGCACTGACTAGTTTTGGACTCATCAATGGATTTGTAAGAGCTTTTATGTTGTTTCCCTTTTAAGCAAGAAACACAATGCTCATCACATTTAAATTCTTTTGATGGAAGACCTCTGACAAGGCTTTGTTTTGAGAGTGTGTTGATAGTATTAAGGTTGGTATGACCCAGTCTCCTATGCCACAATTCTGTCTCCTTAGTGGAGGCAGCAGAAAACAGACAGACATTTGCCATAGGATTATCCTTTAACATATCAACAACATACACATTGCCACTTCTATGAGCAACAAGCTGTGCTTTGCTCTCAGCAATAATGGTATCAATCTTTTTCACCACTTCTGGCCCAATAATCTTACAAGTTTTCTTTGTGAAAAATGAGCCATAACCTTTGTCACTCATTTGTGAAACACTCAGAAGATTGAACTTGAGATTATCAATAAGATTGACATTTTCAAACTTGAGTTTTCCTGCCTGTACAGTCCCTGAACCCAACACCTTACCTTTAGAATCATTACCAAAGGATATATCACCCCCTCCATGAGCCAAGAAGTCCAGAAGTAGGGCTCTACATCCTGTCATGTGCCTGGAACCTCCACTATCTACATACCAAAGACTATCTAAACAAGCAGAAGCTCCCTGCACATCAGTAAATGATTAGTTTTGGTGAGTGTCCAAAGCCAAATTGGCTTTGGATGGATCCTCAGACCTTTCAGACTCAAGTTTTGGAAGGTGATCAGTGGTTTGGACCAATTTTTGAATTAGGGTCAACAACTGCTGCTGACCATTTGCCAGTGCTTGTATGTCAGCACTTGGGGCAGCAGTTGTTTGATCACCCCCTGACAGATGATAATACCCATATGGATTTCTGTTCACTCTTGGTTTAGAGGGTCTTTTTGGCTCCTCATAAACATGTGGCAGACTGTGACATGGAGGTTGACCATAACCTCTTGGGTATTTGCTTGTGGGTGGAGCATCTGTTACTTGGACATCTCTAGAAGCAGATGTTTCAAGCCTTTTTGTAACAGATGTTTGGACAGGTGTAAAGGTCTGTTTGGGCTTTCCTTTTGGAGTACTAACCACAGGGTTTGCAAGAGTTTTTGCTTTGTATTCTTGTATTTTTACATCAAAATTTTTGAGATACAAGCACTCTTTAGTCTTATGATTCTTTTTCCACATATTGAGCATGTGGCTTTTGAATCACATTCACTTGTTCCTTTGTTGATATCATATGCTTTTAGAAGAAAACAGTTTTTGGTGATATGATTCTTCTTTTCACAGAAATCACAAAACAAGTTAACAGTCTTTTCCTTCTTTTTCCCTTTTTCAGGCTTCTTTTCAGCAGATGTTTGAGCATCTGCTGGAGAATCCTTCAAGGGAATGACCTTTGCCAAGGGAATGACCCTTGCCTGAGGAGCTGTTTTTCCCTCAGGGGTTTTAAAATCAACAGGTTTATAATTCTCAAGAGTATCACACTCATCAGACCAAGTAGGTTTAAATTCATACTTTTCAAGTTCAGCAAAAGATGAGGAACCTTCTGGTTTTTCAAGAACAATTTTCTTACCATTTGGTTCAGTGATTTTAATCTCTTGACCCTGCAGGTTTGTTGGAACTATCTCAACAGACTTTTGATCCTTTGTGTCAGTGTTTTCAAAAGCTGGAGCAGTGGTTGCAAAACCAAAGCCAAACTTCACATGACTTTTGGTTTGTTTGTTGAGTAGCATCTCAAAACCTCTACATGATTCCACCCATTTTTTACATTCAACTTGGGTGGACTCAAGCTCACTTTTACAACTTTGATATTTTGTTATCATAGTTTGGAGCTGGTCTTTGACAATAGTTGCTTCATGTTTTAGACTACTAATTTCAGATTCTTTTGCAGTTAAACTTGTTTTCAAATCTTTAGTGAGTTTTTCAAATTTAACCTCATCATCCAAAATTTTCTTTCTAAGGTTTTCATTCACCTCTTTAATGTTAGCAAATGCTATTACACATTTGTCAGAACACAACTCTTTGAGAATTTGAGGAGATACCTTAGCAGCAGCCATCAATGCACAATCACACTTGCACTCACATTCATCAGATGCACCCCAGGGATCTGAGAGATTCACAACCTCTTCTTCAGGTTTCTCACCTGCAACAACTTCACTAACAATATCATCAGTCACAACATCAGATTCAGTTACCACTTCCTCAGATTCAATCTCATCAACCACAGCCATGAAACAAAAGTTTTCTGGTTCATTTTCAGCTTTGGCAACTAGTGCAAAATTCTCATCTGTTAGCTCATCAGGTAGACTGCTCCAATCAACAAAGCCTTGTGTAAAGAAGCTCTGTTGACTGGTCTCTGCAGGAGCAGAGGATGGTGCAGCAGTCGTTTGAACAGGTGGTGGAGCAACAGGTGTTTGCACATAATGGATCTGAGGAACAGTGGTTTGGACATACTGGACAGGAACAGTGTTTGAGGACTGTGCAAAATGAGCAGTGTTTTGCACATTTGGTCCAGGGGTATTATAGGAATTCTGATAAGTGTTGGTCTGTGGTCTTTGATTTGGATAGGTATCATAGGTGTACCATGTTGACCCCTACATTCCCTAGCAAAATGACCAAACCTATGACATTTATAACACTTGATCTTTGATTTATCCAACCCCACCTTAGATCTGCCAGTCAACCCTGGAAACCTTCTCCCTGTTTTCTTGTAAAAATTATTAGTTCTTACACTGAGAAGGGCCAATTGGTGCATAATGTCCATTTCTTCCAAATCATCAGGGTCAAAGTATTTCAGGTCATCATACTCAAAGGATATGTTATCAGATGCCTGTATATCACCACCACTTGCTGTGAAAGCATAGTTAGGTGAATAAGAATCAGAGTTAAAACCTGAGTTAAAACCTGAAGTTATGTCAATAAAATGATCATAACTCTGATCCTTTGTGTTTCCAGGCACCTCATCATGACCCAAAAGTGCTGTATTCCCAAACACATAGTCATCAGACACTTTTCCAGAGTCCTGGAGCTTCTTTTTCTGGTTAAGCTCTCTTTCATAGGTCAAGAGCTTACCATGAAGCTGGGTCAGTGATAGGTCTTTAAATCCTATTGAGTTTCTCATAACAATTGCAATAGTGTCCCATTTGTCTGGTAATGATCTTAAAAACCTATGGTTCAAAGTTGAATGAGGGTAAGTAAGACCAACCAATTTTAGTTCACTAATTAAGCAGTTAAATCTCTCAAACTGTTGAGTTAATGACTCTCCTTTGACATGACTGAATGTTTCATATTGTTGGTTAAGTATTTCACGGTTGTTTTCAATAACCTCCTCAGTCCCACCAAACTGCTCTTTCAGTGCATCCCACAACTCCTTTGCACTGTTACAGTGTAACAACCCAGCATATATATCATTGGGTAGAGCCATGGCCACAATACTGAAGGCCTTAGCATCTAGCTCAATTTTCTGAAAATCCTGGTCGGAGTAGTTTTCAAGTTTCTTTGGCTCAAACACTTTGGGATCTTCAGTACTCGGCACAGTCGGAACATGTGGTCCGAAGATAACCGACTTCCAACACCCAGTGTTTTGTTGAGCTAGAACATGGCTCATCCGACGTTGCCAGATATTGTATTCAGATCTGACAAGCATCGGTGGCTTGTTGTTCGTGCCAGTGTTATGTGGATCGTGATTGATAGAAGCCATTCTCTGATTTTTCAAAAAACAAAGTCTGTTTAACAACGGTTGAATCGAAATTAAACTATTACTCTGTTTTCAATCAAACTGACAAACGATATCAATAATTGTGAGCTGATTATTAAATTGATTTGTTAGATCGAATTTAATTGACCAAGCTCTGATACCAATTGTTAGGATCTGAGTTGTTTGTTTTGATTGTTTAACTAAATGATGACAATAATGGAATGAAAGTAGAATGAAAGTGCAGCGGAATAATAAACTGTAAATCAAAACAAGAGAGTAAATGTTTTTCGATCGAATGCTTTCATTAATATATCAAAGATTACAATCGTACAAGTTACTCCCCCTCAGCCTGATCACACAGTTGTTTGTCAGAGAGAATGTTTTGTGTGTGATGCAATAGAACAGTACATGCACTGTTCTATTTATAGACTGACTCAAACCGCTGATGACCTAGGCTGACGTCACCTAAGACAGTGACCTCTAACAGAATAACAAACTTAAACATCTGCTATACAAACTACTGTTACATTGAAAGCACTGATAGTAAACAGCTGTTAAAGATAAACTCTGACGATCTTGTATCCACTGCTGAAGCCTAAGTGCTGTTGCTTCCAGCAGTGCTTTGGTCTTCAGTACTTGTATCTGCTGTTGCTCTTCTTCAGACCTTTGGTCAGCAGTTGTTCTTCATCAGTTGTTTCCTTAGCAGTTCTTTGTATCAGCAGTTGTTGAGCAGTTGTTTGGATAGAACAGTAGTTAGGGTCAGCAGTCTTTTGGGAGATGTAAGTTGTAAAGACTGTTTATTCAAGAATCAAATAGATAGCATGTTTTGGCTTTCCAATCATCTGTTCTTCTCCAGGTCAGCAGACCCAACAATTTTGATAGGTTTTGTTCGGAATTGAATTTAGACAAACTTTTGTGAAAGAATCTTTGAAAATAACAACAAATTCAACTACAATTCAATCAAAAACCATGTTTTTATGAAAAGCTTCAAAATTTCTAGGGTTTTGATCTTTAAAAAAGAATTTTAATCTGTTTTCATCAAATCAGATCAGTTTGCAATCGTGAAATCAGGCCTACGCTCTGATACCACTTGAGAATTCGTCTTAGGATCGTAAACACGAATCGTGATCTCACGAATACCAACCGTAGGGTGCGGAATCCCCTCCGGTTGTGCAAAATGATTCAGAAATAATTAGTAAAGATCATGATGATAATAGATTACGAATCACCGAGCAATTTCCATAACTTTACTCGTGTATTAGATCAAATCAAGAATATTACGGATGAAAAACCTAGAACTAATGCAGAGAATCTCACAAACTGGGGAAAAGCTCAAATGATCAACTAACTTTTAAAATAACTAACTTTTCCCCTTATATAGGCTTTCCCATTCGACTCATGCAGAGGTCGAATGGGTTCATTCGACCCTTTCGTTTTCTTATTTGTTCCTCGACGTTCAGTACCGGATCACTAGCTGGGGACATACATGAATAATGCACTTACAAATACTGACCCAACAACATTGATACTAGTATCAGTATTACCGGAACCGGTATTCCTATTTATGGTTTCAGATTTATGTATAACGTGTGTCGATATCATTTTAGGTTGTAACAATAACAAACTAAACCAAAACCGACTAAACATAATCGTACCGGTATCGATATTGTTTGGAAAACAAGGATTATGAAAAGATTACAAAATTATTAAAATCCCAATTAATTTTGTGTTTAATTTGATAAGATCTTAAATCTTTTACTTATGTTAATGGTTGTCAATTAAGGATTGGCATATACTATATATACATGTCACTTAACACTTAATGATTCACAAGGAATCAAGATCCCACATACAAGACTCATCAGGTGCAAAGATTAATAAAAATCACATGATGAATCAAGAGTTCAAGACTACACTGATCAAGTTTGTGAAATGAATTACGACAACTTACAAAGTTCATCAAATCACCAAGTTCAACTTATTGTTGAAAGTTTGTCATATGCAAAGGTGAAAGGTCAAAGCAAAAACTGATGAGTGCAAATCAACAAACGTAAAGCTAGTTACTTGGTGTAGACAGTGAAGAAGGTGACCACTACATGAACTAGTGAAGAACATAAAGACACACTATAGTGATAGTGGGTTGAAGAAGGTGATAACTGACTTGGATTACTGAAGGGGTTTGTACATGTTATCTCTTCCGTCTAAGAGAACTTTATTAGTGGAGAAACTCTCGATTGGAAATCCAGAAGAGAATGTAGAGTGCATTAGTTAAGATCCACTTGAACCTCTATAAATCAGTTTTGTCTTTCTAACAATTCGAACTCTTTACATTCATTATATTTTATTAAACAAGTTTAAACCAATCAAATTAGTAGTTAATCGAAGAAAACTTTAAGAAAACCTATTCACTCCGTGGTTTTCTGCAATATAATCAGATTCGGTATCAGTATTTGTTTCTGTAGTTTTTTATATCAATGTATAGCATGTGTCGATATCCTTTTAAGTACGTCACGACTTTACTTTTTAGTTTTTGTCCCGAGACATTGCGTAAATGAAACTTACTATGTCACACCCTCAAATTCCACGTGCGGGGTTTTACCGCGAGGCGCGTGACACACCAGGATCTCAGTCAACGATCACAACAAACATACAACAAACATGCATTCATAATTATATTTAAAACCAAAATATCATGCTTTGAGCCGTAAACCAGCAGCGGAAGCATTCTTGTTTACAACCAAAAGACATATCATTGTTTACAAAACATTGTTTAACATGCTTCAAAATATTAGACGCTGTGCATAACTCCGTGCGCCTAGCCCATTGACTGCTACCTTAGCGACCTGAGAAAACATGCCAAAAATGTCAACATATAATGCTGGTGAGTTCACAGGTTTTCTTTTATAAAGTGTTTGTTATAAGTTGTGAAGATCATATCCGTTACTACTAGGTTATAAGAACGTTAGCTAGACGTTAAGTGTTTGTTTACTACTGCGGTTGGGAATCCATTACTATACGTTTATAAGTTGTTGAAGCTTGCCCAGCAGTTTTGGCTATAACCGATGCCTCGGCGAGCCAGTAATAAGAGACAATATGCACCCGCCCGGCCCAGCCGTCGAGTGGGGTTTGTGAGGCCCAATAGATCTATCCACATTTCCCCCGTTGTGCATCCCCGCACATTCATGGTTTCCCCCCTGGGACTTTCCGTAAAAAGCCGCATAGTATATGTAAAGTAACCATAGTATAACATGACCTTTAATAGGTAAGTAAGTAGCATGTTTCTCCCCCGAAAGTAAAACGGTAAAAGTGGGGCTGTGAAACTCACCTCGGATTGCGTTACTTGAAAACAGTTAAGTAATTATGTTATGATAGCCCCAAATAGCGGCGACCTATCATAAGATGTGTATAAGTATTGGACTAATAACCCGCAGGCTAACTAGTCCCCGAATGTCTAGACCGTGACCATAAACGTTTGAAAACATCATTAACTGTTAAACCGACCATGCCAGACAAGACCCGACATCCCATTGGTGACCCGACATTCCACGTGTTAGGTAGATACAAGACATCATGCAACATATGCAATTAAACACTTAATACGCGCAATTGTTCACCTAGTCTAGCATAATGTTCGATTAACGCATAATCAGGTCCGAACACGTCTTACTAAGTCATTGGGTGCATCCCGGGTTCCTATCATGTTCCTAGGTGTCAAATCATGTTCCGGGATGTCAAAACGCGTTCACGACAGCAGTACATGCGATTAGGAAAGTCACACGCGAGTAGGCTTCAGCCTATTGGCGATTAGGGGCCCAATCGCCTCTATGTCTGCATAATCGCCTTCAGCATCAGGCGATTAGGATTCCTAATCGCCTGCTGCTGCTGTGTGACGGATTTTCGCGCGTTTAACCCTCCAAATCAGATCCGAAACATGCAACGACACCCAACATCAAACCTAAATCATTTACCAACCCATTCCAAGCAAAAACCCCCAACATATCACTGATCTAACATGTTCTAAGCAATTATTTCCTAAAATGGCAAAGTACTAGGTTTCACCAACCAACCTTATCTTTCCCTAAATGGAAACAATCAGATTTCAATCTCTACAAACTTGTAAATCATCAAACCTCTGATCTAACATCTTCCTAGTATGAATTCTAACAACATTGCATCAACAATCATACCATAATCATCCTAAATCTTCAAGAACATTCAAATGGGTCAAAATACACATTTTCATCAAAACACAACAATAATGGCTCAAACTCTAAGATAACCTTCCTAATAATCTCTACATAGCAGAAGTACAATCATATCTTGGAAACAATCATGTTATAATCACCAAGAAGACCAACATATGCATGTAAACTTCACATATAACAAGCATTAAGGTGTAGACTTGGTTTAGAACTCTTTTGAAAGGTTTTTAAAGACACAAACTTAGTAAAACAAGGTCTGGACCTTTGGGGAACCAAAATAACGACTTTACAAAGGTTAGGGATGAAGAACACACCTTGGGTTTTGTTAAAGAAAGGTGTGTAGGCTTGGAGATGGTGATTTTTGTAGCAAAATGAGTTCCAGAGGTGTTTCAAGGTGTGTGGGTGGCTTGGGATCAGCTAGGGTTGTTCTAGAGGTGTTTGGGGAGTTAAGGGTTCTATTTATAGGTGTTTTGACCCGGACCCTGCAATATAGGCGATTAGCAGGTCAATTCATGCGATTGGGGGCCTAATCGCATGCTACATCAGGCGATTAGGTCCCAATCGCCTGTTATCACCCCTACTCGCCTATATATATAGGCGATTAGGCCCTCTTCCAGGTCCTAATCGCCTGAAACCCACCAAGTTGGGTTTTCGGCGCGTTAAACGCTATTTTAACACATATAAACACGTATTCACATACCGATAAGTCACATAATGATTCCAAACATATAATGCATGATAACTAACACGTTTACATCCGTTCACCAATTCCCGGGACTCGAGACTCGTGTGTGCATTAAAACCGGCAATTCCACGAATCACCAATCCTTGTACACATGGTTATGGACCGACTCCCGATGACCCCGCGGATCATCGTAACGACTCCCGATGATTCCCAGAATCATCATACCGACTCGACTGACCCCGTTAAGAACGTAATATGCATGACTCGCTAAGGTAGACTTACTAGTTTAGTCAACGTTACTAACCTGAGTTTGCCGGGTGTCACATCATCCCCCTGTTGAAAGAATTTTCGTCCCGAAAATTGCCCAAGGCCCAAAAAGGAAGAGACGAAAGAGAAGAAAAATTTTCCGGTTGCCACATCATCCCCCTGTTGAAAGGAATCTCGACCCGAGATTCATTCAGATTCAGCAGAGACATGCCTTGATTCGAACGCGCGTTTAGGAAATAAATGGGGATACTTAGCCTTCATTTGATCTTCCCGTTCCCACGTGAACTCCGGTCCACGATCTGAGTTCCAACGGACTTTAACAATGCGGATTTTACTCCGGCGAAGGCTACGGATTTTATAGTCAAGAATTTCAACTGGTTCCTCCACAATACGCAGACGATCATCCACCTTGATCTCCTCGAGAGGAACAACCAAAGATTCATCCACCAAACACTTCTTCAGATTAGAGACATGGAAGACATTATGAACATTACTGAGTTCAGCTGGCAGATCAAGCCTGTATGCTACCGGTCCAATCCGTTCCAGAATTGCAAACGGTCCTACATACCGAGGATTCAATTTGCCCCGCTTCCCAAAACGTATAACGCCCTTCCACGGAGATACCTTCAACAAAACCCTGTCGCCAACCTCAAACTCCAAAGGCTTGCGACGACGATCGGCATAGCTCTTTTAACGATCCCGAGCTGCTGCCAAGCGGTTACGGATTTGTACGATCTTCTCGGAAGTCTCGTACACAAGTTCCGGGCCGGTGAGTTGACTCTCACCCACCTCGGCCCAGCAAAGAGGAGACCGGCATTTCCGCCCGTAAAGAGCCTCGAACGGAGCTGCCTTGATGCTAGAATGGTAACTGTTGTTGTAGGAGAATTCCACCAACGGTAGATGACTCTCCCACCCCTTGCCAAAATCGATCACACATGCCCGAAGCATGTCTTCTAGCGTTTGGATTGTCCGCTCACTTTGACCGTCAGTTTGCGGATGATACGCTGTGCTCATGTCTAACTGAGTACCCAGAGCCTTATGCAAGGATTTCCAGAAGTTAGAGGCGAACCGAGGATCACGATCAGAAATAATAGAGACAGGCACCCCGTGCCGAGAGACCACTTCCTTGAGATATAACCGTGCCAGACGCTCGAGGCCATCGGTATCTTTGATAGCGAGGAAGTGTGCAGACTTTGTCAACCTATCGACAATTACCCAGATCATGTTACAACCACTGGGCGATTTCGGGAGTTTGGTCACAAAGTCCATCGTAATCCGCTCCCACTTCCACTCAGGAATTTCAGGCTGTTGCAGAAGGCCGGATGGCTTTTGGTACTCGACCTTGACCTTGGCACAGGTCAAGCACTTGCTCACGTACGAAGCCACGTCCGCCTTCATGTTCGGCCACCAATAAAGTATCTTTAGGTCTTGATACATCTTATCGGAGCCAGGGTGAATAGAGTACCGGGACTTGTGAGCTTCATCAAGAACGAGCTCCCGCAAGCCCCCAAATAAAGGAACCCAAATACGTTCAGCGAAATAGTGTAACCCATCGGACCTGAGCTCAAGGTGGCTATCAGCACCATGCATGGTTTCAGCTTTAAGGTTTTCCTCCTTCAAAGCTTCTTGCTGCGCTGAACGGATTCGATCAGGTAAGCCGGAATGGATGGTGAGCTGAAGAGCTCGAACACGACGAGGTTTAGCCGTTTCCTTCCTGCTCAAGGCATCTGCGACCACATTCGCCTTGCCCAGATGGTATTTAATAGCGCACTCGTAATCGTTAAGAAGCTCGACCCAGCGACGCTGTCTTATATTCAACACCTTCTGATCAAAGATATGCTGGAGGCTCTTGTGATCGGTGTAAATAGTGCATTTGGTACCGTACAAGTAATGCCTCCAAATCTTTAAAGCAAAGACTACAGCACCCAATTCCAAATCATGGGTGGGGTAGTTTTTCTCATGAACTTTGAGCTGACGAGAAGCATAGGCGATGACCTTCTCGCGCTGCATCAGTACACAACCGAGACCCCGGATAGAAGCGTCACAATAAACCACAAAATCGTCTGTGCCCTCAGGCAAGGACAAGATAGGAGCAGAACAGAGTTTAGCCTTTAACATCTGGAAGGCCGACTCCTGCGAATCACCCCAGTCGAACTTCCTGTCCTTCTGGGTAAGCGAGGTGAGGGGTTGAGCGATCTTCGAAAATCCCTCGATAAAACGACGATAATAACCTGCAAGACCCAGGAATTGCCGCACCTCAGATGGCGTCTTTGGTGCTTCCCAGTCTTTAATGGCTTCAATCTTAGCTGGGTCAACGTGAATTCCTTTCTCATTAACTACATGACCAAGGAACTGGACTTCACGCAACCAGAAGCTGCACTTAGAAAACTTGGCGTACAACTGTTCCCGCCTCAGGAGTTCCAAAACAAGACGCAAGTGTTCCTGGTGGTCCACCTCGTTCTTGGAATAGACTAGAATATCATCAATGAAGACAATCACGAACTTATCAAGATAAGGCTTACAAACACGGTTCATCAGATCCATAAAAATGGCCGGTGCATTGGTGAGACCAAAAGGCATGACCAAGAATTCGAAATGGCCATAGCGAGTTCGAAAGGCGGTCTTCGGAATGTCAGCTTCTTGAACCCTCAACTGATGGTACCCCGACCTCAAATCGATCTTCGAATAGAAACTAGAACCCTGAAGCTGGTCAAATAAGTCATCGATGCGAGGAAGAGGATAACGATTCTTGATGGTAACCTTGTTCAATTCCCGGTAGTCGATACACATCCGTAGGCTTCCGTCCTTCTTCTTGACAAACAAAATAGGGGCTCCCCACGGGGACGAACTAGGTCGAATGAAACCCTTCTCTAACAGCTCCTGCAACTGGTTTGACAACTCCTGCATCTCGGGAGGTGCAAGCCGATATGGGGCTCGGGCAATAGAGGCCGCACCTGGAGCAAGTTCAATACCAAATTCGACCTGACGATAAGGCGGAAGACCAGGTAAGTCTTCAGGAAATACATCGGGAAAGTCACGGACAACAGGAATATCTTCAATCTTCTTCTCTTCTTCAGACGAAACCGAAACAAGTGCCAGTATGGCAGAATACCCCTTCCGAAGATACTTATAGGCTTTCATACACGAAATGATACTCAATGGGACCCCGCTCTTCTCACCGTGCACCAACAGAATTTCTCCATCAGGGAGAGGAAGACGAATGACTTTATCAAAACAAACGATCTCAGCATGATACAGAGACAACCAGTCCATACCCACGATAACATCGAAACTACCCAAGGACACCGGCATAAGATCAATAGGGAAGGAATAACCCGACAACTCAAGGTGACACTCCCTAAGGATGTGCGTCGCCTCGACTTTCTTACCATCAGCCAATTCTATCAAGTACTTAGCCTCTAAAGGTGTAGGTACCCTATCAAGCAATTGGCTAAACCCAAGAGATATAAAACTCTTATCGGCACCGGAATCGAATAAAACCGTAGCATAGCGATTATCGAGAAGAAACGTACCAGTAACAGTGTCAGGATCCTGTCGAGCCCCGCTCGAACCAATCACGAAGGCGCGAGCATTCCTGCCTCCGCCCCCATTGTTTCCATTACCCGACCCGTTCTTCCCAGCCTCGCCCTGCTTCAACTTGGGGCATTCACGCTTGTAGTGACCAAGTTCACCACAATTGTAGCACCCCTGCTTACCCTGGTTTCCCTGGGGAGCAGCAACATGAGGAGCCGGAGTAGATGTGGCAGGAGGGTTCCGGTTACCCTGAAGGTTAACCCTGCAGTCTAGGGCCACATGCCCGGCCTTGTTGCACCGGCGACAATGGTTCTTGTCGCAACGACCAGTATGATGGAACCAGCATCGTTCACACTTCGGCAACCTCCCCTGATAACCCCCCGTTTTCTGTTCAGACGACGATCCCCCAGTATCAGACTTCCTTACCTGCTGAGGCTGAGCCGAACTCGAGCCTTTCCCCACAGCTTCCCACTTCCGCTTGTTACTATCAGGAGCCTTCACAGTAGCGCCTCGAGGAGGCAAGACCCCTTCAGCCACCTTCATGTTGGTCAGCCTGTGAGCCGACCGAACCACCTCAGAATAAACAGTGAGATTACCCGCAGCAACCAACCCTGCAATCTCCGGTACCAACCCAGCGACATAATGTTCAATCCTTCGGTATTCGGGTGCGTGCAGATCAGGGCACAACACCGCCAACTCATTGTGCCTAGCAGTGTAAGTTTCAATCTCGGACCCCACCATCTTATGATTCCAGACTTCGTGCTCAAGCTTCTGGATTTCATCCCTCGGGCAGTACTCGTTTTTTCAGCAACTGAATGAACTCCGCCCAGGGCATAGCGTGGGCTTCCCCAATACCCATAGTCTGGGTGGTGGAGTTCCACCAAGTCAGAGCTTGACCCTCCAGGGTCGCAGAAGCATATTTCACCCGGTCGCCTTCCGGGAAGCTGCACATCGAGAAAACCGACTCGATTTTCTCCAACCAGCGGAGCAGTCCCACTGCCCCTTCAGTGCCACTAAAGTTGTGGGGCTTGCAATCCATAAACTTTTTGTAGGAACACTGGGGTGGAGGAGGATTGACAGCACCACCTGGAACAGACACGCAGGTGAGAATCAAGAAAAGGTACAGTACCCCAGAACAAGATAAAATAGGCGAGAATCGACGTACCACCCATAGCATTATGAGCGGCTTGGAATGCAGCCAGAGCAATATTCACGTGCTGCTGCATCAGATTATCCAACTCCGCTTGGGTCATATTAATGTTCCCACGGCCACCGCCGCCACCACGGCCGCCAGCACGACCGCCTGCACGGCCGCCTCTGCGACCTCCACGAGCTCCCGACATCTTCTGTCATAACATAAAACAAAAGATTTAGGCTTGCCCGTGGTATAACCCATTAGGAATTTCAAGAAACTAGACCGAGCCCAGTTCGGGTCCATTCGTTCAAGACCAAAGTCCGCCAGGGATCCCATGCATCACAGTTTATGATCTCGTGTGCACCCGACATGATAAACTGTTCTACATGGTCCTCCAGGCGCGCTTTAAGTTTGAAGTTCAAGTCACCGAACACTAGCGCCCAATCATGGTATTATCATAAGTATAAGTACAAGATAGTATGCATAAGAACGAGCGTGTTCATTAGGGCATAGAAGGGAGATGTCCAAATCCCTGGACAGATCTCAAGAGTACGCCGAAACTACCCCAATGTACACCGCCGTCAAGAAAGTCCAATAGTATATCGTTCGCCATCAAATCATAGTAAGGATGAGTCAAGAAATAGGATGATAAAGAGTAAATAGATGATGTAGCGTAGAAGATGACGACACCGACACCACGACAGGTCATATTGTTACTCACTTGTTAAGACTCGACTAATTGTGACCGTCTAGTGTGTGCGACTCAGTTATAGACTAGACTCTACATGCAGTCCTAGTTCACTATAACCGTTGGCTCTGATACCAATCTGTCACACCCTCAAATTCCACGTGCGGGGTTTTACCGCGAGGCGCGTGACACACCGGGATCTCAGTCAACGATCACAACAAACATACAACAAACATGCATTCATAATTATATTTAAAACCAAAATATCATGCTTTGAGCCGTAAACCAGCAGCGGAAGCATTCTTGTTTACAACCAAAAGACATATCATTGTTTACAAAACATTGTTTAACATGCTTCAAAATATTAGACGCTGTGCATAACTCCGTGCGCCTAGCCCATTGACTGCTACCTTAGCGACCTGAGAAAACATGCCAAAAATGTCAACATATAATGCTGGTGAGTTCACAGGTTTTCTTTTATAAAGTGTTTGTTATAAGTTGTGAAGATCATATCCGTTACTACTAGGTTATAAGAACGTTAGCTAGACGTTAAGTGTTTGTTTACTACTGCGGTTGGGAATCCATTACTATACGTTTATAAGTTGTTGAAGCTTGCCCAGCAGTTTTGGCTATAACCGATGCCTCGGCGAGCCAGTAATAAGAGACAATATGCACCCGCCCGGCCCAGCCGTCGAGTGGGGTTTGTGAGGCCCAATAGATCTATCCACATTTCCCCCGTTGTGCATCCCCGCACATTCATGGTTTCCCCCCTGGGACTTTCCGTAAAAAGCCGCATAGTATATGTAAAGTAACCATAGTATAACATGACCTTTAATAGGTAAGTAAGTAGCATGTTTCTCCCCCGAAAGTAAAACGGTAAAAGTGGGGCTGTGAAACTCACCTCGGATTGCGTTACTTGAAAACAGTTAAGTAATTATGTTATGATAGCCCCAAATAGCGGCGACCTATCATAAGATGTGTATAAGTATTGGACTAATAACCCGCAGGCTAACTAGTCCCCGAATGTCTAGACCGTGACCATAAACGTTTGAAAACATCATTAACTGTTAAACCGACCATGCCAGACAAGACCCGACATCCCATTGGTGACCCGACATTCCACGTGTTAGGTAGATACAAGACATCATGCAACATATGCAATTAAACACTTAATACGCGCAATTGTTCACCTAGTCTAGCATAATGTTCGATTAACGCATAATCAGGTCCGAACACGTCTTACTAAGTCATTGGGTGCATCCCGGGGTTCCTATCATGTTCCTAGGTGTCAAATCATGTTCCGGGATGTCAAAACGCGTTCACGACAGCAGTACATGCGATTAGGAAAGTCACACGCGAGTAGGCTTCAGCCTATTGGCGATTAGGGGCCCAATCGCCTCTATGTCTGCATAATCGCCTTCAGCATCAGGCGATTAGGGTCCTTGCGTTTTGTTGAGGGTATACTTGCGTTTTGTTGAGGGTATACTTGCGTTTTAGAAACACAAGTTATACTTGATAAGACGATCTGCTAAAATGACCTAATAAAACGCAAGTTATAAATGCTAAAACGCAAGTTATACATGTTAAAACACAAGTTATACATGATAAAACGCATGTTATACATGATAAAACATAAGTTATATATGATAAAAAGATGCAAGTTATACCTGATAAAAAAGATGCAAGTTATATCTGACAAAAAAATGTAAGTTATACTTGATAAAAACGCAAGTTATCAACCTAGAAAAAAATCATTTTTTAAAAATTATAGCAATAGGGTATGCAAATGAAAGAGGATAAAAAGCTTGTTTATATGATGTATTTTTTTTTTAAAAAATAATGTCGTATGAAAAAGTTATAGACGTTTAAAAATTGGGAGTGGAACTCAGCAATGGTATGTTATATCTACTTTGCCCTTTCCCTTCTCTTTTGGAAAATCCAACATATATATTCACCATTTTAATCTATCCATTGATTTATTTAAGAGAAAATCCAACATATATATTCACCATTTTAATCTATCCATTGATTTATTTAGATCAACAACCCAAAATACTTCTTATCATTTTCAGGTTAAGGTTCATTTTACAGTAAACTTTCTCTTATTATTTTTTTTAAAGAAAGAGAAAAAAAAACAATAGTAAACCAAATCTCGTTTTGTTACAGTCAATTAACTTTAGTTAGAAAAAACTAACTGAAAAATAATGATATTTTCACCATTTTATATTGGTAGCTAATCTTATTACATTTGAAAAACCACATGAATTTATTGTAACATATTCTATGTATATGTTAACGAATTATATTACATTTTATTCTGTTATTTTAATAAGTCATATTATACTATACATATATACACAAGTTTATTATACATATGTTTTTTATGTATAACTTGTGTATGCCTAATTATATAATATTACATTTATCAACCCATATAATACACATGATTGTAACCTAGTTTTAGTATTATATGTTGAATCATTAAATATGTTTAAATCTATACTATCTTATAAAACATTTCAGAATAACCTCTTAATTTTTAAGTAATTAATACAATTATAAATGCTTAAAGTGTAAGTGCATTATGTGGCTGTCGCTTTCGGATTACATGAATCAAGACGAAGATTTGAAGATTTTGGTAATTAGCATGTTCATTTGACATGTCGAGGGGTCTAATGAAGATCTTCATAGGTCGAGTGAATGTGGTGGTTGTTTATCATTGTTCGTTCATACTCACGTCAGGTCAAATGGTTCATTCGCACCATTGAAGGGTCGAATGGAAAGGTCTATAAATAGGTTTAAGCGGTTATTAATGTTAAGAGTTGGTCATTAAGTATGTGTGTTCTGGAAACTAGTGTTTTTCATTGTATTTGATATTGTAAGCTTAATCTTGATAATATTAATGAAAAACATGTTGAAAATGGATCTTAACGCGTTCTGATTACGATTTATATCATTTTTAATGCGAATTAGGGTTTCCGCACCTGATTTGCTTATACTCGTGTGATCTTTGTGTGTTTTTGTGACAAACCGATCCTACATAAAGTACAACACATAATGCATGTAGTACTACTTTTTAAGGGCATTTATGTCTTTTCAAACATGACTTACACATATACCCTTTATTAGTTACAGTTTCCCCCCTTATCTATCTATACTACTCCCTCCGTCCCTAATAAGATGTCATGGGACCCACAAACATGCATATTAAGTAATCTTTGATTGTATATTCTCCGAGGTGTAAAATGACAATAATATCCTCAAGTTATTATTTCAAATCTTTGATTGTCTTTTGTCTTTTATGGGCAAAACCGGAAATTGCATTTTTATTTTTAGAAATTGACATTTAATTTGGTACAACAAAAAGTAGAAAAATAGACATTTAAAATGGGACTGATGGAGTATATTATAATTTTATACAATAGTTACATATTTGCCTAATTAACTTTATTCAATTTCTATTTATTTAAATAGTAATTACACTTTTGCACCTTTATTTTAACCAACTACCCTCACGATTTTTAAACGTTCATAACTTTTTCTGACGATAATATTTTCTTAATATTATTACATCGTATAAAAGAGCATTCTATTCTCTTTAATTTGAGTTATTGCTATAGTTTTTTAATTTTTAAAAAATTATATGTTAGGGTTAAGCAATAACCGAAACGAAAATAAAGGAAAAAAAACGAAAATGAACTTAAATCATCTAAACTTTAATATAATACATTTCCCAATGATCTCTTAAAATTCAAGTTTTACAAGTATATTGGTTACAGTCAATGTTGTAGAACTCGCTAGGCGCTAGTCGGCCGGTGGATTACCGACTAGTGATTAATCAGGATTAATCAATCTTTAATCAGGATTATTTGAATTGGATTTATATATATATATATATATTCAATTTTATACATATATAATACTAATTTTATATCTTAGATGTATAAATTTATAAGTTTAGGGGCCAAATATAAAGTAATGAATATGGAGGGGGTTAAATATTAAAATACATAAACTTAAAAAACCCTAATCACCTCCGTCGTTCACCATATCCCGTTTTTTCCTCCTCACTCATTCTTTCATCATAAGGAACCATAAGACGCAACTAGGGTTCATGGAGTTTTATCGATTTTGCTTCTCAATCATGGATTATCATCCAATTTTGAGCTAAGAACTTGTTTTATTTGATTGATTTTCTCCAGTTTTGACCCGTTCGAATTCATATTTTACCTAATTTTGAGTTTTTTAGGTCCGACTAATCGGTGATTAATCGCAACACCGATTAATTGAGTGATTAACCTAAAATTAATCAGTAAAGTGAGGACTAGCGATTAATCACCGATTAATCGGTGATTAATCGGGAGTTTTACAACCTTGATTACAGTACAAAACACAATGCAAATATTAACTAATTTTTTAGGGCAAGCATGTCTTCTAAAAAATACTTATGCATGTGCCCCTTCATCTTTACTCAAATTTTGTTTATTTAAATAGTAATTACACTTTTGCACCCTTAATTTAACCAACTACCCCATGATTTTTAAACGTCCATAACTTTTTCGTCCGTAAATATTTTCTTAATATTATTACACCGTATAAACGAGCATTTTATTCTTTTTAATTTGAGTATAGTATTAGTTTTTTTATTATAAAATGATATGATAGGTTTAAGTAATAATTGGAACGAAAACGAACCGAATTAGACGAAAAATAATAGTTACATGTTTTCTCTTGTTTTAAATAAACTACCCCCACGATTTTTAAATAACAACCATAATTTTTTCATACGTTATTATATATTTTTTAAATTATCATAAAAACGAGAATTTTATTTTCTTTAATTTGAGTATAGTAATGATAATAGTTTTTTTTTAATTTTAAAAAGTTGATATATTATGTGAATTACCAGGGCCGACTCGACCATTTTAGAGGCCTAACACGATTTTAAATTTAAGGCTCTTTTAGCATAACAGTTGCCACATTAAAAAAAACATATCATTAAGGGAATTGAGCACCAAATCCTCACATGGATTGGCCTAACCCGTACAACGCAAGTCCCAAAAGTGACCACTTGAGAGAGCATAATCACATGTGTATAAGGATATTCCGCACCAAGAAGCCCTGGGCACAGATATCCGAAAATGTAACACAGGCCTTGTGCCTATACAACCTAATGGCAGGGCGCGTAGTGTATCATACTTGCAGAGCCAGAAAGTTACACGTACAATAGTGACGCCTATACACGTTCGCCAATGATAGATTTCATGTCACGTCATCAGATATGTCCACCAACTACCTTTCCACATGATTAGACATAAGCTTAGGACACGTGGCCAATCAACAGACGGCACATGTCCCTTCCAATAATACATTCGGTAATTAAGACGGTGTTGATTCCATTCGCATATTTAAGTATTTACTTTCTAATTATGATTACTAACTTGCATTAGGGTAGGGAGAACCTAATCAGGCCTCGGCCCACCAAATTAGGGTTTGGTGATGTTGGCATATGTCACTTTTATATAAGGGGGTCTTGATCACCTTATGGATGACACTTATTTCTAACACAAGAAGCTACAACTGTAGTGTACAACATCACCCATTTTTGTTATAAACGTCTACGATTGTAACACACTCCCCACCCTACACCTTATCTTTCATGTTTATCTCAGCCCTAGCTTCATCGGTGAAGGATCAACCCTGTGGATCAATTGTCTGGCATCCATACTAGGAGGTTAGACTATTGTTTCTTTAATCATCTTTGTTGGTGCGAGAATAATAAATCAATAACACACAAGAAGCTTTACCTAATTGGCTTACAAGTTTATTGATTTCCTTATTTTGTCAATATGACATTTTGACAAACCTGATGCTTAGGTTAGCGTAATGATGCTAAAAGAAGTTACAGACTGCAATTGATATATAATTGTTAATGGATCGTGAATTATGATTGTAAAAACAATCAATTATAAGCAGAATCATAACAGTTATTTTATTAAACACTAAAAATAGATGATATAAACAAAACCAAGAGTATATGACATCGCAAACATCCGAAATTTAAAACATAATATGAATATCGACATTTAAGTATTAGCTATGATTATAATAACATAAACATAACGAGATTTTAATCATAATTTTTATTTCCGATCTTTATTTTAATCACATATAAATATCAGTAAAGCCATAGCATTTTATTTAAAACATGAATTAACATCCACATTATATCATATTTTATCTATATAATTCGTAAACTGCAAAAATCAACACTTGAGTAGTAAAAGTTAATAGATTATCAATTTACCTTCAAAGGATGCGTAGCAAATTAACAATTTTGATTGACGATTTCGAATGAACTAAGTCGCTAACTACAACAACTTAGAATTTGATTTTTATTTTTATTTTTATTGTAAAAAGAATTAGAGCAAGAATGCAACAGAAGATAATTGGACTTTGATGATCGTGATTTCATGATTCAGGTGTACGACCTTTCACCGTTACTACATGATTCGATTCGATTTCCATTCCTCACTTTCCTGCTTTCATTTTTAACCTAACCATGTTGCCTCTTTTTGGAACGAGCTACGATTCAATACTACATAAACAAGTTCGATACAAATATAAAATAACATTATAGAATGAGACCCCAAAAAGATGGAGCACTAAACCCATGCTTTAGTAGACTTATACTTTGGCCAAAGTTTAATTTTGGTTATTAACAAAATTAACTTAACCGGACTGAAAAACGATAATCTAACCAAATAAACCGAACCAATTAACCGATCGGTTAATAAGATTATTTAACCGTTGACTTTGGTTTTGGTTTTGGTTTAGGGCAATAGCTGAATTGAACCGAATCATGCATACCCGTAAAAGTAATTGTGTTCTCCGCCGCATCGCACAGACACACTACTAGTAAACATAAAAAAAGAATAGGAACCATTATTTTGTAAGACAACCATATACTCAGTTTTGATTCAATTAACAAGACAAATGTCACCTTCAATCGAGTACAAGTGAAAGCAATGGATAAGAAGAAGTTTCAAGAGTGGCCAAGTCTGATTTCGATTGATCAAGTATAGTTGTGATTAACTAAGATTTACCGACTATATTTTTTCATCAAGTTAAGTTGTGGATGATTGTTTATAACCATGATTAACCTAAATTGACCATTATTCATCTAGTACAAATGTGATTGGCCCAGACTGTAACGTTGTAATTGACTAAGATCCATCAACTAGTCGGTGATCCTTTGGGCATTTTTAGCATTAGAATTTGATTTCGCCAATGAGCTTTAGCTCAATATTGGCATTGAACAGGAAGTGGAGAATTTTGCTGAAGGTCATAGGTCCTAAGTTCGAATCTGATTACAACTAGGTTTTATCGCATTAAGCCTTCAGACGGCGGAGTTTTCTCGGAATTGGTGATGGTGGGCTTGGGTTACCCACACTGTCTCCGATCATGGGCGTATGAGATTGTCTTTTCCATTAGTTTACCCCGGATAGCCGGGCTTTTATTCTTTTGCCGTTCAAAAGAAGAAAAAAAAAAGAATTTGATTGCATTCACTTAGAATTTGAATTCTTTAGTTTTGGGAATGCATTGTAATTGGCATCTTAATTCAAGTATCATGTTTGACTGGAAAATGAAAACAACTGCAACTAAATCTACTCTTTCAAATTTCTTTATCGAACGGGTCAACATTCTTTCCAAAGAGCACAAGAAAATAAATTAATTTTATTGGTTTTTTTAAAAAGTCAATAAATCATTTTAAAAAGCTTGGATTTATGGCTTTTCCAAATGCGTTATTAGCTGTTAATAAGTTAATAAGTCGTTTCCAACTCAATCCCAAACACCATTTCAATTTTCTTTTATCTTTTCAAATTTCAGTATCATTTCCATTTGATATATATATATATATATATATAGGGGATGGTTCAATAGAAAACTCATTTTATTGAGAGAACTCGAGAACTAAATAATAACCATTGATCTCACAAGATCAATGGTTGTGATTAAAGGACATGGGGTATTAACAAAAAAATGGATTTTAACATGGGAGGGTATTTTGGGAAAGTATAAATTGCACATTTTTCTTTTTCACTTATTCAAACAAATCTGGAAAACCTCTTTTCTAAAATTCTCTCCCATTCTCTTGCTCTCTCTTACAACAATCTAGGGTTTCAAAGTTCCATATTTGTTCGACAATCCACCACAAAATATCTCAGACTATTGAAGATCAACATCAGGTAAGAACTCATAATAGTCTTAATCGCATATTATCTCACTGATTTGGTATATTACACACATATCACAACGATAGTTACTTGTATTGCATAGATTTTTTTGCCCGTTTTAAGGAAAAGAACAAAACATGGAGTATATAGAATTATGTAATCATAATCGCATGAAGTACGTCATATTACGAGATATAAATGTATTTGTACTGTGTTTTGGTAGTTTTAAATAAGATTATCTTTCTCACATGTGATTTATTTAATGTATTCAACATGTGTACTATACTTGTTCTAGCTAATGTTAATCATGAATGTACCTTGTATGTCATGTATTGCACATGTGTGATAATCGTGAAATGTATTACACATGTGTGTTAGTACGGTCGGTGATAGTCAGTATTTAAATGAGGTTAAGCTTTGGTTGTTATGTGTTGAGCATTTGTGATAGATGTAACTGTAGTTCACATGTGTAATATAATTGTTTTAGATAATGTTAACAATGATCACGCTTCGTATGCAATGTATTGAATAGGCGTGATAATTATGCCATGTATTACACATGCATGATAATATTATTTGTGATAGTTAGTGTAAAATTATATTGTTGTGCTTGTCACATGTTGCACATATGTGATACCTGTAATTATATTTTACATGCGTAGTAGGCTTGTTTTAGTTGATGTTATGTGTGAATAGGATTTGTATGTAATGTAATACACATGTGTGACAAGTGTTTAATGTTTAATGTATTATACATATGAGATAATTTAATTTGTGACAGTTAATGTTAAAATGATAAAATCTTTTATTTGTTGTGCTGCCATATGTTACAGATGTAACTGTATTTCACATGTGTAATGCGACTGTTCTAGCCAATGTTAAATGTGAACAATATTTGTATGTAATGTAATACACATATGTTATTAATGTGTAATATAATACACGTGTGATAGTATAATTTGTGATAGTGTTTATTGAGATTATGCTTTGTTAATCATGTACGCACATATGTTATATATTTAACTGTGATTCACATGTGTAAATATTATTTGTGATATGTTGTATCTAATGTTAACTGTGAACAAGAATTGTTTAACATGTATTGAACATGTGTTATAATTGTTTCATGTATTACACATGTGTGATTATATTATTTTCTGATACTCAGTGTTAAGTTAGATTGATGTGCTTGTCATATGTTGCACATATGATATATTTGTAATTGTATTTCACATGTGTAGTAGTCTTATTTTAGCTGATGTTTAGTGTGAACAGGCTTTGTATGTAACGTAATACATACGTGTTATAAATATTTAATGTATTACACATGTGTGATAATTTAATTTGTGATAGTTAATGTTAAAATAACATAATGTTTTGTTTGTCACGTGCTACCATATGTTATAGATGTAACTGTATTCCACATGTGTAATGTGACTATTATAGCCAATGTTAGATGTGAATAGTATTTCACATTGTTCAATGCTACAGGGAAGAAGTTACATGTTTGTAGGTTTGGCTAAGACTCCATTGTGTGGAGAAGCTAATGAAGTGATACCAGGCCTATTGAGATCGATTAACAGCAATGAAGAGCATGCTAGGATAAGGCAAGCTCAGATTAGGCAACATGAAGAATGAGCTGGAATTTTGGCATTGAAGAATAAAGGATAAATGTTTTTTTTTTTTTTTTTTTTTTTTTTTTTTTTTTTTTTTTTTTTGTGTTTCTGGTTGGGTCCTTTTCATCATGTATTTTTTTTTTATAATGAATTAACCTATGTACTAATTTTGGATGTATGAATTAATGGATATGTGTTTTGAATTTTTGTATGTACCAAGTTTAACGGATGAATGAATGACACTTTAATATAAGTTTGGTTGTTTAAATTTGAATGACATTTTTTGCTGCATAATGACTCATTTTCATTGCAATTTTTACTATGATTTTGACAAAAAAAATATGCAGTTTTGACCCATTTTCGCAGCAGTAATGACATATTTTTTGCTGCAGTTTTTGGTTGCAACTTTTGACTCATTTCGGCATGTTTTTGCTGTAATATTTGGCTGGACTATACGACCCATTTTGGCTGCATTTTTGACACATTTCGCTGCAGTTTTAAACACCTTTCGGCTTCAATTTTTGACCCATTATGACACATTTTTGCTGCAGTTTTTTGATGCAGTTTATGACCCATTTTGGCTGTAGTTTTAACACATTTCAGGACTTTATTGGTTGCAGTTTTTTAACACATTTCCGCATAATTTTACTGCAGTTTTTGGCTGCAAATTTCGACCCATTTTGGCACATTTTATCTGCAGTTTATGACCCATTTCGGCTGCAGTTTTGACACATTTTCCTGCACTTTTAACATATTTCGGCACTAACTTGGCTGCATGTTTAACACATTTTGGCAGTTTTTAGCTGCAGTTTTTTTTACTAAAGTACATTTTCATCAATAAAAAGATATATACAAATTGTAGTATAAAGTCAAACTCAAGTACATATAACACCTGAACATGTAAAAGAATGTTTAAAACAAATGGTATAATTAATAATATATGAATTTGAATATACAATGCATGAATCAGACAACATGGCAAAACGAGCGTATAACGAAACGGTTTGCAACAACACAAGATGATGTTTCGGCATACGGATAAACAACACGTTTAATATCATCATATGATGACTTGACAACAGTAGCAGCTGCAACCTCTATACCATCTTGTATCTTTTTTATAGTCGCGTAGAATATTGTCATGCACATATTTGTCACACGTACAATGTAATATTGTATTTTTTTTCTTAGAAATTTTCCAGAACCTTTTAACCTGGATCAATTATACCTACAATAAAACATAAAACATAAAGTTAGTATAATAGTAAACATGTGATAATAGTATCACACATGACAAATAATGTAGAGATACGGAATAGGTATGAGACCATTACTACATATATGCAATAATTACACAATATGATACGCATAGTAGAACAGTGTACCAATGATAACAATATTACATATGTATGTTCTTTAATCCACACAACTTTTGCGCAAAATGTTTTTGCTTTTTCATGTCATTATTTGCAAGTTCTTCAACACCTACTTGCAAAATTAAATGTTAGAACTAAATTTTAACCAATAATATACGTTATTATTATTATTTAATATATGGACACACTATTAGTTCATGTATTTAACAATGTAATAGCCCAAACATGATGCACATACGCAATACAACTTATTTGAATAATACATATGCAATATAAAACACACACACATATTCACACATAACATTAGATGATATAACCATAATGAACATGTGCAATACAACTTCATGTGTCACATATAAACAATACAAAATAGAAACATCCAGTTACATCTAATATTAAATAGTCCACGCCTTATGCACATGAGCGATACAACTTACTTGAATAACACATATGCAGTACAAAACATAAACACCTATTCACATATAACATTAGATAGCTCAAGCATAATACACATAAGCAATTCAATTCCCCGGACAAATAATTACATATAATATTAAATAGCCTGTGCATAATACACATGTGTAATACAACTCCATGTATCATGTATATGCAATACGAAATACACATGTGTAATACAACTCCATGTATCACATATATGCAATACAAAATAGAAACATTCAGTCACATCAAACGCTAAAGAGCCCAAACATGATACACATGTGTAATACAGGTTCTCGTACACCATATATACAGTACAAAACATAAACAACTAGTCATGTATATCATTAAATTGATGAATCATATTCATATTTGCACACAAGCAATACGCATCCTTGTATTACATATATGCAGTACATATCAATAAAAGACCAGTCACATATAATGCACATATGCAATATATGGATTAAAACATGTACCTTTATGTTCAAAACCTTCAAAATCCAAATTAACATATGCAGTATTGGTAGAAATCGAAAAATTAGCAAAATAAGATCTCAAATTTGAAGTCGCATGTATAAATATACGTTTTTATCTTCGATTACCATCAATTTCTTATAAATAATCCATATTAATCATAGAATTTTTGAATTCATCTCATTCTGTATCTAATCGATTTAAAAACAACAATACATGCAAAATCCTAACAATTCGGTATCAAATAAAAAGATATATGAAATCGATTGAGACGAATGTCTAATATTGGGAATTTGAGCATGTACCTTCAATTGACATGAATAACAATCGTAATAAGAATTCGTATATGTATGAACATGTTATAATCTGGTAAGAAATTGTTGATAGATGTGATTGGAGTAAGATATATTCTAGATCTAGGTCTGAATTTGGGCATCTATGAGAAATATCTTAGGTAGTGAAGTTAATACAATTGGACAAAAATACCCCTATACTTAGGGAGTTCTCGAGTTCTCTCCCTAACTATGAGTTTTCTATTGAACCTTCCCCTATATATATATATATATATATATATATATATATATATATATATATAAATTACTAGTTTTTATCCTGGGAGCGTCCCGTGGTTGAAAAATATAACAATTCTAATAATACTAATACTAATAATAATAATGATAATTACTCTTGTAATTAAATAAAAAAAAAATAATCTTGCTATAAGGTGACACCATGTGTTGCAGTGTTGCGCGATTCTTTCTCCTAGCTTCTCTTGATGAAGTATACTTATGCATCTTTAAAAGAGTAAAATTTCAATGAAAGCATGGCGATTGGGCTGAATTTCAACATCGTAGATAAGAACCTGATTTAAAAGAAAAAACATTATTAATGAATAAACTGAACACTTTGTGTTTTTTTTCCTGTATGAACGAAACCCCACAAAAATTAGTCGTTTTTTTTCTCCGTTTTGTATATAGCACTATGGTACTCGTTGGAAAGATAATAAAACGCTCGTTAATTTGGTGTAATTTTTTTCTTTAAAAAATCTCGTATATAAAAGATATTAACGTTTAAAAATTATGGGAGGAAACATATAAGGGAAAAATTTAAATTTGTTTTTAATTTTTTTTTCATAAAATAACTCAATTAAAATTTAGTAAATTAAGTTTTATATTATTATTTATTTATTTTTATTTGCCACATGGCATGACACATGGCACACTTAAGAAGAAGAATTTCTTAGGCCTTCATTGAATGAAAACTCATCAATCTTCAATTCTTTTATTATAAGTTATAGATAGATACGCCCACTTTGTTACAATCAATAAGTTAAGGACGATTTCTTAAATCTAATTCCTGCCAGAAATTATTTTTCATTGTCACATATTGAACTTACAAGCCAAATGTCACCTTCAACATAGTACCTTGTGGCAGGAGTTTATAAATTAATTAAAGAAGAAAAGCTGAAAATTAATTTGTTAATTTGGACAAAAATAATGAGAGGAGTCCAGCTCTGAGAAGGTGATATATGGGAGACATCGAAACAGTGGCATGCTGGTGAATCCGCGTGACGGGTCGGATGTCCTTATCCGTCTATGACCCATATATGTTAAACATCCTGGGCTTTAGTTATTAATGTCTTGTTTCATATTTAGTTCTGCTCTTCCTAAATGATTTATTGAAGCATATAGATCAAAAATATCAAAAAAGAAACACAAATTTTAGTGTTAGCTTCTAATGTTACAGCTGGTTTGCACTAAATTGTGATTTGATTAATTTAGGGTTGACTACAAAGGTGCTCCTTTGAGATATATATATATATATATATATATATATATATATATATATATATACTAGCTTTTATCCCGGAAGCATCCTGGGGTTAAAAAATATAACAATTCTAATAATACTAATATTAATAGTAATAATTATTACCCTTGTAATTAAATTAATAAAAAAATAACCTTCTATAAGGTGACACCATGTGTTGTAGTGTTACGCGATTCTTTCTCTTAGCTTCTATTGATGAAGTATACCTATGCATCTTTAAAAGAGTAAAATTCCAATGAAAGCATGGCGATTGCGCTGAATTTTAACATCGTAGATAAGAACCTGGTTTAAAAGAAAAAACATTATTAATGAATAACCTGAACACTTTGTGTTTTTTTTCCTGTATGAACGAAACCCCACAAAAAATAGTTGTTTTTTTCTCCGTTTTTTATATAGAAATATGGTAATCATTGGAAGATAATAAAACGCTCGTTAATTTGGTGTAACTTTTTTCTTTAAAAAATATCGTATATAAAAGATATTAACGTTTAAAAATTATGGGAGGAAAATAAGAGAGAAAAATTTTAATTTGTTTTTAAATTCTTTTTTCTTAAAATAACTCAATTTAAATTTAGTAGATTAGGTTTTATATTATTATTTATTTATTTTTAATTTGCCACATGGCACACTCAAGGAGGAGAATGCCTCCTTGCATGTCATGTCATTAAAATGGCTTTCTTAGACCTCCATTGAATGTCACCTCATCAACATTCAATTCTTTTATTATAAGTTATTATAGATTATAGATAGGTTTAGGTACGTGTATAAATGTTATATTTCGTAAGAAGTATGAGAAGTATGAGAAGTACCAAATACAACAATTTAAAATACAATGAAATGTATTATAGCAATGGAATTTAAAACACAATGTTTAATTTTCTTGGCATGGTGTTTTAAGTTTTAAGCCTAGAATACGTTGTTTTGGATTTTGAATTGTTATGTTTGGTGTTTTTCTAGGCAAAACACAATTCAAAACATCATGACTATTTCCAAAAAATGATGTGTGCATATCAATTCTTAATCATTTTCACACTTATCAAGAAATATGCGCTTTGTACATGAACCTCACCCTCAGTGTGTGTATATATATATACATATATGTTAGAACATCAAAATAGCAATTGTAGAACCAATGAAGTCTCTGAAGATTTAGGTGTTTTGTTCAATCCATTAAAAATATGTCTCTTGGACCTTCACTTTTGAGTTTAAAATGGGTACTGAGCTTATAAATGGGCTAATAAGTTTTTTAGTTTTAAATAAGTTTTAATCTTGGTTTACAATTAAAAAAAATACGCACGTGCGCACACACAGACATACACACACATGAAACATACAAACGGAGTTATTACTCAGTTAGTCAGGGTCCGTTGGTGGGAACTATGTTAAAAAGGTGGGACCGCCAACACATATTTCAATAGTTGAGACCGGCAGCGACCAATAGATGATAGTTGTGATTATTTAATCCATTACTCCCCTGATATATATATATTATTTAATCCATTACTCCCCTCTATTACCCTTTTTATTTAATTAGATACCTGCCACCAGTGGCGGATTTAGGCCACAAAATCAGTAGTAACGTTTTTCATTTTTTTTCATTTTAGTAGCAACGTTTTCCAAATTTTGTAAAAAAAAACCAAATTTTCTACTAATTTTCCACTACACGCGCAAAGTTGAGCCGCAACGTCCGCAACCCCTCCTCTTTAATTATGTCCGCCCCTGCCTGCCACGTGTCATTCTCAGATGACTTCTTACCCTTCTTACAAAAATAAGTTTTTGTATCCGAACCTCTACCTATATATATATATGAGTGCGCCGAACTTATTGATTTAATGATTTCGGTTTGGGTTGGGAATTGATGGTGAAGGTTTGGAGAACCATTTTAGAGCTTTAGTAATCTTATTCATGCGACGACAGATTCACGTTTAAGTACGTGATTGCGGAACTACAATTTGTGGAAGGAAAGCTTCGGAACCAGTGAGTTTAACCCACCCCTTTTCATGTTTTGGGGTTAGCATGTATGCTTTTTTATTTATGTTTATGTGTTCTATCAAATAACAAGTTTTGTGATTGAAATGTTTATTAAACATTTCCTGACGCGCCGGTGCGTTTAAAAGCTGTGTGTGTTAAAGGGATTTTGTGCTAGCCTTGAGTGGGCATGCGTCGGTCAGGATGATCAATTTGTACATGAGATTAACGAGGTGATTGGGTAGCATAGGTCACCATATGAGTTGAAGTTTGTTGCATGACTTGAGTTATGTATAGTCTTATTGTACGAGCCAAGTACTTGTTTCAGGCCTAGACCACGAAAGGTTATAAAAATAAACGTGTCTAGTTCTCATTATAGAGTAATTAAAGACAAAGTGAGTAATTGAGATTGATACGATAATGAGAATGTATATTTGAGCGCTAATGTGTCCTTAGATGAGACGCGTGGTTAAATCCATGGTGATGTGTAGCCGGTGAGTTTGTAGACCTTTTGAGTGCGTCTATGTGATTGTGCATAAGATGTAGCATACTTTTGATGTTTAAAAGATAAAGCCCTTCAGGGTAAAGAGTATTGAGATTGAGATGGGCCGTCAGCGGACATGTCTTAAAGAGGGTTGCTTTATGGTAGCGAAAGAGGGGTCATTTCTAGGTGCTTTGATCAATTGTGTGTTAGGTTCTCACCTTATGTGACTTAATTGCATGTATACAGACGAATCGGTAGGTGTGTTGTGGATTTGCTAAAAGTGTTAATTTAGAGTTGCTAGTGTTGAAATGTACTTAGGAGTGCCATATACAATAGATTAACGAGCATAGATGAACTAGTTGTGCAATGGCATTGAGTTGAAGATAAAATAGTAGGTTGCATGTAAGATATTATAGAGTCATAGTTGTGTGACAAGTTTTGAGTATGTGATTTCAGACGGGTTGTGACGTGTTTAAAAGATGGCTTTGGGATGCTTACAAAACAGAGTTCTTAAGTCGAAAGTAAAGAGTTTTGTTGTCATTTTCGTTGCTTGAACTTAACAGTTGTTAGCTAGAACTCACTCAACATAGTTGACTTTTGCATGTATGTTAGATTGCTTGTAAGTAGACAATTTTATTGTAGAAGCTTTTGGCTAGCGAATGAAGTTACTCGTGCAGATGGTTGAATGCCTTAATTTGATTTTCAATTAAATATTAGATTGAGTTTTTAAATATGTACTATTTTTTTTTAATTTATATTCCGCTGTGTGTTTTCAAAAAATAATACTTATTTTTATATAGTACACTGTTATATGACCCGGTTGTACAGTGGCGAAGCTTGACCCGAAGGTTCGGGGGGTCGGAAGTCGCCGGAGGGTCGGAAGTCACTAGTTTCGGGGGTCGAAAACCAGTTTCGGGGGGTCGAAACCCTATATTTCCAAAATTTTCTATACGAATACTATATAGTCGAAACTTCTGCACGAAAATTCGGGGGGGTCGGCCGCCCCTGCCGGCCCCAATAAAGCTTCGCCAGTGCGGTTGTAGAAAGCCCGATTTTGAGGTCTTACACGTCTTTTTTTTTATTGATTAGTTTTGGGTATATATGTCTTTAAAATGCTACAATAAATGTCTATTTTCTTAATTTTTGGGATTAACATGCGTTTCTTAATTATTTTCCCTTATCTATTATTTCCTTGCTCTACGTTTAACATTATGATGTTGGGTACTTTCGTAAGGCTATGTGTAACATTTTCACTAGAAAAAGAGAAAAACTACATGTCATGCCATGTCACAGACAAAAGTTGTATCACTAGCTACATTCACTAAGTGTAATAGTTTCACCAACCCCATTCGTTAAGGGGTCATATTATCTAGACATTCTCTTTGAAACCCTACACCCCCTCCTGGGCGGTGGAGGCCACAATGGGCCATGGAAAGCAAAAAACAAAAAACCACGGGCCGTGGAGACCCCTACGAGACGTGATGATACGAGGTACGAGGTCAATCTGAACTCCCTGCAAAAGCAGGGAGTTCAGATTAAAAAATGTACTTCCACGGCCCATGAGGGCCTCCACGGGACGTGGAAATGTGGCAGATGTGCTCATTTAATCCCTCCACGGCCCATTGTGGCCTCCACCGCCCGTGTTTTTTTTCCAATTAAACACAAACGGGAGCAACTTCATTCTCATTTCAAACATTCAAACATCACCACCACTTCTCTCTCGACTGCCCGCGACTTCCCGGTCTTTCGATGTCATATTCCTATAGCTATTCCCTCGGTGACCTGTCTCCGAACGAGTCTTACGTCTCTGAAAGCGTTTTCAGACCCGGGGTTCAAGTTGGTGAGGAGGAGGTTAAATCCGAGGTTCGTTGTAATGACGGGAAGAGACCGATCTGAACCAGGAATATGTAGAGGAAGGGGAGTCATTTTTCGTGCCACCAAGCTATCCGCAGTACACATGCGGGCTGATATTCGGTGGTTGGTAGAGAGCGAGCTCGAGAGGTGAGTTGCAGTGGGTTTGGGGCCGAGGCCACCACGTATTCCATCACGTACCGATCAAGATGGGCCACCGCATACCAATCAGGATGGGTCGTCCAGCAGTCAGGCCGGTGCATCTCAGGGGTAGGATGATTAGTTGTTTATTTGGATATTATTATTGTATGAACATTTTTAATTATGTAAACGTTTGAATATTATGGTTTATTTTGTTTTATTGTTCGTATCTTGTGTTTTGTTTTGTTCGGCAACATAAACGTTAATGTTTACGTAACGATTATTATATCATTTTATAAGGATAATTCTTGTTATTTTTAAAAATAACATCCATATAAAAATCATTTTATATAAATAACAAAAAAACATTTACAAAAATCAAACATTTTGTTTAAAATATAAATATATATAAAAATTAAACATTTTGTTTAGAATTATATTCTCCAACCCTTCCCAAACACCCATATACATTCATTTTCACCTCTCTAACTCATCTTAAACACCCACATTTTTTTTTCACAACTCCTACTCACTACCAATCATTGCCAATGATAATTTGAGAAGCCTTACCACGGCCTATGGAGACCCCCACAAGATGTGGTCTTTTGATTTTGCCTCTTCATGATCTGTGGAGGCCTCCACGGAAAGTGAGAGGGATATCCAAATAAAAACTCTTGATGTCTGAATAATCAGAGCCTAGTTAAAATAAAGTGTGATTTTAACTTGCTCAAACGATTGGTGAGTGTGATGTTGGTAGGCAATGCCCTGGAAGAAACCACATGACAAGGGGCAATGACACAATAAATAACAAAAGGCGGGAGGGTTGTGACGGGCGTGAAAACATGTGACGTGGCATACACATATTAAATTATTCTATACTTACATTTAGAACCAGTGTCAAGTGTATAACGTGCGCCATTATATACAAATACAATTAATAATATATCGTAATTATTAGCAAAATGAATGTATAATAACATATTAATAATACATGATTCTACATATAACTTCACAAAGTATTCTGTTAATAGTGATGTAATTAAAAGGTTGACATAACTTTTTTTTTAAAAGAAAAAAAAAAACGTTTGCACAAAAAATGTTGTGACAAATATGTCAAAGTTACTACGCCATAAGTCTATATTATTTCCGATATCATAGTTTTGTTAATATTAAATATAAATTAACGTATCGAGAAAGTCTTGAGAAAATTGCGGATTTCCCGCCATAAATAAATAATTGCTCATTCTTCGGCATTTTTTCTCCTAACATTCTTTTTGGTAGTCAAATTCTATCAGACAACTTGCGGCACCTGCCTGGCTGCCTACATTTTTTGTTTGTCAACTCTAATAAATAAACTATATATTGTGTTGTAAACGAATCAAACGAACACAAACAAAACATTATTCAACATGTTTTATGAACGGTTCACGAACACTTACTGAACGAGATTTCTTGTTCGTGTTCATTCATTAAAGAAATAAGCTTGTTCATGAACTCTTCATTAACACTTAAGGAACCTAAACAAACACAAACAAATGTTCATGAACATAAATGAACCCAAACGAACGATATCATATTCATTTTAAAATAAAATCTGTATTTTTCATCAGAAAGATTATGAAAAATCCACAAAAAATATATGAGTACTTAACATAACTATCCGAACATAGTTGGCGCTATTATCATAAACATAATTAACACAAAAATTATGAAGTCTATCAAGCTTTAACATAAACTGAAATTGAAATTGAAATGGTCAAATGAGAGACGTTCGCGAAAACATATAGTATAACCATGGTTCCAATTTTTAAAAACTAAAACCCAAAAAATATATATATAACATAAAAAAACCTTTAAATTAACGAGCACAAAGAAATATAAAAGAATGAACATAATTGAACACACTACCGAACGCACACGAACATGAACGAATGCAACATTTGTTCATGTTTGTTGGTCAAACCTTTGATGATTACATCATCGATGATTGAGTTGCGAAAGAAATGTTTGTTCATTTACTAAACGAGCGAACATAAACGGACTTCTCGTCAAACGAATCATATTTCGATGAATGTTCAGTTCGTTTACAACCCTAGTCAAAAGTAATAACTAATTAAATGCTAACATTTAATTACAACTCGTTAGTGCGAACCAGTCCTTGTTCGACCCAACTGTTGCAAAACTCCCAAAACGCATCTAAACAGTCCGAAAACATCATAATTCACAGCAGTTGATTACTTCTAATCTATCCCCATAAAACCCTACCAATTATGTCCCAAAATCTGTCCGTTTTATGAAGAAATCACAACTTACCCAAAATGGCAAATTATGGAAATGTCACATCAATGCATGTAATCTTTATCCAAAATGGAAACTTATCAAAATCAACTCATAAACAGATTATTATGCATATATTATCATGTATATGAAAACCCTAATCATATCATCAACAATACTAACAAAAACAATCCCTAGATCTAACACAAAACCCCCAAAATGGGTAAAACATCACCAATCATCAATTACACCCTATAATAATCATGAATCATCATCTAAAACAGTCCTAGATCATTAATATATCATCTATTAATCATTCACACACCATATAGCACATAACATCTCATTTAACATCATTAACACATGGATTTTTGTATGAAAACTCATTATTAATAAAAAGGTTTTGTTTAGAAAGGTGTTAGAAAGGTTTTTATCCATAAAAACTTCCTTGAATCAGATTTGGACACTTAGGGTTTGATAAAAACGAATGAAAACGATTAAATTAAGTGACAAACATGAATTCTCTACGGTTTTGTCGTTTTAACCCATTTTAACACATGTTAACACATTCTAACACATGCACATGCAATTCTAACATATCTTAAGTATATCTAATCATATAAACACCATATATGTGACAGCCGGCATATTCAGGTTAATACTTTTACAAACATATAAGTCTACCTTAGCGAAAAACATTTATCAAACATACCTAGCAGGGTCAGTTGAGTCGGTTTACATTACGTATCGTCCGGGGTTCAATGATTCAGAGGATCATTGGGGTTATCATATGCACACACGAGTCTTGAGTCCCGTTGTTGGTGAATTACATGAATTGAATTAAGTGACAAACATAAATTGTTCCATATATGATGTGTAATGTGTAAATACGTGTTGATATGATATTTATATGATTAGACATACTTAACATATGTTAGGATTGCATGTTCATGTGTTAGAATGTGTTAACATGTGTTAAAACGCGTTTAAACGACAAAACCATAGAAAACTAAGAACCAGGAAGTTGGTTCGACCTTAAGGGGGTGCGAACCAACAACCATGATCTTCATTCTACCCCCATAACTTCTCATTCGACCCCAAGAGGGTGCGAACCAACTGACACTATAAATACCATACTTTGCAACTTTTTCATCATTTCACAAACCCTAACCGCCCCAAAGTGCTCTCTCTCAACCTCAAACTTGTAGGGAGGAGTTTTCGACCTTGTTTTTCAGATCCTAACATAAAAATACTTTCTACATCATATACAAGAGAAGATTCAAGGTGTGTTCTTGATCTAAAACCCTTTTAATCATTTTCATTCGTTTTTCTCAAACCCTAAAGGTCCAGATCTGATTTAAGGAAGTTTTCATGGATAAAAACCTTTCTAACATCTTTCTAAACAAAACCTTTTCACTAATAATGAGTTTTCATGAAAAAATACATTTGTTAATGATGTTAAATGATGAGTTATGTAATAATTGTTGTTTGAATGATGTGTAGATGATATATTAGCGATCTATAACTGTTTTAGATGATGATTTAGGATTATTATAGGGTGTAATTGATGATTGATGATGTTTTACCCCTTTGGGGGGTTTATGTGTTAGATCTAGGGTTTGTTCTTGATGGTATTGTTGATGACATGATTAGGGGTTTTCATATACATGATAATCTGAGCATAAATAATCTGATTTTAAGGTGATTTTGACAAGTTTCCATTTTGGGTAAAGATTACATGCATTGATGCGACATTTCCATAATTTGTCATTTTGGGTAAGTTGTGAAATGGACTGATTTCGAGATATAATTGGTAGGGTTTATGGGGATAGGTTAGAATTAATCAACTGCTATGATTTGTGGTGTTTCGTGATGTTTTCGGACTGTTTTGATGCGATTTGGTGCGTTTTATGAGTTTTTGCAGCAGTTGCCTCAAACGAGAAACTGGTTCGCACCTTCGGGAGGTCGAATGAACAACTTCCTGACCGATTCAACCACTCAGCAACTCATTCAACCTACCAGGAGGTCGAACCAACCTGATTTTTGACTGATTCTGTAACATCGCAAAATTTTTTTTTTCCAAATTTTAATATAAACGCTCTTATTTTTGTTACGTCTTATACTAATCTCTCCAAACTCACAACTTATCTATACATATATATATATGTGTAATAATAATAATAATAATAATAATAATAATAGTAATAATAATAGCCTATAACTAATCTATTGTTAACCCAACCCAATCAGCGGCCCACCCAGATCCAACACCCACCAGGCCCAACTGGCAACCAGGCCCACTTGTCCCTCCTTCCCATTTCTGTTAAAAAAAAAAACGAAAATTTTGTGCTTTAGCCGGGTCTCGAACCGGGGTCAAGCCAAACACCCACACCCGCCTGAACCAGTTGAGCCACAACTCATTTTTGTTTTAATCCCAAGCTTTAAACCATATATCACATTCGTGGGCCTTGTCTGCTCCTTGTTTTGATCGCTGTTTCTAACCAGACGAACAACAACCACCAAAACAACTTAGGATCAATCTTATTATTGGAAATATTGACTAATTTCAATTTGTGACATGTATGTGACGAGTGTTACGCGTATTATACCATAATTAACGCATTCAAAACATTCAATTTGAAGCTAATCACGCGTTTGGTTTTAAAACCAAGTCAAACTTACCAATTCATCGTTCCAGATCATTACACTATAAATTGAACGTTTCTGAACCTTCACAACTCGCCATTATCTCCTTCTCAATCCCCAATTCTTCATTTTAATCTTCTGTTCTTATTATACGATCGCGTTTTTGACTTTTCAAGTTGACTAGCCGTTCGTAAACAATTCAACTTTGTAAGTTTAATTTCTGTTGTGGGTTTCATTAATCGGCCTACACACAATGTTTACCCTATGATTAATTGGGTTAACATTGTGTGAGTTAATCAATTGCAAAAGCTAGGGCTCATATGTTTCATTTGGGGAAGAACACTGAACTCGCCCATGTGTTATAATTATAACTAACTGAAACCAAACACAACCACTGGTCTGGACCAAGTGGTTGTGCCTGGTGACTCTGACCCGGCTGACACAGGGTTCGAGTCTCAGCAACACCATTCTTTTTTTCTTTTTGTTGTTATAAAGCTTAACTTATATATATATTCATTTATATATTCAAAATTCATTTTAAAATACCAAAACCCTTTTATAAATTCTACAAAAATTATATTATGTTAATCTGATGAAAAAGTTCAACACCCAATTTTTAGTTTTCAAAAATTTATTTATTTAATATTTATAATAATTAAATCAAGTTTATTCTATTTTATTTATAAAAATCTATAAAAATATCAAAACGATCTTATTAATTTCCACAAAAATTATCCTAAGTTTTTATAACATTAAGCTTTTTCAGAAATGATTTTTATTTCAGAAAAATCATTGATTTAATATTTTTAATCAATTTTTGTTAGTTTTAATCATAATTAAATCATAATAAATTCAATTTTTATTATTTTTGCACCAAAATTTTATACAATTTATTTTTATATATTTAGAACAAAAATATGATTTTTTAAACTAATAATTCTTTAATTTTAGTATTTTTAAATATTAAAGTTAAAGTTTGACAATTTGTTATAAATAGAATTAATATTCTATTTTAAAGAAAATAATTTTGTAAAAATTATTTTTATACTTTAAACACATTGTTGTGACCTTCTTAAATTTAAATGTCATAAAAAGATTTTTGGTTATTTATTTACTAAATTTCTCTCAATTGGCGAATATTTTTAATATTAATCAAACGAGCAATTATCCCCAATTCGAAGCCCTAGAAACTTATACATTTGTAGACTCGATAGACTTAGACATATTTATTACTTTATTATAGGGTGATACTTGATACATTTGGTCAACACAATTATCCAAATTTCTCAACAGATATAACATTTTACCAAGGTGAGTTTTACATAGCCCCTTTTCTATTTATCACCATTTTTGGGGTGAAACATGTTACATCATCATTTATGCAATTCAATCATCAATGTGTCTATGTGTTTTCTATGTTGCATTATGTCTTGAACATGATTAGAGTAAGCACCATTCTAGCATAATCATTAACTCCGTACAAGCCGGCGGTAAACATTGATAGATCTATTGGACTGACAATCCCACCCGGATACGTGCCTCCTACAAGGTAGCGTGGGTGTTTGTTATCGTATAACATATTCAATTGGACCATGAGCGTATGGTATGTATCATATTATAACAGTCATCAGGGTTGGTTATGCACTCGATTTATTTCTAGTATGTTCTCACATATGGACTAGATTGACATGACACATGAATTGCACATCATTTTTATTCAATTATCAAAAACCTATGTAATTCTCACCAACTTTTGTTGACCCAAAACATTTTCAACTTAACATGTTTCAGGTTTTATTTGCTTGAAGATTTGATTTGATGCTTGAAGATATGTGTATAGTTTTATTCTATTTGATGTACAAATTCTAGAACAATTGTATGTAATTCATTTAAATCATTTAATAGAAATTATTTTTCACCATGAGCTACTGAACAATCATCATTACGTGACATCCCGATGTTTCCGCCATCGGTTGGGGTGTTACAGATTGGTATCAGAGCCATGGTTATAGGGAATTAGGTTATTAGAAAAATAATCTAGTCTATAACCATAGGATTTAACAAGTACTTGCTTCTTTTACTTGCTATTCTCTATCTCCCTCATACTTCATATCCCTACTTTCATTTCTACAAGAAGGTTGCTCTCCATCAGTGGATCTACTCTTAGACTAATAGGACAAATTCCTCAGGTTTTAACCTGAACCCCCTTGAGATCTCGTCGAAGTTCTATATTTTAATAACGAACGCGTGCAATCTGGAAGGGTGAACGCCTGTATTCTGAGTCTTCTGTCTAGGCTGGCATTGCGCATATATCCCAATCAGACGAGGGACCCGGATGCCTACCTGGGAATTCTCGGGATGAGTGTTCACTTATAGGCTAAAGCATGTCTTCATATGTTATTAGAATCTGGAATCTTTGATAAGTCAACGTTTTCATTTATTCGTTTTAATTAATGAATAAATGATTACATTCTTACCTTATTCATTTCATGCCTCATTGAGACTTCATTATGTCCCTTACAGATCATGTCTCCACGCCACAGCACTCGCATTAACAGTGGTGACAATCATGAAGAAGAGAGCAGCAACCACAACCACGACCACAACACTAACCACAACAATGGAGGTAACGCCCAACTAGCTACGATTATTTCTCAACAATTGGCACAACAAATCACAACTATGGTTTCTAACTTGTTGGCTCAAGTCATCCCAATGAATGGGAACGGCAATAGAAATGGAAATGGCGATGGAAATCACATAAAGAACGGAACCTTAGTTCGGAAAGGCAAGAAAACAAGTATTGTGGCCGCGGTAACTACCAAGAATCAGAAACGTAAGACCAGGGATCCTGATGTAAATCTCACTACCCAAGTTTCTAACAAGAAGCCTTATACAAGAAACTTTCCATTGTGTAACACATGCAATCGACATCATCCCACTGTTTCGGCATGTCGCGTGTGCACCAATTGTGGTAGGTATGGCCATTTGGTCAACACATGTCGCGAGACCCCAAACCCTAATGCCAATCAACCCACCAACCCTGCTCAGGCTGATAATCTTAATCGATACAACTATGGTCAATGCTATGAATGTGGGGACCCAAATCATTTCCGTAACCGATGCCCTAAACTAAACCGAGATCAAGACCCTCCAGCTACTTAACAACAAGTCCCACCATTTGAATGTTGTTTGCTTTTAATTCTTTGTATTGACACTTTATGGATTCAAGTAATAAAGTCAAGTATTATCATAACATCTGTGTGCATGCTTGTTTGAATGTGAACTAATTGCTATATCTATAATCATACTTGCTTACTTGTACAACAATTAGTCGACTACCAAACAATCTACTTAACGATTGGTAGAGGTCATCATGTCTTTCCAACAGTCGGGAGAGGCCCTACCACCTGCTCAACGACTGGTGGAGACTATCAGACCTGCTCAACAATCGGAAGAGCCATAGAAGGACGCAAAACCCTAATGTAAGGTAAGTTGGTGATTACGGTCCGGAACGTAATCGTGAATTTACAGGTACGTTAAGGTGGTGTGGAATTCTACCAAGATTTTCGGTAGTTAACCAAATGTAAACTCTAGATATCTAGTAGTTCATTTAGTAAATCAACTCACACGTAACACGCCTCCTATCCACGCTATTCGAGACAGGTTACTCTATTCATTGTCATGCCCTAACATAAAATTCTTCAAGTCACACTCGTCCTAATTTTTATCCAACCCCCTTCAACCCTGTGTTTTCAATAAACTTCGGGACGAAGTTTTCAAAAGTAGGGGAGACTGTAACATCGCAAAATTTTTTTTTCCAAATTTTAATATAAACGCTCTTATTTTTGTTACGTCTTATACTAATCTCTCCAAACTCACAACTTATCTATACATATATATATATGTGTAATAATAATAATAATAATAATAATAATAGTAATAATAATAGCCTATAACTAATCTATTGTTAACCCAACCCAATCAGCGGCCCACCCAGATCCAACACCCACCAGGCCCAACTGGCAACCAGGCCCACTTGTCCCTCCTTCCCATTTCTGTTAAAAAAAAAACGAAAATTTTGTGCTTTAGCCGGGTCTCGAACCGGGGTCAAGCCAAACACCCACACCCGCCTGAACCAGTTGAGCCACAACTCATTTTTGTTTTAATCCCAAGCTTTAAACCATATATCACATTCGTGGGCCTTGTCTGCTCCTTGTTTTGATCGCTGTTTCTAACCAGACGAACAACAACCACCAAAACAACTTAGGATCAATCTTATTATTGGAAATATTGACTAATTTCAATTTGTGACATGTATGTGACGAGTGTTACGCGTATTATACCATAATTAACGCATTCAAAACATTCAATTTGAAGCTAATCACGCGTTTGGTTTTAAAACCAAGTCAAACTTACCAATTCATCGTTCCAGATCATTACACTATAAATTGAACGTTTCTGAACCTTCACAACTCGCCATTATCTCCTTCTCAATCCCCAATTCTTCATTTTAATCTTCTGTTCTTATTATACGATCGCGTTTTTGACTTTTCAAGTTGACTAGCCGTTCGTAAACAATTCAACTTTGTAAGTTTAATTTCTGTTGTGGGTTTCATTAATCGGCCTACACACAATGTTTACCCTATGATTAATTGGGTTAACATTGTGTGAGTTAATCAATTGCAAAAGCTAGGGCTCATATGTTTCATTTGGGGAAGAACACTGAACTCGCCCATGTGTTATAATTATAACTAACTGAAACCAAACACAACCACTGGTCTGGACCAAGTGGTTGTGCCTGGTGACTCTGACCCGGCTGACACAGGGTTCGAGTCTCAGCAACACCATTCTTTTTTTCTTTTTGTTGTTATAAAGCTTAACTTATATATATATTCATTTATATATTCAAAATTCATTTTAAAATACCAAAACCCTTTTATAAATTCTACAAAAATTATATTATGTTAATCTGATGAAAAAGTTCAACACCCAATTTTTAGTTTTCAAAAATTTATTTATTTAATATTTATAATAATTAAATCAAGTTTATTCTATTTTATTTATAAAAATCTATAAAAATATCAAAACGATCTTATTAATTTCCACAAAAATTATCCTAAGTTTTTATAACATTAAGCTTTTTCAGAAATGATTTTTATTTCAGAAAAATCATTGATTTAATATTTTTAATCAATTTTTGTTAGTTTTAATCATAATTAAATCATAATAAATTCAATTTTTATTATTTTTGCACCAAAATTTTATACAATTTATTTTTATATATTTAGAACAAAAATATGATTTTTAAACTAATAATTCTTTAATTTTAGTATTTTTAAATATTAAAGTTAAAGTTTGACAATTTGTTATAAATAGAATTAATATTCTATTTTAAAGAAAATAATTTTGTAAAAATTATTTTTATACTTTAAACACATTGTTGTGACCTTCTTAAATTTAAATGTCATAAAAAGATTTTTGGTTATTTATTTACTAAATTTCTCTCAATTGGCGAATATTTTTAATATTAATCAAACGAGCAATTATCCCCAATTCGAAGCCCTAGAAACTTATACATTTGTAGACTCGATAGACTTAGACATATTTATTACTTTATTATAGGGTGATACTTGATACATTTGGTCAACACAATTATCCAAATTTCTCAACAGATATAACATTTTACCAAGGTGAGTTTTACATAGCCCCTTTTCTATTTATCACCATTTTTGGGGTGAAACATGTTACATCATCATTTATGCAATTCAATCATCAATGTGTCTATGTGTTTTCTATGTTGCATTATGTCTTGAACATGATTAGAGTAAGCACCATTCTAGCATAATCATTAACTCCGTACAAGCCGGCGGTAAACATTGATAGATCTATTGGACTGACAATCCCACCCGGATACGTGCCTCCTACAAAGGTAGCGTGGGTGTTTGTTATCGTATAACATATTCAATTGGACCATGAGCGTATGGTATGTATCATATTATAACAGTCATCAGGGTTGGTTATGCACTCGATTTATTTCTAGTATGTTCTCACATATGGACTAGATTGACATGACACATGAATTGCACATCATTTTTATTCAATTATCAAAAACCTATGTAATTCTCACCAACTTTTGTTGACCCAAAACATTTTCAACTTAACATGTTTCAGGTTTTATTTGCTTGAAGATTTGATTTGATGCTTGAAGATATGTGTATAGTTTTATTCTATTTGATGTACAAATTCTAGAACAATTGTATGTAATTCATTTAAATCATTTAATAGAAATTATTTTTCACCATGAGCTACTGAACAATCATCATTACGTGACATCCCGATGTTTCCGCCATCGGTTGGGGTGTTACAGATTCGACCCTACGACTTCTTAAATGCAATTTTTGATGCAAATTAAGTGTTTTATGCTTGGACCTTGTGTGTAAACTATATATACTTGATTAATTTGTGTAATGGATCACCAACGGGATGTCGAGTCTGTCTGGTGTGTGGGGTCAACGTTCAAAACACATTTTCAAACATACTTAGTCATGAATCAAGGACTAGTTAACCTAAGGGTTATTAGTCAAAACACTTATACAATCTTTTATGATAGATCGCCGGTATTTGGGACTATCGGACTGTGTCGGTAATTCTTTTATTGAAGAACGCAAACTAAGGTGAGTGTCACAGCCCCATTCTTTACTGTTTTCATATCGGGGGGAGAAACATGCAGTACAAACTTACGAACTTTTAGACCAACATATTACATTATATCACATGGATACTTAGTGACATTCGTATCATTAAAGCCCTCTCAAACATTTAGTGAACCATTAATATGTGGATACATAACGGGGAAAGTGTGAATAGATCTATTGGTCCTGGCAAGCCCCACTCGGGCCGACTGGAGGTCGGTGGCGGGTGCATATTTGTCCTACCAAACATTACGACACCGGGTGATGACCGGTGACGGGTATTGAGGCATTCCAACGTTCAACAGTGGTTCACGACACTATAGTATCATGTAACGATGTCTAGCTAGCATCAGGTATAGATGTAAGGATTGTTGGGTCTGGTTTACAAACGTTACAAACTTTTGGCAAACTTTATCTCTGTGAATCACCGGCACTGTATGTGTTGACTAACATTGCATGTTTTCTCAGGTCGCTAAGGTAGCAGGGAAGTCTAGGCGCTCTTGGGTCTCACTGCGTCTCATCTTATCGTGCATGTTTTGAAACTTGATTGGTTTAAACTATTTACTTTTGGTTCATGGTCTGTAAACTTTATATTGCTTCCGCTGTGGTCTTGGTTTATGCAAACTTTTAAACTGCGTGGTTGGTTTTACTACGTTATTTTCCTATCATATAGTTGTCATTTATTTTGACCGTTTACTTGGATCCTGTTATTTCACGCGCCTCGCGATAAAACCCCGCAAGTGGAATTTGAGGGTGTGACAATATAAACACATATTTACACATTGCACATCATACATGGAACATTTCATGTTTATTACTTAATCCGATTCATGTAATTTCACCAACAACGAGACTCAAGACTCGTGTGTGCGTATGATACCCCTAATGATCCTCCGAATCATTGAACCCTGAACAATACGTAAATGTAAACCGACTCAACTGACCTAGTCAAGTACGTTAGATAAATGTTTTCGCTAAGGTAGGCTTATATGTTTGTAAAAGTATTAACCTGAATATGCCGAGTGTCACAAGTTTCGTTTGAGCCACTTAACGATAGAGCTTGTTTCAAAAAGGGACAAAATAACCATCATCTAGTATGCTTTCACTTGATCTAAGATCTCTATCATCTGATTCTGTCCATCTTCGGTCTTCAATCTCTTGTCTTGATATTTTACAATTTTTACAATAAACACATTACATAAAAATAAATAAACATGTCTATTACTTGGGGTTTCAAATAACCCAAATAAATACAAATTTGAAACAAAACCAAAAATGTCAAAACACAAAACAAACCACATGATCTAGGGCTCTATTTACACTAAATTACAATCACATCCAAAATGATAAAGGTATGATATTTTGTCAAACAAACTTTTGAAAAGTAAAACATAGATCGCTTAAAGAAATAATATTTAAACGAGTGCAAAAGCGGCTCTAATACCACCTTTGGGATTCTTGTCACCGATTTTTATTTTAATATAAAATCCATATACACACACATATATCTTATATTAATTATCGAAACTGAATCGTGAAATTAATAAAACTAATTAAATCTCACCATTGATCTATTTGCAATTCGAATAAATAATTATAAACAACCATAATGGGATCGGAATTATACCTCAATGAAAACAAAAAATTTGCACTAAGGATCGACAAACGACTCCGCTAGTATATCATTTCATGAGATCACCTGAATCTGAATTGACTCCTCGACATGGAAAGAACCATGGTGGCCCTTGGTGGTGGTCGTGGATGGCTAGCGGCGTTGGTGGCTTAGTGGTCAGCATCGCACGGGAAAGAGGAGAAGGGGGTGGCGACGACAATGGTTATGGTTGTGGGGTAGGTTTTGCAATTAAAATAGAATATATAATCCATATAATTATATCTTAATCCCTTAAAGTTTAATCTTATCCCTCAAGATCTTACCCTCAATTAACAATTAGTTACTCACCAAAATCTCCATCATATTTTATTGTCTAATGATAAATTTTACCGTTGTTTAACTCTTTAAACAATACCCCATTTATTTAATAATAATTATTGCTGAAATAATTATTCTCGCATTTCATGAAATTATATTTGACTATTAAATATAAAACTTGTTAGGGGGTTCAAGTCCCATAAGGAGTAAAATTTGCCGTTCAAAAAAAATGTGTAGTGGTTCAAGTCCTTTAGGGGTGTTTTCTGCCATGTGGAATCCACATCAGCATGGGCATTATTAACAAAAAAAAGTGTGTAGTGGTTCAAGCTCCTTCATTTATTACCCGATGATTTAATAAGAGATAACTACATAAATAGTCCTTATGTTTACATAAAGTAACATCTTACGGTACTAACTTTATATTTTAACATGTTATGGATTTATGGTTTCAGTTTTGTAACATGTTTGGGTACTAAGGCCAACTTCATTAGTTTTTCTAGTTAACTTTTGATAAAATCACTTAAATGCCCAAGAATAACTAGATGAGCTATTCTTGTAATTAATTCTATTTATTTACAAGAATAATTTTTGCAAGTTATTGAAACTAGAATTGTCTATTAATATTATTAAATTAAAAAAATTTTAATTTTATAAATACACTAAATTAAATAGTTATACTCTATACGTTTTTAATATATACTTTTTTATAAAACAATACTTTTATCCATATAAACCACCGCGATAAGGCTAATTCGTATCTGCCATCAAGAACCACGTTAACTCTCATCTCCACCGGTGTTGCTATCATTTGTTATCTATATTTGACAAGATCGTCTATATTTTTAATATATAGAATTATTTATTAATATAATTAAAATTTAAAGATTTTAAATTATAAAAGTATACTAAATTAAATTAATATACTCAATACATTTTAATATATAATTTTTATAAAACTATACTTTTATCCGTATAAACCACCGCCGATAAGCCTAATTCATATATGTCATTAAGCACCACATACACTCTCATATTCACCGCCATTGCTGTCGTATGTTATCTATTTTTGACAAGGTAGTCTATATTTTTTAATACATAGAATTATCTATTAATATTATTTAAAAATTTTAAATTATATAAATATACTAAATTAAATAATTATACTCTATGTGTTTTAATAATATATCGATAATTCTACATCAACCAACACAACAACTCTATGCGTTTAGAATATAGATAACGCTTGGCAGCAATAGCGGTGAAGATGAGAGTTGACAGGGTGCTTGATGGCAAATACAAATTAGGCTTATCGACGGTGGTTTATTTGGACAAAAGTATTGTTTTATAAATAAAATATGTGTTAAAAAGTAAAAAGTATAATTATTTAATTTAGTATATTTTAAAATTTAAAATAATATTAATATATATTTCTAATTTCAATAATTGCAAAAGGTATCCTTGAAATCAAATATAGTTAATTAAAAGAATTGCCCATCTAGTTATTTTTGGGCATTTTAGTCATTTTATCAAAACTTAACTGTAAAAACTAACGAAGTTGGCCTTAGTACCCAAACATGTTACAAAACGGAAACCATAAACCCTTAACATGTTAAAAAAATAAAGTTAGTACTCTATAATGTTACTTTCTATCAACCATAAGGACTATCGGTGTAGTTATCTCATTTAATAATTTTATATTTTTTATCAGTTATTTTTTTATAAAATAAAAGTTATCAAGTTATATATACTTCAAATATAATAAAAAAAATAATGTACGAAAGAGTTTACATATAGAGTAAAGTAATAAATAATACTTCAAATATAATAAAAAAAATAACGTACGAATTGGTTTTGAGTCGTTTTGACACTAATCCAAAAATGTAAGGAATAAATATAGGGGTAACTTTGTAGAAATGTAACCAAATTTGCTAAATGTTCCAATTAAGTCACTCAAACTTTTTTTGTCTCTCTAAAGTCACTCAAGTTTCATTTAGTGTTCCAATACTATATAATTATCAGGTTTCCAGGTTAAAGTGACGATGTGTCAGGTTTTAATATTTTTTAATAAATTTTTTAAACATGTAAAATTTAAATTTTTTTTTTTTAAATCTTCATTTTATAAAACTCACCTAATAAAAATAATATCCACATAAGCATTAAAATGAAAGAAAAAAATAAAAATAAAAAAAGAAGGTGACCTGATGATCTGGTAATTACATAGTATTAGAACAACAAATGAAACTTGAATGACTTTAGAGAGACAAAAAAAATTTGAGTGACTTAATTAGAACACCAAGCAAACTTGGTTACATTTGTATGGCATTTCTCCATAAATATATATGGCATAATATCATACAAAATTAGTTAATGAACTGCAATAAAAAAAAAGTAAATAGATAGATGATGTAATTCTAAATGTTGAGAACACATAATAAACAATACATTGGTAACTATTACTCTAAATGTTCACATTTAATTTTCTCGCCTTAATTCCATTTCAAATCATTAGAAATTTACAGTAGAGTGGAAGGTAAACTGGCAACAAGCCGCACCCTAATCCCATTTTGAATAGCAAAACCGATCCTACCAAAACAAAGCTATGGTTCTTTCTAAAATCTGAACGTGATATACAAGTTTTTATCTCTAGCAACCTTTCTAATTATCAGTTAAACATTACATAAAAGTGCAATTATCCGGTTATCACGACTTCCAACATATTATTTCTTATGTTATCCATCAAAATCAACTCCCAATATTTCAAATCTATAACTCAAATTAACCCAAAACTAGGGTCAAAAAAGAACATAATAGCATCAATTAGAGCAAATTAACTAGCAACAAAACCAAAACAAATACACAAACATAAAATCAAAAGAAAAAAAACAAAAGCGATGAAGAGTAGAGTAGAGAGATGAGTTTACAGTGGGGAAGGTGTTACTGGTGTAAGAAATAAGCATACACGTCTTCCCAACAACATACACCCTATAGAAAAATCACATGTGTATAACAAAGATCTTGTTAATCAATAATACAGATGTAGTTAACCTGATTAAAAATTAGCATGGTTGTAGAAAACCTTAACCAACCTTGAGCCAACGATAGCAATAACCGGAAATGAAACAGGAAAGAAGAGGCGAAGCACCAACAACGCATCAGATCTGTAGTGGAAAAAATGTCGTTCAGCGATTGTAGTCGGGACGATGCGCAGTCGGTAGAGACGAGTGATCGGCCGTTGAGTCGGGTTAAGATGTGGGTTTGGATGATATTTTGATGAAGATTAGTTATATATACCCATGGTAGAAAGAAGTAAAGAGTGTATGGGAGATGAATATGTGTTGTGGGTAGAGAAAGGATCGGGAAGAGAGAGAGAGAGAGAGAGAGAGAGAGAGAGAGAGATATGAGAGAGAGGAGGCTGCACAAATGCTTGAGGAAGAAGAGGAAGAAGGGTAAGAGAGCTTTAATGCCTAGGGTTTAATTGGGAGGGAAATTAAATTAGTGAAGTTATGACAATAACATATGACACACGCTTTTTTTTATTTCGTCATGGTTTTCAATTCTTGACATTACATTCTTGACACGCCAAAAAGCGTGTCATTATTTAACCAAATTTTTAAAACCATGACAATTTTTTATGACACACACTTTTGAGTGTGATTAATAAAGAATTAAACTAATTAAAATATTACTTCCGGAATTAAAAGTTGTTAGTGAATAATGTACCACTTTACCCTATAACTTTAAATCATTTTTTAAAGCTTTCTTCTTCCTCTTGAACTCAGTACATGGATATAGTACATGGATATTACACATTTGGCCGCAAAAACTATTTTCACTATGTTCTTTCTTTACTTTACTTCTCAAATGGCCACAAATCTTGAAAGGAGTAAAATATGAAGCGTTTTATATTACACGCCCTAAGCAATATTTGCCTTGAAAACGCCCAGGGGAGTGGTGTTTCTGGCGTTTTCAGACGTTTTCACTCCCCACTACAGAGAGTCTAAGTGTAACTCTTAGAATCGTATCATGGTAGCAACATTAATTTAATTGAGTGTCAAACCTCTCATATCCCAACAGTTATGAATTCTAGAAACTTTATGTTTCAAAGCCGTCGCAACGCGTGTTATCATTCTGTAACTTAAAAAACACTATTCTTCTTATGTGCTTATTTTTAAGTATGTTTCGGTATAAATCCAAGATATTTTACATTTCGATGTAAATTATACTCGGTAATAATTCAGGTCATATATAATGTGTTTCCATACCTATTTTTATATGCATTTTCAGTTAAATCTATGTTTTAACGCAATTTTTATTTGAAAATGGGCCAGGTCAAATATTTGATGGTGAAAGCTGGAATTACTTGAAGCTCCGATGCAACCGCAACACGCGACGGATCAAAATACTAGCTATCAACTATTTTGATGTGGATAATTGGATATGCAATTTTACCTATGCTTTCACATAGACTCGTAACGTTAATAACATCTAAACACTTAGTAATATAATATACTAGTTTTTATCCCGGGAGCGTCCCGGGTTAAAATATCTAATATGACATAATAAAATATCTAATATGACAACATAATTAATGAATTGCCAATATATGATTAATTATTAATGTCAAATGAATTCGGAAGTTTATAATCGATCATTCTTAAAAAAAAACTAACATGAAATAAGGAAAAATAGTTATTTATTGAAATATCGAACGCATTAGTCTAGGGTTATGTGATGCGTTAAAAAATTCATGGGTATATGATCGGGTATATAGTTCGGGTATTTGGGTATGTGGTTTCGGGTAATTGGGTCGGGTATCACCTAATCCCAGGCCCGACCCAAACCCACAATTTTTTTTAAACTAATCCCAAACCTGACACAATACCTGTCGGGTTACAAAAAATAGTCGTTTTTTTTCTCCGTTTTTTATATAGCACTATGGTACTCGTTGGAAAGATAATAAAACGCTCGTTAATTTGGTGTAATTTTTTTCTTTAAAAAATCTCGTATATAAAAGATATTAACGTTTAAAAGTTATGGGAGAAAACATGAGAGAGAAAATAATAAAAGTTTAATATTTACATTTAGTAGATTAGGTATTTAATAGATTAGGTTAAACCATATTTAAACCATATTTATTTATTTTTTTTAATTGGTCTAGAGTTGCCACATCACATCCTATGTGGCATCTCTCAAATGAGAGATTGCATAATATTATGACATGTATGATTATTAGCTTTGCAATATATATATACTAGCTTTTAACCCGGGAGCGTCACGGGGTTGAAAAATATAACAATTTTAATAATACTAATACTAATAGTAATAATTATTACTCTTGTAATTAAATAAATAAAAAAATAACATTGCTATAAGGTGACACCATGTGTTGCAGTGTTGCGCGATTCTTTCTCCTAGCTTCTCTTGATGAAGTATACCTATGCATCTTTAAAAGAGTAAAATTCCAATGAAAGCATGGCGATTGGGCTGAATTTCAACATCGTAGATAAGAACCTATTTTAAAAGAAAAAACATTATTAATGAATAACCTGAACACTTTGTGTTTTTTTTCCTGTATGAACGAAACCCCACAAAAAATAGTCATTTTTTTCTCCGTTTTTTATATAGTACTATGGTACTAGTTGAAAAGATAATAAAACGCTCGTTAATTTGGTGTAATTTTTTTCTTTAAAAATCTCGTATATAAAAGATATTAACGTTTAAAAATTATGGGAGGAAACATAAGAGAGAAATTTAAATTTGTTTTTAATTTTTTTTTTAAATAACTCAATTTAAATTTAGTAGATTAGGTTTTATATTATTATTTCTTTTTTTTATTTGCCACATGGCATGACACATGACACACTCAAGGAGGAGAATGCGTCCTTGAATGTCATGTCATTAAATGGTTTTTTTAGGCATTTATTGAATGACAACTCAGCAATTTTCAATTCTTTTATTATAAGTTATAGATATAGATACCGAGAATGAACTGGTAAATGTACTCTCGTAACGTAACTGAGATTTTGAAGAGAAAAATAGATACAAAAAGGTCATCATCAAGGTTTGATAATTGTCTCTGTCTTTGTAATTAGTAACACTCATTGAACATGTGGGCAACCGTCAATTTAGTCGTTATCTTTAGAATAGAGATAAATATAGTAATGACAAAATCCTTAAAAATCTGTAAAACCGTGAAGTACCTCATATGTAGTTAATTTCGATACATAGAAACGCTAGTTCACATTAGGAACCATATAGTTATTAAGTTTATAACGTGGTAAAAAATTAAAAAATCAAACATTATGGATATTGGATATCGTCTCGTATTTAGTTATACAGGGGTTAATTAAGATTGTTTAGGGGTTCATCTTCTTGAGAAGTTAAACTTAAATTTTTGTATGGTTAGGAAAATGATTAAAGCTTCATCGTCTTGTATTATACAAGACATTATAACATTGCACTACAACTGAGGAGACCATTAGCGGCGACTTGACCTTTAGCAGCGACTGTCGCCGCTAATTAATGGTCTCGTCGGCAAAAAAAACGTGGCTAATACCCTAAGTCGCCGCTATGATAAACTTCATATATGTTGCTTCTAAAAAACATATGGATACAATTCAAACAACTAGATTGTTGTTAAGGTCCTAAGGAAATAATAGATATGTAAGTTGACAAAATGGGATAAGTAGAAAGGAAACATGGAATTATAGTGTACAGGTAAACCGTAAAACCATCATGAACACCACCCATATGTTTACCTATAAATTGTTCTCATGTTTTCTTATACTTCTGTATATATTGTAAAAAAATAAATTGTTATGACATGTTCTGGATTTAAGTCTGGTATGAGCGGTGAACTGATACAATGACCAGTTCTATAAGTCTCACATTACATTGGTTGAGGGAAAGAACGAAGTCTTCCTTCCTTATACGAGGTGGATACCTTCTCTAACGTTGTGACTTTCGGGATGTGCAACACCTATCATCCATCAGAATACAAAGGAGGCTGGGCCAATGTGAAGAATTGTGATGCGACGAATCATGTATTTTGTGTGGACGGTGAGACACTTTCTTGAAATTCATAAGATCAACAGTTGTATTCAATCGAACAAAATAACATGGCAACATTCAATTTTGAAGGGTCCATCGGGATACGTGGTTTATTCACCAACCAACATTTGAAACGTACATTATCACTAAATGGTTGCAATCGTTTTGTGTTTTTTTTTTCACATTTTTTTTAAAATATTTTTATAAGGTTTATTGGATAATTACAACTTTAACTTATTGGTCGACAATTAGATGAGCATTTCGGTATAACATACCGAAAATATTGATACCGGTCCATTTTCGGTATCGGTAATGGTTCGAACCGGTATTTTACCTTAAATTACCGGTACCGTACCAAGTTTTAACGAAAATCAATATAGGTAAATTCAGTATCGAGATCGGTTTGGTACGGTATGGTATGGTACCGAGCTCATCTCTACCGACAATAGTCCTAACTAAGGAAATGTTTTGTACGCTACATATTTTTCCTGAGCAATCTCAAACAAATTAAAAGTTAACCCAGATAGTTTTTGCTGACATGAAGTGCTCACGTGTCAAAATATGTGTACCATAAAAGGAATAAATCGGTTTTTTATAAAAAGAAAATTATAAAGGATCAACACTTGATAACTCTTAAAATCTACTTCTAATTTTCCGTGTGCACATCTTGCTTGAGTGAAGTAGCTGTACAACTTTATCACTTCCTCAAGACGCTCTAAAGAGGCGATGTGAACCTAAAAAAAACAACCAAGTTGGTATCAAATGATATGTCATGATGATTATGATGACGATAATGATAGGCGATTTGGATGTGTAAAGTGAGCATGTGTGAAAGAATGACGTATTTGTTCAATCTTTATTATGGATATACAATCGATCACCTTAGGTGATACCGAATAAAACAATCAATAGGTAAGTAGTGAAGATTCATTTTGAAATATATATATATATATATATATATATATATATATATATAGGGGAGGGTTATCTTGAGAACGCTAAATATCGCGAGAACCGTGAGAACAAATGAGAAAACAAATCAAAAATATTTTTTTCAATACAAACCTAATTATAATCAAAATACAACATTAAAAAACGAATTTTCTTTCCAAATAGTTCATCTTTTCTTGCAAAAACACTTTCAAATTAACTTTTTACACATGTGTAAATGAAACAGTTTACACATGCATAAACAGCAAATTTACACATGTGTAAAAACAATTTATTTCCGTATACGTTAAAATTTTTACGCGTAAATTGTGTTTTTGGAATTGTATTTTAGTAATAAAGATAAGTGTAAAAAGAAAATTTTGATTTGAATGGTTTTAGATGGCGTTCTCGCGGTTCGCACGAAATATAGGTGTTCTCAAATTAACCTCCCCCTATATATATATATATATATATATATATATATATATATATATATATATATATATATATATAGGGGAAGGTTCAATTGAGAACTCATAGTTAGGAAGAGAACTCGAGAACTCTATATTACACATATATAATATACCATATGTTGTATATTACACATGTGCAATATATATTACACATATGCAATATATGATATATTACACATATGTAATATAAAGTTCTCGAGTTCTCTCAATAAAACGAGTTTTCTATTGAACCATCCCATATATATATATATATATATATATATATATATATATAGGGGAGGGTTATCTTGAGAACGCTAAATATCGCGAGAACCGTGAGAACAAATGAGAAAACCAATCAAAATCATTTTTTTTCAATACAAACCTAATTATAATCAAAATACAACATTAAAAAACGAATTTTCTTTCCAAATAATTCATCTTTTCTTGCAAAAATACTTTCAAATTAACTTTTTACACATGTGTAAATGAAACAGTTTACACATGTACAAACAGTAAATTTACACATGTGTAAAAACAATTTATTTCCGTATACGTTAAAATTTTTACGCGTAAATTGTGTTTTTGGAATTGTATTTTAGTAATAAAGATAAGTGTAAAAACAAAATTTTGATTTGAATGGTTTTAGATAGCGTTCTCGCGGTTCGCACGAAATATAGGTGTTCTCAAATTAACTTTCCCCTATATATATATATATATATATATATATATATATGATCTAACCGGTATCGACTAAAAAGATTGTAGGATGATAATTTTTCATGTATCCCGACTATTCTCTCTACTCATACATGATTTAAGTATCTATTTCAATAACCACCACATGTCTATCTATTTCAAAGTACATATATTAAAAAGGATCTAAGAGGCGTGCATGGTGAGGTGATTAATTATTACTTATCAGCGAGAGATTTACCTGGTGTCTAAGAATCATAGTCTACATCTAACTGGCTTAGCAACCTTTGTAATCAATGTTTCCTAGCAACACCAATCAAAATACAAAAAAAAATATATATTTTCATCAAACTGACTACATCTGTGAATATATATGTAGTTAGATGGTTCTTATATATAACAGTAGGTTAAAAATATATATATTATCTTAACATGATTAGTGACTTGCCTAGACATGATTAATGAATTACCTGAACACAAACATAATGAATACATTTACAAAGCTATCTATCATGGCCACAACCTCAACTTTAAATAAAAAGAAAACATTGGCCAAAGTATAGTTGTATGACAAAATGAGAAAAGTGGAAATAATCATCCAAAACCAACTTAAGATCTGAATTTCAATAAATTAAGTCAAAACATAATATTAGTGTATAAAAAGAAGCCACACTTTGGTATTTTGTTAGTTCTCTAAATATATAATTTAAAACATACGAGCAACTGAAACTACATTGACTATTGAGTCCAAAATATGACTTCAACATAAACACACACAAAATGGTAGCTCAGAAAAACACAATGGAAAAGAAAACACAATACAATACAAAATACACCATATTCAGAGAAAAACACAATCTACAGGAAAAAAAAACACAATAATCAGAACTAAAAAACACAATGAACGGGACAAAAAAATACAATGAACAAACAAAAATAACATAATGGACAGACAAAATAACATATTGTGTTTTTTCTGCTACATATTTGTGTTTTTTATTGTACCGTGCATTTTTTTTTCTGCATATACAAAAACCCACAAAAAAGTCATTTTTTTCATTTTTTTTTTGTATAGCACTATTGTACTCATTGGAAAAATAATAAAACGTTCATTAATTTGGCGTAATTGTTTTTAGAAAAAAAATATCGTATAAAAAGTTATCAACGTTTAAAAACCGTGAGAGAAAATGCATGTGCCATGCACATAAAAAAGAAAAAGACAACTTTAATAGTTTTACAGGGAATTGAAATGTGGAGATGACCTCATTAAGTGTCATATGTGTCACCCCAATTGCTTTATTATTGTAACACCCTAAACCAATTGACAGAAAAACGTGCAGCGGAAATACCAACCAAAAAATTATTTCTTTTAAAAACAACCTTGGATATTTATAACCCAAGTCTACTAAACATTTTAGGGATTACATCTTTTAAATATATTCTATCACATTAAACATGACCCATCTATATCACGTTATAGGGTCGTGTCCTCGTACAATCCGCCTCCTTGCTCGATCTCCATCCTTTCCTTACTCTATTAGGTAGACAAGACAACCTGCGATCACCAAATAACCGTTTCGTTAGTTCACTTAGTGACTTAATACACACTATTCAAAATGTGGAGAGAATATCCATAGATGCTCCATGATCTCGTTCCAACGCCTTTTTGGAAGTTCGGGTGTGGTACCCCGAGCTGATCCTACAAGTCTCATGCATTCACACTTACATACCTGCATCTTCCTTACCACTTACATAACAAGGTTAATAACCCCACAATTCATACAAATATACAATTCCCTCAATACCCCACAATACACACAAGTATACAATCCCTCATATAACCTACTTTACATACAAGCATACAATTCCCTCATATAACCTACTTTATATACGAGCATACAATTCCCTCGTATAACCCCACAATACTTACAAGCATACAATTCCCTCATATAACCTACTTTACCCGTTATGTTACTCTTTCTTCGCCAAACTCTAAGACAATGTGACGTTTCCAATCCTCTACTCGATCTACATATAACTACCAACCCTTACATTCATGAAGCTCTCCCTCAAACCCGAGCATGAGTACACATATGTACTATAAATGAGGTTTGGAGTTGCTCGGGCAAGGTACGGAAGCATAAACGAGCTGAAAAATCAACATCCGGGGCCGGAGGGGGATTTGGCGTAGGGTACGCCAAAAGTGGCGTAGCCTACGCCACTTGCGTAGGCAAGGGGGGTAAGGTGGCGTAGACAGCAGTCATTGGCGTAGGCACACCAGACTTGGCGTATCCTACGCCAAAACTGGCGTAGGGTACGCCAACAGCAGGTCTTGCGCAATTCATTCCTTTTTCAACGCAATATCTATCCTGCCATTCTTACCCACAATTTCCGACATTCTAGCAACTCATTTACTACTCTCCCACCCATCATTCCACCCATACCTTGATCAAGCCTTGGATCGAATACACACCCCTACGAGCTTCCGGTTTGAGTTCAAGTGCCTAATATACTTGATTCGCTCAAACCTTGTCTACACTAGTTACATTTACCAAAAGACAATGTCCAAGTTAACTACCATGTGGATCCTTGACCCACAACCAAAACCCTGTACTCCTTTAAGATTCCCATCCTATGTGAACATAATTCCATATCATAGATGCGAGTTAAGTTCGGGAATCACTTACCTCAAGTCCTCCAAGTTCATGCTTGTTTATTTGCCTCATCTTGATCCATTAGCTTCCCATGGTTGAGTCCATCCTTCCTATCCTTTCATATCATCATGTTCACGTCATTGTTAGCATACATGATCATAACACACTAACAACCATTCTCAACCAAATATCACATTGACTTCCATTAGTCAACTTCTATCATATCTACAACATACATTCACAACCACACTTATTCTCACATCATGTAATACCACTTACTATCATATATGTCTCATAGTTCTAACATATTATGCGTGCATAGTGTTCTAATCACACCATCAATTTGGGAGCCTAATCATGTTATTCTACATTGTTGACTTTCCAGAAAGTCAACTTCCTACTATACCAACATCCTACTTAGAAACATATGTCCATATTGATGTACTAGATCATACAAGATTCACCATAGACATCATATTCACATCTCATTTAAGATACAAGATCATTCGTCACCCCAATCAATCAACACATCGTGTACATCATAATTTTTTAAGCATAGTGTACATACTACTAATGCATACTTCTTACCAATTCATACAATCAACTAATTCCCACATGATCTCTTCCTAAGATGAAATCCCCATGTTAACCTACTCTCACTTGCACCAACTATCACATTACTTTCATACTTGTCGAGTCTTGCATACAAATTCACACATTATAGAACTCACATACAACCATAAGATCACTTATGTGCATACATACATACCTACATACAATCCATTATAATTCACACATGTTTTCCATCAAAACACATCCTTTATATTAAATTCCTACAATCATCATATTCCATTCATTTTCATCAATCAATTGCACGCAAGTTCATCTAAACATTTCATCGAACACATGGTGTGCGTACAACATTCTAAGCTCAATGTACAATTATTTCATGCTTAGTTTCATAGCTCATAACATCAATCATCATATCATTTACCTACACCACATATCCTTCATTCCATAGTTATCAAACATAGCAATTCACCACTTTCTTTTCAAAATATCCAATAACTAATTAAGAATGGTCTTGGATTACACCAAGACCAACACCCACTTCCAACATAGGTGTAAAACAATCTAATTAGCACATGAATCAAGCATAGCCTTATGTAGTATCATTGATTATGGTTCCCCTAGTGTCTATCAACATCTAGACACCTTCATCCATCCTTGATTCACGTTTTTCACATACACCCTAAATTTTCATCAAACCCAAAACGAATCATAACATCAAAATCTACCAAATAGAAGGTACCTTTGGGTTTGATTGACCTTAAATCATCCATTTCTGGCTCATGCAATGATTTCTCCTTGATTTCTTACTAGATTGATCTTGGTAGTTGGGTTGGGGTTGAAACCCCTTTTTCTCCTTCCTGATGATCGACCAAAACACACACAAGTGTGTGTTTTTTTTGGTGTTTGCCTCTTATTAATAATAATAATAATATAGACTTTGGGTCTTTGGCAATTTCCACCCTCCAACTTATAATTGTGACACCCGGCAACTTTCGGTAACTAACTTTTTAAAAATCTAGTAAGTCTACCTTAGCGAGAAACGTTTATAAGCAAACTTAACTGGGTTAGTTGAGTCGGGTCAGATTAGGATTGTCCAGGGTCCAATGATCTGGAGGATCATTGGGAGTCGTTTTGAGAATACATTAGTACCGGGTCCCGTTGTTGGTGACATTACATGAATTAATTTAGTATATGTGTAGATTATGGGTCGTGTGGTGGATTGTATGCTTATACTTGCTTAAATGATGTACGAATGATTATACGTGCCTAAACATACTAAGTATAGACTATGGATGCATGCTTATGTGTTAAGATGTGTTAGAATGCGTTAAACACGACAAACTGGAAAAAGGTTAACATGTGTTAAAAGTGCTGTTAACATGTGTTAAAAATGTGCTGATGACCTGAATGTGGAACTTTTGGGCGAATGTGGAAATGGGGTTTGAAAAAGGGGCGAACGTGGAAACAAAGTGGGCGAATGTGGAAAAGTTCACATTCGACCACTAAAAAGGGGCGAACGTGGAAACAAAGTGGGCGAATGTGGAAAAGTTCCACATTCGACCACTAAAAAGGGGCGAACGTGGAAAAATTCCACCTTCGACCACTTAAACTGGGCGAACGTGCAGACAGTATAAATACCATCCTTAGCCATTTTTCACCATTTCACAAACCCTAAACGCCTCCAAACACTCTCTATCAGCTATTATCATTGGGGAAGGAGTTTTTGAGCTTGTTTTTCATAACCTAACTCTCTAAATCATTACAAGTGAAAATCTAAGGTGTGTTCTTCATTACAAATCCTTTTTAAACAATTTTGACTTGTTTTAATCTAAACCCCAAGGGTCCAGATCTGATATCAACATGTTTTATGGGTAAAAACCTTCCTAATATCTTTCTAAATAAAACCTATTCATAAACAATGAGTTTTCATACAATTTAACATGTGTTTATGTGGTATTAAGCATTGCTTGATGATTATTTGTTATATAGATGAGATAACAACAACCTAGGGCTGTTATTAATGATGGGTTATGATTGAAACGTGTTACCTTTGATTGTTGATGGTGTTTTGATGATTAAAGGAGTTTTTAGTTAGATTTAGGGTTGTTTTTGGGATGATTATGATAAGGTTATGATAGGGGTTTCTTGTTCATGATGATCCGAGTATGATAAACTGATTATTAATCGATTTCAGAAAGTTTCCTAATTGGGTAATATTTGCATGCATGATGATGTGACATCTCCATAATTTGCTATTTTAGGAAACTTGTAAAACGGATAAATTTTGGGGTAAAATTGGTAGGGTTTCGTATGAATATGTTAATGATGCTTGACTGCTGTAACTCATGATGTTTCGTGATGTTTTCGGATGTTTTTGGATGCGTTTTTGAGTAAACAACACAACAGGGTCGAACCTGGAACACCTTCGGCCAGTCGAACGGGCGAAGGTGGAATCCAGGGGTCGAACCTGGAAGAAAAAGGGGCGAAGGTACCACAAGGGGGCGAAGGTGGAAGAAAAAGGGGCGAAGGTGGAAGTTCGAACCCACATTCGACCAGTTCAAGTCACCTTCGACCACTTACAACTACATTCGACCCTGTGTTAACAAAAATGAGATTTTTGATACAAACTAAGTGTTTTATGCTTGAACCTTGCATGTAACCTATGTGTACTTGATTAGTTAGGGTAATGGGTCACCAACGGGATGTCGGGTCGGTCTAGTGTGTCGGTTAAACATTTAAACACGTTTTAAAACATACTTGGTTATGATCTGGACAATCGGGGACTAGATAACCTTATGGTATTAGTCGGGATACTTATGTGAACATTTTGATAGATCTTCGGTAGAGGGATTGTCACGGGCTAAACATCTTTACACATATTCGAAGAACGTTATCTAAGGTGAGTTCACGGCCCCACATTTTACAGTTTTTACTTTCGGGGTGAGAAACATGCTTACAAACTCTTTTATGACTTATGACTTGTTAAACTCTTATGACTTATGACTCTTTATCACGTTATACTATGGCTTACTTATCTTACTATACGGTTCATCAAAAATCCCTTGAAACCACTAACATGGGTATGTGGCGGGGAAATATGGATAGCGCTATTGGGAACTGACAAACCCCACTCGACGGTCGGACCGTGCGGGTGCATATTGTCTCTAACAAAACAAGGTCTACCGGCGATGACGGTAGCCCATAGGAACTAAGGGTAACACACGGCTTAGTCAGTAATGGTTTCACCCGTATGAGTATCTCATTCTGCGCCTGGTTTGGCGTTCTCACAAGCATAGTAGTAATTGTGATGGTAACATTTTTGAAGGATCACTGTAAACGTTTAATTAAAACCTGTGAACTCACCAGCATTTTATGTTGACTCTTTTAGCATGTTTTCTCAGGTCGCTAAGGTAGCAGCATATGGATAGGCGCACGTGGTCGCACTGGAGTCGTCTCGTGTCTAGGGTTTCATCTGCACGTTTTGGGATTATGAACTTTTGAACTTATGTTTATTTATGCATGACTTTTGTAAACTTTAAAATGCTTCCGCACTATTGAATGTTGGTTTTAAACTTATGCATGGTTTTGTTTACGTATGTTTTTACATTTAGAACGTCGTTTATTGTGACCGTTGACTTGGATCCTGGTATGTCACACGCCTCGCGGTAGAACTCCGCAGGTGGAAATTTGAGGGTGTGACAATAATCTCTTGACTCAATATCATTTTATTAATCCCGTCTATCAACGTCTTTAAATGAAAACGGGTTTTCGGGGCGTTACAAGTCTACCCCCCTTAAAGAAGGTTTCGTCCCCGAAACCGCTTTCATTATTACCCTACTAGGCATTCGCTACTTATTTACTCCGACACTTCATTCCAAGTTTCGTGCCGCATCGCAAGCCTGTATCATAGACTATCCTACAAATTTAACCGTGAATAGACACAATTATATGTCTACACTTTCTACTATTAACTCGAGCCTTGATGCAATTATCAAGCATACTACACTATCATAACCTAACTACTGTTTCACCTTCACTTAATCATACTTAACTTGAGAGTCCGGCATCGTTCTATAGTCCCTACCGAACAAATATATCTACCATACTCACCCCACCCCTTTTTGGTAGATTTTAGAGCCTTTCTGTTCATACCTATTTGGTTGTTAGTCCATTTCATGCACTACCTACTGTCGACACGTATGCCCCTTACTTACCACACCGAATCTAAGCTAAGACTCATTCATCTTTTTGACCTTTAAAAGTCAAACCTTCCGAGCTACAACATACGTAAGATATCATTCATTTATACGTGGGTACTATTCGACATATCAATTTCCTACTTAACAATCACAAAATAACCGAATTCACTAACCTTCCTTTCGCAACGTTAACCGACCATCTAGTCGTCGGCTTGACTTTCTCCCTAATAATTCCATGCCATACTTATCTTGCTTTAGTTCATTCACAAGGAGTTCCAACTCGTTCACTTCATATCACCTATCTTGTAGATTTCATCGAATTCATAATTTCGACCATTCGTATCTACAAAATTTATTGGTTAGGCATATACCTTATGTAAGCGAAAGAATTTGACTAAAACAGGATTATATGATCATACAAGTTACAAAACCAGGTGCGGAAACCCTAGTTCTGAACAAATTGATAAAACTCTAATCAAAACACAATTAAGATCATTTTCAACATCTTTTCATAGATTAACTTTTGTCAAATAAGCTTTTACAACGACTTACACGTTAATCTAGATCAAACACACACTATTACAAATTGACCTCGAACCTGACCTTAACACACGCACAACTGAAACCTCTCTCTTCATTACAAAAACCCAAAACCTATTTATAGATACTGCACGTTCGCCCACAAGCACTGGTCGAATGTGGAACTTTTCCACATTCGCCCACTACCATGGTACGAGTGTGTTCTTCTGATCAAGCTCCATCTACCTTCGCCCAGTCTACTATACCTTCGCCCACTTTATCCTTCATTCGCCCACAAAAACATACCTTCGACCATCACTTAACATATGTTAATTATGCCGATCCAATCATTAGTCGCAAAATGCATCTACAAACTCCCCCTCGACTATTGATTGGATTGTCTTCTCTTTTCGTCCATAGCTTTGTTCATCAGCTTGATTCTGAGCTGTTTCTTCTGCTCATTAGTCATTGCAGGCTCAAATGTTCTTTTCACTGGTTTTGACACATTTGCCATCTTCACCGTCTTGCCAAGTTTATTCTCCAAATTACTTCCCGCATTAATGTCATATGCAAAACAAACTCCAACCACTTGAGTATATTTCCTTGCTTGAGCAGCGTCTTTCGGTTCAAAGTAAATCGGATTATAGAAAAGCATGATGATGTCTTCAAAAGTGCAATTAATCAACCACATAGGATCAAATACATGAACATGCTTGTATTTGTCCTTCCCGTCTCTCAGCACAATCACCGCTTCAGCCTTTCTCCAATCATAATACCAAAAAATAAAATCAGCACTGAAATGTTGTGGCATAGGCATCAAAGGTATTTTTCTCATCACTTCAGGTGCTTTGTATATCAACGTAACCCGTTTCATATTGGTTTGAGGATCAATATCCCTATGAACTTTCCTTCGGGGATATTGTGGCTGGAATCTCTTCCATCTCGTTCTACTTTCCCAAACCAACTTGTCTGCACACCAACCGACATGAGTACCACTAACTGAAGCACCAGACATAGGAAATCTGCATAGATCTCTGACCGCCTAGTACGGTAGAGTTAGCAAGTCAATGAATCTTTTAAAATACAAGATCCCTGTTTCCCATTTAGCAGCTATGCACTTCAGCCTGCCCAAATATGTCCACCCGAGAGCTCTGCCTTTAAACTTGGCGTTGTGAAATCTATAAAAGTTTCCTTGAGCTTCAGGCTTCGGTCGGTTCTCATCCATTTCTCTCAACATCTTCAAATAACTCTTCAATTCATCAGATTGATTTGAAGATTCTTGCTTATCAGCACCAAACACCTACTCCACAAACTCTGCACTTCTTTCCTGTGCCTTCTTCTTAGCTGAATTATTTGGTGTCTCAGTGAAATCAGGAAATATTTCATCTTCATCTGTTTCCCTGAAGTACTGAGGAAACTCTTCATGAGTTATGTCTTCAACCTCCACTTCATCAATCTCAGGAGTATTTTTATCATCTGAGTGACTTCCAACATCTTTTTCAGAAATATCTGGAATCGACTCATCTACTATAAACTCCTCAATGTTTTCCCTACTCTCTGTGCAAGTCCATCCAGAATTTCCTTTGCCACAGAAGCAGGTACTTCACCTTCTTCAAGATCAGGATCTTCGTATTCCAATTCATATCTCAAATCATCAGTTTGGAATATCTCAGCGAAACATCCTGTGAACTCAATGGTCCATTCTCTCTTCTCCAACATGTCTTTATACACTTGTTTAGCATCATCTGATAAAGACCTCACCTTCTCATTCCAGAAGATACTTTCATCTGAATCAACGTTTTCACCTTTCTTCTTCTTTGAACTTGATTCTCCAGTACTCTTCTTTTTGGATGTCCTTTCTTCAAATGTAAACTTTGTAGTATCATCACCTCCATCATCATCATCATCACTCTCACTATCATCCTCTTTCTGTCTCCCAGACCCTTCAGCATCATCATCATCATCATTATCATCCTCATCATCATTTTTATCTGACTCTTCATCATCATCATCATCATCTTTTTCTTCATCCGATTCAGAATCTTCATAATCAACTTTTTCTTCTTCTTCTTCTTTATCTTCTTCACCCTCCTTCAACTTAGGTGCAGTATTATATAAATCATCAATCAAATCACTAAGGCGTTTGTTCTCAGCTCTTAGTTCTTTGTTATCTGCTTTAATCAACTTAATCCTACTCTTGTTTCTTGCACACTTTCCTTCAAGCTTTTCATTCTTTGCTTCAAGCTTCTTAACCTTCTCATTAATCTCATCTTGATTAGATTTAGAAGCAACCACAATCTGAAGCATTTTCTCTTCATTCTGCTTAAACTTAGCTATCTCAGCTTGTTGAGCTACAATCATTTTCATCATATCATCCATTTTCCTGTTCACCTGCTTCATCACATCATCATCCACAGTGACTTTCTTGGATTTGGATCTGGATGGCTCAACTTCCTTTTCTTTCTGAGGCTTTCTGAACATGTCAAGTACATTGTCCAGTGCAACATTAAGTTGATCAGCTGATATTGTTTCTGCCTCTTTGGACTTCTTTTGCTTCTTGGTGACAGGTGAAGATATCTTTGATGATGTACCAGCATCGGGCACTCTTTTCCCTTTCAACAGTTGTGCTAGTTCTTTCTCTCTCAACTGTTTAGTGCTAGTCTTCTTAGACATAGTCTTGTGCTTGGCTTTGGGCAAGTTTACAACCACAGTCTCTCCAATATTCAACTCTTCCAAGTCAACACCTAAACTTTCATCTTCAACAATCACTGACTTCTTTCTTTTCTCAGCTTCTTCAATGGATTTGTTCAAAGATTCAGACTCACCAACCATAGTGGCCTTACGTTTGGTGGTCCTAACATTCTCAGTATCAGAATCCCATCGTTCTTCTACCTCAGTTTCCTCTGAATCCACTGATTCTTCATCAATCAAACCAGTACCTTTCTTTGCAGTTGATTTCTTCCTCACCTCTTGTTGCTTAGAACTTCCTTGATCAGTCTTTCCCTTACCCTTCCCTTTGGCTCCGGGATTGACTACCTGTCTCTTCCTCTTAGTGCTTGCATCAACATACACTAAAGGATCATCATTATCAGAATCACTGTCATCATGTCTTGCTCTGTTCTTGCCAGGATCAGTGTAATCCTGACTAGCCAAAGCTCCAAAGAGTCTCCTGTGAGGTGGCTTTTCATTGTCTGGCACACCTTTGTATCCTTTCATTCTCACCAAAGTGCGAATGTTCATGTGATCTTGACCTAGGATCATAGTTGGATCCTTCTTCAATTCTGGATACTTGTGGTCAAAAATCATCATGAGAAATCTAGGATATAACATGAATTGCTTCTTCTTCACACCCTTTAACATCTCAAGCATATGATCTAATATCATCCCAGATACATTGAATGGTTTGTTGAGAGTCAACGCAACCATCATCGAACTCAAACTTTTCCTCATAACATCATAACCTCCACTCACACATCCAAACACGTGGATAGTTACATGTGCAAAGTACTTGAACTGCACACTCAGCTTCCCTTTATACATAGATCCATCAGTAATCGGACCTTTGTACTTCATTCTTAAGAAACAAGCCTTCTGTTCAGTCCATGACAATTCTCTGGGATCTTCTCTCACTTCAAACTTGATCTGAAGCGCTTCTCTAATGTCAGACTCTGTAATAAACATCTCCATGTCTTGGATTTTGCTCTTTATGATAGTCTGATCATCCCAGAAATCATACTTCGCATTCTTGTAAAAGTCTTCAATTAATGTTATTTATTACTATCTTTTAATAATTGACCGAATTTATATTAATATTAATATGAATTTCAATTTACCATAAGAAACCTCATTTATTTTTTATTATGAATGATTGATTATTAATCAATTTAACCTTCATTTATGAACGAAATAACTCTCATTTATTTTTAATATTACGATTTTAGTTTTACTATTTGTAATAATAGTATTGTTGACCGAATATATTACTAATACTAATTGACATTAATAATAATTGACCGAATTGAATGTTATTTATTACGAAGTTTTAATCTCATTAATTTATATTAATATTACTACGAAATTATGTTTAAACTATCTTTATGAATTATTATTGGTCTTGCCTGCAATTAATAGGATTTATTTTGTTTTTTAATGTTATTTAGTATGAGTTTTAATGACATTAATTATAATTGACCGAATTTAGGGTTATATATTATGATTTTTAAGCTCATTTATTTATTATTGACCGAATTAAATTACAAATATATTACTAATACTAAAACTAATATTACGAATTATTATTGGTCTTGTCTGCAATTAATAGAATTTATTCATTTTTTAATGTTATTCAGTATGAGTTTTAATGACATTAATAATAATTGACCGAATTTAGTGATATATATTACGATTTTTAAGCTCATTTGTTTATTATTAACCGAATTGACCGAACTAATTACGAATATATTACTAATACTAAAACTAATATTACGATTTTTAATTTTAATCCCATTTATATCTTATTGACCGAATTAAAATTTTATATTACTATTTTTACGAATATATTACTAATTACTAATACTAACTAATACTAATACTAATATTACGATTTTAGTTTGCTTCAATTAGAAGTTATTTCCATTGGCAAATATTGTGTCTTTAAATGGTGTTCAATCCAACATAGGCTGTTTGTTACAAAGGTTCCAACACAAGAAGTCATTGATTTTCAAATTAAAATTACGATTTTTTTATTACGATTTTGAGGTTATTTATTAAGATTTATAATCTCATTTATTTATATTAGTATGGCTACGAATTATTATTAGTCTTGATTGCAATTAATAAGATTTGTTCATTTTTACTGTTATTTATTAAGATGTTTAATATTATTTATTGACATTAATAATAATTGACCGAATTTAATGTTATTTATTAAAATTATTAATCTCATTTATTTATATTACTTTTTTTCGAGTTTATGTTTAATAAGATTTAATTATTTTTAATGTATTTTTAGTATCTTAGAATTAATGTTATTTATTGACATTAATAATAATTGACCGAGTTGAATGTTATTTATTATGATTTTTTAATCTCATTTATTTATATTAATATTACTACGAAATTATGTTTAATCTATTTTTATGAAATTATGTTTAATCTGTTTTTATGAAATTATGTTTAATATTATTTATATTACTATTCATTCGAATTATTATTGGTCTTGCCTGCAATTAAAAGGATTTATTTATTTTTAATTGATATTTATTATGAGTTTTAATGACATTAATAATAGTTGACCGAATTTAAGGTTATATATTACGATTTTTAAGCTCATTTATTTATTATTGACCGAATTGACCGAATTAATTTACGTATATTACTAATACTAATACTAATATTACGATTTTTAATTTTAATCTGATTTATTTATTATTGACCGAATTAAATTATGAATATATTACTAATACTAAAACTAATATTACGATTTTTAATTTTAATCTTATTTATATCTTATTGACCGAATTAAAATTTTCTATTACTATTTTTACGAATATATTACTAATTACTAATACTAACTAATACTAATACTAATACTAATATTAAAAATTTAGTTTGATTCAATTAGAAGATATTTCTATTGGCGAATATTGTGTATTTAAATGGTGTTCAATCCAGCACAGCTGTTTGTTACAAAGGTTCCACCACAAGAAGTCATTGATTCTCAAATCAAAATTACGATTTTTTATGTTTGTAATGTAATTTATTTGAATTATTGATTACGATTTTGAGGTTATTTATTAAGATTTATAATCTCATTTATTTATATTAGTTTGTTTACGAATTATGATTAGTCTTGATTGCAATTAATAAGATTTATTCATTTTTACTGCTATTTATTAAGATGTTTAATATTATTTATTGACATTAATAATAATTGACCGAATTTAATTTTATTTATTAAAATTATTAATCTCATTTATTTATATTACTTTTTTCGAGTTTATGTTTAATAAGATTTAATTATTTTTAATGTATTTTTAGTATCTTAGAATTAATGTTATTTATTGACATTAATAATAATTGACCGAGTTGAATGTTATTTATTATGATTTTTTAATCTCATTTATTTATATTAATATTACTACGAAATTATGTTTAATATATCTTTATGAAATTATGTTTAATCTGTTTTTATGAAATTATGTTTAATATTATTTATATTACTATTCATTCGAATTATTATTGGTCTTGCCTGCAATTAAAAGGATTTATTTATTTTTAATTCATATTTATTATGAGTTTTAATGACATTAATAATACTTGACCGAATTTAATGTTATGTATTACAATTTTTAAGCTCATTTATTTATTATTGACCGAATTGACCGAATTAATTTACATATATTACTAATACTAATACTAATATTACGATTTTTAATTTTAATCTGATTTATTTATTATTGACCGAATTAAATTATGAATATATTACTAATACTAAAACTAATATTACGATTTTTAATTTTAATCTTATTTATATCTTATTGACCGAATTAAAATTTTCTATTACTATTTTTACGAATATATTACTAATTAATAATACTAACTAATACTAATACTAATATTACAAATTTAGTTTGATTCAATTAGAAGATATTTCTATTGGCGAATATTGTGTCTTTAAATGGTGTTCAATCCAGCACAGGCTGTTTGTTACAAAGTTTCCACCACAAGAAGTCATTGATTCTCAAATTAAAATTACGATTTTTTATCTTTGTAATTGTGACACCCGGCAACTTCCGGTAACTAACTTTTGAAAACTTAGTAAGTCTACCTTAGCGAGTCGCGCATACGTTACACATAACAAGGTCGGTCGAGTCGAGTCGCACATCATTAGGGTTTTAACATACGCAAGTCTCGGGTCCCGGAATTGGTGATCGGGTGGGAACGTGTTATTTATCATGCATTATATGTTGGTAATCATTATATGACTTGTCGGTATGTGAATACGTGTTTATATATGTTAAAATAGGGTTTAACGCGCCAAAAGCTCGGATACTTAGGCTATAGGCGAGTAGGAAGCCCCTTGGGGTGATTAGGGGCTAAATGCTAGTTGTTACTAGTGATTAGGGGCTAAATGCTAGTTGTTACTAGTGAGTAGGGCTAAATGCTAGTTGTTACTAGTGATTAGGGGCTAAATGCTAGTTGTTACTAGTGAATAGGGCCTACTCGCCAATAACATCTGCGTACTCGCCTATACTGCAGGTCACGACTAGAAACGCCTATAAATACCACCCTTGACCTCCAAAACATCATTTATTCAACCCTAGCCGTCCCATAACCTATCTCAACCCACAAACACCCTCCGGAACCTATTTTTACATCAAAACAACCATTTCCAAGCTTATTCCATCATTTCCTCTTGAATACAAGGTGTGTTCTTCAAACCCAAACCTTTAAATGATTATGTTTTACTCCCTAAAAGTCCAGACCTGACTTATAAACGTTTTTGTCTTTGAAAATCCATTTAAAACCGTTTTTAAACAAACCCACACCTTTACATGTATTATATGTGTTATATGTGATTAAAGATAGGATTTTTAGGATTGAATCATGGTTGTTTTTGTGTTATTATGATGTTTATGGCTGCTACAAGTTAGTATGATGATGTCCTAGGAGTTTGAATGGTTTTGGTTGTGTATTGTTGATACTTGATGTTTTGACCCATTTGAAGGATTTTGGATGATTAAGGATAATATGAGATGTGTTGTTGATTGTATGATGTTAGGGTTTGCTCTAGGATGATGCTAGAACAGTAGGATGCTATCGGATAACGTGGTTATGTGATTTAATCTAAATAATTGCTATTTAGGGCAAGTTCTTGCATGTTGATGTGATGTTTACATGCTAAGTTGCTATTTTGGGAAAACGCTCGCATTCGGAACTGTTAGAACGATGAAAACTTAGGGGTTTTGCTTGAAATATGTTTGTTAATGTGTTAGGATGATTATTGAATGTTCTTACATGTTTCGGATCTGATTTGGAGTGTTCGGCGCGCGAAATTGCACTACAGAACTGCAGAGGCGAGTAGGAACCTACTCGCATGAGGCTTTAGGCGAGTAGGCTCCTAAATGCCTGATGTTCAGGCGAGTACAAGCCCTATTCGCCTATATATAGGCGAGTAGAGGCCTATTCCCCTCAACTACTAGCAATTACAATCCTAAATGCTAGTTTGATTCCTAAATGCCTATACAACTAGCAATTACAATCCTAAATGCCTATACAACTAGCAATTACAATCCTAAATGCCTATACAACTAGCAATTACAATCCTAAATGCCTATACTTAAGCAATTACAATCCTAAATGCTAGTTTGATTCCTAATCGCGTATAATGCTGCTGTATGTATATTTTAACATCCCGGAACATGATTTGACGCCTAGGAACATGATAGGAACCCCGGGATACACCCAATGACTTAGTAACACGTGTTCGGACCTGTTTACGCGTTAATCGGATATTATGCTAGACTAGGTGAACTGTTGCGCGTGTTAAGTGTTTAATTGCATATGTGGCATGATGTCTTGTATTTATCTAACACGTGGAATGTCGGGTCACCAATGGGATGTCGAGTCTTGTCTTACGTAGTCTTGTTGTCGGTCAAACACGCTTTTCGGACACATAATGGTCATGGACTGGACTTAGGGACTAATGAACCCGATGGGTTATTAGTCTAACTTGACACATATCTTATGATAGGTCGCCAATAGTTGGGGCTATCATATCTTACAGACGGTTTACTCATATCACGCATACGGTTTACTCTTAAACGGAATACGCAACCTAAGGTGAGTTCACGGCCCCACATTTTACGGTTTATGTTTTCGGGGGAGAAACATGCTTAAAACTCTTTTATGACTTATGACTTGTTAAACTCTTATGGCTCATGACTCTTTATCACGTTATACTATGGCTTACTTATCGTACTATACGGTTCATCAAAAGTCCCTTAGAAACCACTAACATGAGTATATGGCGGGGAAATATGGATAGCGCTATTGGGAACTGACAAACCCCACTCGACGGTGGGACCGACGAGTGCATATTGTCTCTAATAAAACAAGGTCTACCGGTGACGACGGTAGCCCATAGGAAACTAAGGGTCACTACACGGCTTAGTCAGCAATGGTTTCACCCGTATGAGTATCTCATTCTGCGCCTAGCTAGCGTTCTCACAAGCATAGTAGTAACTGTGATGGTAACGGTTTTTTTGAAGGATCACTTTAAACGTTTAATTAAAACCTGTGAACTCACCAGCATTATATGTTGACTCTTTTAGCATGTTTTCTCAGGTCGCTAAGGTAGCAGCTGTCGGATAGGCGCACGAGGTCGCACTGGAGTCGTCTCGCGTCTAGGGTCTCATTTGCACGTTTTGGAATCATGAACTTTTGAACTTATGTTTTATTTATGCATGACTTTTGTAAACTTTAAATGCTTCCGCACTGTTAAACGATGGTTTTAAACTTATGCATGATTTCTGTTTACGTATGTTTTACATTTAGACGTCGTTTATTGTGACCGTTGACTTAGATCCTGGTGTGTCACACGCCTCGCGGTAGAACTCCGCGGGTGGAAATTTGGGGTGTGACAGATTGGTATCAGAGCCAATGGTTATAGTGAACTAGGACTGCATGTAGAGTCTAGACTATAGCCGAGTCTCACACACTAGACGGTCACATACATTTGAGTCGTGTCTTTTGGTAAACGTACTAACCTTGTCGGGGTGTCGGTACCCTTACCACACAGTGTCACATTACCTATCTCATACTTGGTTATTCCTACCTTTATTTATTTTCTTCTTCGGGTTTGCAGTCGAGGGAACATGTTTGTTGATCTTTTGAGTTGGTTGTACCTTTCTAAGATGCGGGAACCGGGTGACTTGAGGTTCGAGCTCGGGGCACGCCTTGAGGACCATGTAGAGCAATTTATCATTTCGGGTGCACACGAAATCATAAGTTGAAATGCATGGAAGACTGGGTGAATCTCGTGTTGGGATTAATGGTCACGTTCGAACCCGATCCTAGGCTTTTCATATTCTCTTGGTTTAGCGTTGGTGATGGGTCTGAGTATTTGTTTCTTGTTCCTTCTCAGAAGATGTCAGGACGCACTGGAGGACGCACTGGAGGACGCACTGGGGGACGACGTGGAGGCCACACTGGTGGGGGTAGAGGTGGTGGTAACATCACCTTGACGTATGATGAGCTCAATGAGATGATGCAGCAACAGTTGGGCGTTGCATTAGCTGCTTTTCAGGCTGCCCAGCAGACTTTTATGGGTGCTACTGCTCCTCCGGTTCAGGCAGGTGTTGCCTATAAGCGGTTTAAGGATTGTCAGCCTCTCAGCTTCCAGGGTACGGAGGGAGCTGTGGAGTTACTCAGGTGGTTGGAGAAGACGGAGTCGGTGTTTGCTTTATGTGAGACTCCAGCGGTGGATTGGGTGAAGTTTGCTTCGGGGACTTTTGTAGGAGCCGCCTTGACGTGGTGGAACTGCGTCACACAGACACTTGGTCTTGGGAGGCCAACGCCATGCCTTGGGCGGATTTTGTGCGTAGGTTGAAGGATGAGTACTGCCCGCGTGAGGAGATTAAGAGGTTGGAGCAGGAATATGGGAATCTTAAGATGGTTGGTTCTAAGGTTGAGGAGTACACGATCAGGCACAACGAGCTAGCAGTGATGTGTCCAGGTTTGTCTACACCAGAGTATAGGAGGATAGAGTAGTACCTTGCGGGTTTGGTGCCAGAGATTGCGGGATTGGTGTCTGCTAGGGATCCTGCTACTATATCAGAGGCTGTGCGGTCGGCTACTAAGATGACCAACTTGAAGATTTCTGAGGGTGTCTTGCCTCCTAGGGCTCTTCTGTGAAGGCGCCGGCAGAGAACAAGAGGAAGTGGGAAAGCGTGGATAAGGGTTCATCGGGGGTTCAGCGACAACCGGCGGCGAAGAAGGCTGAAGCTTCTGGGTCAGCATCGGACCAGAAACAAGGGGGCTATGCTGGGAAAAGCCCTAAGTGTGTGCGTTGTGGGTTTCATCACTATGGTACTTGTGAGAGTTTTCGCTGTGAGCGTTGTCAGAAGACGGGGCATCTTGCCAAGGATTGTAGGGTCAACCTTTCCAGGACGACTCAGACTGCTGCTATTACTACCCCTGCTCCACAGGGGAACCAGGGTTGCTTTCATTGTGGGGAAGCGGGGCACTTCAAGCGAAGCTGTCCCAAGTTGAATCAAGGGGGCACAGGGACTGCAGGGAAGGATGGAGACAATGAAGGCGGTGGCCGGTTTACTCGTGCTCATGCTTATGTGATCAGTGCTAGGGAGAACCAGGTGGACCCAGACACTGTTACCCGTACGTATTCTCTCTTATCTCTTGTTACGCTTTGGTTTTACCTTATCCGCATTGTTGTGCGTTCGTGTTTCGGGTGTTTTCTTTGTGGCTTGGTCTCTGTTTCTCATTCTTTGGGTCGATGAGGGTCCTTTGGGGATGTTACTTGGACGGTACCGGTGGGTTAGTTATACCGATCATAGTAGTCTCCAGTAGGCCTTCGATCGGGGTCTCTTGTCTCGTACTCACATTTGGGAAAGTGGTTTCCCGGTTGTTACTGTCACGTTTGGTTTATGACCTTCACTTGTTATATTTTGGGGAAACGTTACTTGGGCACAGAGGTCGACACTCATCACTGTTGAAGCCGAAAGAATCTCGGGACGAGATTCCTTTCAACAGGGGGATGATGTGACGACCCGGAAAATTTTTCTTCTTATTTGTTTTCTCTCCTCGACTTCGGGAAATTTTCGGGACGAAAATTCTTTCAACAGGGGGATGATGTGACACCCGGCAACTTCCGGTAACTAACTTTTGAAAACTTAGTAAGTCTACCTTAGCGAGTCGCGCATACGTTACACATAACAAGGTCGGTCGAGTCGAGTCGCACATCATTAGGGTTTTAACATACGCAAGTCTCGGGTCCCCGGGAATTGGTGATCGGGTGGGAACGTGTTATTTATCATGCATTATATGTTGGTAATCATTATATGACTTGTCGGTATGTGAATACGTGTTTATATATGTTAAAATAGGGTTTAACGCGCCAAAAGCTCGGATACTTAGGCTATAGGCGAGTAGGAAGCCCCTTGGGGTGATTAGGGCTAAATGCTAGTTGTTACTAGTGATTAGGGGCTAAATGCTAGTTGTTACTAGTGAGTAGGGCTAAATGCTAGTTGTTACTAGTGATTAGGGGCTAAATGCTAGTTGTTACTAGTGAATAGGGCCTAAATGCTAGTTGTTACTAGCGAGTAGGGCCTAAATGCTAGTTGTTACTAGCGAATAGGATCCTACTCGCCAATAACATCTGCGTACTCGCCTATACTGCAGGTCACGACTAGAAACGCCTATAAATACCACCCTTGACCTCCAAAACATCATTTATTCAACCCTAGCCGTCCCATAACCTATCTCAACCCACAAACACCCTCCGGAACCTATTTTTACATCAAAACAACCATTTCCAAGCTTATTCCATCATTTCCTCTTGAATACAAGGTGTGTTCTTCAAACCCAAACCTTTAAATGATTATGTTTTACTCCCTAAAAGTCCAGACCTGACTTATAAACGTTTTTGTCTTTGAAAATCCATTTAAAACCGTTTTTAAACAAACCCACACCTTTACATGTATTATATGTGTTATATGTGATTAAAGATAGGATTTTTAGGATTGAATCATGGTTGTTTTTGTGTTATTATGATGTTTATGGCTGCTACAAGTTAGTATGATGATGTCCTAGGAGTTTGAATGGTTTTGGTTGTGTATTGTTGATACTTGATGTTTTGACCCATTTGAAGGATTTTGGATGATTAAGGATAATATGAGATGTGTTGTTGATTGTATGATGTTAGGGTTTGCTCTAGGATGATGCTAGAACAGTAGGATGCTATCGGATAACGTGGTTATGTGATTTAATCTAAATAATTGCTATTTAGGGCAAGTTCTTGCATGTTGATGTGATGTTTACATGCTAAGTAGCTATTTTGGGAAAACGCTCGCATTCGGAACTGTTAGAACGATGAAAACTTAGGGGTTTTGCTTGAAATATGTTTGTTAATGTGTTAGGATGATTATTGAATGTTCTTACATGTTTCGGATCTGATTTGGAGTGTTCGGCGCGCGAAATTGCACTACAGAACTGCAGAGGCGAGTAGGAACCTACTCGCATGAGGCTTTAGGCGAGTAGGCTCCTAAATGCCTGATGTTCAGGCGAGTGCAAGCCCTATTCGCCTATATATAGGCGAGTAGAGGCCTATTCCCCTCAACTACTAGCAATTACAATCCTAAATGCTAGTTTGATTCCTAAATGCCTATACAACTAGCAATTACAATCCTAAATGCCTATACAACTAGCAATTACAATCCTAAATGCCTATACAACTAGCAATTACAATCCTAAATGCCTATACTTAAGCAATTACAATCCTAAATGCTAGTTTGATTCCTAATCGCGTATAATGCTGCTGTATGTATATTTTAACATCCCGGAACATGATTTGACGCCTAGGAACATGATAGGAACCCCGGGATACACCCAATGACTTAGTAACACGTGTTCGGACCTGTTTACGCGTTAATCGGATATTATGCTAGACTAGGTGAACTGTTGCGTGTGTTAAGTGTTTAATTGCATATGTGGCATGATGTCTTGTATTTATCTAACACGTGGAATGTCGGGTCACCAATGGGATGTCGAGTCTTGTCTTACGTAGTCTTGTTGTCGGTCAAACATGCTTTTCGGACACATAATGGTCATGGACTGGACTTAGGGACTAATGAACCCGATGGGTTATTAGTCTAACTTGACACATATCTTATGATAGGTCGCCAATAGTTGGGGCTATCATATCTTACAGACGGTTTACTCATATCACGCATACGGTTTACTCTTAAACGGAATACGCAACCTAAGGTGAGTTCACGGCCCCACATTTTACGGTTTATGTTTTCGGGGGAGAAACATGCTTAAAACTCTTTTATGACTTATGACTTGTTAAACTCTTATGGCTCATGACTCTTTATCACGTTATACTATGGCTTACTTATCGTACTATACGGTTCATCAAAAGTCCCTTAGAAACCACTAACATGAGTATATGGCGGGGAAATATGGATAGCGCTATTGGGAACTGACAAACCCCACTCGACGGTGGGACCGACGAGTGCATATTGTCTCTAATAAAACAAGGTCTACCGGTGACGACGGTAGCCCATAGGAAACTAAGGGTCACTACACGGCTTAGTCAGCAATGGTTTCACCCGTATGAGTATCTCATTCTGCGCCTAGCTAGCGTTCTCACAAGCATAGTAGTAACTGTGATGGTAACGGTTTTTTTGAAGGATCACTTTAAACGTTTAATTAAAACCTGTGAACTCACCAGCATTATATGTTGACTCTTTTAGCATGTTTTCTCAGGTCGCTAAGGTAGCAGCTGTCGGATAGGCGCACGAGGTCGCACTGGAGTCGTCTCGCGTCTAGGGTCTCATTTGCACGTTTTGGAATCATGAACTTTTGAACTTATGTTTTATTTATGCATGACTTTTGTAAACTTTAAATGCTTCCGCACTGTTAAACGATGGTTTTAAACTTATGCATGATTTCTGTTTACGTATGTTTTACATTTAGACGTCGTTTATTGTGACCGTTGACTTAGATCCTGGTGTGTCACACGCCTCGCGGTAGAACTCCGCAGGTGGAAATTTGGGGGTGTGACAGTAATGTAATTTATTTGAATTATTGATTACGATTTTGAGGTTATTTATTAAGATTTATAATCTCATTTATTTATATTAGTATGTTTACGAATTATGATTAGTCTTGATTGCAATTAATAAGATTTATTCATTTTTACTGCTATTTATTAAGATGTTTAATATTATTTATTGACATTAATAATAATTGACCGAATATAATGTTATTTATTAAAATTATTAATCTCATTTATTTATATTACTTTTTTTGAGTTTATGTTTAATAAGATTTAATTATTTTTAATGTATTTTTAGTATCTTAGAATTAATGTTATTGACATTAATAATAATTGACTAAGTTAAATGTTATTTATTATGATTTTTTAATCTCATTTATTTATCTTAATATTACTACGAAATTATGTTTAATATGTCTTTATGAAATTATGTTTAATATTATTTATATTACTGTTCGTTCGAATTATTATTGGTCTTGTCTGACATTAATAGGATTTATTTATTTTTTAATGATATTTTCTATGAGTTTTAATGACATTAATAATAGTTGACCAAATTTAATGTTATATATTGCGATTTTTATGCTCATTTATTTATTATTGACCGAATTAATTTACGAATATATTACTAATACTAATATTGCAATTTTTAATTTTAATCTGATTTATTTATTATTGACCGAATTAAATTATGAATATATTACTAATACTAAACTAATATTATGATATTTAATTTTATTCCGATTTATATCTTATTAACCGAATTAAAATTTTCTATTACAATTTTTACGAATATATTACTAATTACTAATAATTACTAATATTAACTAAAACTAATATTACGATTTTAGTTTTACTATTCGTAAAAATAGTATTATTGACCGAATATATTACTAATTCTAATTGACAATAATAATTGACCGAATTGAATATTATTTATTACGATTTTTAATCTCATTTATTTATATTAATGTTACTATGAAATTATGTTTAATATGTTTTTATGAATTAATTATTGGTCTTGCCTGCAATTAATAGGATTTATTCATTTTTTAATGTTATTTATTATGAGTTTTAATGACATTAATAATAATTGATCGAATTTAATGTTATATATTACGATTTTTAAGCTCATTTATTTATTATTGACCGAATTGACCCAATTAAATTACGAATATATTACTAATACTAAAACTAATATTACGATTTTAATTTTAATCCCATTTATATCTTATTGACCGAATTAAAATTTTCTATTACTGTTTTTACGAATATATTACTAATTACTAATAATTACTAATACTAATACTAATATTACGTGCAGAAATTGTTTCACAAGTCGCTAGGTTTGTTATTTGCATACTCAACATTTATGTTTACAATATTCTTATTTTATAATTAGTTACACATTTTAAATTTTCTATACATAATTCTTTTGTAAAGGTTTACTGTGATTGGATGACCTGATTTACTTCAATCAAAAGATACTTCCATTGGCGAATACTGTGTCTTCAAATGGTGTTCAATCGAGCACAAAATGTTTGTTACTAAGGTTGCACCACAAGATGTCATTGATTTTGAAATTTAAATTATGATTTTGTTGTTATTTATGAAGAGTTTTAATGTTATTTATGATAATTTTAATGTCATTGATTTGAATGATTGATTATGATTTGGTTGTTATTTATTAAGATTTTTAATCTTATTTATTGATATTACTAATATTACGAAATTCATTTTAATATTGTTGACCGACTTTAATTTTGATATTACAACTTTCCTTTAATCAATTGTGATGAAACGATATTTTTTTTAAACATATACGACTTTCTTTCAAACATTTATTTAAATCTATTTTACAGTTTATAATTTAAATATAATCCGAAGATAACACTGTACATTTATTTTCCTACACTTTTATTATTCTTTTAATAATAAATATAATTTAAATATAATTAACAGTTTCCTAAAATATATATAGTGTATTCAAAATAATTTTCAATGCTATTACTAATATTACGACCTTAATGTTAATATTGTTGACTGAATCTGTATAAAAACTTTTTACGTTTTTGTTAAATTGATGGAGGTCAATTCTTTGACTATATGTCTTTGAATTTGATTGTGCTAATTTTAACCGTTGTTGACCAATTCACGTCAATTACCAATACTTCCCATTTTTATAATTCAAAGACTTTCCTTTAATCATTTGAAATGAAACGATATTCTTTTAAACATATACGACTTTCCTTTAAACATTTATTTAAATCTATTTAACAATGTTAAATCTATTTAACAGTTTATAATTTATATATAATCCAAAGATAGGAGTGTACATTCATTTTCTTACACTTTTATTATTCGTTTAATAATAAATATAATTTAAATCTATTTAATAGTTTCCTAAAATATATAATGTATTCAAGATAATTTTCAATGCTGTTACTAATATTACGACCTTAATTTTAATATTGTTGATCAAATATTAGTAAAAACTTTTTACGTTTTTGTTAATTTGATGGAGGTCAATTTTTTGACTTTATGTCTTTGAGTTTGATTGTGTTAATTTTAAGCGTTGTTGACCAATTCACGTCAATTACCAATTCTTCTATTTTTATAATTCAAACATATAAATAAATATTCATACTCGATCTCGTCAATCGAGGCACATTATTTCCGATTTTGCAGAATTGTTTGAGACACAACAATACTATATAAACCTTAACAAATAATAAAATCATTTAATCGTCATACCAAATTTAACAACAAAATTAAATGATAATATAAATTTTCAAAATGTTACTTTTGGTACAACTAATAATGATTACTAATGATGTCAATAATAAATTGTATATAATGGGTAAGGCAATTTGAGACGCGGATGATTTTAATGTCATTTATTTGAATGATTGATTACGATTTTGATGTTATTTATTAATATTTTTAAACTTATTTACTGATGTTACTAATATTACGAATTTCATTTTAACATTGTTGACCGACTTTCATTTTGATATTACGACTTTCCTTTAATCATTTTTAACTAAACGATAATCATCATCTTGATTTCAATAAGTGTACTAATTTTAAGTGTGCTAATTTTAAGATGTTAATAATAATTTGTATATAACGGGTAAGTTAATTTCAGACGTGGATTATTTTAATGTCATTGATTTGAATGATTGATTATGATTTTGATGTTATTTATTAAGATTTTTAATTGTTAAGTACTATATTTACACAGTTTAAATAATGACGTTTTTTGGCGGCTTTTTGTAACATGTCAAAATTTGCCTAAAGTGTGTGTACAATGAGTCCTTTTGGCTACATGTTGAAATAAGTCTGGGGTTGATCCTTTTGGTGTCTATTTTTTAATAAAATATAGGAAATTTATATTACAACATGTGACATTGGACCCATTTTCTTATTAGTTGTTTTTTAGCTATGTAATCGGTTTGAACCATTGGAGAGATAACATGAAATTTTAAGCTACCCATTCAAGTAAGTGGGTTAAGGATTGTTTCTTGATTTACTTATCACCGTATCCATATCTTTACAACAACTATATTTTATGTAGAACACAAATATGGAATACAATGGTGGAGGTTTTCATAAATTATTGAAAATGAGCTGCACTCCGAGGATCGTGATGACAATGATAACAACTTCGAAGGTGAAAAATCAGCTATCAATGAGCAAGAGTTGGAAGATTTTGATTGAATGTGCCCGAATATGTACCACCGTCACCACGGCAGCCTTTAATGACCGAGACAATATGCACCCTCCGGCCTCCAACCGACGAGTTGGGTTTGTCAGTCCCAATAGATCTATCCACATTTCCCCCGTTATGCATCCCCGCATATTCATGGTGTTCCCCGGGACTTAAATGAATCGTATAGTAAGTCAAAATGTAATAACACTAGTATAACATGATCTTTACGAAATCCAAGTATGAAGCATGATTCTTCCCCGAAAACGAAAAGACTTAAAGTGGGGCCGTGAAACTCACCTTAGGTTGCTTTCTTTTAAAATAAGTAAATCAGTTCAAATAGATAGTCCCAACTACCCGTGACCTATCATAACGAGTGTATAAGATGTTAGACTAATAACTCGTAGGTTAATTAGTCCCCAATTGTCCAGACCATAACTGTGTACGTTTGAAAATGTGTTTGACTGATAACCTGACCACACAAGACAAGAACCGATGTCCCATTGGTGACCCAACATCCCACGTGTTAGCCAAATACAAGATATCATGTAATCATATGCCATTATACACTTAACATGCGCAAAAGTTCACCAAGTCTGGCATACAGTTCAAATAAAGCATATACGAGTACGAACACTTGTTATCAGGTTATTAGACATGTCACGAGGTTCCTAACATGTTCCTAGATGTCAAACCATGTTTCGGGATGTTAAAATACACTTACAACAGCAAAACACACGATTAGGAATCAAACAGGCAATTAGGAAAGTCAACAGGCAATTAGGACTTGTAATCGCTTGTTTTACACGTGAGTAGAGGGCTAATCGCCCCTAATAGCATGCGAGTAGGGCTACTCGCCCCCTGCAGCATCAAGCCATATTTCGCGCGTTTAATCCTCCAAATCAGATCCGAAACATGTAAAAACACCCAACATCAAACCCAAATCATTAAACAACCCATCCCAAGTAAAAACCCCCAATTTGTCATCATCCTAACAACCCTAATTGCAAGCATTTCCCAAAATAGCATATTATCATGTAAACATCACATCAAACATGCAAAACTTACCCTAAATGGCAAATATCCAGATTTCATCACATAAAAACGTTGCACAACATTATCCTACTGTTTCTACATCATTCTAGAGCAAACCCTAACATCATACAATCAACAAAACACATCATAACATCCTAAATCTTTCTAAATCACTCAAACGGGTCAAAACGCATGTTATCATCAATGCTCAACCATGAACCTCCAAACTCATAAACAAACATGCTAACAACTTATTTATATCGGAAACACATTAAACACATAAGAATCCTCATGTTTTAACCATAAAAATCCTATCTTGCATGAATACACCACATAGAACACATAATGAAGGATTAGACTTGTTTAACAACTGATTTCAAAGGTTTTCAAAGACACAAACATCACAAAACTAGGTCTGGACCTTTAGGGATCAATATAATAACATAATAAAGGTTTAGGATGGATAACACACCTTAGGTTTTGCTAAAGAATGATGTGTAAGGCTTGAAAGGATGGGTTTTAGGGCATATACGTGTTCCAGAGGTTGATTATGGTGTGGGATAGCTTTGGTGTGACACCCGGCATGTTTGGGTCAACATTTTATAAACACATAAGTCTACCTTAGCGAAAAACGTTTATTAAACATACTTGACGGGGTCAGTAGAGTCGGAACACAGTCCGTATTGTCCAGGGTTCCAATGATTCGGGAGATCATTGGGATTAGTCACACACACACACACACGATACGAGTCCCGTTGTTGGTGAATTACATAAACTAATTAAGTGTATGTGTAGACTAATTGCCGTATGGTGGATTATATGCTTAGATGTGTTTAAATGATGTGTAGATAATCATCCATGCTTAAATATGATAAACATAGACTAAGGTTGCATGCTCATGTGTTAAAATATGGGCGAACGTGGAATAAAATATGGGCGTTTTATAAAATGCTGATGAAAACGGGCGAACGTGGAATAAAATTGGTTCGAATGGGCGAACGTGGAATAAAATATGGGCGAACGTGGAAAAACGGGCGAACGTAGGAAAAACGGGCGAACGTAGGAAAAACGGGCGAACGTGGGAAAAACGGGCGAACGTGGCTCAAACGGGCGAAGGAGACTGAAAAGGTGCGAAGGAGACTTAAAACTGACTGGTTCGACCGTTCTGATGCAGAAATGGGATTTTTGATACAAACTAAGTGTTTTATGCTTGAATCTTGTGTGTAACCTATGTGTACTTGATTAGTTGGGGTAATGGGTCACCAACGGGATGTCGGGTCGGTCTGGGATGTCCGGTTAACGTTTAAACACACTTTTTAACACACGTAGTCAAGATCTGGACAATCGGGGACTAGTTAGCCTCCGGGTTAATAGTCATCAAACTTATGTAAACTCGTTGATAGGTTGTCGTTAGTTGGGATTACCATACACGTGTTGGAATTCTAGTTATCAGAAGACGCACTCTAAGGTGAGTTTCACGGCCCCACTCTTTTACTGGTTTTACATTTTCGGGGGAGAAAACATGCTGTGTTCTTTAAACGTGTTTCAACTATGTTTTCATAAAAGGCGTTTCAACTAAGTTTTCATGAAAGGTGTGTCAACTACGTTTTGGTATTCATGAATTCATTGGGTTTTGGAGTATTCATTATGTTTTCACGTATTCATTATGTTTTAGAGTATTCATTATATTACTATGCGATCTTTGGAAGTCCCGGGGAGAACCATGAATGTGCGGGGATGCACAACGGGGGAAATGTGGATAGCGCTATTTGGGCTTGACCCGCCCCACTCGTCGACTGGAGGTCGGACGGGTGCATATTGTCTCTTAGGTATTCAGTATTCAGTATGCAGTATTCAGTATTCAGTATTCATTCGGGCACGTATTCAGTATTCACAGTATTCGAGTCCAGTAATGGTTTTCCAATCGCAGTAGTAACAGGTATTCATATGATTTGCATGCATGTGGTCTGGATTGATCATGGGTATTCATTTGGGAGTTAGTATTCAGTTGGAGTCGATTTTCACTTGGAATTGGTATACATTGGAGTCGGTATTCATTAAAAACCTGTGAACTCACCGGCATTATTTGCTGACGTATTTAGCATGTTTGTCTCAGGTCGCTAAGGTAGCAGCTGTCGATAGGCGCACGGAGTCTCACGGCGTCTAGGATTCATGGGCATCTCATTTAGTATTTTCAGACATTCGTACTTTTGATTTCACGTTGTAATAAAGTTTTACGCTTCCGCAGCGTTGGATCATTTATGAAAACTTAATAGTTTGATTATGTCATTTTTACGTATCATATAGTGTTGTTTATTGTGACCGTTGACTTGGATCCTGGTGTGTCACGCGCCTCGCGGTAAAACCCCGCACGTGGAAATTTGAGGGTGTGACAGATTGGTATCAGAGCCAATGGTTATAGTGAACTAGGACTGCATGTGGAGTCTAGTCTATAGCCGAGTATCACACACGTTAGACGGTCACACATAGTTACGAGTCGTGTCATTTGGTAAACATACTAATCTTGTCGGGGTGTCAGTGTCCTCATCACACAGTATCACATTATCCATCTTTTGTTATTCCTACCTTGGTTCTATCTTCTTCTTCGGGTTTGAAGATGAAGGGGCTTATCGCTTATACTTGGCAGTAGTGTACATTGGGGTGGCTTCGGCGCATTCTTGAGATCTTTCCGGGTTTTGGATATCTCCCCTCTATGCTCTAATGTACATACTTGCCTGCACACACACTATCATGCACTAGTACTTGTCATAGTACACTCCTGAGTGACTATTCACTTTGGGATCTTCGTGCGATAACAGTTTCTTTTAGGAATGTGGGTATCGGGTGATTTGAAGTTCTAGCTAGGAGCACGTCTAGAGGACCATGTAGAGCGATTTGTTATTTCGGGTGCACACGAAATCATAAATCGAAATGCATGAAAATCTTGGTGGACTTCGTGTTCGGACTAATGGTCATGCTGGAACCACGTTCTGAATTCGTTTGGTCACTTGTAGCTCGATCTGTTGGTGATTTTGCGTATCTTGTCTCATGTTTGGCAGAACATGTCTGGTCGCGCTGGTGGACGTGCTGGTGGACGCCGTGGTGGCGGCGGGGGTCGCAATGGCGGTGGACGAGGTGGTGGGAACATCACCATGACTCAGGCGGAATTGGAGCACATGTTGCAACAACAGTTGAACGTTGCGTTGGCTGCTTTCCAGGCTGCTCAGCAGACCCTGGGAAATACTAATCAGATGCAGACTGGGTGCACGTACAAGAAGTTCATGGACTGTAAGCCCCATTTCTTCAATGGGACTGAAGGAGCGGTGGGACTACTTAGGTGGTTGGAGAAGATTGAGTCGGTGTTTGCTATGTGTAACTGTCCCGACGCTGATCGCGTCAAGTATGCTTCTGCTACACTGGAGGGACATGCGTTGACCTGGTGGAACTCCACCACTGCGAACCTTGGTCTGGGTGAGGCCAATGCTATGCCGTGGTCCGAGTTTGTTCAGATGTTGAGGGCAGAGTATTGCCCAAGAGACGAGATTATGAAGTTGGAGCATGAATTCTGGAATCTGAAGATGGTTGGGTCGGAGATCGAGGAGTTTACTGCTAGGCACAACGAGTTGGCTGTGATGTGCCCCGGGTTGGCTACACCGGAGTACCGGAGGATTGAGCACTACGTTGCTGGGTTAGTGCCGGAGATTGCTGGACTTGTTGCTGCTGCTGATCACACTACTATGTTGGCCACTGTTCGGGCAGCCCACAAGCTGACCAACATGAAGGTTGCGGAGGGCGTTCTACCTCCGAGGGGTGCTGCTGTGAAAGCCCCTGCGGACAGCAAGAAGTTGTGGGAGCATCATCCGAGCAGAGGTCTGGGGGATATACTGGGAAGCTCCCGAAGTGTGGTGAGTGTGGGTTTCATCATACGGGTGATTGTGAGAGGTTTCGCTGCCGACGGTGTCAGCGTTTTGGTCATCATGCTAAGGACTGTAGGACTACTCTTCAGCTACAACCGGCACAGGCCACTACTACTACCACTGCTACTGCTCCTCAGGGGAGGCAGGGATGTTATCACTGTGGGGATAATGGACACTTCAAGCGGGATTGTCCTAAGCTGAAGCAAGGGACTGCAGGTGGTGCTGGGAATGAAGGTGGCGGTCGAACTACTCGTGGTCATGTCTACGTCATTGGCGCTAGGGAGAACCAGGAGGATCCTGACACTATTACTGGTGAGCATTCTTTTCTTGATTCACGTTATACTTGTATTCATTCTCATTCACATTGTTTGGCGATTCCTATTCATTGTGTGCATTCAGTTTGGTATTTGGTCATCGTTTTGCATTCATGGGTCTGATGTGGGTCCTCTGGAGATGCTACTTGGACGGTACCAGTGTGTCATTTATACCAATCACAGTAGTCTCTAGTAGGCCTTCGATCAGGAGGATTCATTGTTTTGTATTCACTTTGGGGAGGGCGGTTCCCCGGCATAGAGTATTCGTTGATATCATCTTTCGTTCGTGGTTATCATTTCGTTTGTGTTCTGGGAAACGTTACATGGGTTAGGTCGACACTCATTACTGTCGAAGAGTGAATCTCGGGGCGAGATTCCTTTCAACAGGGGGATGATGTGACGACCGGGAAAATTTTTCTTTTTATCGCTTCGTTCTCTTTGACTTCGGGAAATTTTCGGGACGAAAATTCTTTCAACAGGGGGATGATGTGACACCCGGCATGTTTGGGTCAACATTTTATAAACACATAAGTCTACCTTAGCGAAAAACGTTTATTAAACATACTTGACGGGGTCAGTAGAGTCGGAACACAGTCCGTATTGTCCAGGGTTCCAATGATTCGGGAGATCATTGGGATTAGTCACACACACACACACGATACGAGTCCCGTTGTTGGTGAATTACATAAACTAATTAAGTGTATGTGTAGACTAATTGCCGTATGGTGGATTATATGCTTAGATGTGTTTAAATGATGTGTAGATAATCATCCATGCTTAAATATGATAAACATAGACTAAGGTTGCATGCTCATGTGTTAAAATGTGTTAGAATGCGTTAAACACGACGGACTGGAAAACTAGATGAAAGGGTTCTGGTTCGACCACTTCGAGTGGTCGAAGGAGGAATTTTGTTTGGTTCGACCCTTTGTAAATGGGCGAACCAGGGAAGTGGAATTAAAGGAATTCCCTTCGACCAGAACAGGGCTCATTCGACCCTGTGAAAGGGTCGAAGGAGACCACCTTCGACCATTGAAATGGTGCGAAGGAGGATTAGTATAAATACCACACTTTGTCATTTTTCACCATTTCACAAACCCTAACCGTCTCAAAACACTCTCTAGCAACTTTAAACATTGGGGAAGGAGTTTTTGCCCTTGTTTTCTATAATCTAACCTACAAACATCTTCTACACAAAGATCTAAGGTGTGTTCTTCATTCTAAATCAATTTTAAAGCATTTCAATTCGTTTTCATTGAACCCCAAAGAGTCCAGATCTGATTCAAACATGTTTTCATGAATAAAAACCTTCCTAATATCTTTCTAAACAAAACCTATTCATAAACAATGAGTTTTCATACAAAATAACATGTGTTAATGGTGTTTTATGTGATGTTATGCATTGTTTGATGATTGATTGCTGTATAGATGTTATGACAATGATCTAGGACTGTTATTGATGATGATTTATGATTGAGATAGGTTACAATTGATTATTGATGATGTTATGTTCATTTTGGGGATTTTGGGTTAGATCTAGGGCTTGTTCATGATGATAGTGATAAGGATATGATTGGGGGGTTTATTGTTCATGATAATCTGAGTATATTAAGTTGATTATTGATTGATTTCATAAAGTTTCCTAATTGGGTAAAGATTGCATGCGTTTGATGTGACATCTCCATAATTTGCTATTTCGGGTAACTTGTAAAACGGACGGATTTCGGGATAAAATTGGTAGGGTTATGTAGGAATATGTTAATGATAGTTGACTGCTGTGATTGGTAATGTTTCGTGATGTTTTCGGACCGTTTAGATGCGTTTTGGTGCGTTTTATAAAATGCTGATGAAAACGGGCGAACGTGGAATAAAATTGGTTCGAATGGGCGAACGTGGAATAAAATATGGGCGAACGTGGAAAAACGGGCGAACGTAGGAAAAACGGGCGAACGTAGGAAAAACGGGCGAACGTGGGAAAAACGGGCGAACGTGGCTCAAACGGGCGAAGGAGACTGAAAAGGTGCGAAGGAGACTTAAAACTGACTGGTTCGACCGTTCTGATGCAGAAATGGGATTTTTGATACAAACTAAGTGTTTTATGCTTGAATCTTGTGTGTAACCTATGTGTACTTGATTAGTTGGGGTAATGGGTCACCAACGGGATGTCGGGTCGGTCTGGGATGTCCGGTTAACGTTTAAACACACTTTTTAACACACGTAGTCAAGATCTGGACAATCGGGGACTAGTTAGCCTCCGGGTTAATAGTCATCAAACTTATGTAAACTCGTTGATAGGTTGTCGTTAGTTGGGATTACCATACACGTGTTGGAATTCTAGTTATCAGAAGACGCACTCTAAGGTGAGTTTCACGGCCCCACTCTTTTACTGGTTTTACATTTTCGGGGGAGAAAACATGCTGTGTTCTTTAAACGTGTTTCAACTATGTTTTCATAAAAGGCGTTTCAACTAAGTTTTCATGAAAGGTGTGTCAACTACGTTTTGGTATTCATGAATTCATTGGGTTTTGGAGTATTCATTATGTTTTCACGTATTCATTATGTTTTAGAGTATTCATTATATTACTATGCGATCTTTGGAAGTCCCGGGGAGAACCATGAATGTGCGGGGATGCACAACGGGGGAAATGTGGATAGCGCTATTTGGGCTTGACCCGCCCCACTCGTCGACTGGAGGTCGGACGGGTGCATATTGTCTCTTAGGTATTCAGTATTCAGTATGCAGTATTCAGTATTCAGTATTCATTCGGGCACGTATTCAGTATTCACAGTATTCGAGTCCAGTAATGGTTTTCCAATCGCAGTAGTAACAGGTATTCATATGATTTGCATGCATGTGGTCTGGATTGATCATGGGTATTCATTTGGGAGTTAGTATTCAGTTGGAGTCGATTTTCACTTGGAATTGGTATACATTGGAGTCGGTATTCATTAAAAACCTGTGAACTCACCGGCATTATTTGCTGACGTATTTAGCATGTTTGTCTCAGGTCGCTAAGGTAGCAGTTGTCGATAGGCGCACGGAGTCTCACGGCGTCTAGGATTCATGGGCATCTCATTTAGTATTTTCAGACATTCGTACTTTTGATTTCACGTTGTAATAAAGTTTTACGCTTCCGCAGCGTTGGATCATTTATGAAAACTTAATAGTTTGATTATGTCATTTTTACGTATCATATAGTGTTGTTTATTGTGACCGTTGACTTGGATCCTGGTGTGTCACGCGCCTCGCGGTAAAACCCCGCACGTGGAAATTTGAGGGTGTGACATTTGGGGCGAGTTAGGGTTTCACAAATGATGTTTTACAACACAAAGGTGGTATTAATAGGCGTTTCTAGTCGTTCAATAGGTTACAGGCTAGTAGGGGCCGTAGGAGGAAATTAGGAGCTCATAATCGCCCATGTTACAGACGATTAGGGCTTCTACTTGCCCCCTAATGATGCTACTCGCCCCTGCTGGGGGTGATGAGGATTCCTAATCGCCCCCTGCAGGTATTTATGGGTTTTTGGCGCGTTAAATACTATTTTAACACATATAAGCACGTATTCACATACCGACAAGTCACATAATGATTTTAAACACATAATGCATGATAACTAACACGTTCACATTCGTTCACCAATTCCCGGGACTCGAGACTTGCGTATGTGCATTAAACCCGACGATTCTACCAATCACTGACCCTTATACACGCAGTTATGGACCGACTCCCAATGACCTCTCAGATCATTGTAATGACTCCTGATGATTCCCAGAATCATCCAAACGACCTAACTAGCCCAATTAAGTATAATGCTAAGTAAATGTTTTCGCTAAGGTAGACTTGTATGTTTGTAAAAGTATTAACCTGAATTTGCCGGGTGTCACATCACCCCCCTGTTGAAAGAATTTTCGTCCCGAAAATTAAACGAAGTCAGGAAGTGAAGAGACGAAAAGAAAGAATATTTCTCAGTTGTTACATAATTTCATTATCGTACCAATTTACATACGCTAAAATAATAATCATAAACATAATCAACCTATCAACCACCATATAAGGCCACTCATAATATACATATGTGCATGCATCATCCTTTAAATAACAAAATTTGTGTACCCATCTGTTTTTATCATACAACTACATGTAGTTTCTACCAAACGCATCAACAAAATAAAACAAACAATAACAAAAAAAAAATCCATATTACAAACCAACCATCTTACCACTGACTACCTACATACAAACTTCTAATTATCTCACAACCTCACGTCCACCAACAGTGTCCCATTCTATTGCTTATTTGTCCCCTTTCCATCTTCTTCCCCTTTTACTTATCTTCTTCTAACACTCTTCAAACCTCATTGATGCCTCATCTAACATCTCCCTTGTTTTTTTCATTTGTCAACCTGAACATCATATACTTCTCAAATTTATCACATTGTTCGTGTTTTTAAACAACTAACAATTAACATTTATTAATTAACATGAAAAATATACACAAGTGCATTTAAAATTGCTTAACTAAATAATAACGTTAACTTTTTGGTCAATGATTATGTCATCATCCACAATCGCATCCTACAACTTTTTTTTACCCTTTCTCCCTCGATTCTAACACAAAAGTTACCTTCTTCGATTTTTATCCCATCTTAACTACAAATAATAAAAAAACGCATAAGAAAATCAAATCTTCAATCATAATGCACATATGCATTAACGTTACTTTTTTCATTACCACATAATATGCACATGTACGTTAGAATGAATGACCGTAATGATAACAAGAATTAAATCTTAATGCACATGTGCATTATCATTAATTTTATCATTAACATATAAATTATGCACATGTGCATCAATATAAATGACTTTAATGGTAGGTAATGCAATGAATACACATATCCATACTGTAAAAACAAACAACAATCCAACCAATTTATCTACAAAACCCACAAAAATTGAATACAAACACATGCTCATTTTCACATATATTTTGGTTTTGAGGTTTGTTAATTATGACATATCCTCAACGCTCCTTTATAACCAAAACACCTACAACATCAACAACACCCTATAGTATCTGATCACAAACATATAGTCTAGTTCAACATTAATCTACACATACACATCTCCAAGCTTTAACACAACCCCTACTAACAATAATCACGCAGACAATGAAGATGAACACGGGAGTTCGAATTAGTTGTTATGTTTATAGACTCCAATTCGCTTGTCACGTGACCGCCCACGGTCATGCTCATGATCACGGTCCATATGTTCAACATCAACCTCCCTATCTTTGTCACGGTAGTGATCATGGTCACGACCACTACGATCCCAGTCTCGATGTCTATCATGGTCATGACCACTACGGTCTCTATCCCAGTCCGACTTTCGATCATGGTCCCTATGGTGCCTATCTTCGCGATGTTCCTTATTGGTTAGTCATGAGAGCGTTCCCGAGACTTCTCACGTTCCCTTTCCTTAACCCTTTCACAATAAATTTCCCTATCCTTGAGTTTTTGCGATACTACAATTACAATGAACCAACAATAGCTAAAGAGAGGGGAGGGGAGGAATGTGGAGGAGAACGTTGGGAGGAACGAGAGGGGGCAGGGAGGATGGTTGTGGAGGAGAAGGTTGGGAGGAACGATTGGGGTGTAACACCCCAACCGATGGCGGAAACATCGGGATGTCACGTATTGATGATTGTTCAGTAGCTCATGGTAAATAATAAGTTTCAATAAATGATTTAAATAAATTACATACAATTCTTCTAAGAATTTTGTACATCAAAATGAAAAATACTAGCTACGCATCTTCAAGCAATAACTCTAATCTTCAAGCAAGCTATAACCTGAAACATGTTAAGTTTGAAAATATTTTGGGTCAACAAAAGTTGGTGAGAATTACATAGGTTTTGATAATCGAATAAAACTTGTACAATTCAAGTGTCATGGCAAGTCTAGTCCATATGTGAAAACATACTAGAAGTAAATCGAGTGCATAATCAACCCTTGTGACTGTTATATTGTGGTCAATCCCATACGCTCATGGTTCACTCGATTATGTTATGCGATAACAATCACCCACGCTACCTTTGTAGGAGGCACGTATCCGGGTGGGATTGTCAGTCCAATAGATCTATCATTGTATACCGTCGGCTGATCAATGTTAATGATTATGCTAGAATATTGTGCTTACCCTAGTCATGTTTAAGACATAATGCAACATAGAAAAACACATAGACACTTTATGATTGAATTGCATATAGAATGTTGTAACATGTTTCACCCCAAAAATAGTGATAAATAGAAAATGGGCTATGTAAAACTCACCTTAGCAAAATGTTATGTCTCGTGAAAAAAATAGAATAATGTGTTGTGAATGTATGCGAGGCGAATCCCAAAGACTCAACAACGTAGCTAGTCCAAATTGAAGAAAACGAAAAAGAAAGAATATCAAGCTTCCAATTCGCCAATTACAAGAGCTTATAATCAAAGCTTCAATTGTAGAAGTAATAGACTATAGCAGAAAGGTATGAGGGAAAGTTTAATCGGATTGAAACAATCGATTTAGAGGTGGCAAGTGTAATGGTTCATAGGTGGGTTTTTATACTAGTTTTGGATTCAATTACCCATTAAAATTGGTCAACACCATAAAGTAAGGTTTTATGATGAATTGACTATTTGACTAGGACTTTGACTGTTTGACTAAGACTTTGACTAGGACTTAGACCAGGACTTTGACTATTTGACTCAAGGCTTTATTTAAGAAAAAAATAAAAAAAATCATTAGTTTGAATTAGAAAATAAAAAAAACACCGTCTTATAAAATGACGATTTTATAAATAGAATTAGGATAGGACATATGTCATGATTGAAGATTTTTTTTTTCAAGTACAATGATAAAAGGAACTTAGAAAAATAGAGTGCACGGATAAAGATAAGAATACTTAGAAATAAATTAGACTTTATATCATGGATCGGGAAATACTTTAATGCAAAATAAATGGGAAAATTCGTGAGGTTACAGTCTCCCCTACTTTTGGAAACTTCGTCCCGAAGTTATTTAAAAACACATGTTTGAGGATGGTTGGGTAGAAATTAAGGCAGCCATGGTTTTGAAAATTTTGGTTTAAGGCACGACATGAATTTATAGAATAATCTGCTTTCGAATAATTTGGATAAGAGGTTTGTTATCTGTGAGTTTTAAGGGTAGGATTAGGTGTGTCTTGGAATCGCAAGGTGAACAAGAATCTTAAGTTTTAGAAATCCTAAAAGAAATGCATGAGTTGATGGACTATAGAAAGGCTAAATGAACTACCAGGTAACTAGAGTTTATAATTAGTTTCTCTACCGAAACCTTGATAGAATTTCACATCACCTTAACGTACCTGTAAATTCATGATTACGTTCCGGACCACAATCACCAATTTACCTTACATTAGGGTTTTGTGTCCTTCTATGACTCTAAACACACATGTAAGTAATGCAAAATAACCTTGTGATTAAATTGTATACAATGTATCCAAAAATAAGTCCAACTGTTGAGCAGGAAAAAGACTTCTACCAGTCAGTGAGTAAGAACCTCTACCGATTGTTGAGCAGGTACGATAGCCTCTACCAGTCGTTGAGCAGGTTGTAGGGCCTCTACCGACTGTTGAGCAGGCATGATGACCTCTACCAATCGTTGAGTAGGTTATTTGGTACTCTACTAACTGTTGAGCAAGTACTTCATCCTCTATCAGTTGTTTGATTAAGTGTACCAATTATTTCACACATAAATTGCAAATTGATAATATGTACATATAAACAATCAAGTATCAAGCATAGCATGCGAGTTGTAATAGTGTTGTCCTAGACAAGGTTAATGACTCTAGGTGTGTCTATAGCAAATAGTTTATATTCCATGATTTCTAGTTTCAAATGTTCAAATATGGTAGATAGTCGAATCCTCATGTATAACTAAGGATTATGTTTGATGCAACACACAATCAAGTTTCAATAGTTTGGTTATCATGGGTAACTAGCTCATGTGTGAGAAGGTGAAGGATATGAATTTAGTTCTTGAGAGGATGATGAAAAATCTTGAAGCTGAATCAAGATTGTGAGAGATAGTGAATGTGAAGATAGTTTATAAAGAGTTTATTTTATAGTAACGAGATTATGTAGCAGTGTAAATTTTGGGGTTTGGATCAAAGGTTATAATCAAGTGTATAAGAAAACATGATTGTGGTATATGCCAAATATTGTAAAAATTTGAACAAGTTGAAAATGAGTGAGTGTCGATGGAGAATTTAGAGACTAGATATTATTCCTATGGATAAAAAAAAATCTTATTTTCAAAATTGGTTTTATACATAAAGCAAAAGTTGTTAAATAGTACAAGCTAAGTGGGCTTTGATTAAAATATTCCCGTTAGTTGGAGATTTCAAACATGACATTAGGTTTTCAAGATCAAGGTTCTATTAAGTGATTTTTAATAGTTTAAAGCATTATACAGAAAATTGTTTGTTTCGTCAATAAATAAACAATTGAATTTAAGTTCGAGGACATCTTTTGACAAAAATATGTACTTTGTAAAGTTACTAGGTAATGAAAATACAACAAGATTTAGAAATCTGTAGTTTGTGCTAAGGTATGAGGTTATAGTTTTTAAAAAAATAAGTAACATGTGGAGAAATGAAATAATATGATTTGGGTAGGGTGTTGAATATTTAAAAAGTGGCTAAGATGGTAAGGAGAAGTGTGATTGTGAAATCCATAGATGGTTATGAAATGAGATTGATTTAAGCTGTAAAATTTTGAGATTTTAGAGCTTAGTTTAAGGAAAGTGAGTAATCATTTATTCATTAATTAAAACGAATAAACGAAAACGTTGACTTATCAAAACTTCTAGATTCTAATAACATAGTGAAGACATGCTTTAGCCTATAACTGAACACTCATCCCGAGTATTCCCAGGTAGGCATCCGGGTCCCTCGTCTGATTGGGATTTATGCGCAATGCCAGTCCTAGACAGAAAACTCAGAATACAAGCGTTCACCCTTCCAGATTGCACGTGTTCGTTATTAAAATCTAGAACTTCGACGAAATCTTCAAGGTGGTTCAGGCTAAACCTGGGGATTTGTCCTACTAGTGTAAGAGTAGATCTTGTGATGGAGAGCACTCTTCTTGTAGGGACTAAAGTAAGGATAAGAAGTAGGATAGAGAATAGAAACAAGTAAGGTTGCAAGTAAAAGGAGCACGTACTGGTTAAAATCCTATGGTTATAGACTAGATTTTTTTTTCTAATAACCTAATCCCCTATAACCATGGCTCTGATACCAATCTGTAACACCCCAACCGATGGCGGAAACATCGGGATGTCACGTATTGATGATTGTTCAGTAGCTCATGGTAAATAATAAGTTTCAATAAATGATTTAAATAAATTACATACAATTCTTCTAAGAATTTTGTACATCAAAATGAAAAATACTAGCTACGCATCTTCAAGCAATAACTCTAATCTTCAAGCAAGCTATAACCTGAAACATGTTAAGTTTGAAAATATTTTGGGTCAACAAAAGTTGGTGAGAATTACATAGGTTTTGATAATCGAATAAAACTTGTACAATTCAAGTGTCATGGCAAGTCTAGTCCATATGTGAAAACATACTAGAAGTAAATCGAGTGCATAATCAACCCTTGTGACTGTTATATTGTGGTCCATCCCATACGCTCATGGTTCACTCGATTATGTTATGCGATAACAATCACCCACGCTACCTTTGTAGGAGGCACGTATCCGGGTGGGATTGTCAGTCCAATAGATCTATCATTGTATACCGTCGGCTGATCAATGTTAATGATTATGCTAGAATATTGTGCTTACCCTAGTCATGTTTAAGACATAATGCAACATAGAAAAACACATAGACACTTTATGATTGAATTGCATATAGAATGTTGTAACATGTTTCACCCCAAAAATAGTGATAAATAGAAAAGGGGCTATGTAAAACTCACCTTAGCAAAATGTTATGTCTCGTGAAAAAAATAGAATAATGTGTTGTGAATGTATGCGAGGCGAATCCCAAAGACTCAACAACGTAGCTAGTCCAAATTGAAGAAAACGAAAAAGAAAGAATATCAAGCTTCCAATTCGCCAATTACAAGAGCTTATAATCAAAGCTTCAATTGTAGAAGTAATAGACTATAGAAGAAAGGTATGAGGGAAAGTTTAATCGGATTGAAACAATCGATTTAGAGGTGGCAAGTGTAATGGTTCATAGGTGGGTTTTTATACTAGTTTTGGATTCAATTAGCCATTAAAATTGGTCAATACCATAAAGTAAGGTTTTATGATAAATTGACTATTTGACTAGGACTTTGACTGTTTGACTAAGACTTTGACTAGGACTTTGACCAGGACTTTGACTATTTGACTCAAGGCTTTATTTAAGAAAAAAATAAAAAAAATCATTAGTTTGAATTAGAAAATAAAAAAAACACCGTCTTATAAAATGACGATTTTATAAATAGAATTAGGATAGGACATATGTCATGATTGAAGATTTTTTTTTTTCAAGTACAATGATAAAAGGAACTTAGAAAAATAGAGTGCACGGATAAAGATAAGAATACTTAGAAATAAATTAGACTTTATATCATGGATCGGGAAATACTTTAATGCAAAATAAATGGGAAAATTCGTGAGGTTACATGGGGGCAGGGAGGAGGGCTGCAATGTATTTATTTGTTATCAGATTTACAGTAATGCCATCTAGTTCATATTGGTTTCTTGGTTCTCTCTCTAAAGTTAGTTTTGACATGATCCCTACTCTATATACATATATATATATATATATATGTATGGAGAATTTTCAATTATACTTATAAAAAATTTCACTTATTTATGTATTTTTCTTATTTTATTTTTTAGTTTTATCATATAAAAGGTTAAGATAAATAGGGTTAGGATCAAATACACAAGACACTTTTTCTAGGAAGGGTGAGAAGGATTGTGATCCATTGATCATATATTTGAAGGGTTAAGATTAGTTTGTTTGAAAAAAATAAATAATAAATTAGAGGAAGGGCATAAAAGGAAAACCACATTTGTTGACTTTCTCTCTCCACATGCAATGCACATGTCAATTCCCCCCATCATTTTAAAACATCTATAACTTTTTCATACGACATTTTTTTTTTTCAAAAAAATTTCACCATATTAACGAGCGTTTTTTATCTTTAATATGAGTAACACATTGCTACATTAAAATTGAAAAAAAAAATTCATGCTAAGTGGGTTTTCTTCTCCGTTGTGTCTTTCTGCTCGTCCATTGTGTTATAGTATGCATGTGTGCTTTATAAATATGTTATTTATGTTTTTTTAGTCTACACATGATTTAACTTTGTCCATTGTGTTTTTAGTATGCTTTTAATTTGGTTTTACGCAAATGAGTTTTGTATTTAGGTGTACATTGTGTTTTATTATGTTGTTCATTGTGTTTAAGTCTATTATTGATTGTGTTTTAGTCTTCTGTTCATTGTGTCTTTTATATGTCGTCCATTGTGTTTTACACAATTGGGTTTTTAACTTTTTTTTTCAAAAGTATTCATTGTATTTTAGTCTTCTGTTCATTGTGTCTTTCGTATGTCATCCATTGTGTCTTACGCAACTGGGTTTTCAACTTTTTTTTTTCAAAAGTATTCATTGTGTTTTAGTCTTCTATTCATTGTGTCTTTAGTATGTCGTTCATTGTGTTTTACTAGACTCTTGATTGTGTTTTATACCCTATATTTAATTGGTGTTCATTGTGTTTTACATTCCATTGTGTCTTACGTAAGTGGGTTTTGAATTTTTTTTTCAAAAGTATAGCAATATGGTACTCATATTAAAGATAAAATGACGCTCAATTTTATGGTATATTTTTTTTTTAAAAACGGATGACGTATAAAAAAGTTACGGGCATTTAAAAATGAAGGTGGAAATGGCATGTGACTTGCATGTGCATATGTTTTTGACAAAATTACCCCTCCCACTTGTTAATCCTTTGGACACATGTCATTTTCTAGTGGCTTCTCACCCTTCTCATTTTTTGTAGCCTTTGTAGAATAACCCAACCCAAGATAAATAATGCTAATTATTAAGAACTAGTATTTTGTTCGTGAGTGTTGCCTTGCGAGCCTGTGGCATATCAAGTAGACACAAAATAGTTAAAGACCAACTCGATTGATTATACATTAATTTTATGTAAAACGCACAATTGTTAATTTTAACTAACATCATTTAAAAAATGCTGAACCCGACACACACGTTGCGGCATGTTAACACACAAAATTTAGAATGAAATATAAAACGAAAAACTTGCGGAAGATAAAAAATATGAGGGACCAAAGTTGAAAGTAAAAAAGTATTTACAATAAATTTCAAAGGATGAAAAGCTTTAGGTTAAAAAAAAATCAAAGAGATTAAATTGCTCAAGATTGTACATGGTCTAAACTATGCTTTAAATACTTACATGAATTGCAATAGGGCTTTTTCACTCACAATCCAATTTTGCTAATTATAAGATGGATAATGGGTGTCCGATTTCGAATACTCATTTTTACATAACCGCCCTCCAAACTCCAAATCTCAACCCTAAAAGTGATAACAATTTACAAATTCAAAAAAAAAAAAAAAAAAACAATTTACACAAACATAAAAAGGTGTCATAAAACATATAAACAGAGATGGACCATAAAAGTAAAGGACAGGGGTTGTATGCACATGGCAAAATTAAAGATTGAATTTGAATTTTAGAAGCAACCCCACACTAGAGTCTAGACTAGATATATCATTAAGATAGGAGTTTTTTATGAAATGTACCCATGGGTTTTTAATTTATAATCAATGGTCCTGTTGGCTGTTGCTTGCTTCCATTAATGTGCAAGCTTCCACTTCTACTTTCTGATCGATCTACATAGTCACTCTGTGTCACCTTACATGTCTTTCCAAAATGTCTCAATACTAATGACATACATACATGTGACATTTGTCTGTCGGTTTAATCTACATAGTCACTCTATGTCACGAAGGAAACTGAAAAACTAATGGTTCTGATAAATTAAAAGTCGTGAATGCGAAGTGATAAGTGAAAAATTACATTACATATGTAACCATAACATGATCAAAACAACATATGAACTATGAAAGGACTGAAATCCTTGCTACATAACTTACATTTCTAGATATTTAGGCACATAGAATATAAAGCATCTGGACTGCATAAAATGATAACTCATTAGTCCATTATAAACACTTAGACTTTGAAATTCACCTTAATGCACCTCGTGCTTAGGTACACTTATAAAACAAAAGCATATACACTATAAACTTTGGGTGTAAATTATGTCGGGTTGGCGAGTTGAATTGTCAAAGACATCAACCATAACTCAAACACATCTAATATCCTGTAACCCATTTATCTAAATTTATCAAACATGTTGACAAGTTGTAAACACGTTGAATTGGTCATAAACGGGTTGACGTCTTGATCGATTGTAATAAATTCGTTAAACGGATACAGGTATACATAAGTTAACAGTTTGATCATAAGATGAGGCCATCCATCGTTACTTTTATTGAGATCAATAGCAATATGATATAGAGAACAATATTTATAAAGTGTTGTCAAGCAACGGATACAGGTATACATAAGTTAACAGTTTGATCATAAGATGGTACAAATAATGAAATAATAAAATAGGCAAATTACATTCAAAATGATTATGGATCAGAAATCATGCCTTCAGTCTATCCCAACACCACCAGAAGTAGGCCAAAAACTTCTCTTCACTTGTATCCACACTGAATCATACAACAAAACGTAGAAATTAAATAATCTTTCATAGTGAAAACTTGAGATATTTTGATTGAATTTCTTTGCAAATTTACAGGCATGGTTTTTAGGAAGCATGTGGCAGTCTGATGCATTTTGATCCCAAAAGCCGATGTGCGAAGCACGTGCATCCCTCACGTGAGGCGTTTGTTATCAAAAGAATACTAAAACAATATTTATTGATAATATTTTAACTTGTCCACTTTCAAACACTAAAATATAAGATATTCTCATCATCTCTGATCAGATTTGTTCAATCGATGATCTAATTTTTTCAAATACTCAAACCAAATGCTCAATCGATGGTCATATTTAAAAAACTCAAACCCATTGCAATCGATGATCTAATTTACTCAAATATTGTTTAACTGCACCAGCTGTATCGCATTCGTATCAACTACAGTGATGCAATCTCAACGCCACATCATTTATGCGCACATTACTAAATAACATATATGAACCAATTAAGCATATATCTGAGAGTTACATAAAAACAAGAACTCACCCATCCAGTCGAAACCTTTCCTGGACATCAATAAGGTGAGGAGACGTGAAAAGCCCAGTGCAAAAGCCACAATTACGCAGTATCGCCTCAGTAAACGTGCATGTTGATCCCTGTAATCAACCATTACATGTATTACACAAATGTCAAATACTCTTATCTCTTATGATTAATGATCAAACCAAACTACTAACACATTACCTTCCCTTTAGTCCCTGCCACATGAATAATCTTCGTCTTCGAAATCGACTCCTCTAAATCCAAAATCTACAACAAAACATGTCACAATAATATAAAACCGCAATTCAATTTCAAGGGAATGGTTCCGGTACAAACCATGTTTTCAGCAAAGTGTTATTTATAAATAACTCAGTTGGTGACAACAATATAACTCAGTGTTATTTAACAAATAACTCAATACTATTATTTGTTGCCAGCACTTTGGTTCGCACACAAAAACCGAGAGAACCAAAATGCTATAAATAAATAAGTTAGTGCTGACATAATAATATTATAATAGTACTGAGTTAAATGTTATCAGCACTTCGATTCTCACGGTTTTTTACAAAAATTAAATCTAGTAAGTATACCTTACGTAGTCAAACATGAGCTCGAATCGAAGGCCAGCACTGGTCTGATCTGCACGGCTCTTTTGAGTAATAAGAGATGAGAGAGCGTCCATTGCTTCATCGTAAGGTGATGCAACACTGGTGGCTTTAGTAGATCCGCATACGTCATCTTTTGCAAATTATTCAATAATAATAAACATGTTAATTTATATATATTTTTTTTGAACGGTAAATTTCTACTCCTTATGAGACTTGAACCCATGACCTTCCCCTTAGGTGTTCCTAGAAGGTTTGCTTCTACCATTGGGTCACCAACCCAAATAGCACATGTTAATTTATATAGGTTTTTACTTTTTAGTTACTAAAGAGAATAGGTTAAAACCATGAATTCAGAATCTGTGAGTATAATGTTTCCATGTGCATATAACTCCAATATAATGTAGTAAGCAAAGATTCATACTTTGAGGAGAAACTTACGCTGACGTGTGAATATATATGTACAACAACATAAAGATTCAACCCTTGTGGAGAAAAATAGGTTACATACTGAAGAACAACATAAAGATTTAAACTTTGTGCCTTAAACAATTAAATAATCACCATTCAAAATCAACATGAATACCTTTCAACAATACATACTGTAACACTCTCAAATTTTCACTGCGGGTTTATACCGCGAGGCGCATGACATACCAGGATCCCATAGCCATAAGCCACATGAACGACTCTAAATGCCCAAACCATTTGGTTCGTTATTGTAAAACAAGTTTCATAGTTAACCAAACATTCTAATAGTTGCAGAAGCGAAATTAAAGAAAATAGTTAACCAAATAGTCTGCGCAAAACAACGCGCCCAAAACCATAGTAGATAATTAAACATTCGAAAATAGTTAAGTGTTCATATCCCAATGACGCTATATGATGCATGCCCTACACGTGCTCCGAAACTAGTGACCTGCAAAAGCATCTTATCGTGTGTCAACATAAAGTTGGTGAGTTCACAGAGTAAAGTAAATGCGTAGGTCTCCCAGACCAAGTAACGACAAGTAAACAGCTAATTCACATGCCAGGGGTAGCGAAACCACTCATGACAACTAACATCGATGATACCAAACTGCTAAACAACGAGATCCCACATTAGTGAGCAAAGTGCCTTGCATCATTGTCTATCAACAATGACAATAAATGTTAAGTTATAGTTCACACCCATGCTCCCAGCACAATGTGAGATTTGTGAAACCTAATAGCGCTATTAACTAATAACCCGCTTGCCCACCCGGCAATTCATTCGGCATTTAGAAGGACTTCAATGATAGAATTGGTTTAGTTCATCAAGGACATACAACATGAATTAGTAAAAGCAGACTCACCCCGTGAGTCATAGCACCCCAAACCCGGGACGTGTAAAAGTAGTCCCAAACCGGACTATAAAAAAAAGTTTAGAAAGTTGTCTCATCCCGAGACGCATGCTTTTGAGAAAAGAGTAGTGAAACTCACCTGGTGGTCCCGAGACGCATGCTTTTGAGAAAAGAATAGTGAAACTCACCTGGTGTCTGTGCGAGAGGTCTAGTAAAGCAGAAAAAGTAACTACTGTTCCGACAAAAAGTACCCTATGATTATTAAGGACATAGTAAGTTGTGTGTTCTCGTTTATCATACAAGTCAGGCACCCATTTTTGTGAACCGTGTCATTCGATGTGGATCATATTTTATGTACGTGAGGTTTTAATCCGAAAAATGTTTCATGATTCCATATGAAATATGTGACCAATTGTTTACCACTAGATAACATGATTGAACATATAAGTGAAACAAAGTGCACATAATAGAAGCTCGATTACTAAGTACACATTACCCGATTTATTAATACTAGTTGAGGGCCGATTTATAATGACCAAAAGGCTTGGGTTTGGGTTAACAATGAGGGCCGCATACAAGGGACAAAAGGGTAAGGATCAAGTGTAGAGGTGTATGTGTAAGGTTTCTATTTTAGTGCAAAGGAATGTTTGTCTCATGTGGGAACCAATCCTTGTTTAGCAATTGTCTCTATCCAATTACACACACATATACGTATGTATGCATGATCAATTGAAGTGTTCTTATTATTTTGTCAATGTGTTGTCCCTTTCATGTGATTGTATATATATATATATATATATATATATATATATATGTTGTTTGGCTTAGTATGTATGTAAGAGATTAGTTGTGTTGAGTTGTCATTGTCTCTAGTGTGTAAGATTTGTCTTATCTATGATACATATACATATACATATCAATTAATTAATCCACAATTATCTATTTTCACTATTTACCAACGTTCGGGGTTCAATACTCGTATAAGTAGTTTGGTAATTTCTCCGAATTACCAATTCATGCAGTTATTAACTTGTAACTGTGCAACGTGTGACTTATCTAGCTAACCCTAGTTAAGTAGAATGCAAGGAATCTAAGTACAAGTAACTAGAGTTTGGTTAAAGTAAGAACCTGAAATTGCGGGGTATCACACATACCTTTCAATAGAAATTGAAACTGAAATTATTATCGGAGATGGAGAAACGACATAATTGATGCGGAGCCAGTGGCGGCACACGGTCTGACGGTAGCTTATGCGGCCGGAAAAGTTGTTAGGGCGGTGGAGGAGTCAGAGGAGGGAGGGGCAGCGGAGGAGGAAGGTGCTGACTCTCTCTCTCTCCCTCTTCCTTCACTTTCTCTCTCTTTCTTCTCTACAGCTCTCGATCTCTAATGTTGCTGGATATTGGAGTTTTTTAGGGTTAATGTTTAGGGAGGGAAAGAATGATCGATATTGGGGTTTTTAAAGGGTTTGGGTGGGGAGGTTGCCACATTGGATGACACATGACACACTCAAGGGGGAGATGCCTCTTTGAGTGTCATGTCATTAAAATGGCTTTGATTTATTATATATATATATATATATATATATTAAAAATATACATGTATATGTGTAATTTTATTTTTATTTTTTGTTTTTTTGTCTTATAAATATTTTTAAAAAAATAAAAAAATAACGAGCTGGCTCGAACCGGCTCGAGCTCGGCTTTTCAGCTTGACCAAAAAAATCGAGTCGAGCTGAGCTGACTTGGCTCGACTAAATTACATCCTTAGAACTTGTAGCTTAGTTGGTTGAGGGCCTAAAGTTTCCTATGAGAGGTCTGGGTTCAATTCCCACTAGCTACATTTGGAGGACATTGGTGGATGGGAAATGAGGGATGACCCAGTCATTGGCTTGGGTTCGAGTCCTGATCCCGACCGGTTTTACCGATTATTTCACTGTCGTGCCTTCGGGCGGGTGAGTGGTCGGGTTTTCCCGGGAATTGGTGGCAATTGGTGGCCCGGGTACTCTCGAGTACCTGATTTGCCAAAAGGGTGCCCGAGAGTGCTCGAAAATTGATTCGTTGGCCGTTAAAAAAAAAAAAAAAAAGAAGGTAGTGGCTATACTTATAATTTTGAAAAATATGGACTAAACGTGAAACTTGAACAAACCAAAAAATTTTCTTTAACAATAACAAAACTATTAAGGTCAAAATGAGTTGTCAATAACATGTTTGGGGCACGTCGTTAGGATCAAAAGTCAAAAACCCTAGATTACCAAAATCAACTACGTCTTCTTCATCATCTCTAACGATTATACGACGTCGTTAATTTCACCAACCAATTCTCTCTACAATCAAACACAGGTATCTACATCTATTCCTAATCTTATAAACTGTACACATTCATTCATATTATTACTTCACCAACTTCTTAGATCTTTAATTGTACGGCAAACTATTCTTTTGAACAATGATTCGTGTTTCGTAATTGGATTCACGAATGGAAGTGGAATGTTGATTCCATTCCTTCGTTTGTTGTTTTCAACAAAAAAATAAAATATATGAATCGGAATCAATCAACAACATACGGAAGGGAATCTACATTCCGTTTTATTATATAAAACAAGCACACATAAATTATAATTCCAATTCCAATTCAATTAACGCTACCTTAGTTTGATCTTAATTTGATAGAGATTATTAAAAAAATATATTTGAATTTACCCCTAAAAATTAAAATATTCTACTACTTTTTAGCTGATGAGCAACCAATTTAAAGTCAACGTAATAAAAAAAAATTGAATTTTAAAGTACCCAAACTTACCAGGCAAAGAAAGCATAAACATTAAAACGCCTTTAAACCAGGTTGACCTGCATATCTAGTGTTTCCAGAAACAATAATAGAACACTTGTGAGTAGATGATAATAAAATAAATATCAAGTGTAGAAAGAATAGTAAAATAAGAACCATTTTTTTATAAGTTTTACCAATTCTTTGCATTTTTCTCAACAAAGCAAACACTTTGAAGTAGCAAATGGAATAAGTGGCATATATTTTTAGTGCAGTTATGAACATCCAACGAGTTAGAAGTTGTGCCAAAAGTTGTATCTTATTAGCATAGTTGTTAAAAGCCATCGCCTCTTGCGCCTAGACCCATTTTTTACGCGAGGCGATGCAATGGTGCTTTAAGTCAAGGCAATTGCGCTTTAATTCTCTAGATGATGGTTTAGGGGCATATTCCGACGAGATTTCCAAATTTTGGAGAGTTTCAAGCTAAATTCTCTAAACTATGGCTAGATTCCATTTAAGGAATACTACTTTTATACACTAATACATTAACATTTTAAAACTTTTGATACTAATTAGATAATAGTAAATGTTATATAATAGCTTTTGTTTGCTTTATTTGAAGAATTTTCTAATAGATAATATATTTATACTTTTTTTTTTCTCAAGCATTCACCTTTTTTACGCCTTGCGCCTAGGCCCTAGGCGAGCCCTATGCGCCTGGCGCCTTTGATAACTATGCTTATTAGTCAGGGTAAAACAAAAACCCAACCTCTTTTTAGCTAAATCTTAACAATCTACATCAACATCCTGCAAATTAACCGAAAAATTCCAAGTTGCAATCACTACTGGTATATGGTCAATAAACACAAAGAAGTTGCAATAACTACTGATATATGGTTGTTAATGTTTAATATGCCCAAAAAGTTTTATAGAAGTGAATTTGTTAAAAAAATGTGATTTTCGTTGGTGCATATTTTTTTTCTGCTTCTGCTTCCGCTTCGTCATTTCATCATGTCATAAAATGGTTCAGTTTTCTCATAAATTGGTACGTTGTGGTCAGCACTGTGTGTGGGAATAGGAACCTTTTTGCAACACATGGGTGGACAAAGAAATAATCATGGAAAGCGTCCACACTCGCAATCAGACCACAATGATCACGGAAGAAGCAAGAGAAGAAACAACGGTGATGACAGAGGGTACTCCTCAATTGGTCCAGATGATACAGTGTATCGCTACTTATGTCATAGTAAAAAGATTGGAAGTATAATGGGAAGAGGTGGGGAGATTATTAAGCAGTTGAGATCTGAAACCAAGGCTAAAATTAGAATTGGTGAGACGGTTTTAGGGTGTGATGAACGTGTGGTCACTATCCACAGCACGAGAGAGGAGACAAATGATTTTGATATGCATGATGACCGTGTGTGTCCGGCAATGGACGCTCTTTTCAAAGTGCATGACAGGGTTATTTCTGATGACCAAGCTGCTGATGCGGAAATTGATCATGAGGAAACGCTACAGGTTACAGTTCGCCTTCTTGTTCCATCAGATCAGATTGGATGTGTTATTGGAAAAGGTGGACAGATAGTTCAAACTATACGGTCGGATACTGCTTCTCAGATTCGGATTTTGAAGGATAATAACCTTCCGGCTTGTGCATTAAGCAGTGATGAACTTTTGCAGGTAAATCATAATACATTTTGCAGTCCTTACTCTGACTTTTCCTTCAACTGTCAAATTTGCTGTCATGATACAGATATCTGGCGAACCATCTAATGTGAGAAAAGCACTTTTCCAACTATCAGCTCGCCTTCATGATAATCCATCACGGTCGCAGCACTTGCTTTCATCATCAACGCCTAATGTTTATCCGTCTGGTGGTTCACTTATGGGTCCACATGGAGGTGCCCCGTTATTGAGTTTAACTCAACTGGTTGGTGCTTATGGTGGATACAAGGGTGAAGGTGGATTATACCCGGGTCCAAGGGACGAATCTCCTCCAAAGGAATTTTCTCTACGTTTGATCTGTCCGACAGCAAACATTGGTGGTGTAATTGGTAAGGGCGGTGCTGCAATTAATCAAATTAGACAGGAAACTCGAGCAGCTATCAACGTTGATAGTTCAAAAGCAGAGGCAGATGATTGCATAATATCTATTTCAGCCAAGGAGGTAGGGTTAGGTAAAATCATAAAGACTAAAATTAAGCATTCTTTGATTGTAATTTATTGATGTATTCAGGTATTTGAAGACATGTTTTCTCCAACTGTTGAGGCTGCATTACGGTTGCAACCAAAGTGCAGTGAGAGAATTGAAAGAGATTCAGGTCTTATTTCATATACTACTCGATTGCTTGTACCGTCTTCTCGGATTGGATGTCTTATTGGGAAAGGAGGCGCGATAATCTCCGAAATAAGGAGAATTAGCAAAGCTAATATACGGATCATTTCAAAAGAAGACCTTCCAAAAGTTGCTGAGGATGATGATGAGATGGTACAGGTAAGCATATGCATACAAATACGTTCGTGAGTCGGTGCTCTAATTGACATCATCTGATATTAATGTCTAATCACCACAATAACCCTTTCGTTTAAATTTTTAAATAGATATCTGCAGAAATTGACCTTGCTAAGGATGCACTCTTACAAGTTATCTCACGTTTGAGGGCCAACCTTTTTGAAAGAGAAGGAGCTCTGCCAACTTTTGTTTCAGTTCTTCCTTATCTTCCTGTGGCACCTGATGTTCCTGATGTTCCAAAGTATGATAATCGAGATTCTAGAGGTCATGGGCGAGGACATAATGACTTGCCAGCTAATGATGGGTATGGAAGCTATGGTGGCTTGCAGGTAAGTGTACATAATTATCATAAAAGAAGTTGCATGTCATGTCAGATTTTTGTTTTGCTTTGTTTCCTGTTCTGTTTCTTCACTGCATAAACTGTATTAAAGTGATATATTTTGGGTTGTATTACTTGTGGGATGTTACATTATTTATAAAGTATCGTGAGTTGATTCTTACATAGGATGCAGGCATGTTAGGCATTCCAATTTGAGAAAGGAGCACACATCTCTTTAATCAACTACCTGTCAAGTGTTTCATCTAACAGCCTTTTTTTTTGTGTTCAATTTTTTTCAGGGACGCAGTGGTGATGAACCTTATGGAGCCTATGGTGGTTATTCTTCGGGACGCAGTGGCGGTGAAGCTTATGGAGCCTATGGTATTGGTGGTTATTCTTCAGGACGCAGTGGCAGTTCCGGGTAAGTATATGTGTTGATTTGTTCTAGAGGTGCGAGAATAGACTGGTCAAGCGGGCTGGGTAACAAGTCAAAACGGGTACGTTTTGGTACATGTTGAAACAAGGTATTGGTAGTTTGGTACCCTACACAGAGCAACACTTCTTTTTCTATTCTATCGAAAGTTATTTACATGTAGTACGTGTGTTGAATTTTATTACAAAAACTAAATTGTTGTTGACGCTATCTAGAAAGCCATATTCACTACAGAACACACTGTGGTCAATTTTCTATCTCTTCTCTTCTATTTAAGTTTTTTTGTGTTACCCATTTGACCCGTTTTGTTAAGAAAAAAGTAACCCGGTTCATTCATTAATGATCAATATTGCTACATTTAATATTTTCATTTTCTGCTTGTTTGGTTCAAGAGATCGTGTGTTTGTGACTTTCTTTCCTCGGTCTATGTATGGCAGTCGGTCATTTCTTTCTATCTTGCTTGGTTACCGGTCTTTCTGTCTTTACCTGTTGATGTGAAACAAATGGCTTACCTTAATAAAAAAAAGTTTGACATCCAAGCCTCACAAAGCTAGCTGACCTGTCATTTGACGGTTAGCCAAACAGGCATTTTATTCTTTTGAGTTATTTCATTTGCATAATTTGTTTTTGGCAGGGGATCAAGGCATAATTCTGCTTCTAGGCGGAGAGATTACAATTATTGAAGTGCTGGTACAGGTTAGTGAAGGTTTGCTTTTCTAAAGGTTTTGAAGCAACTGATATTTATTAATGTAATGCTAAGTTTATGACAGTATGTGCAGTAAAACCTAGCCTCATATGTTAACCCTGTTTCCTTTCCATTCCCTATAAAACAGCCAGCTGAAGCCTGAACCTGAAGCCAGCCTAAACCAGAAGACCAGTTGAACCGAACCGAACCAGTGTTATGGCCCACCACACCACTATATATGCTCTCTTAAGAAGACACCTTACATGCTTTATTTAAGAGGACCACTGTTTGAAGTAATTATGTTACTACTATTTTTATTGTCCATTTCCTAACACTACTACTTTACCAAGCTTTCATTTCTTGATTCCAAAGAACCTGTGCCTTGATCAGTGTTTCCAATTTCCAAACCCTTTAGACACTTTGTAATGTTTAGCATTTTGTTGCTTTATCATTAGTTCTTACCTTAATGTTAACCTATTCTTCCCCTCCCCGTCCTTCCTGCATCCGCCTCTTACCGAAGTTACCCTTTGTTAACGCACGTGCACACACTCGCACACTAGAGAGAGAACTGCAAGAACCACCTATATATCTGTACATATTGTTTCGGTTGTGATACATAAGGGTTATGTTTTTCATAACAAAACAAAGTAGGCACATGGTTTCTATGGAGGAGGTAGTGGTGGAAAGGTAGATTTCGTCATTTGGCTTTATTTGCATATCATGCTTATTATATATGCTATTTTCTCCTAATCTCTTTCGGGTGATATGAGTATGTTTAATAACTAGTTGGGTGAGTAGAAGGTGAGGAGGATGATTATTTAAACGAAATAGAAGTGCCGAGGATGTTTGAAGGTTTGTGCAGATGATGTGTATTGATTAGAGTAGAGGCTACTGGCATTTTGCAACATATTGGATAAGAAGTTAACTTTATATTCTTTGTTTTATAATTCATTTTAGGGTGTTGATCTTAATGTATTGTGTGAAGTTATTGTTGATTTTTTAATTCATGTTCTGTTATGGCACATCGGTTTCTGAAAAGTGTTGCGGGGTTGGTAGTTTAGACGTTTAGTGTTGATTGATGTCAATGGAGTGGTTTAGACACGGGAACATTACGCGACCGGGTGCCAGATTAGGTTATTATAGATATAACTTTAGAACAAAAATCCAAACACTTGGGCCTTGGGGTGTATTCAGTGAAATCATGGACATGGAGAAGATTGTTTTGGTATGTTTAAACTTTAAATGCATGATAAAGGTCAACATCAATGGAATTCAATGAGGATATGGCATGTACTTTTAGCCATCCATCTCTATAGCTAAAACACACGAGGGTACATGCCTTAGGGGCCGTTTGGCAAGTTCTTAATGGATAAGTGCTGACCCAGTAAAAGGTTCTGAATAGTTAAAAGGTTCTGAGTGATTAAGTGCTGAATGGGTAAGTGATGCTTGGTTGGACATTTGTAGGTTAACCTTTAAACTGCACATCACCCACAAAAACACTCAACCCTTTTATAAACACACCAGTACACACAACACGTAGCAGCTTAGCTCTGATTTAGTTAGAGTTGTCTCCAAATCTGACCGGATAAGAGGTGTGGTTAGACATTATTTCCGTTCAAACGTGCCCAGCCAAACATCCCCAAGTCTGACCGAGTTAGGCATGCGCCCAGTTAGAGTCAATCAAGCGCAAACAAACAGGCCCTTAATCAGGTCTGTCTCAATTGTTAAGTGTTATGCACCTTATGTCCAAGGCTTGATGCAAAACTACTATTGAGCTGAGGGTTTCATTGCAAGCCGCCTCACTATTCCTATATAGTAGAGGTAACACGGTCTATATCTTACCCCTTCAGACCGTACCTTAGCTTTTCGATTGTTAAGATTAACCGAGTATAATGATAACGACGATGTGGATTGTTTTTAAATTGGAATTTATGGTAGCGTTTTTTCCGAATATGGTCATATGGAATCAAATATCATTTTGAGTAAACTGCACGGATGGTTCTGGTGGGTTTTTCCAAATTTAAAGTATGCTCCTCAGCTTTTCAAAATTATCTCAATGGGATATGTGGTTTGGATTTATTGCGTCAGTGGTCCCTGCCTTGGATGGTGGTTAACTTTTTCAGTTAAGTTTATGTAAAATTACTAAATTAACCCTCTTAAAAAATATTATAAACTCTCTATCTCTCTCAATCACCATCGCACCCATCTACCACAACCAAAACACCACCACTACCACCAGCCATCTACCAACATCAACCATCTACCACCACTAACCATCCCGCCAGAACTCTTGGGACCCGACAACATCTCCACCCAACCAACCACCCTGAACAGCAACCATCATCGACCACCACCACAAAACCAAGAACCTTTTCTGTCACCTACAACAACACAACCACCATCACTGGCCACGACCACCACAAACCCAACTCCACGACCACGACCACGACCCGACAAAATCTCCAAAACAAGTTAGGCCTGTTAGATTCAAATTTTCAAGTTTGGATTATTGCTTTCTAACCCAACAAAGTTGGGATTATTTAATTCCAATTCCTCAAAAATAAATGTTAATTAACGTTAAGATAATGCAAGGCAAAACTAATCAGATATCATATACTTGGAAACAAGACTAAACATGCCGGTTCCTAATCACTATGCATATTCGACATGAGTGGATCAATGATTAAGAAAAGTTTTGCGTCACTGGTTGGGAGTTGTGGCCATTCTCCTGATGAGTCCATGGCAGGACGAAACCTATAATTCACACTAACATGATAAAATTTAAGGTTGATGCCGCACAATGCTTGCATCACGAGTTTGTAATACCATGATGTTAACGGTTATCAGGTGTGCACATTCGAGAAGGTGACTAGGAGGCGCATGATGGTGAGACGAACGCTAATATGAAATGTATATTGTTTAAATACGGGTATTTTTTTGTTTAATACAATAAATGTACAATATCAATTTCATAACTTATTTTACAATTACTTATCACACACTGTTCATAAAAAATATTGGTTCCCTATGAAGTCAGAGCCTCAATCTTGAGCTAGTCTTGTTTCAAAGGAATTATAATAATGTGTTGATATGGAAGAAAAACATAACTTCTTAATATATTGGTTGACTTTTCTCGCACCTGCTGTGAAAGATTTAGATAAAGTCTACAACAATATTGTTGGCCAATGACGTGCCTCAAAAGCACTGTAAGGGATTCTTTGTATTTGTTTGTATATCTATTGGCCGTGCACAACAATTCCTCGACGTCAAAGAATCATAGCTTTGTTTTCTGTAGGATTGGGTTTGCTATTCAAAAGGAGGATTGTGATGCAGCTTGTTGTCCGTTTACCTGTCACTCTACTTTAAATTTTCAATGGTTTGTTGAAATGAAATGGAAGATTGGTAACAAACATACTTAACAATAAAGTTTACATGTAAATGCATAGGTATCTATCTACCTTAGTCTGGTTATTTTTCAACAAGTATATCATATAGAATACCGATATGTCTATTGCTTAGCGAATCAAACCGGGCTTCTTGTTGACTTTTGTTTGATGTTTTGAGTCAAACAAGAAATGCATAAGGGCGTCTTCATCAGCATCAACTAAACTACTTGCAGCCTCTTTCCTCACTCCTTTATCATCCATCACTTTCCTCACACTCTGAGCACCATCCCACTCGCCTTGTGAAGCATATATGTTTGAGAGTAACACATAATCGCCGCTTTCACCCCACCTCAATTTAAGCAACTGCTCGTTTGCGCGCCTACCCAGCTCAACGTTGTTATGGATTCTACATGATCCAAGTAAAGTCCTCCAAATGATAGCATTTGGTTTTATCTCCATTTTGTCTACAAATTCATATGCTTCTTTTAGAAGCCCTGCACGACCAAGAAGATCAACCATGCACCCGTAATGCCTTATGTTTGGCTCAATGTGATACTTTTCTCTCATGAGACGAAAATACTCCCGACCTTCTTCAACTCTCCCTGCATGACTGCACGCAACCAACACCCCAACAAAACTTATATCGTTTGGTTTTAATTTCAATCTACACATCTCTTTAAAGATGCGGATGGCTTCTTCAGAGTGACCATGGAAGGCTAAACCTCCGATTATGGAGTTCCAAGTTGTTACAACTTTTTCTTTCATGCCATGGAAAATCTTGAATGCTTCGTTAATATTGCCGCACTTTGCGTACATATCTATAAGCGCGTTACCAAGTAAGATGCTTAATTCTCCTCCACCTAAATCCAAAACAGCCCGATGGATCTTCTCACCAACGTCTAAATCCCCAGAATCCGTGCAGGCTGTCACGAGACTCAACATCGTTACTTCATCAGGTTGTTCTCCCAAACTTTCCATTTCTTCAAACATCTCCAACGCCTGCGTGTGTAACCCGCAGTTCACATAACCAGCTATCATCGCATTCCACGTCACAATATCTCTCTTTGGCACCTGATCAAACAACCCCCTTGCACTTTCCATTTCCCCTCTCTTCGCATAAGCCGTAATCATCACATTCCACGAAATCAAATCTTTCTCAGGCATCTCATCAAACACCTTTCTCGCCATACCCAAATCCCCTCTCCTCGCATACCCAGCAGTCAAAGCCGACCAGGCAACAACTTGTGCTTTCCCCGAAGAATCAAACAACGCACTCGCAACATCTATATCTCCTACATTGGCATGAAAATAAATAAGCGTGTTCATCGCAAACGTATTCTCTTCAAACCCATGTTTCATAATCTTCCCATGAACAGCACATCCCACACTACCCCAAGCAAGCTTAGTGCAGGCCTTGAGCACAAAAGGAAACGTGTAACGATCGGGCAAAATCTCCCGTTTTTCCATCTGGGTATATAACAAAACAGCTTTTCCAGGATTTGGGCTTTGAGCTGAGCCTCTAAGCATGGTGTTCCACATAAAAAGGTCTGGTTGAGTAATATGATCGAACAGTTGGTGTGCATAACTAATTCCAGAGGGAATAACCAACGCAGAGACGTAAATAAGTTCTCTGAGATTAAAGCGATTGGTATTGAAGCCATTAATGATCATGGAAGCATGGATTTGTCTAAGTTTTTTGAAGGTGGTGCATTGGCGCCATAAAGTAGACCGTTGATGATAATTGGGGGTCTTGTCGTTTGTTTGTCTTCTGATCATCTATTTGTTCGTTGATAATAATTGGGCTATGCTTTGGTTAACTACTTATAGTTATAGGTCCATACCCTTCTTAAAGCCCAAATATATACACTTGTTAAAGCCCAGATAAAAACTAGTGGACTTTGTAATAAAACATTTATTATATTCATTTTGACGGCATTGAAACCGTCAATCGAACTCATTCTGACGACATTGAAACAGTCTTATCGAACTCTAAAATATTAGATTTTAGGATTTGGCTTTTGGATTTTATCTAGTAGATTCTGTAACTTTTTTTAGTCATTGTGCCTTTTTATTTGGCATTGTTTTTTTTTTTATTTTTGTCGTTGTGTCTTTTTTTCTCGATTTATTGTGTTTTTTTTTCTAAACATTGTGTTATATTTTGTGATTCAATGTGTCTTTTGTGTATTTCTCACCCTTATTTATTTTCCCTTTGTATGATAACTTGACTCTATAACCTATAAATAATTACTTTTTATTTTTTAATCAGGTAATATTTATATATTTTTTGTCTAATACTTCATGTATTTTGGATTTTTGTCTATAGTTATTGAAATGATCTCTAGTTGCAAAAAAAAAAAAAAAAAAAAAACTACAGTGATAATCATGAATTTTAAAGTGTGTTATCATTGTGGAAGTGTGCATCTACTTAAAATGAGAACCGGACCACTTGTTGGTAGCATATCGGTACTGGTTTCGTGTTGGTAAAAATTTAAGTTGGTTTGCGTTTGGTCTGTATGTGGACAGAACCAGCAGACTAGATTTATTTGAAAATCAAGACTTAAGATCAATTATTTAGTGCATCATCAACACACCGATTTTTGTTAAGTTCTGATTTGGATTGTTGGTTCAAAAGATCCGAACAGGTTTATACAAAACGTTACCTATATATATGGTCTCTAAAATGGACATTTTCATTGTGTATTTTACCCTTTTATTTATGAAGCTTCGCCCCCATTAACTTTATTTCATTTATGCATTATTGGTTCAGTGGCATGTGAATTACAAGGTATTTTGACTTTAGGATGTTACACTTGTCGATAAAGTCGTTTTATAACCTACTATGCACTTTTATCCGTTTTTCAAAGTCCATTTATAGTTTTATATCCTTAAAGTTGCAACTCAATAATACTATTGTACTAAAATAAAATGTTCTTACGGATCTAGAACAAAAAAACATGGTAGGGCCGGACTTAATCTGGTAGGGCCGGACTCAATACATATAAATTTTTTGGTAAATTCTCGGCAAAATTTACACTACGAAGCGAAAAAGCTAGATGGGCCGAGGCGTCGTCTGCCCGTAGAAAGATCCACCCATGGCTCTTAGCAAGGAGAAAGCTCATTAGACTTTTAGTTCAATGAAAACACCAGAGTTGTAGCCAAGAGATAAGAGTTTCATTTCATGCCAGATCACCTATTAAGGTAAGATTTTAAGTACATAGAGTTCTTTCATGTTGTTGAGAGAATAAAAAGAACTCAAATGAGCCAAGGCTTGTTGATAAATGATTATTCTAGACGACTGAAACTTAAAAAAGGGGTGGCGGCGCAGTTTGTTGCCCGTCTACTTTCTATTGTGATGTAAAGTTCGTATTTCGTTTTAATATGAAAGTTAACTTTAAAAAAAATAGGATGGATGAGTTTAGAGTCATTTGAGGCTAAAATTCATTAATATCAAAGAGTCATGTTAAGGTTGTGAAAAGACTAAAAAAAATCCACACATATAATGACCGTGACACACATGTCATGATCATTAAATATTGTCAAAATTTCAAGATCTTGATATGAAAAACAAAGATCTCTAACATTAATCAAAGAAATAAACAGATTTACAAAGAGTCCAGAACTGAATACACTCTCAAACTTCTCTTACCACTCAACTAAGATCATCAACTAGAACACCTTTACGCACATTCAATGAATATACACAGGAATACATGACTTGATCTCAAACTATTAGACCAAGGAAACCCTAGACTCGAATGAGATTATTAAGAGACACAACAGAGAAGATGAAAAAAAAATATCTGAACTAATGAACCAGCCAAGAGCTTTGGTGCCTTATCGATAATAATATTGATCTTTTTTGCAGAGAGATAGGTCGATATGTTTAAGGATCTAATATGAGAAATTGGCTGAATGTGTTGATGATAAAGCTCCCTCTCTCCTCAAACCCTAACGCCTCTTTTCCTCTTTTTGTGTGAGATCAACATCTAAGAGAGCAGCTCTAGAAGATCTTGTATTTTTCTGTTATAATATAATAACCAGACTTAAAAACAAGTCTCGTCCAGCAGCCCAATGCACCATTTATTTGTAAACATGTAAACAATAAAACAAAAGAAGTTATAAAAATGACATTATATTAAGTAATAAAATTGAAACATGACATATTTTCAACACCCCCACAATTTTATTACTTAAAACCATGTCAAACATCCTAATTAGTACACATATTCAGATGTGTCAATAGCCTTTTTAATGAAGCTAACTGTTATAGCCAAACCAGACTTATAACTCTTGTTATAGTGACTTTATTTTAAAATCTTTTAGACAACAAAACAGACACAAGGGTCAAGTCATTAAAGAAAACACTCACAAACAACTGAGATCAGCAACTGAATGATCACTAAAACCTCTCAAATGCTTGACAAATGAAGATACACAATCTAAATCAAGCAAGTGACTTTAACTAAAAAATAACCAGAACCTAGACAATCCATCTAGAATGATGAGAGAGGCTAAGACATAAAATCTGACTTAAGTGTAATCCTTTTTTAATAGAAACCATAAACCAGTTGTAATCTGAATCAGTAAAAACAATTTAATAACCACATTTAAAGCCTTTCTTAACAAACATTTCAAAAACGTTTTGTTCTATCAAGAACCGAAGCATCAATCAAATGTCAACAACATCTATCAATAACTAGAACTTCTTTTTACTCATCATAGGTTATCAAGAAATATTGAACACCAAAATCATGCAATGACAATCTCAATTAACTAGACTAGAACACAAAACATATTACACACAGGAACATGAACTGGTGCAGTATAATTCAAGTTGCCAAAATTTAAATGTCAAGATAAAACTAGCCAAAAATTGCTGAAATACTACTTTGCACATTCAATGCTCAGTTGGTTATGTTGTAAAAAATTCAACATGTCGCAGTACATATAGAATGACACTCAGTTTTTAGCTGTGTGTCGTGAAGATATGAACTGCCATTTTTATTTTTCCAAGTTTCTTAAGAGATTTTAAAATATAAAATACTTACCCAATCATGATTATGCATATACCATAAAATATTTAAACAACGAAACCAAGTCTAAACCAGATAAAAAACTTTTAGCCACTTCAAATTATTTATGAATGACCAGTTTACAAACTCTCAGACGCTTACAGAAGACACACGGCCTATATTAGATTAAACAAAAAAAAATCTAAACAAGCGAGAGTCATATAATAGAGTTAATCAAAACAAACCCTAACAGATGATTGACAAAACTAGAGAGCGAAAGAAGACTGATTTTAAACTTGTACAGAATATATGAACTACCATGACTGTTAAACAAGTAAATCATTTTATCAATTTAATGATCTCAATATCTAGGAAATGCTTAAAAATCCTAGACCCCTTAAAAGAAACTTGGTTTAAAGAAAAAATATTTACTTAGAAAAAAAATTCAATTTTACCATTATACATAACCAACTGATTATTCATATAAATGAGTAAGCATAACAGTTAAAGCAGCCTTTATCTTTATGACCAGATCTACAAACTAGCATTAACAAAGATTATCAGCTAGAAAATCAGAAAACATATTCTGATTAAAAAAACTAACTGAATCACACGACTCAGTAACATGCCTAACCACAACATATACAATGAAGTATAGGACAGCAAAACATATTCCGATTAACACACAATCACACAATTATTAATCAGAACATGCAAGACAAATTTTGTTCATGTTGATAAAACCTTGTAAAGAATGTAAACACTCATTTGATTTAACCAAAAAACTTTTAAGTTTTGCTAATTCAAATATTTACAATCTTCACAAACAACAAGAACCATACAAACTGAATCACATGATTCATAAACATGTAAGCACCGTTACAGCTTATACAAAATATGATAACACTCAAAATCACAAGATTTCAATACCAGCATAAAGTCTTCCACACAGAAGAACACACACAAGGCTGCAACACCTACAAGATGTAAAACACAAAGAGAAACCAACCGGAATCCCTTTCAATCTCTTCTCTAACCTCTATGGTTCAAAACATCAATAAGACGAAAGACAAAAACACTGACATGATCTAACGGACTTCCTAAATCTACAACTAGTAGAATTTATTCAAGAAACCTAGATCTAACGTCAATACCAGAGATTACAAAAGAAGAGAAAACCAAAGAATTAACCAAGAGATTAACATCACGATAATCTCAGACGAGACGACCATAATAGGTCACCTTTGATACTATGCACCGATTCACATAAAAAATTAGTGCAGTACAAAATCCTAATTGTCAACAACAAATGAGAGAATAATATGACTCAAATATCCAGATACAAGAATTCATATCACAAAACTTGTAAATAACATAAAGATTAATTCAAACCTTTCAACTTTACAAGAACATGAATCAACCAGAAATGAATCACATAATTCAACATCTTATCACAAAGATACAGCCAACAACATCTAATCGAATAAGAAAACCACAAGATTTTACGATTAGAAAGACATCCCACACAGGAGTAAACAAGGCTGATAATACAATATAAGAATAACCTTTGACAACAAGTATTCTAAACAAAGCCTAATAATATACTACAAAACACAGCCAAACAGGATATGATTGAATCACAAAATCACACGATCTTTTTCAATCAGAAAATATTCTCACATGAGAAAATATACAAGGCTGTCACATTCAAAATATATTCTTGACAAATATTGTTGGATAAGCACCTGAACCACACAGTTCTACTAACCAGACAACAAGAATATACACATAATGAATACAAGCTACATAAAACCACCATGATACGAGTTCAATTAAAACAAAACCATCAAGACACGGTCAAACAAAATCACCATGACATGAATTTCCCTAAACTCATCAGGATAAGGTTAAAGCCGACATTATAAAACCATAAGAATCACACGATTCAATACTAGTTAAGATTTGAGAACCAAAGTTGATATTACTACTACCAGTAACATATATCAACAAATCCTCAACATTCACAAATTATCTTAACAAATCTCTCAACATCGACAGATCATTCAACAGCTCTCTGAAATGCCTACCAAATATAGACTTTTAGATGTAACAGAATCTACACGACAACCAGAGATAAAACAAAGATGACCTAAGAAATCTTTATGTTTAATTGAAGTACATGGATCATGACAAACTCACAACACACATATTATGTGAGTAATACAATAATGATTCTCATAACTAAAGACTACAACCCTGATACAAATGAGAATCACACAAACCTTCAAACAAACATGATATGAATACTTCAAACAAACAATTTTATTATCCCAAACCAGAAACACTTTACCCCAAAACATACAATGACTCTTAAAATATAAAGAAAGAATCCTGACACCTAATACGCCCCAGACAAATACACACCTTCATAACAGAAACAGTATCTCACACCCTAGGACTACATAAAAATGATCAAACAAATGTACAGATCACAACTTTAAACACTAGATGAGACACAGAAGACGAATCTGGAAAGGTGAGAGTAAAATGTGTGTAAGAGAGAGAGAGAGAGAGTACCAGAATGTTGATTACAGACTATTTCAATGGTTCACGGACATAACGACCGCCTTTTTTCAACTTGAAAGCAATTTTTCTTTCATACTAAAACATAACACGGATGTTAAACCATTGTGACATCCGTCACCTTCGTCTTTCATGAAGTTGTCGTTTATAGCCCTTAAATTTTCTACCATTTTCAAATTCGATAAAGTTGAGTTTCATTCGATCATGATACATGTACATTTCTATTTTTGAAATCGCTAACATTTTAACCGAACGTGATTACTGAAACAATATTTAAACGTTATACATTTTCGCAATTATTATTTAAATTTTATTTAATCTTGTTTAAACATTTAAAATTAATAAAAGTTAGAAATTTTATAAAGGTTTAAAGTTAAACTTGGTTAGTTAGGTTAAGTTTATATAAGAAAATCTAACTAAGATTATAATTAAACTAACCTAGTTAAAACATGAGGGGTCATTTATGCCAATTGTCAAAAGTTTAAACCAAAGTTTCCCTCCTTACCTGTGTGTTTGTTTTCCGGCAGGATAGTCGCCGCCGGCGACTTATTCCGGCCACCTGTGAAAACAGGTTATAATGCCCCATTACTCGCCTTTATTGCTCCATAACGTATCTCCATCATTGTAAATCCGTTACATCAGAATTTACACGCAGTTATTAGGCAATGAAGGTGTTTTAATCGGTTTTTTTTATGTGTAACCGGCGAGCCTTATAATCATAAGCAAACGCTCGAAGTTTCTTATTAATGCTATAAATTAAACACTTCTAATCGTTCCTCAACATTTACTCGATTAAAACCCAAATGAAAACGATCGTAACACGAGTAGAAAACCTGCAAATCGGAACTTTAAGGTCTCGGCCCTTCATCCTCATATGTCGAACTCGCTACACACTTGTAAGTCTCAATTGTTATGCCGTTTTGTTTCTTGTTTGGGTCCGATTAATAGCCCCTTGAACGTAGGTGTTATCAGGTTGTTATCAGATCAATTGGTTTTAAGGTTAGGGTTAGGGTTTGGCTTAGATAATTGGGGAAGAAGATGACATTTTATATTATGAATAAATATTATCATTAACCAAATATTTCAACAAAATGGGGGTTAGTCTAGTGGTTGTGTGTGTTTGTGTACAACAAAAGTGTCCAGGTTCGATACCTGTTGCAAGCAAGCTGATTGTTTTTGTTTTGTTACTTCTTTTTCTTCCTTTTGTTTTATTTATATATTTACATATATATATTATATTTAACTTAGAATATTCTTAATAAATTCATTTTTGCCCCAAAATTTATGAAAATTTAGGTGTAGGTACTTAACACCTCATAGAAAATTATGATATTTTTATTTCCTGAAAAATGAATTATTTTCATATTTTTATTGAATTAAATTGTTTTAATCATATTTAATTGATTAAAAATTCATTTTAATGATTTTACTCTCAAACTTTTTGAGTAATTATTTCTCATCACCATGAACTGATATAAAAATTATTGGTTCAGAAAACACTTATTTTTATTAATTTTCCTATTTTTAATCATTTAAACATGATTTAATCTCATTAAATCAGTTTTAAATATAAATAAGTTTATAAAAATTATGGGAAAATTATTTACATTGATTTACATCAGAAAGCTTTCATTTTCTATAAAAACAATATTTTTGGATCATGTCTTGTATTTATAGTCTTATTTATGTTTAATTAGATATAATTAATCATTTAATTAGTTATGCTATTAAATATCTATTTTATAAATATTTTTCTTATAAAATAGATATATTCTTATGGTTGAAAGTCTTTATTATCAATTGTTGGACCACCATGTAACTCATAATTATTTATTTAAATATTTATGATTATTGCATTTATTTATAATAATTGTAATTAACTAAATTATTTTGTATTAAATATTTAAACATATTTTAACCCAAATTTTCAATTGGTAATAATTATATTACCTAAATCATATCTACAAACTTTGGTATATTATTTTAATATACAACTTTTATATTAACGCGACTTATCATAAAAACTCTAATTCCCCAAATCGACTTAGCAAACCCTAATGCCTTAGACCTTAGATACCTTAGACTTTTTTTGACTTTTTCCTTATTAGTATTATTACACATTATAGGTTGGATTCTTCGGAATTCCCATTAATTAGCTCACGACCGCTTAAGTGGATTTTGATCGCTTTCGCAAACTGTGAGTATATCTTTCCCCCTTTTGCTATTTTACTCTTTTGGGGTGACTCATGTACAATTATTACTAAACTTATGTGTATTATTTACAAAGCAATGTGCTCTTTGATATGTTTTGTGTGAATTTTATGAACGATTTGTCAAAGTCATTAACCTTTGGGCCGTACCTAACAATGAGTAGTACTACGAATTTTATCCCTTGGTTACTTACGTGAACGAGTTAAGTCCTTGGTCATTGTTATGGTTTTTCTTGAACAATGTGTGAACGATTATTGAACGATGGGAGGCTTGATTTTGACCCTTTTACATATTACAATATCATAGCACATACATTGTGAAACTCTTTATCTACTATATGTATTCAAAACAGGGTATGCTCACCAATACATTTTTGTATTGACAAAATTATTTTCGTACATGTTTCAGGTTATTTGAGATGCATCCGTTAAGCTTTCGGATTCATATTTAGATTTTGATTCATTGTATTTCAGTTTAGGTGACATTTAGAATCGTTGTATTTCATTTCAATGTAATAAACTATTTAATCAATGTATCAATATTTACACTTTTAGTCCATGAGCTATTGAACAATCGTCACTACGTGACACCTCGATGTTTCCGCCATCGGTTGGGGTGTTACAACCATTTTAGGTAAGAACTTGATAAACCATGACGGAAAAAATCTGAAACACCAACCTTTTATTCAGACCTTAACCAAACTTGGTAACACAAGGTTTAAGAACAAGCATCAACTTCTCTAAATCTTAAACCAACTTACAAATCATCATGCAAGAAACAACTGTTAACAAGTGTTGTTACCAGAGCATTCTTATTATTATTGTTATTGTTATTGTTACCATCATTATTCTGACCATCCATAGTTATAGATTAACCAAAAAACTATAACATATAATAATCGGTCAAGACACAAATAACAATGACTAGTGAACTATTCACACCAAACAATAACAACCCAAGTAACAACAACCAAAACAAGTAATAATATCAACAATAGCACACAAGCATACATCAGACGAAACCATGTCAGTGTCAAGACTCCTGGTTCATCACTCAAGGTTCCAGGACATGTCTTAATGTGGGAGTCTGTTTTATGTAAAATCTAATCACACCTCAAGCACTCTCAAGAATTAATCTACCAGATCAGATAAACAAGAATCAATTCAAGAGAAAGATCACAGCGGAAGATAAACATTTTTTTTTCACAGAAGCACTTAACAATCAGATCAAATCAATTATAATCAAAACAGATAAATAGAGAGGACACCAGATTGTCGGCACAGCCACCGGTCCCCCTAACCTGGTCAAGTTTCCTCTAGACTCGATAACAAAACAAAAAAAATAATAAACGACAAGGAACAATCTCACCGAAAAGCACCCAAGTTAGGGTTTCGCCACACAACTCACAACTTATCATCTTCACCTAGGGTGATAAGCTGGAGAGCAAGAATCACAAGCTTCCAAGTATTCCAGATTCCAGATTCCAGATCAGCTTCGAGCTATTTTCCAAACCCTAGATCTGACGTTGAACTTCAGATCTAGGATTAATCAATCACCACGTGAATCTTCTTTAACAGATCAGGAACAATTCAATAATTATCAGGAAAAAATCCTAGAATATACCAGATCTCGATAGACACTTGACAAACCCTAACAAGAACAGGATGAAAGACAAACGGATCTGAGCCTTAGAGCTCTGATACCATGTCAGAATTTCAAGATCTTGATATGAAAAACAAAAATCTCAACATTAATCAAAGAAATAAACAGATTTACAAAGAGTCCAGAACTAAATACACTCTCAAACTTCTCTTACCACTCAACTAAGATCATCAACTAGAAAACCTTTACGCACATTCAATGAATCTACACAGGAATACACGACTTGATCTCAAACTATTAGACCAAGGAAACCCTAGACTCGAATGAGATTATTGAGAGACACAACAGAGAAGATGAAAAAAATAATAATATCTGAACTAATGAACCAGCCAAGAGCTTTGGTGCCTTATCGATAATAATATTGATCTTTTTTGCAGAGAGATAAGTCGATATGTTTGAGGATCTAATCTGAGAAATTGGCTGAATGTGTTGATGATAAAGCTCTCTCTCTCCTCAAACCCTAAGCCTCTTTTCCTCTTTTTGTGTGAGATCAGCATCTAAGAGAGCAGCACTAGAAGATCTTGTATTTTTCTGTTATAATATAATAACCAGACTTAAAAAACAAGTCTCATCCAGCAGCCCAATGCACCATTTATTTGTAAACATGTAAACAATAAAACAAAAGAAGTTATAAAAATGACACTATATTAAGTAATAAAATTGAAACATGACATATATTTTCAACAAACATGCAATGACTTCATTACAATCGAAACATAGCAATGATAGCATGTCACGGTTGTGAACCACATATCATAACGTGAAGAGTGACCTTCAAGGTAGGATCGTTGCATATATCTAACTTGCAAACTAGATGTATTAGTGGTTTGACACGTATCTGAGATAGTATGCTAATCAAGGCAAGTATGTTATCTATAGAATCGGATAAACACCAAGATATCCATTTTTATAGTCGTACATGTATTTCAAAGTAGCTATTTGTGCTTACTGGGAGGACGGGGTGCATACCGTGAATCATCCGTGAAGTACCGGTAACGAATCAATCGCAGCCCGTCAACTGGACCACCACTCGTGAACCCTTCCCACCGGCAACAAGCATCCGTGGAGCACCTGGTCTCTCTCTCTCTCTCTCTCTCTCTGAGACAGAGAGACCACGGAAACTCTCCACGGGACTACCAGAATCTCACTACCCGTGGGCCGTGACCACGGCGACAGTGAACCCGTGCTGGTAGTGGGTACCAGTGTCATTCACTAGTTGTGTCCCGTCTCCCCATAAGATATGCATTTTATATATAATCTATACTGTGTTATAATAAATACACGGTATCTGAATGGCCATAACATTTTCATATGTTAATATCATTTTAAATAAATTACATAATATAAGTGAGCATTTTATTCTCTTTAATTTAAGTAATGATATTACTATAATGTTTTTTAATTAAAAAACATGTTATGTGATTATCATTGTCTATGATTCCCGCTATATCACACAAGCACTCCTCTATGCTTCGGTGTTGTGTCCTATATGAATTCATTTAGGATTATGTTACACTCACAGAGAGGCTTAAGAAAATACCTTTAACTTAATGATGATGATGGATTACTATTTTTGTTTGCCCGCCTAGTGGATGGTTCTCTCATGGGAAACCCATACTGCCATACATATATAGTAACGATAACAAGTGGACCATACCCAAAGTGATTTAATGATTAAAAGATAAAAATAGTAAAGATGTTAAGACAATGACAAGAAACTAATTGACATCAAATAGATGATGATTTGCTTAGTATGAACTATGAACAGATATTTTAGAATTGTACAATTTGAAAGAGTGTGATTATATGAGGGCATCATTTTGAAGCTACAAATGAGGTTGCCGCCCTTGGCAGAGACGACATCTGATCTCGCTACCCTTTATTATTATTTCGAGCTTTCATTTTTTCCTTTTCACATTTAATTTAGTACGTTTTCTAATGCATATGATCTTTAATATTTTAAAACAAATCTATAATACTCACTTTTTTTTTCTATGCTTAGAGATAAATTTTATTGAAAACGAGTCGGATTCAAAATAATGTGTTTTTTTGGTCTTGTAATAGAAAATATTGTCAATGATCTCTAGCCCAGCTAGTTTGAGGTAAGGTGTATTTTCCTTGAGGTTTCTCATCCTGGTGTAGGTCACATGTTCGATCCATACACACCACAAAAAAATTCCCCGTGACAGTTTGAGTTTAGGCAAGAAGGACACCGGTGTGTGGGTAGGGATTCGAACTTGGAACCGCTAGGTTATAGTTGTACAAGGATTTCCACTGAACTAAACCTTTAAAAAAATAGAAAAATATTACATATTGTTTTTGTTGGGTTTAATCTTGAAATGTGATGTTTATCAGTTTAGTTTAGATAAGTTTAGTTTGTATGTTTATCTAATAAGGAGTCATTATTTGAGTAGGATAGGTAACTTGGTGATCAAGTTGTGTGTAGTATAAATAGGGTTTAATGCTTTGTTATTTTTTGTGGTGGTTTGATATTAATAAAATAAAAGAGTCGTGAGTGTGTTTCTCACAATAACCGGTTGTTTGTTTGTGTTTGTGACCCGATTGCTCCAACAATTGGTATCAGAGCACATACGATCGAAGGCCTGTTCAATCACCACCGAGGAAGACGAACCTGCGAGCGGTTCAGTTTTGTGATCTGTGAGAGATCATCTAGAAGTTTTGTGCGAGGCAAACATAAAATCGTGAGATACGATTTGTGGGTTGGTTGTGCGAGTCAACCACGGGAGATATCGATCCGAGTGAGTCCGATCGAGTGAAAGTTCAAACACCTGTGATAGGTGTGAAGATTACCCGAGTGATACGGGGTGGTACGGTGTGATACCGGTGTTTACCTGAGCGATTCGGGGTGGGACGGTGTGATACCGTGACGAGCGAGAATAGTGTGATACCGGGCGGTGAAAACCTATTTGATCGATCTGTGATAGATTGATTAAAAGGAAAAAAAGGACTGTTTAGTTTGTCTTGAGATTGGATAAAACCAAAGCAGCGGAGATTGAGTAATGTTGTGTGATCGAAAAATAGCAGCGATCAAGATCAAGAGGAATTAGTTGGTTTTGTGGAGTTCAGATCATCAAGAAAACTAAAAATAAATTATTATTTCTTAGAGTTGTGATAGGAGTAAAGGAAAAAAAGAAGGTAGTGAGTTTTATTCCTAAAAGATCAACATTTGCAAAGTTAAAAACGGGTGATCCGTAAGAAAAAGTTAAACGCGTTGTAGAAGACCAACTGAGTGAGAGAATTAAAACGAGGTACGAAGTCAATCGTGTGAGACGATTTGAGACCGGTGAAAGGCCAGTCGTGTGAGACCGAATCGTGTGATATGAATCCAAGCAGAAAACGACCGGATCGTGTGATACGAATCCGTGTGATAAAGATCATGATAATGATTATCATGAGGATGAGGATCGAAACTAATGGGCTCGAAAAGAAACAAGAAGTGTGGTTGCCGAGAGAGCATGAAAAACATGTAAACGTTTCGGTTATCAAGTGGGAGAATTCAAGTATCGTCAATTTGTCTGTGGATCAAAGACGAGTTTTACTTGGAATCAAGGATCTCGGAGGTACACATCAAGGTTAAGGGGGAGATTGTTGGGTTTAATCTTGAAATGTGATGTTTATCAGTTTAGTTTAGATAAGTTTAGTTTGTATGTTTATCTAATAAGGAGTCATTATTTGAGTAGGATAGGTAACTTGGTGATCAAGTTATGGCTAGTATAAATAGGGTTTAATGCTTTGTTTTTTTGTGTGGTGGTTTGATATTAATAAAATAAAAGAGTTGTGAGTGTGTTTCTCATAATAACCGGTTGTTTGTTTGTGTTTGTGACCCGATTGCTCCAACAGTTTTGGATACAACTCGATTTTTAAAAGACTATATTAAAACGTACACAAACAATAAAAGAATATTGCTTATAGATATTTTAAAAATATATTTTACATCACATGTTATATATATATATATATATAATACTGCAGGAACCTCTAAATGTATTATGAGGGAACTCATAACCAAATCTAATGAGTGTCACGATCGTTTATCCCGCCCTTTTTAACATTTAGATACCTTATTCGAATCCCATCCCTGAGTTGTTTTTATTTTTGATATGTTTGTTCTATATTTTGTTGCAAATCTACCTTCTATTTTGATGTAACTTGGCAAGTTTTAAGAAATGAATAAATCAGTCATTATCTTTAAAAAAAAAAAAGACCAGGTTAGGTTTTTTACTTATCCAACATTTCAACCTCCACACTAGACACACAGTCCAAATTCCAGAACAGTACCCTACCTCTCGTCCAGCCTCAACAGCCAACCACTCAACCCCTCCTCGCCCCTCTATTCCTCTTTGACTCCAGCGACCCGTAGCAGCCTCCGGACTTTGCCCCCTAACCCCCTCACTTTCTCATAATCACTGGACTTGTATGTATTTATGCTTTTTTTTGGGGGGGGGGGGATATTTGTTATATTTGCGTCGTTACGTAGGCAATCGTGTCAATTTTTAGGATCTTGATTAAATTTTTGCTTTGTGATGTTCGTTGATTCAGTATTTGATGTTATTTTGTTGTTGTGAACAAATTTGGTTTTGCTTTTGTTGATTACTAAAAAACTGTAGTTTGATGAGATTAAAGGTGCTAGGGTTAACGATACCCAATTTTTAGTAGTTGTTAAATGGCTTGAACATTAATTTCATAGGCTCTCTTCAAATTTGATTGAAGATTAATGAGATGTCATAGATTACAAGATTACAATAGGGTCCTCCCATATTTAAAAAAAAAGTAATATTCCTCATGTATATGGGGTTACATTTAGCCACACTCAAATAATTGCATTCACAACACAAATTATAACTATGGTATGACAATCTTTTTAGTGTAACTATCACTTAAAAAATCACATATTTAGTACACTCTTTATTGATTTGATAAGACAACCCATCAAGCTCATATACATTCGAAACTCTCTGGAAATGAAGATAAGAACTAGGTCTACTCTGGATGTCATCAGTTCGAACCCGAGCCACATGGGGGTTTTGTCCGACATGCGTTACGTCAAAGAGTTTCGACTCTTGTGGTGGGACAAGTGGTATCAAGGGTTATGGTTCCTCTGAGAACGTGGTTTGGGCCCGTTAACCAGGTGTTATGCCATCCATGGAGAAACATTGTGGGTTCTCAAATCGAGATCGGTCTCATGCACCGTCCTGCAGCCAACAAGTCTGAAAGTCGTCATCCTTAAAAAAAGCTAACACCTTTATATTGTACTTGTCAATGAGTACAATGTAAGGGAAATGGTGACCTAAGCTAGAGCATAAAGATGATTTAAGACACTAGCGATTGGCCTCTTATGTTTATTTTTATTAGACCATTAGCTTTGGCTATGGACCATTGTCTAGGATTAGGGTTTTTACGATCCAGGTTTGATGGTTTTAAGTTAAATTGTAAGCTAAATCGTCAGTAACAATAATTGATAAACGAAAACCAAAATCATCCCAATTAAAACTAAAACCGAACAAAACCAAGCCGTTAGTAAAACCAAATGGTTACTAACGGTTTGGTTCCGATTTAGGCTTTTGTAATAGAGTCTTAAAAATAAGAATTAGTGATCTAACTATAACAAATGCAATGTTGGTTTGCTTGTATAACACAGAAACTATAAACTTCAAGTTGTTTTTATCCAGAGAACTAAAAACTTAGAGAGAAAAAAATATTACACTTAATTATTTACTTATTTACTGTATATTTTTTTTGAACTTTAACTTTTATTCAAAAACGGTCAAGTCCTCAAAATGAGGACTACTGCCTAACCACCATCACATCATACACAACAGTGACTTGCGTCACTCTTTCTAATCTAAATTCTTAAACTTGAATCTATTTTTTAACCAAAAGGAAAAAAAAGCGTTAACTTTAGCCTATACATCTTGAGCTCTTAGCTAGGTTAATGAAGCGCCATGTGACACTTGTGGGACCCTTGAGGGGGGGAGGGGGAAATAATTGTGGGGAGTGGAAGGGGGGGGGGGGGGAAGTGACATGTGGAATTTATTTTTCCTTTTTTTTTTACTTCATATATTAAAAAACATAATAATAATAATAAATAATAAATATTTTTAATTAATAAAAACCTAGAAAAATACAAAAAATAAAAACCTAGAAAAATAAAAAACATAAAAAAAAACCGAAAAAAATTAGAAAATAACAAATCAGTTAATATTATATTTTTCCATAATCTCACGCTTCATTTGAAGCGTCATCTCTAACTCCGGCCCTTGAAGATGATCGGTGTTCATGGCGAGAAATTTCATATCCTCGCGTTTTTCGCGCTGCTCTTTGATAGACAATTTTCGCTCTTTCATAGTCAACTTTTTTTCAAACGCTTCGCGAATGTTTTTTTTCTCCTCGAGCATTTTTTCTTGAATCGTATTGAACTAAATCATGGTGGCATTTAAATCTTGCAAGTCAGCGCTGTAGGCGCCGGTTGATCCAGAACCGAACCCGAAGCAGTAGATTTTTGCGCCCTCTTTTTTGACTTATCTCGACCGGGTGGGCGACTCAATTCCTCTTCAAACTCGTCTTCATCCAAATTAACGGCTTCTACGTTTTCAGGATCAGTGTGACGGTTTCTTGACGAATTTGTTTTCGACTTTTTTGCGGAGTTGTTTGCAGTGGGGACGTACGCCCATTTTGAATGGTTCTTGGCGATTTCCCAACAATGAAGAAACTTGAATTCGAGACCGGTTTCGTTACGATACGCTAAAAGCGACCGGCTGAGGCTGTCGGTGTCCGTTTCACCGCTTTTTGGATTGTTTCTTGCGTAATAATAATGCGGTTGAAACGAGTTCATTGCCCTGTTTATCTCTGTCCACTTGGACGAGAGACTATCGTTTGCTCGATAGAACTCTCGTCCCATCAACCCATGGAACGCGTTGTTTATGTCGATCCAAAAGTCGTTTTTATGGCGACTAGTTCCTACAAAAAAAAAATATTAGCAATATTAGAAAAAAAAATCATGTTAAAAAAATAATGTTAAAAAAATAATGTTAAAAAAATTATTAGAAATACCTTGCTCTTTTTCCGACTCGCTTATCCACGCTTTCGTTTAAAGCAACCTCTTCTTCGGGTGTCCACTTAAGTGGTTGGCGGTTAGCGGCGGCTAATGTTTTCTCCTCCGCCGTCTTCCTCCTGTGACTTCTTCTTGCAAGGGGGTTCTTACCCGAAGATGATCCCGCAACATTTTGAGGTTGTGTTTCGGGTACGGTTTGCGTTAAAGGAAGTTGTGAATGAACGAGAGAATCATTGAATGGGAAATTAGGATAAATTTGTCCACTAATGAAACCCGCATAACCCGCGTAGTCGGGACAAGGTGAAGGATGGGGTGGACGGTTTGGGATCGGGCGAACCGGTGGTGTATTCGGGTTTGGGACGTACGCGTATGGGTTGTTCGGGTCAAAGCCTCGGTTGTATGGGTTCATTTTTTGTTGAAGAAGTGTATAAAATTTGGTTGAAGAAGTGTATAAAATTTGGTAAAAGTGGGTGTTTTGTAGTGAAATGGGGGTAATTTATATAATTTTTTTTTGACCGTTTGAATATAAAACGGATAGTTTTTAAATTTTTTTTTTTTTTTGACCGTTGAGACAAACCCAAGACCCACCAATCACAACCTGCCACGTGTACACCACCTCTCCCCCACGCCAGTGCCTTCCCCCCCCCCCCTCCCGCCCTCCTCCATGCCGGTATGGCGGTGGTGCCCCCCCCACTACGGTCAGTCTAATGATATTAAAGTGGACTTTCAAAGTATGAGTTGAGGACTTGAGGTTGATACAGACGAAGCCCACTTGCAACTTTAATTCTTTATTCAGTTAAGCCTAGAATCTAGATGTAGGAAATAAGGTTCACTATTTTATTAAAATAATAAAATAAAATAATAACGAAACTCTCGTTATTTGTAGGAAACATAAAAGTACTATACCGATTACAAAACGAATTGTAAATGAAAATAAATACAAATACATGTACCGAATTTTGATCCAAGTCGAATACTTTAGTAAACTTCAACCGAACCATTTTGTGTAGCGCTCTACTGCAAGAATAACAAACTAATCGTTGACGGTTTTGGTTGAGGATCGTGTTTGACACGGGGCCCTTAAAACAGATTCCGCGCCTCCTCTCAGACGGTCTGTCTCCCAGGGTACAACAACCGGAACAGTGATGTACTGCCGGAGATGGCTCTCAGCCAGAGATAACATCGGGTATGATAGTAATTCTTGATGTGTAAAGGAAAAATATAAAGTTGTCAAAAAGAACTTAGAAAGAGTACTCCTCTTCTAAAATTCTTTTATAGAGAGATTATGTAAGAGAGTAAATTTTTCGGATCCCCAAAGAATGAACTACTAAGTCCATACTTATAGTAACCTATGAGTCAAAACTCTTCAACCCATTAATGTTTTAATTAACAAGATAATTAATCTTGTAATAAAACCGTGTTTAATCTCTACATAAATGGATGTCAAGTGGCAAACGAAACTGTCATTTTAATTCATGACATAAGTTGAAACAGTCAACTAACTTGAAACAGTTGCTTGAGAACGCGTTACGAGCACAACAGTCTGCGCGCCATACCACGTGTTTAGAACCTGTTGCGCGGACCTGGGGGCTCCCTGGTCATGTGCGCGTAACGTCACGTCATTCGTGGAACCTGCCACGCGCACGTCACATACAAAGGCGGCTCTCAAGCGCCACGCACGTGCGCGTGTGCGAGTGCGAGTTAAGGGTGCTTCGCACCCTTTAGGGTCCCACTAGTGTTTGGCTCAAGCTAAACAATATACAAGGAGTGCTCCTCCTTATAAACCACTTCATGTTTTTGTCATCCCACCAATGTAGGACAAGTTGACAAAACTTTATCCATTTTCTCATATTTGGTTGTTCCAACCTACAACTTTCAAGCTTCGATATCTCATTCATCTTAGCTCTATTTTGGATATGGGATGGTTCGTTGTGATGCTCTCACAATATAGTACACAAACCCGGAAATAATTATTTATATAACACATATATAAATACATTTATTTAAGTCCAAAATTAGTGAAAAATTATCTTTCACTACCATTTTTCCAACACTAGATACATAAATAGATAACTAATTATACCTACTATTAAAAATCTATAAAAAAAATATACTTATTTTATGGTCTAGTCCAGTTTTGTTCTGACCGGTTATGGGTATAAATCATAAACCAAAGCGGCCACTTGTTGTGGTTTGAAAATTTTAAACTTACTGATCGAAGTTAAGAAAGAAAACAAATTACGAACAATAACTGGTTTAGGAGGTTTTATGGTTTTAAATCGAATCGTCCTGTTTAGGATATGTGAGATGAATAACATCTCTATTATATTTAAAATCCTTATGTTCTTTCATTCATAGTTATGAATAACTATGACTCCTCGTTTTGATATTTATTATAATATTTTTCAAATTACTAATTTATAAATTACACAAACACACGAATATGTGTACCAAGATCAAAATAAATAGTAGTGCCAAGAATAAATTAACGATCGATGTGAACAAAACCAATAATAATTGATCTATTATATTCATGAATTCATTGGTGCTAAGTACTTAAGGGTTTGATGTGGACATAGTACCTTCCAACACATCATGAGAAATGCCTATGTGTTAATAATTGATCTCATTAATAAAAATATTACACAACATAAATAAATACAAGTGAAAACAACGTGACAATATTAAAAAAAATAAAAATAAAATAACGTTGCAACGTATGATTGGTGATAGGACATTGACCATCCCTTACTAATGGATGGGATCACACAATATACAATGAGTGTAACGACGGATTTAGATACACAATATAAAACAATGCTACAAAATTCCCTTAGTGATAGGAGGAGACATTGACCATCCCTTGTCCAACCGGTCAATCTTGGTCTGTTCTAAAAAAACTATTGGCGAGCTAAATCCTTCACTAGAGCCAGTGTGTTCCACAACCATAGACATTCGATTTCAACATGTTTCAAAACCATTTCGCCTTCGATCTCGTCTCCTCTGACTACAAGGATTGCTTTGACCGTTGCAAGTCCTACAAGCTAACATGCTAGAACCACAAATTATCCACGTCCATCAGTTTTCGATCCATCAACAAGGGAATTTTGTATATGTACAAAATATAAAATATTGCTTTTAATGGTATAAGATCAAATCACATAAAAGTTGTGCAAGCCTAAACATAAAGTTGCAAGTTACAAAATTCAATGTAGTGAAAATAAATGGTTAACTTTTGTTAGCAGAAGTTTTTTTTTTTTTTTTTCCTTTGTAGAGTCTTTATTGGTGAGCCCTTGGTCTAGTGGTATAGTGTCCCTCCTTACAAATGTGAGATTGTGGGTTTAAATCCTTGTAAATGCAAGATTAGGTGAAAATAAGGTGGTATAAAATTTGTTGTTAAAAAAAAAAAAAGAAAAAAAAGAGAGTTATTGATAACAACTAACAAGCAGTTGTGTATTTGTTAGAAAGTATTGTTTTTAACTATATGTTAGAATATGTAGCTATGAACCTTGTGAGCTTAGACGTAACTTCGTTTTGGACAAAAATTATATTGAAATGTAGATAACAATATGTTCATCGCAACGTAAGGTGTATTTCGAATTTTGTAAAACATTATATTTTCAAAGTTATAAGAGGAAAATAGAAATATTTAAAAATTAATAATAATATTAAAGTTAACAAAAAAAATTGATTTGTTAGAGAAAAGAAAAAAAAAGTAAGCTATGTGACGGGCCAGGCTAGTAATTTATGTTAATCAAAACACATAATTTAATACTTACCTTTTTTCAACTACATGTTATATTTTTTTTAACGGCTAATTGGAATCACTCACGGATCACTGGAGTATCATCGTGCCACCAGTGATACCACGCGATCATATTCCACCACCAAGTCATCAATTCAGGAGGAAACTCATAATTATGAGAAAACCCCTTTTTGTGAGATTCGAACCCAAGACCTTATAGTCCTTAAGTCTTATCCCACTACCAAGATACCGCTAAGCTATAATGTCTTTTGCAACTACATGTTATGTTACTTTATAAAGTTTGAACAAAAAACGTTGGTCAATGCCCACAAGCATTCCAATGGGCCAAAATCTAAAATAATTTGGCTTCTGGACCACAAACATATTTTACCTTATTTAGTATACCAAATGCAATATCAAGACCATGTACATTGAACTATAATTCTGTCCAATCTATAGGCAGCTTTTCTATTTGCCTAACTTTTGTTTTGATTGTGTTAATATAGGACATCCGAAGAAACAATAGATATCACGGTGATTATGACTAATTACCATGCGGTTTATACCTATGTTACGTTAGGATTAATCCTTTACCCAAACCTCGTTGGTTAACCCGTAAGGTGATTTAGTGAGTGTGGTGAATGTGAGTAGGGGTGTAAACGAGCCGAGCCGAGCCCGAGCCTGACTGGGCTCGGCTCGGGCTCGTTAAGGTTTTGTGAAGCTCGAGCTCGAGCTCGGCTCGGTTCGAGCCTACAATCTTGAGCTCGAGCTCGGCTCGCTAACAAAATCCAAAGCTCGAGCTCGGCTCGGCTCGGCTCGAGGTGATTTGAGAATCTCAAACGAGCTCAAAAGCTCGGCTATAACTTAGGCTCGCGAGCCCAATCGTTAAGGCTATAACTTAGGCTCGGCCGTAACTTAGGCTCGGGCTCGGGTTGGGGCTCTAGCTCGTTAAGGCTCGATTAGGCTCGCGAGCCCAATCGAGCTTTGTATTTAGGGCTCGAGCTCGGGCTCGATAACTAAACGAGCCATATTTCAGGCTCGGGCTCGGGCTCGTTAAGGCTCGGCTCGTTCGAGCTTTTTACCGAGCCGATCCCGAGCCGCTACGTGCCATTTACACCCCTAAATGTGAGTAAAGTGTGTGTGAACACGAGATGTAAGTGGTTCGGTCGGAAGTGACCTACGTCCACTGTAACTGCCGGAATATTATTATAAGAGAGATGTTACAAATGATAGGGTTACAATGGTTGATTTCTGAATGCCCTTACAAGAAGAAGTATGTCCCTATTTATAGGCATAGTTGTGGGCCGAAGGAAGAGGCCCATGAGACATGTCGTCCACTTGGGCCCAGTCAAGGCCTAAGTCCACGTTCTTCCTGGAAATGGCGGGAAATAGCCAAATACTGTTGATGACGTCATGCTACAGTGTGGTCGTTGTTACAGGTGGACACGTGGCGGGTTTTGGATGGTGACCAGTGATGTTGTCCTTGCTGCAGTGGCTGGGGCTGTCATCGGCGTCTGATGTGACGTCTGACAGTTGGCAAGGTATGTCTGTTGGTCACTGTGGATGGCAGCACAGGTACAGTAGAGCCGTTTGGTAGTTGTACTGTCTGCCACATGTCCTTCTCTTGTTCGCGAGTGCTCTGACACAAATCCTTGTGAATCTTCCTTTGTTATCTTCTGTACCTCGTACTAAAAGTGTTAAGGGAAGATTCCGCGCGTGACCATACGCGCTTATCAGATGTAGCTTGCTGCTTATCAGTTGGCTTAGCGCGCTGAGCCGCTTGTTGTCTTGTTTGCGCGCAGGTGGATCCTTGCGCCATGTCTTGGTGCGAGGATCCCTTTTTATGGGGATAGGGACGCCTCCTCTCAAATTAGGCTCCCTATCCCTTCAAGTCCCCCTAATCTAGGGCTTCTCCTGCTCGTTTGCGAGAAGGTGGAGCGCTAGACTCAAAGTATTTGGTCGCGGATGAGAGCTCATCTGCTCGTGAGTCTTGCAATTTATTGGACGTGCCTTGCCATGGAATGTTGGAAAGCTTGGCGGGGAACGTCTTTTTCGTTTTTACGTTGAATTGACGCCGGAGAAAATGTGTTCCGCCGTGCTTGTGCAGGAGTAGGGCGGGGAACGTCTTTTGCAACTTTACGTCAAATTGACGCCGGGGAGGACGTGTTCCGCCGTACCTGTGCAGGAGTTGGGCGGGGAACGTCTTTTGCAACTTTACGTCAAATTTGCGCCGTGGAATTGAATGCTTGCTGGTGGTTAATGCGGGTCTGAAGTTGTAATAAATTTTAAATCATTGGCATTCAATTTGTCTCTCATAAATTGAAGTTAATGCGCCTGGAGGTCGAATGATCATTTCCTTCTGATGGAAGTTCAGTGGTTGCTGACGTGTCAGGTTGTTGCCTGTTGTGCAGACTGAGACATGTCGCATCATTGTTGCAGTTACCAACCGTTCGTCTGATGTCAGGCGCGTGCGGCGTCACGCGCCCAATTTGTTTAACGTGTGAGATCTGTTGACATGTGTCGTTCATCCGGTGCGTGTGCAGTACAAAGCTGTCTTCCACTATGATCTGGTCCGTCTATTAGACACCATTGACACGTGGCGTCATCTCGTTCTTTGAATTTGAAAAGGCGTGACGGTTGATTCATCCTCTGTGGGTCCCACTTCCATTAATGCGGTGGGTATATAAGTATCGTTGAGGCTTATGTGAACGGTTACATTCCCATAATCCTCTTTCTTTCATTTCTTGTCTTCCTTTCTCTCTCAACTTTCCGGCCATCATCTTCTTTGAAGTTTCCGTTTAATCTTCATAGATCTTGTTGATCTTGGAGATTCATTGTTGAAACTTCAACATTCTGTTTTCTGTTGTTGTTTGTTTGTCTGCTTTTTCGTCCTCGTTTTTGGAAGTTTCTTTTTAATCTTTAAGATGTCTGATGCACCTGTCAGTCCGTCTCCGTCCACCGAGGATATTAGGGTGGAACCGGCTGTGGAGGAAGTGGTGGAGGAGGAAGTGCTTGTCGAACACGGCAATATAAAGGAGAGGAAGCTGATGTCCAACACATGTTGTGTCTGGAGTCAGGAGTCTTTTAATCAGTTTTGCACCATGTACAATATCCTGCCAGAGTGGGAGCCTACCCTTCCGTCTCCAACCAGCACTGTTCTCTCCGCCGGGAGTGGTCGGCTGGCTTTGTATGAAGCCCACTTTACTAAGTGTGGATTTCGTCTGCCGTGTACTCGTTTTCAGATTGACACCATGGTGGCTTACGGCGTTGGGCCCACACAACTAACTGCCTTCGGGCTTCTGAGGTTAGTTCACTTTGAGGCCTCCTGCCGCACCTTGGACATTGAGCCCACCGTTGAGCGGTTCAATGTCTTCTATTTTATGGCGCGAGACGAGATGTGGTTCTCGTTCAAACCGCGCCCGAGGGTGCCGCCAATGGCCACCCATAATCCTAAGTCCTTGCATTGGGTGAAGGAAAAAATTTTCTTTGTGAAGAGGGGGGGTGATCCCCATTAGTCTCCCCTGGATGGTTATTGGGGACGGGCAGCGCGTGGCTGACATGGCGGTGCCGAAAGACTTCAAGAAGCAGGCGTGGTTTATTACCCTTACCTCTAATGCCACCAAGTTGGAGTTCAAGAATCTGACGGAGGGTATCTTTTTCCTTCTGGGGATGAGCCGCCTTGGTATCCGCACGGGCAAAGAACCCTACATTGCAATAGAGGGTATGTACTTTCTTTTTCCTTTAGATTTTTGTGCAATTTCCCTGACTGTTTATTGTTGCAGGTGTGAACAAGTTCCAGTTTTACGCCGCCCGCGAAGAGAAGGGTATTAAGTGGAGGCCGGTGGCGGAGGGTCAAACTTCCTGTTTGGAGGCGTTTGTTGACCACTTTTATTACCCTGACCTCTTCAGCGCGCCAGAACCTTATTACACAACCGGTGAGTCTTTGGATCCCTTCGTCACTAGCGTTTTCAGAGATGATTCTACTGATTCTTCAGTAGAGATTGTCCCGCACATGAACCAATCCGCGGGGCGTGGACGTTAGAAACACGCTCCGCGGAAACATAGGTACCGAGCAAAGGTTGCTCTTTCTGACTCGGGTTCTTCCGTTTAAGTAGGAGAGGTTGTGAAGGGACGCCGACGCCGGAAGGATGGGCCGCCCTCAGAAGATGAAGATGAGGCTGAATCCTCTCAGCTGGAGAAGAGGAAGAAGGCGCGTCCTGATAGCGCCGTTGCTAGCGGCGCGGCCACTGTGAAAGAGGTGTCTCCTGCTTTGACTGGCGAAGGAGGGAACGAGGGTGTTACCCAAATCCCTGAGTCAGTGGCGGCTCCGGAGACGGTTGTTGAGGATGCTGGTAAGCAGAAAACAGCCTTCTCTACTGGGGATCAAGGAGGGAGTGCCCCAGTTTTCTCTGTGGGAATTAGCGCTGCCCCAACTCGACAGCCTCTGTTTCAGAAGTTGATAAAAAAGAAAACTCCTGGTAAGCAACGCTTATTTCCTTGTGGGATTTTTTTATCCTTGAATTTCCTTTTAACATTCTGCTTTCCTTTGCTAGTGGCGCCCAAGATCATCCCTACTACTCCTCTTACGTCTCCATCTGCGGAGGCGGCTAGGGTAGAGGAGGAGAGGCTTTGGCGGGAGCAAGAAGCGGCCAGCAAGCAGGTGGAAGCTGATGAAGCCTTGCAAAAGGCTGAGGCCGAGAGGGTAGCCGCTGCTGCGAGGAAGCAGGCGGAAGTCGATGAAGCCCTTCGGAGGGCTGAGGCAGAAAAGCGTGCGGAGGCAGAGCGTCTTCGCCTCCGAGAGTAGCGGTTTCTGGAAGAGAAGGCGCGGCTGCAAAGGGAGCGCGAAGAGAGTGAGCGCGCTGCTGCTGAGGCCCAAGAAATGACTCATGAATCTGATGGATTCGAGAGGGCGCTGTTAGAGCAAGGCGCTGTTGGTGCTGCCGATAGCTCACGTCAAACTCGGTGTGAGTCATCGGGAATTTACGATGGTTCCTGCTGGGCTGGTGGTGACGCCATCTGGCGCCCTCGCTGGGCGATTAGGGAGAATACCTTATTTTCAAACTCCTTGGCCGCCCTTGAGTTTGTTAGCGAGGTGGTGCCTCCCTATGAGCGCACTCACCAGGATTTGTTGAGTCGTCCTGAGCTCATATCTGCTCTGTGTGTAAACCAGGCGACTCAACTATCCTTGATGGATTCGCTCCGGCGGCGGGATGCGGCGGTTGAGCGAGATTTTGAGCAATTGGAGGCGGAGAAGGCAGGCCTTGCTGAGAAAGAGGCTGCCTTCAAGGCGGAGATCTCAAGATATCGCCGTCGTGCTCATGAAGCCGAAGCCAAGGTGGCGAAGCGTGAGGTGGATGCTGCTCTTTTTGCAGCTACTGAGCGCGTCTCTTTTCTTGAGGAGGAGAAGGTCCGGATCCGGAATGCTAAAGAAGATCTGGAGCGGGACCTTGACTCTTCTGATCAAGCGCGTGTTGCGGCCGTTAAGGAGTGCCAGGTGGCCCAACACTTACTGGAGGAAGCGGTTTCTACTCAAACCCAGATGCAGAATTCCATCCATTGGCTAATGACGGATGGAATGAATGGGGTAGGCTCTCGCGCTTTTTTTGTTATTGATGCTTGCTTTTTGCAACTGATTTGCTAACTTTTTTGTCTTCCCTCTAGGTCTTTAAAAGGTTCTGGCAGGAGCCCAAGTTGGGTGATCAAGTTGCCGCCATTGCCGCCGCCGCACAAGCTTTTGGGTACGTCGAGGGTTATGCAGATGGTTTCTTGTATGCCCAAAGTGATGGGCGACTTGAGGACGCCGAACACTATGGGAAGCCGCTAAAGGAGGAGTATGAGGCGGAGTTGGTGAAGTTTGAGACGATTGACTTCCCTATTCTCCAAGTGATTGCTGATTGTAATAACAACGCGGATCCCCTTGCTGCCCTGAAATACTTCATCGACAAATCTGACGAGTTAACGAGGGCTTCTAGCGGGAGTACTTCCGGGGCGTATGGCGAGTAGGCGTTGTATTTGTACTTTTCATTGTAACTTGCTTGTAAATATAAAGGGTTTTTAAGTCCCTCTTTTAATGAAATTATCAGTTTGTTATATCGTGTTTGTTCTCGCTCTAACTCTACTTATTTAATCAAGTCGTCACCCGGTGTGTAAGTATGAGTTAGGGCGCGCGCTAGGCTAGACAGTCCGGCATCTAAGTGTTGTACTTTTGCCTTGAAGACTGTAGCGAAGCGCGACTTGTGCCATTAAGTCCGAGTTAGGCGCGTAGGAGCCTTGCCTGGAAGACCTTTGGCCGCGTTTTGTGTGGCGCGCGTTCCTCTTGTCCGAGCTGTGAACTCTAGAAGACAAGGGGTTATGCGCGCGCATGTGTTGAGCGGGCTGATAGGTCCGACAAGTAAATCTGTCTTGAAGACCATTACGCGTTGTCCAACTGTAAGATGTATAAGCTCGACGTGCCCAAGGCGCGTCTTGAAGGCTCACTTTACTACATTGGTCCGCAGTTCTGGTCCGACAGGATTTTGCCTAAGTCTTGAAGACCCTGGCGCGGAAAAACAAGTAGAAACACAGATATATGAAACTTTTTCATTGATAGTATGGCATGTGTAGCCATGTTACAAGTTTACAAGTAACAGCGTCGCAACTGTGCGCCGTTCCAAGATCGCGGGATGGGGGTACCATCTAGTCTTTCCAACGCGTAGGCGCCTTTGCCTAGCACATCTTGTATTTTGTATGGACCTTCCCAAGTTGGAGCTAGTTTTCCTGGCTTTTCAGCGTTAGAAGCTTCGTTGTTACGGAAAACGTAGTTTCCGATCTTGAACGTGAGTTCTTTGACGCGCTTGTTGTAGTATTGTTCCAGCTGAGTTTTGTATCTGGCTTCTTTTATTGCCGCAAGATCGCGTCGTTCCTCTAATAGGTCAAGGTTCATGCGGAGTTCTGCGTCATTGTCCGTTGTTTCAGCCATTAATACTCTCGCGGTAGGATAGGTCATTTCTGCGGGAATCACCGCCTCGGAACCATATGTTAAGCTGAACGGCGTTTCACCGTTGCTTGTTTTTGTGAGGGTGCGGTAGGCCCATAAAACATGCGGCAGTTCGTCTACCCACCCCGTCCTCTTGGTTTCGAGCCTTGTCTTGATGCCTTCGACGATTGTGCGATTGGCCCTTTCCACTTGACCATTGCCTTGCGGATGCGCAACTGATGTAAATATTTGTTTTAAAAAGGATGCGAGGCGACGGTCAGAACGTTGTCCAGAAGCACGAACAGGACGTTGGCTGGCATCACGGAGCATGCGGCGAGCAGACATCTATGAGGTAGTCAATGAATAATCATGAGATTAGAAAATGTGAGTGTATAACTGTACAAATGATTATGAAAGTATGAACTTGTAAGCAATATATGAAAATCATGATATGCAGGATATTGTATATGAAACGAGAGAGTATTATTGAAAAACTTGCATAAATGCTTGGAGTGCCCTTGTCTAGCTGTAAAGCCCAACAAGAACGTTGACTTTTCAAAGGAGTTGAACCCAATGGTGATCAAAGAAGACATGCTTTAGCCTATAAGTGGACACTCACTCCAGGAATCCCCAGGTAAGCATAACAGGTCCGTAAATGGATTTATGCGCTATGCTTGCCTATGCCAGAAAACCCAGTGTACAGGCATCCACCCTTCCAGATTGCACGTGTCCTTATCACACTCATTAAAGTTCAACAACTTTGAAGGAGCAGGATAAGAGTAGGCATTATGCCTAAGAGTGTCTTCATGAAAGGTACTACTCCTGTTCCATGATGATGTAGGCTTTCCACTCCTTGTAGGACACCATCTCTATGCACCATGATGAAAGATGAGGAGAAATGGAGAAGAAGAGAAGATAGAAGAAGGATAGAAGAAGGAAAGTAGAGGGAAATGAGGGATAGGGCAATTTAGGAAATATTATGCATAAAAGTTCGGTTATAGTCTAGGCCATTTTATCTAATAACCTAGTTCCCTATAACCATGGCTCTGATACCAATCTGTAACACCCCAACCGATGGCGGAATCATCGAGGTGCCACGTAGTGACGATTGTTCAAAAGCTCATGGTACTAAAATGTAAATATATGATTATTGAATATTGTTTTACAACAAGTGAAATTAAATACAAGACAACAAAAATAAAGATAATTGATTGATTTATACTAATTCCAAAGTCCTAGGTGAAGCGTCAAGCAGCTTATCCTGAAACATGCACGAAAATAATTTTGTCAACATATGATGTTGGTGAGTACTACTTAGTTTTGTACGTATAGTATAAGTTTTGAAAAGTAGTACAATTCATGTGTCTAGCATCACCAAGGCATTATGTAAACACGCAAGTAACCAAACAAGACAAAGATCACATGTAAAGTTGAACAATGTAATTGATAATGAGCACCTCAACACGTGTGAGTCTAAAAGAGCACCATAACACAAAGTTATGTCTAAATGAGCACCGTAACATAAGTTACGTCTGTATGTAAAGAGCACCATAACATAAGTTATGTCTGTATGTATGATTTTGTATGTAAGCTACGTTCATGTTAAAACATAAGCACAAGGATAAACAAGACACGTATATGAATTGTAAATGAATAAAATGTATGTGTAAATGAATATGAAGGTTTTGTATACTTGTGCATGAATCACCCCAAAAATTGTAAAAACGAAAAAGGGGATAAGTAATACTCACCTTAGCAAGGTGGTAAGTCTTGTGTAATTGAATAAGTATATTCCAACGTTGCCAAGTATCACCCTATGTATAATGTAACAAATAAGTCTAAGTCTATTTGGTCTATAAGTATTTTCTAGGGCTTCGAATTGGGGATAAACGTTTATTTGATTAATAAACAAATTGTTTATTAAATATAAGAAATTTAATAAATAAATGAATAAAAGTATTTTTGTAAATTTTAAGTTAAAGATGGTCGAAAAATAAAGTCTTTAGTATGAAAATAATTTTTATAAAATTATTTTCTTGAAAATAGAATATTTAATCTATTTATTTCAAATTGTCAAAATATGATTTTAATATCTAAAAATATTAAAATTAAAGAATTCTTATATTAAAAATTTTATTTCTGTTCCAAATGAATAGAAATAATTTATGTAAAATTTTGGTACAAAAATATTGTAAAATGAATTTATTATGATTTATTTATGATTAAAAACTAACAAAAATTAATTAAAAATATAAAATGTACGGTTTTTCAGAAATAAAAATCATTTCTGAAATGTTTATTGTTATACAAGTTTAGTATAATTTTTGTGGAATTTTATAAAATCGTTTAGATATTTTTATTGAATTTTATAATTTTAAATGAATAAACTTGCAATATTTATAATATATATTAAATAAATTATTTTTGAAAAACTAAAAATTGGGTAATGAACTTTATCATTTGAAGATCATATAATAATTTTTGTAGAATTTAATAGGCACTTTTAGTATTTAAAAACTATTTTAAAAGATAATATGTTAAATATATATATATATATAAGAAAAGGTAAAAAAAATGATGTTGGTGGTAGGGTTCGAACCTTTGGCCTATGGCCGGTTCATGTTTTAAGGAAACACCAAGATACCAACTGATCTGGATCGGTTTAATGTTTATCTTCTGTTAAAAAAAATTATATACGTTATCTGATTAAGGTGTTCATCCCCAAATCTCACCCAATCGAGCCCTAACCATCAAATCCATTCAATTCACGTCCAATAGCCCCTGATTCTTTGGAGCTATTGTTCGCAATGTGCCGATGGTTAAAACCCACTAAAGAAAACGAACTTACACTGAATCGTGATCGTATTAAGCCTGGTCAAAGGGAAGAGTCAAACGCGATTCAAGGCTTCGACTTGCAGGTTGTGTAATCAGAAATTGAGAGTGAAGAGAGGGTTATCGGCCATTTGGGACTGTCTAGGCACGTCCAATTTATAGGGCAAGGGTTGAATTGTAGATGGAAGGTTTTGACCCGTCTTTAAGCCTAACGCGTGATTTGTGTAAAAAAAAATGGAATGTTTTGACCGGATTTAACATGTATAACATGTGTGACACTCTGCACGAATTGAATGAGTCAATTGTTTCCATAAAAAAAAGGATTGAGGGTTGTTCTTGGTTTGCTGTTCACGTGCAGCATCATAAGGAAGGAGAAGAGAATTTGAATGGTTTTAATACTTATTGAGTTGGGATTAAACCAAAAATGAGATGTGGCTCAGTTGGTTTGAGGCGTGTTGTGTGTGTGAACTGACCCCGGTTCGAGTCCAGCAGCGGCCAACGTTTTTTTTTTTTTTTTTAAAAAAAACAGATTAAGGGGATTGGGGATTGGGCCTGTTGGTGGGCCGGCCTTGTTGGGCTTCAGGAAAACAAAAGGTGTTGGTTGGGTTATGGTTGGGTTGGGTTTGGTTTAGAGGTGTTGGGTTTGGACTAGGGTATTATTATTATTATTATTATTATTATTATTATTATTATTATTATTATTATTATTATTATAAAAAAAGACGGATGTCACACGCTGGCAACTGTCGCATTTGCGCAACTCGTTGACCGCGTCCACGTGCATGCCCGGCCAATAGTACCCTGCGTTCATCAATTTCGCTACTACCATCCTTGGGTCGGCGTGTAGCCCGCATGTTCCCTCATGTATGTCTCTGAGGAGGCGGGAGGCGTTTGCGGAATCTACACATCGTAACAACGGCCCTAGGTAAGATCGGCGGTACAGGGTGCCATCTATGAGTTGGTATTGTAAAGCCTTGTGTTGGATCTTCCGGGCCTCCGATTTGTCATCAGGCAGGATGCCGGAGGATAAGAAGGCTTTGATTGGGGTCATCCAGGATGCATTGCCTGTTTGAATGACATGGACTTGTCGCGGCGGAACATATGGTTTTTCAAGGACATCGACTCGTACCTCTTTGGCCATATGCGCATAGACTGTGGATGCCATTTTACTCAGCGCATCGGCTGGCTTGTTTTCACTGCGCCGGATGTGTTCGACGGTGCATGAGTCGAATCGTCGCATGAGTTGCTTGGCTTGTTCCAGGTACAGGGCCATGGTTTCATCCTTTGCGTCATATGATCCATTGATCTGTCGCGCGACAAGCAGTGAGTCGACGTGTGCCTCCACGTGCCTGGCCCCCATTTTTTCCGCAATGCGGAGGCTTACCAGCAACGCTTCGTATTCCGCCTCGTTGTTTGTGCTTTTATAATCGAGGCGGATGGCGTACGTGAACTCGTGTTTATCTGGGCTGATGAGGCGTAATCCTGCGCCGGCGCCGTCGTCATTAGAGGCCCCGTTCGTGAATAGGGACCATTTTTGCGACGGGTCGTGCGCCGGCGCGGGTGATTCTTCGGCTTTGCATTCTTGGACTTGGTCCGTAGGTATCTCCGTGGTGAAGTCCGCGAGTACTTGGCCTTTAATTGCGGGTCGGGGCTTGTAATTGATCGTATGTTCCCCCAGCTCAATGGCCCATTTTGCCAGACGACCAGACAGTTCGGGTTTGGCAAGAATGTCATTTATCCGATAGTTCGTGAGGACGTTTATCGGGTGGCCTTGGAAGTACCTGCGCAGCCTTCTGGATGCATGGACAAGTGCGAGAACCAGCTTTTCCATTATTGTATACCTTGCTTCTGCGTCTAACAGTGTGCGGCTGATGTAATAAATTGGTGTTTGTACTCCTTTGCGTTCAACCATTAGAACTGCGCCTATCGCCCGCTCCGTGACGGAGAGGTAAAGTGTAAGCGGTTCTTTAGGAAGCGGCGCTGTTAGTGTCGGAAGGTTCATTAGGCACTGCTTCATTGCCTGGAATGCTGATTCCGCCTTTGGGGTCCAGCGGAAGTTGCTCTTCTTTAAACAGTTCTTCAAAGTGTCCACGAATGGGAACGACTTTGAAGCGTAGTTGGACAAGAATCGGTTTAGGGCCACAAGGCGGCCCATTACTAGCTGTACTTCTCTGACGGAAGCGGGAGAAGGCATTCTCTCGATAGCTTGTACTTTTTCTGGGTTAGCGCGGAAACCGTCCCGCGTTACGATGACGCCCAAAAATTTGCCTTCTTCCATCCCGAATGAACATTTGCTTGGGTTCAACTTCATGCGCACTTTGCGCAATTGATTGAACGTTTGTTGGATGTCTCGAAGCATGTCATTTTCCTCCTTGCTCTTGATGACCAAGTCATCGACGTACACCTCAAGTCGTACGCCGATTTCATTAATGAAGGTTGTGTCCATAAGACGTTGGTATGTGGCGCCCGCGTTTTTCAGGCCGAAAGGCATCTTGGTGTAACAGAAGATGCCCGCGTCTGTGCGGAACGCCGTTTTATCTTCATCTTCTTTAGCCATTTGGATCTGGTGGTAACCTTTGTATGCGTCCAAGAAGCATTTGAACCGATACGGGGCGAGGGAATCCACTTTTAGATCAATTTCTGGCAGAGGGTAGCAGTCTTTGGGACACGCCTTGTTGATATCCTTGTAATCGACGCACATGCGCCAGCCTCCGTTAGCTTTGGCGACCATGACAGGATTGGCCACCCAGGTTTGGTATCTGATAGGGCGAAGGATGCCCGCGTTGAGCTGCTCGGTGACTTGTTCGTTCATGGCCTTTGTTTTCTCCGGGCCCATACTGCGCTTCTTTTGCACTATGGGTTCTACGGAGCGGTAGACGTTAAGCCTGTGTTCCGCTATTTCACGGGGAACACCAACCATGTCCGCTGGTTGCCACGCGAAGACATCCATGTTGCTGATCAGAAGTTGTTTCAAGTGATTGCGTATGGTTTCGGAGAATTCATGGCCAATGACCACCGTTTGCTCCGGAAATTTAGGGTTTAGCGCCCATTTTTCTGGCTCAGTGCGGGCATTTGTTTTGACCATCTTTGGAGGCTTGGCGGTTTCAGTGGTGTGGCAGTCTTTATTGGCTCTGATGAAGGCAATACCTGTCTTGGTTGGAAAGCCGACCATCGCGTGCGCCGTTAAAGCGTTGGCGTTAAAGCGCGCGATGCCTTCCCGACCCAATAGAATATCATGATTGGAGGTGGCTGGCAAAACCATAAAGTCACATATCTCCGTGCGCTCGTGGGTGCCATCGGACCATGTGACTGGCAGGGAGAGCATGCCCCGCGACATGATGGTCTCATGAATGAAACCTGAGATTGGCTCATTGACTGGTACGAGCTTTGCTTTGTCTTCTGCATCCAGTTGTTGGAAACATTGCTCGTACATGATATCTGTGCTGCTGCCGCCGTCTAAGAACATGTACCGCGTGCGGTAATGTCCGAAGACGGCGGTTATGACTAGTGGGGCGGTGCAGGAAGCGCCGCCTCTGATTTTTGGCATGAGGACATCGGCCTCCTTCCATGAGTCATCGAGTGGTTGTAGACGGGTGCGCTTGCCGTGCAGGGTATTTTTGCCACGCTTAGTCATGTTGTAGTGATAACGAGGGACGAGTGTGGCGGCATGAGTGTTGAGGTCACGAATTTTCTTTCGTGACCCCTCCCCTTGATTTTCGTCGCCCGCAGTACCCTTTCCCGTGCGGTGGACGTTCTTTACCAAGTGACCAAGCTGTCCCGATTTCAGCGCGGCCTCGATCTCCATCTTCAGGCTATAACAGTTGTCTGTGAGGTGACCAAAGTCATTGTGATACTCACAGAACTTGCTTCGGTCCACGTTCCTTCGTTTCCCCAGGGGGTTGGCTTCCTTTAACGTGACCTGCTCTGTTTTCAGGACCTGGGATGGTGTCTTTGTTAGCGGGGTCCAATCGTGGTTTTTCTTTGAGTGTCCACGCTGGTCCCGCGATTGCTTGTTATTGATGAGTTGGCGGGCGTCGCCCGCGGGGGAGTACTTTCCCTCGTCGACCGTGCCTGAGATGCGGCTCTAGACAGACTTGTTCTTGTGTTTATTGCTATTATTATTATGGTGTTGTGGTTGGAAGCCGTGCATCTGGTTGAAAGATTTTTCAGAGGAGGCGTATATTTTCGCGGAGTGGATGAGTTCATCCCAAGACTCCGTAATACCGTCTTTGCCTGTAAGGCATTTCATTAGCTCTGGGCTGCGCACGTTGTGTATGAATGCTGCCCGGGTAAGTTCTTCCCCGCAGCCTATTTGCAAGGCCTCCTTGTTGAATCGAACTATAAAATCCTCGATGGATTCATGATCATGTCGGCGGCATAACAAAATATGCGCCTTGTCCTTCTTGTGCTTACGAAAGTGTGAAAAGTGATTACCAAATTTGTTGGTGAGGTCGTCGAAGTCCTTAACGCTCCCTGCGGGGAGGTTGTCGAACCAGACCCTGGCCGCGCCGGTTAAAGTCTGGGCGAACAAATGGCACCAGACCTGGACGGGCCAGTCTACCGACATACCCGCGCACTCAAAGTCATGCACATGGTCATCTGGGTCACGCAGGCCATCGTATCTACCGATGCTGCTAGGAAGCTTAGCTTTCCTTGGTATTTTGGCTGTCGCTATGCGAGCGACAAACTTTGATTTCTCGGCAAAAGCTTTTGGCCTAAATGGCCTGACCAAGTCATCGTCCTCGTCGTTATGACGCGAACGGTGACGGCGTTTTCTTCCATTGTGGTCGGAGTCGCTGCTAGATGACTCATAGCCATCCGGTTCATCACGTGACTTCGCGCAGCCCGAACCCTGGCGTCTCCGCCGAGTTCCCCGCTGTGACCGTCATCGTGAGTGGCCGAGTCTTTCTTTTTGTACCCCTTTTTTGATGGGGTATCGTAAGTGAGGGCTTTACCCTTCTTTTTGGCTTGTTGCAAGAGTTTGCGTTTGTATATCGCAGCGCTTCTGGCGTTCTGACGAAGGAGCCACTGGTCTGGGTCTTCCTCAGAACCGCCGTCACTGTCATCATCCGAGCCTACATCACGAATCTCGAGATCCGACTGCTCGAGACGTGAAGTGGGTTTTTTGACGACAGTGTGGTGTGTTTTGGTTTTCCGGGGACTGAGCATCGACGTCCCCGGTTTGGTTAAGGACAGAAGTGTTAGGGTTGGGTTCAGCCATGGGTGGGTTAAAAGATGAGTGAATAGAGCTGTTCTAACCGTTGGATGGCGCCAATGAAGAAACAATAGATATCACGGTGATTATGACTAATTACCGTGCGGTTTATACCTATGTTACGTCAGGATTAATCCTTTACCCAAACCTCGTTGGTTAACCCGTAAGGTGATTTAGTAAGTGTGGTGAATGTGAGGAAAGTGTGTGTGAACACGAGATGTAAGTGGTTCGGTCGGAAGTGACCTACGTCCACTGTAACTGCCGGAATATTATTATAAGAGAGATGTTACAAATGATAGGGTTACAATGATTGATTTCTGAATGCCTTTACAAGAAGAAGTATGTCCCTATTTATAGGCATAGTTGTGGGCCGAAGGAAGAGGCCCATGAGACATGTCGTCCACTTGGGCCCAATCAAGGCCCAAGTCCACGTTCTTCCTGGAAATGGCGGGAAATAGCCAAATACTGTTGATGACGTCATGCTACAGCGTGGTCGTTGTTATAGGTGGACACGTGGCGGGTTTTGGATGGTGACCAGTGATGTTGTCCTTGCTGCAGTGGCTGGGGCTGTCATCGGCGTCTGATGTGACGTCTGACAGTTGGCAAGGTATGTCTGTTGGTCACTGTGGATGGCAGCACAGGTACAGTAGAGCCGTTTGGTAGTTGTACTATCTGCCACATGTCCTTCTCTTGTTCGCGAGTGCTCTGACACAAATCTTTGTGAATCTTCCTTTGTTATCTTCTGTACCTCGTACTAAAAGTGTTAAGGGAAGATTTCGCGCGTGACCATACGCGCTTATCAGATGTAGCTTGCTGCTTATCAGTTGGCTTAGCGCGCTGAGCCGCTTGTTGTGTTGTTTGCGCGCAGGTGGATCCTTGCGCCATGTCTTGGTGCGAGGATCCCTTTTTATGGGGATAGGGACGCCTCCTCTCAGATTAGGCTCCCTATCCCTTCAACATCTAACTCAAGTTATACAAGAGCAAATCAACATGAAATTTTATTAAAAACACACATGAACTAGCCTTATAACTATAGGTACATAGAGAATAATGAAGCGCGACACCAAAACGGTGATACTCGGTTTCGAAAAGAGAGAAATACACAATTAGTTCTTGTGGCTTACCATTAGTTTCACCTTTGAGTATTAAGGTTTAAAAGTTTCATGTTAAGGTGTTAAGTTTGGTTTTTGTAACATAATAGCGTATTAGCACTAAGTGGGATTAATATTTAACTGAGTTTACCCTCACGTGACAAATGGTAAACCACAAGGACCAAAGGTGAAACTTAAGTGGGGCCCACCACAAACCTTAAAGATGAAACTAATGGTAAACCACAAAGACTAATTGTGTAGGTCTCTCTAATATTTAAAAACTATAATGGGACCACCACCCACCTCCTTTTTCACTACCACAATCAATCACCATCTCCTCCTCCTTTCAATACCATAATCAACCACCATCTCCTCCACCTTTCACTCCCACAATCCAAATTTAAGTAGGGCCCACCACCAATCTCATCGATCTGTTAAACTTAATTAGAAGAAGAAGAAGAAGCATAATATTAACATAACAGAGTCCTTCGCTGGATCTACGTTTGTTGAGTCACCTTCTTTGAGCTTTGTTCCCATACCTAGGGTTTTCTCCAATAATATTTATGGTGCAAGCGTCACGGATGATCGGGATCGGGATCGGACCATTTGTGACACCCGGCATATTTGCTTAAACATTTTAGTAACATCTAAGTCTACCTTAGCTGGGAACATTTATAAACGGACTTAACTAGGTTAGTTGAGTCGGGTCAATTTAGGATTGTCCAGGGTTCAATGATCTGGAGGATCATTGGGAGTCGTTTTGGGAATACACTAGTACCGGGTCCCGTTGTTGGTGAAATTACATAAACTAATTAAGTGTATGTGTAGATTAATTGTCGTGTGGTGGATTATATACATAGATGTGTTTAAACGATGTGTAGATAATTATCCATGCTTAAATATGTTAAACATAGACTAAGGTTGCATGCTCATATGTTAGGATGCGTTAAAATGCGTTAAACACGACAAACTGGAAAACTAGAAAAAACATAAGTCCTGGTTCGACCACTTCGAGTGGGCGAAGGTGGCATCAAACGGTCGAACGTGGCATCAAACGGTCGAACGTGGATTAAAAAGGGGCGAAGGTGGATTTATCTGCCTGGTTCGACCCTTCTGATGTAAAAATGAGATTTTTGATACAAACTAAGTGTTTTATGCCTGAACCTTGTGTGTAATCTATGTGTACTTGATTAGTTAGGGTAATGAGTCACCAACGGGATGTCGGGTCGGTCTAGTGTGTCGGTTGAACACTTAAACACGTTTTAAAACATACTTAGTTACGACCTGGACAATCGGGGACTAGATAACCTTATGGTTATTAGTCGGAACACTTATGTGAACATTTTGATAGATCTCCGGTAGTGGGATTATCAAGGGCTTGGCACTTTACTATTAACTGAAGAACGCTATCTAAGGTGAGTTCACGGCCCCACTTTTATAGCTTTAACTTTTGGGGGAGAAAACATGCGCTAAACTATTTTGGTAACATATGTCATACTATAGTTTAACTTTGCATTGCTATACGATCTTTGAAAGTCCCGGGGAAAAACCATGAATGTGCGGGAATGCACAACGGGGGAAATGTGGATCGATCTATTGGGCGTGACCTGCCCCACTCGTCGGCTTGGAGGGCCGGGCGGGTGCATATTGTCTCGAACTGGTAATATTGGTATCATGCTGAACATTCGGGCTGAACATTGCTAAACATTGCTAAACGTGTCTAGTAATGGTTTTCCAATCGTAGTAGTAATAAAACATACGCCTAGCTAGCGTACTTGGTGACATTGGTATAGTATGGACATGGTAACGTTTTGGTAACTTTTGGTAACATATTGAACAAACCTGTGAACTCACCAGCCTTATATGTTGACGTCTTTTTGGCATGTTTTTCTTAGGTCGCTAAGGTAGCAACAGTGGACTAGGCGCACGAGTCTGCATGGCGTCTGGGCTTAGTTTCATGTTTTGAATTAAACAGTTGAACATTGTCATACATGGTTTTGTAACTGGTTAAATGTTTCCGCTATGGTTTTTATAACATGAGAACTATGTTTTGAGTTTACGTATTTCATATAGTGTTGTTTATTGTGACTGTTGACTTGGATCCTGGTTTGTCATGTGCCTCGTGGTAATACTCCGCATGTGGAAATTTGAGGGTGTGACACCATTGAGCTCAGACGGATACTTGGTTTGAGTTTGGATTAAAATCGATCGGACAAATTGTTGATTGGATTAGCTAATGATCAGCAAGCAGATTTAGCTAACACCAGGTTAGTTGTTTTGTGGATATTGTTCATATCAATGGTGGAAATGGTTTAGATTGTGATCATGGATGGAAGGAAGGAAGAAAGCTGTTTTAGTTGTTAATTGTAGTTCAAAATGTATTTAGTGGATGGTGATAAGTAGGTGACAGGTTGGTTGTGGTGAAAGGTGGAGGAGACGGTGGTTGATTGTGATAGTGAAAGGTGAAGATGGTTGTGGGTGAATGTGAAGAAGGAGATGGGTGGTGCGTCCCACTAAAGTTTTTAAATATTAGAGAGAACTACACAATTAGTCCTTGTGTCTTACCATTAGTTTCACCTTTGAGGTTGGTGGTGGGCTCCACTTAAGTTTCACCTTTAGTCCTTATGGTTTACCATTTGTCACGTGAGGGTAAACTCAGTTAAATATTAACCCCCGTTAGTGCTAATACCCTATTATATTACAAAAACTAAACTTAACACTTTAACATGAAACTTTTAAATCTTAATACTCAAAGGTGAAACTAATGGTTTAGTGTTTAAACCTTAATACTCATTCTAGAATCTAAAATATGTTTGATTATTCTGTGATTTAGTGTTTTTACAATGTGATATTGTTCCACTAATGCAAGTTCTACTAAAATATATAGAGAACGACAGATGACGATTTTTCTTTGAACTTAAGATTTTCATTGTTAATGAGAAAAAGATATGAGGATTTTTATGAATGATTGATAGTTTTAATATGATACGACAGATGGAGAAGGAGATGCATACATGTCTCTAGTTTTCAACTATCATATATTATTTTATTCCATTTCTTTAATTTAGTTATCTTTCATAATCTAATACACATCTATAGCTTAAAAAGAAACCAGATAACCTAAACCCTAAGGATATCAATGTGTTTGTAATATTTCTAAAAGTGATTATCAGGGCCGTCTCTGAGAATACTTGGGTCCTCAAGGGCCTAGATCGAGTAATAAAAATGGGCCCCAAATAAATAAGTACATATAAGTTAAGAAACCGATGATTGTTATAATTTCAAGGCATAACTTTAGAACAATGAAGTAACAAACATTACCTTAGACAAGTTACATTTAGATGGTGGGTAAGCGGGCAACAAGCTGCGCCGCTATCCCCTTTTGAATCGCAAAGCCTATCCTGCTAAACACAAACCCTTGGTTCTTAGGGCTCTGCGAGTCACCGTGGACCACCTTAGACCTTAGACCTTAGTATCAGGCCCTTCACGAAATCAAATCCTTCTTTACTACTGTTTCAAACAACCAAAACAGAGTGAATGTTTTAATTTCAAATAAGCAAAATTCAAAATCAAAAGCTAGGCTATTAACTGATCACTTGGAAAAAAAACTTTGGGCCCCATAGAATGATGGGCCCAGTTCACTTGGCTACCTTGCACTGGGCCTAAGCCGGGCCTGGTAATTATGTTGCCATCTGGTATTTGAGACTGGCTCAACCGATCTATCCGGTGAATTATTACTAGTGAATTACTAAATTTGCTAGTTGAATACTTGAATATTCAAAACATTGGACGTGAAACACTCAGGTGTTGTTTGTTTTTTAAGAGGTAAAATGTCTGCAGTCTGCGGACTACATCTACAGGAGAAGAGGTGGACCAAAAGTCTATAGTCTATAAGAAAAATACTGTTTGTTTGTTAACATTTGCAGCGTAACCTAACCATAACCCATCACAACCAACCATAACCATAACCCACCGTAACCACCATGAACCACCACAACCCACCATAACTATAACCAACCACAACCCGGCCACCATAACCGTTGATGTGCAATTACAAGTTTACAACTGACCCATGTGAACTACTGCCACCATCTTCATTCACAGATCCCCTTATATGTATCTAACAATCAACTTACATTTCTGTTCTCCCTTTAATCTCAATAATAATAATAATAATAATAATAATAATAATAATAATAATAATAATAATAATAATAATAATAATAATAATAATAATAATAATAATAATAATAATAATAATAATAATAATCATCTCATGTTGTATACTAGCAACTGTTAGTAAACCTAACAAACCACTCATCTAGATTTTCAACTGATTGCTGCCATGGTGTGTTCAAGACAGATAGTTGCAGGTTTGCTAACAATCACCATGTTTGTAATGCTTGGTGATAGGGCTGGCAAATCGTGTCCCTAACAGGTTAACAGGTCTCTGACGCGCGCGAACAAATCAAGTTCTAAACATGAACACGACTCGTTTAACTCATTTATATCTCATGTTTATAACACAGTTTTATGTTTTATGTACCAAAAAAGGGAAATGAAAGATTTTTGCCTCTTAATTCTAAGTATTAAAAAAAGTCAAAAAATCAAATAGTGTACTTTTCAGTCAAACAGGTCTTATCGTGTCTTAACAGGTTACCCATTGCCAGCCCTACTTGGTGACAGAGGGAGGAGGGTGGTGCAGTGAGGACGGCCTAGGGGAGGAAGGCGGCGGAGGGAGGAGGGTGGCGGAGGGGAAAGGAGGAGGAGAAGAAGAATGGTGAACTCTGATGATGTTAAGAAGGGTAGAAGAAAAGAAGAAGGAGAAGAAGAAAAAAAAGAGAAGATGTGGGAAGAGGTGGAAAGACATAGGTTAATGTCTGCAACAAAAAGGTCAATCTGCAGACCTTAAACGTCTGCGCGCGTCTATGCCACGCAGACAATAGAGGTCAGAAGTACTTACGGAGAAAAAACAAACATCACCTCAATGAGTAATAGGAGGTGATGTTGATGATCGCTCATACCATTGTAAACATGCCACTCTTTAGTCTATAGACGCTTAACATGGGTTTGTTTCTCATTAAGCATAAGCATAATATCATATGCCAACGTTTTTTTGTTTCTTTAAAACTAAAATACTCCTAGTAACATTACATAATTGATATGACTTGATTAAAATAAAGTAAAATAAACATCATAGCTAGTAAGAAGAGAGAACCACATGAAAAACACTATAATTAACTATATTATCCAAAACTATAAACAATTATAAAAAAATATACTAGTTACCAAACCACTACAACCAACTGTCGATATCTCTCCTCTATCAAGTGTGAACCATGGATCATAAATTCAAACTACATCCAAAAACCTTTAAAAAATTGTAGTTTCATATTCCATTATTTTGTCCCATCTCTTACCGAATCAAATATGAACTCAAACCTATTATTATATTATATATTTTTAGTCACTCCAACAAATATAGTACCGCCACGTTGCTGTCCCCCACTGTGGCCGCATGCTGGACAAATCACAAGCACCTAAAAGTCAATGGCATAACTTGGTGGCAATAATAATATTAGCAATATTATTATTAGGCTTTTGTGGTTGGATTAATAATATTACGTGGTCAAATTGTGGTCTTCTATTCACTGGCTCCGGTTGCTGGTCCGCCGGAAGAGCTGGTGGATGGCTAGGGTTTACACGTACGACTTGCTTCTATTGTTGACCTTTTATTTGTTAAGGTCAAGAATATTAACCAATAGAAATTTCTTGATTCCAAACTAAATATTACACATGTGACATGCCTCAAACTTGGAAACATGTTAAGATCAACAAATTTAGCACTCTTCTAGAAGCAATTTAGTTTATTAAACTTTTTTTTGTTACCATTTTATTGCGTTTCTTTTAAGAAAATTATGAGAATTTAATAAATGTTACTCATGATCTAGTGGTATTGTGTTTACTCTAGTATAAAAAAGTTGTGTGCACTTAAATTCTTGCAAATGTAAGCTTAGATGATACTTAGGTATACAAACATTGTTAAAAAAATTACCAATTGTTTTTAGAATGGACATCTCCATGTTTCGAAAAAGGTATTCTTAGCATTTTATCTTGAATGTAGATTATGTTTTGTTAGACTTTAAGCGTTTGCGTTTACTAAACGAGGGGGTGTGTTTTGTTTTGCGACACGCACAAAGTGGTAACTTGAGGAACTTGTATTTTTTGAAGTACGGAAAACTCATAATTCGGTCATTTAGAAAATAATAAGAGAGTATCGTTTTCAAGACATTTAATTAATCGGTATCTATCCATATCACAAATACATGAATACATACAAAAAAGGGGATGAATCCGTTAGGTGGAAAGGCATGCAACGAAACTACTATTGAATTACGGAGAGTGAAATAAAGTTACCTCAACGTGATTTTTTTTTCTTTGTTTGTTTTACTGATAATGATAAAATTACTATTTGTTGAATACTTTTTTTTGAACGAATTTGTTGAATACTTCATTTTAATGTTTATCAGACTTTTACTGTTGGGCCTTCAGACCAAAACTATTAAGCCTCAAAGGCTCATTGTAACACCCCGCCTCTCTCATCACCAATATTGTCCGCTTTGCCCATTCAGAGCTCACAGATTTGTTTTTGGTTGCCCAAGTGGAGACTTCCCAGGAGGTCACCCATCCTGAAATTTCTCCCACCTGAGCACGCTTAACTGTGGAGTTCTCCTCTCATCCACTAGCATTAAGCCCAAAACGCGTTGGTGATTTAAGAGACAAGACATTACTTATGAACCAAGGATCTCTCCTGGCCACGGCCGATGTGGGATTTTTCCTGGGGTGTCACATTCACCCCCTGTTAGAGTCTCATAGTCCCTGATGAGGTGTGTTCATGGGGTGTCACATTCACCCCCTGTTAGAGTCTCATAGTCCCTGATGAGGTGTGTTCATGGGGTGTCACATTCACCCCCTGTTAGAGTCTCATCGTCCCTGATGAGGTGTGCACCCACCATCCCGAATGACACAGGAGTGGCTCTGATACCATCTGTAACACCCCGCCTCTCTCATCACCAATATTGTCCGCTTTGCCCATTCAGAGCTCACGGATTTGTTTTTGGTTGCCCAAGTGGAGACTTCCCAGGAGGTCACTCATCCTGAAATTTCTCCCACCTGAGCACGCTTAACTGTGGAGTTCTCCTCTCATCCACTAGCATTAAGCCCAAAACGCGTTGGTGATTTAAGAGGCAAGACATTACTTATGAACCAAGGATCTCTCCTGGCCACGGCCGATGTGAGATTTTTCCTGGGGTGTCACATTCACCCCCTGTTAGAGTCTCATAGTCCCTGATGAGGTGTGTTCATGGGGTGTCACACTCATTGTGATACCCAAGCTTCTCTTTTTTATTTTATTTTTAACTAGTAAATTACGCCGCCTCGCTAAGCGCGGCGTAGAAATATAACCGGCGCCGATTTGTGAAAAGCTAGAGATTTTTCCGACGAACAGTGGAGTTACACAAACGAAATTGCGAGGGTCTGCTAATCGGATAACACAACGTAGAGAGTCGTATTGTTCTGTCGGTACGCCGGTGCGCGTTGCGCGAGCAAAGCGGCTAAACCACTTGAAAAAGAGGATTTAGCATTTTTGTAATTACCATATAAATATAAAGGTTTTTATTTCGCATGGCGTTTTCGTAATTAAATTGAAATTGAAAGGTTTTTTTATTTTGAAATAAAAAGAATAATAAAAAAGAAATACACTGTAGCGAAAGCGACGTTCCCTACAGTGTTTTCTTGGTTGTGAATTGTTATATATACAATGTTTTTTTTTTCTCTTTTTCTTTTGGGTGGGGTGACCGGTAGGTGTTCAAAGCTTCTTGAAATCCCAATGTAGCCCGTGAGTCAAATCATCCGTCCACTTTGACACTGGGTAGACGCATATATATGAGAAGGATTTATAATATAAGTATTATTATGGCAAAGTTTTAAAACTCATACAAGTTTAGCTGAAATAAGATTATTCATTGTGGTAACATAAATTATTATCTTTCATTGCCATTATATGAAATTTGTTCATATAAAAATTGATTATCTTCTAAGGGCATCTAGGGAAGAAAAGTGGTAAAATTTAAAAAACTTTAAAGAAACCCTTGGTATGCCATCTTAACTTTAGACAATTTGAACATATTTACCATGCCTCCTCCTTTATAATGTAGTATAGATAACTTTAAGTTTTAAAATGCGGAACTCAGCCTTAACAAATCAAAACCAATTACAAATTCTATAGAATTCAAAACGTAAAAATACACAAAATAATAATTGAGACGACGAACAAAGAGATGCTTAATTACCCATTATCTATATCTATACTACTATATAATGAGTTCTAAATTGGTAAGATTGTCATTATGCATCCTAGTAGGAGCCCGCGCGTTGCGGCGGTGCTGTACAATATTTGGATGTTGCGTTTGGTCAAATTTATGATTTTTGACCCGATTCGACCTAAAAATTCAAATTGAATTATATATAACTTGAATTTCTTTTATAAAAAGTACGTAAATATAATTTTGTTTATTTAGCTCGATTCGAATTAAAAAATAAATCAAATTGTAATTTAAATAACCTGAATAACCCGAAAACAGTCGTGCTAAATATCCATATTCTGCTTATTAGTTTTACCTGTTATATTATAGAGATTCAAACCAACTTATAACTGGATCAAATTTATCTTCTATTATTGATTAAAAAAGAATATTACGTTGTTACCCGAAAGCATGATGGGTAAAGTGCATTCTTGCTACTTATTTGTTAATCTCCACAGGCTAATTCCAAAAATTATATAACGAACATGTGAGTTTGCGGTTAATTTATTGTAGATAAGACATAAAAATATAGGGGGTTAAAATTGTGAATGGTGTAATATTATACAAAATAATTTTTTGTTTCTTGTTTTTACATTTTTTTTCTAACCTTCAATTATTAATCATTAATCATTAATTTATTGTTTTTTTGTCATTAATTAATAGAAATTAATAGTTGTATTAAATTTGTCCAGTCATTATAATAAAATTACAATTTTACCGTTATGCATAAACATGAAATGACAACTTTACCCGTCCAGCACCCACTATATAGTAGTATAGATAACTTTTAAATAGGCAAGATTGTAATTTCATCTATTGAACAAGACAAATTATATACATCACTAATTAATACTTAAAAGGTTACAATAAATTTGATTATGCATATAACTTTTAATTAGTTAAAGATTTAAATGTTAACATCATATATATCTATATCTATATCTATACTTACTACTATATAATAAGTTCTGGATGGGCAAAGAAGTCATTTCGTATTCACTTAAATGGACAAAATTGTAAATTCATTTACTTAGAAAGATAAATTTAATACAACATATTAAATATAACAACTGTAATTATGAGGCTCTTAATATATTTGAGATGGGTAATATGATAATTTAATTTCAATTTATTTTTAATATAGTTTATATTTCTTTGATAGTATTATCCTATATATTAGTGTTTGAAATTTCATACGTTTAAATGATATTAAATTTTAGAAAGATTAGACATTTAAATGCGAAGAATGAGGTTTTACAAACAAAAAAGATGATTTCAAGCAACTTATTATATAGCCAATATTCCAATGATCCATTTTCCAATATATTTTCGTAACAACAAACCATTTACCATTGTATTTCAATAGCTAATAGTTTGTTTCTTTGATCGATTGGATTACTTTTTAAAAATTACAATGAAAACATGATCTTTTCTAAGGTATTAGTTGAAGCTATAGATAACAACCACGAAGGTAATGAAGACGACAAAATAATAATTGAGAAGACGAACAAAGAGATGCTTAATTACCCATTATCTATATCTATACTACTATATAATGAGTTCTAAATTGGTAAGATTGTCATTATGCGTATAACTTTTAAATGGGCAAGATTGTAATTTCATCTATTGAATAAGACAAATTAAATACATCACTAACTAATACTTAAAAGGTTACAATAAATTTGATTATGCATATAACTTTTAATTAGTTAAAGATTTAAATGTTAACATCATATATATCTATATCTATATCTATACTACTATATAAGTCATTTCGTATTCACTTAAATGGACAAAATTGTAAATTCATTTACTTAGAAAGACAAATTTAATACAACATATTAAATATAACAACTGTAATTATGAGGCTCTTAATACATTTGAGATGGGTAATATGATAATTTAATTTCAAATTATTTTTAATATAGTTTATATTTCTTTGATCGTATTATCCTATATATTAGTGTTTGAAATTTCATACGTTTAAATGATATTAAACGTTTTAGAAAGATTAGACATTTAAATGCAAAGAATGAGGCTTTACAAACAAAAAAAAAATGATTTCAAACAACTTATTATATAGCCAATATTCCAATGATCCATTTTCCAATGTATTTTCGTAACAACAAACCATTTACCATTGTATTTCAATAGCTAATAGTTTGTTTCTTTGATCGATTGGATTACTTTTTAAAAATTACAATGAAAACATGATCTTTTCTAAGGTATTAGTTAACGCTATAGATAACAACCACGAAAGTAATGAAGACGACACAGTATATACAAACAGATCCCCACCCTACTTACACCAACCCACACACGCCTTAAAAACTACCATATATGTGGTGTATTTTTTCATTCACCCTATCTCAGATCCAACCCACATTTTTAACATTATAACTACACCTACTAGAAAACCACATGGTGACATGTGTGTGTGTGTGTGTGTATATAGAGAGAGAGAGGCCTGCCCCCAAGAATTTTAAAACTTGTTTGGGCCCTCGGCGAAAAAAATGGGCCTTTTATATAATATATATAAAAAATTTAAAAATTTCGGGCTTACATGATGGTTGGTCCGGAGCCGACAACCTCCTGCCCACCCTCATGGTAGGCCATTTCTTGCTAACAGATATAACTTCGATAATTTGCAGCACTCAGCCCTTGGTCAAGAGCCCAAGCTAGAGGAAACCCATACCCCAATTTCCAAAGCAACCCCTAACAACAAGCCACAACTACCTACCTAGTCCAATTGGTTGGATGAGGAATTATTAGTGGACAACCAAAATGGATGATATAATAGAGATATGCAAGCAGTACAATACAAACTAACATTCACCATTACAAGCCCAAAGGCCATTCTTCATTTTGATGACTTCATTTAGACCTCGGCAACAAACAAATTGCGCCTTTTATATAGGTTTATATAAGTAAATTGATACTTTTATATAATATATTTAAAAATTTCGGGCCTACATGAGGGTCGGTTCGGAGCCGACGACCTCCTGCCCACCCTCATGGAAAGCCATGTGTGTGTGTATATAAACACACACACACAAAAAAACCCTACCATTTTTTGCTAACAAATATAACCTAGATAATTTGCAACACTCAACCCTCCAGCAATCGCAGTCCTTAGTCAAGAGCCCAAGCTAAAGGAACTCATACCCCAAATTCCACACCAAACCCTAATAACAACAACCCATAACTACCTACCAAGTCCAATTGGTTGGATGAGAAATTAATAGTGGACAACCAATATGCATGATATAATAGAGATGTGCAAGCAGTACGACACAAACTAACATTCACCATTACAAGCCCAAAGGCCATTCTTCATTTTGATGGCTTCATTTAGAGCATTTGACCATTTTTTTTACCGGAGAATGAATTTTTTTTCTTTTGGTTCAACTTTTCAGTGTTCTCTTGCTCTACTATATATTTTCGCACGTGCTTTCAATATCAGATGTCTTCCCTTATATATATTGTGTTCAGAAGTATTTCTTTTAATCATTATTCTTCGCTTATGCTTTTGTATTCACAAAACTCTATGGTCCAATTCTATTGTTTCATAATTTGGGTTACTTTTATATTTCATGGTATTTATTACAAACTTAACGTGTTACTCTACTACAATGTCTACACCTATTTCCTACTAAAATTGTACACTCTCCGATCATATGTTACACATTATCAATATGTTTGCATAATGTACAACACCGGCAATGTCATTGACCAAACGCAATAATCAAACAAAAGTGCAACACCGCCGCAACACGCGGGCTCCTACTAGTTACAATTCAAGAGTCCCTCAATCATTTTGGTGTCTCTAAAACTTAAGAAAACCAACTCATCGCGGAGCTAGAATGTAAAAAAATGAATATAGTTAACGCTCTTGTTTGAGGAATGCAAACGGAAAAGCACTAACCATTTTCATTTTGAATTTCCTTTATGTCTAACTAACATAGCTGAAAGGATCCGTTTCAACTTTTATCTTATCTATTTTCATCACAAATCTTTCTTAAATGACTATCTTTAAGAATTAAACTAAATCAAATAATTAAACCTGTTTTTGTAATAGCTCATTTTATATCACAATCATGAGAATTAATTCAGTTGGGTAAATTCACAAATATCTCTCGAAAGTGATCTTGAAATCGCCAATAACACCTTTGCTCGCAGGTGTTATATACCACCATTCGAAACCCACTTCCAATTGAGTTGCTTACAAAAGTCTTTGTGAGGTGCACTATTTTTAGGTATTTTGTATGATACTAAGTATTTCAATTTGATGACTAAAGCTAGATTGGAGTTCGGCTTACTCATGATCAAGTAATAGAAGATTGGAATAAGGAGGAAAAGAACCAAACTTCCAAAGAGTCTATTAGATGATTTTTTTTCCCCAAACTTCACTTTAAACCTTATTTCTTTTGGTGTTAAAGACATTATTAAGTATCTAGCTCAACACCGTATGGTTAGTATTTCAAAGTTATGTGACCATTAACATGTGTATTATTCTAGACATAAGCTAGCTTCATATTGTTTTCTGTATGAAGATGATTCTTTAGAGCTTATGTTTGGTTAAATCAAAGCTAATGTGAGTATGATAACAATTGATGGCGTTAAGGAAAATATCATACAATACCTTGAAGACACATATAGAGGCAATTTTTGCTTTTAAATGACTAAATCGTATTGGTATTCTGTTAGTGCCTAATGATAACTACCGTAAGTTTGAAGATTGGATCATCCCGATATTTGAGTAGACGTTTGAAGAACAAAAGACAAAGGTATTATATTGCTCCAAAACTAGATAGGAACTTTTGTGTTGAATTTTGATTAATTTTAAACTCTCATTGATAAGCTTCTTTGAGCAAGTTGTGCATGCAGAAATTTACACCTTATTTCTTTGTATTTTTTCGAAAAACTAATACTGTGTCCTTATGGCACGAAACAAAACTGAGTCCTCTCAAAATATAGAGGCGTTAGCTTGCATTAATGTGGCTGGTCATTAGCCCAAATGGGGCAACTTCTTAGAAGAAAAGTGAGTGTTTTATGTACTAAGACAGAAGTTATTTATTTATTTTTATAACTAACTAGGTTAAAATCCCACGCTCTATAAATGACTTGGTTTGTTGTGGTTCAAAATTGAACCGAATCGCCCCGTCCTAAAATAACTAATATAAGTGTAATGGCTCCGCCGCAATACGCGGGCACCCCACTAGTAAACGCACATGTATACGTACGCTTTAGGTGCTTAAAATTTTCGATAAATATTTAAAATTTTCAAATCTAATTGTCCATGTATCTATCATGCATTCATGTTTCTATATATGTATCCTTGTGATACATCATTTTTGAAAATAAAAGATTGAAACACTCATTTGGTGTAAGAGCATATGGAAGCAATAATAGAGATTAGTAAATAGATTATTGACTAACTTGATGTTTGATTTGAGAGGTGGTAAATTGGTAATGGTTAGGCGCGCTAAGGAATAGATGGTAAAATATAATAATTAATGTATTCAATTATTTCTTGGATAAGATTAGAGGAATCTTTTAACACGTATATACACTATTTCTTTATCAAGCATTACTAAAGGCATCCAAATTTTGACAATATAAAATTCACTATCTGAGATTAACAAGTCTTTCTTTATCCATCAATATTATATTTTTATTTCATTTTTTTAATTTGTGATAAAATAACGTCCACCAATATTATAGTAGTTGGTAAAAATAAATTTTAGATAAAGTTAGGGGTTGTTTGGTAAGCCTATTGATGAGGCTCTGAACCATTCAGCGCTGCATGATTCAGCATTCAGTGCGTTTGTTTTAGCTTCTGAATGGAATGGTTAAGGCTGAACCATTAAGACTTAGGATGTTGCTGAACCATTAAGCACTGAAATAGGTTGAACCTTAATGAGGCTCTCCTACCAATGTGGGACAAGAAAACTAACCATTATAAGGTTCAACTTAATGATTCCCGGGTGGAAGATTGCTTAGTCTACCCGGCTCATTCATCCAGACGTCATCCGCCATTGGGCTGACTTTGCCTTTCCCTCTGCTGAAATGTATTATCTGCAGGGGCTGCATAATGTCCAGCTTGCCGAAAATGCCATGGGGTCCAGTGTCAATGGAACGCCGTCATTATATGAAATTCTCCACCGCTGGCGTTCTGATTTGAGAGAGTTGTTGGACCTTCGTGTCAAGCATAGAGATGTTGTGTCTGAGAAGGAGAGGGTATCAAAGATGCTTTGTGACGCTGAGGTACAATTAGCTGGCATGCAATCCCTCCAGGAAACCTTCGAGAAAGATAAGCCCCGGATGGTAACGGCACACACGGATGAGTAGGTTAAGTTCTTGCACTGGCAGGACCAGCAAGATAGGCATATCCTCCTGTTGGATTCTTGTGTCCAAACACTTGAAAAGGAACTTGGCAAAGAGAAAAGGAATGTTGCGAAAGCTCAGGCGGATATGGAGAGGTACGGGTTGCTGGCTGGGGAAGTTTGGAACTATGAGTCCCGGGTCACACGGGCTGAATAGAAGCGGGATGCCACCTTACAAAAGTTGAACGAGTGCCAAACACAATTGACTGCTGCTAATGAACGTGTTGACTCGACAGTGAATTCTGCCGATGCAGCCAAGGCCCAGGTGGTCACGATTCAATCCCAGCTGGATGCTTTCCGTACCGACCATGATTGGTTGATTTCCAAAGGGATACCGGCTACCTAGCGTTATATCCAGGGAAGTGCAAAGTATCAAGATCGTCTGAACACTTTCTATGAAGTTGCCATGGAAGTCGCGTATCACGACAGTCTGGGATATATGGTACCAGGTTGGATTGGCTGGGAAGAAACTTCCCCCGACTGATCATGATCAGAAACAGATCCAAACCCAGGTGGTAGATACTTTGCAAGCCTTGAGCAGTGATTCCTTAGAGGCTATCTCCTAGCTTAGCAGCAAGGTTGGGGGGTGAGGTAACGTTTGCACTCCGGGGTGTCCTTGAGCCTTTTGTGATTCGTTCATCATCTAGGTCTTATGACAGAGAGGAGACTTCGTTTGGCTGATATGTAATTTTAATTTTAATATGTAATGTTGCTTGTTTTCCCCCTTTATTTACTATAATTCCCCAAACATTATGCATGTTTGGATATGTGTTAACATGTTTTTCAAGTAAGCAATGGTTATTTAGCTATGTATTAATGTTGATGTGATTATTAGATAGCAGCCCTTAAATCGTAATTAATAGTTGCCATCATTATGTGACATTTGCTATACTGAGCAGCCGCCACTTCAATTGTCAGTCAGCGTCTGTGCATTAATGACAACCCTTTACGAATCCCTAGGCTAACCATGGGTGTCTTTATAAGTCAGGCTACATATCAAAAAATTACCTCACCCATTTGTCTCCCCTTGTCCTCTCCATGATCTGGCGATACGTGTCAATAAACGAGTACTTGAGGGAAATCGATGCCCACGATGCACTCACGATGTTATACCAGTACGCTGTCACTCTGGATCGGAGAGTTTAACCTCCAGACCTCGGGGTTATTGGCTACCCGGAGATATGGACTAACGTACCACCAAGGCCCTCGAAGGCACTTTATGGAAGTTATTTTGGCGATTGAGCAACCACAACTGGTCGAGCAGCCTGTTGACCAACGAGGGAACATATTGGTCGGGATTCCACCAGATGTACCGGCTGTTCAAGAGGAGGCTGAACCTATGCATGGAGGGTTTAACCATGCTGATGATGATGCCCCTGTTGCTGAAGTTCCTGTTGATTTGGGTGTTGGGTTCAATTTGGGAGGTCCCTTAGATGGGTTCAACATGCTGCTCCCTGGCCTGTTCTGGCTGATGATCTGCTATACACCCCTGCAGAGGTGTTAGAAATTTTAAATGGCGAGATGTGATATTTGCAAGTACTTGTCAGTATTTTGTTTTGTCTGGTGAAAACGTGCATGGTCACCATCTAATTAGCGCTTTTGTATAGTGGAAAGACTTTTTTGTAATGGCAAAAGATTTTTGTCCTGCCTCCTACCTTATTGATGAACAGTTTACGAATAAGTTGTAATGTTGACATCAATGCAAAAAATATGAATATGTAGACAACCGTGTGTATTCATAAAATTAATGTCTTAGAGGCATGTTATTGATAATGATAAATATAAAAACTCCCATGGTGACCAACAAGTCGGTAGTACATGGTGGAACAAGTATTAACAATCTAAGTGACCAATAGGTCGAGGTGAACAGTGCTGGACAACTTTGATATGTTCAAATGTAACACTTTTTGACTGGGCTGCATTCCAGGTGCGTGGAACCGGGTTTCCATTCAACTGTTTCAAGGAGTATGCTCCGTTTCCCAGTTCATCTGCTATCTGGTATGCCCCTTCCCAATTTGGGTCGAGCTTGCCTTGTGGTTGGGACTTGCTTGCTTCATTGTCGTGCATCACTAGTTCCCCTACTTTGAAAGATCGCTCCAGCACCCGCTTATTATAATACTTCTCCAAGAGTTGCTTGTAACGGGCTTAATTAATGCAAGCCGCTTTACGGCATTCTTCTAACAGTTCCAAGTTTTGCCACAACATTTGGTCATTGTCAGCTCCCGGGTTACTCCTTCGTAGAGTTGGTAGGCCTATTTCTGCTGGGATCATGGCCTCAGAACCAAATGTTAAGCTGAAGGTTGTTTCCCCATTGCTGGTCTTTGGCATAGTGCGGTGGGCCCAGAGGACGTGGGGCAGCTGCTCAACCCATGACTTTCCTTCCAAGTCCAGGTGTTTCTTGATCCCGTCCAGTATGCTACACATTTGCTCTTTCTATTTGGCCATTTACCTAAGGGTGTGCTACAGACGTAAATATTTGCTGGATATGCAACTCTTTACACCATTCTTGCAATGTTTTGTCGGCAAAGTGAGTACCGTTGTCGAAGCGACAAATAATGTGCTCCCACAAAATCCTTCGAATATTGGACGCTTTGATCTTGGCTAACGGGTTTGCTTCAATCCACTTAGTGAAATAATCGATCGCAACGACCAAGTACTTGAGTTTTCCGGGGGCCTACGAGGTCCACGCCCCATTTTTTAAAAGGCCAAGTGTGACACCCGTCACTTTTTCATTATATATATATATATTTTTTTTTAATAATAATAATAATAAAAATAATGATAATAAAAATAAAAATAATAAATTTCAGATTTTTTAAAAAAAAAAATAAAACTAGTTGGTTAAACATTAACCCAACCAACAAATCCAAACCCAACCCAACACCCCTTATACCTTTTACATTATTGTTGTAGCCCAGCAAGTCTGCCCAAGCCCAGACTCAGCAGGCCCAAAGGTCTCGGCCCACCTCCTCCACTGTTATGGATCCGGCCCAATAACCCACCCCTTTTCTACACTAAAAAAAAAAAGGATGTTCCGCCTGGGTATCGAACCCGGATCACAGCTCACACACACCAACGTTTACACCACTTGCTCCACACACACTTCTTGTTTCTAAACCAACTTACTTTATATTTAACCACACACTTCGTTCCTTTTCCTTCTTCCCCTTCATCGAGCAACAGCAGCAACTGTTATATATATATATATATTTTTTTTTTCTTCTTTTTTTCTTCCCTCTTATTCTTTGATTTAGCAATCAAACTTTTCAATTATGGTAAGAACTCTTAATTTCCGGTCCATCACGACTAGAATACGCGTTGATTAACAACTAATTGATACCAAAATTAATCCACAAACGCGTCAACATTCAAGGCTAAGTCAACGATTGCCAATTAAACGATCCAACGAACCACACTATAAATTGACCTTCTACGAATCATTATCACTCGCTCATACTCTCTTCTCCATCCTCAATTTTCTTCCATTCACACTAATAATTATCAATCCGTTCGCTGTTTGACTTTTGTCTTTGACCGGACAATCATACACGATTCCACATTGTAAGTTTGAATTTTTCAGTGGGTTTTGATTATCGGCATTCACACATCATAAACCCTAAGATTAATTATGTTATTGATGTGTGAATCGCTTGATTGAAAACCTAGGGCTCGATTGATGTTAATTTGGGGAAGAACACTAGGTTGGCTTATGTTATTTATATTTCAAAAACAAGAAACAACACAACTGATCATACAGATCAGATGGTTATGTCTGGTGTTCCCTCCTCAATCCACGCGGGTTCGAGTCCCAGCGTTGGATTATTTTTTTTTGTTCCTTTTCTTTGTTTTTTTTGTTACAAATAAGCATATATTATACATATAATTTTATAAATTCATTTTAAATTATCAAAACTCTTTTATTTATTCTACAAAAATTATCTAAGGTGAATCTGATGAAAAAGTTTCACTTATAATTTTTAGTTTTCTGAAATTTATTTATTTAATATTTATAATAATTAAATCAAGTTTATCCTATTTTATTTATAAAAATCTATAAAAATATCAAAACGATCTTATAAATTTCCACAAAAATTATCCTAAGTTTTTATAACATTAAGCTATTCAGAAATGATTTTTTATTTCTGAAAAAATCATTTATTTAATATTTTTAAGCAATTTTTGTCATTTTAATCATATTTAAATCATAATAAATCCAATTTTTGGTATTTTTGCACCAAAATTTTATACAATTTATTTTTAAACATTTAGAACAGAAATATGATTTTTAAAATAATAATTCTTTAATTTTAGTATTTTTGAATGTTAAAGTTGAGTTTTGGCAATTTGTAATAAATAGATTTAAAAATCTATTTTAAAGGAAATAGTTTTGCAAAAATTATTTTTATACTTTAAACACATTATTGTGATCATATTAAATTTAAATTTCATAAAAAGATTTTTGGTTATTTATTTACTAAATTTCTCACAATTGGCGAATATTTTTTAATATTAATCAAACGAGCATTTATCCCCAATTCGAAGCCCTAGAAATACATGCATCCTAGAGTTATTTCACTTACACATTATCAATTACTTTAGGTTGATACTTTGAGATAGTTCCAACACATATTTCGTTGTCCAAGTTCAATTACAAGCTATTACGTAAACAGTGAGTATTCCTACCCCTTTTTTTTACATTTTTGGGGTGTTACATGTACACTATTACAATTTCAAATACAAGTTTACATTTTTACAATACAATTCTAGTACTATGTGCATTGCTTACAACGTGCTTTATGCTTAGACAATACATGTGGATTACATTTGTACTTAGTGAAATCATTAACATGGTACAAGCCGACCTTAACATTGGATAGCGCTATTTGGATTGACAACCCGCCTAGATTGATTCTCTCCCTTTTTCATCGGAGAATCCGTGGCCATTGTTAAGTTATCACCCATTTATTGGATGAGTACACTACAGTTCATACAGTACATTATACAGTCACAGGGTTGATTTCGCTCATTTGTATGATACATAGTTTACATAATTGCACTGTAGCTTGCACTTGAATTGTATAACTTTTTAACCTACTATATATATCAAATCTAGGAATGCTCACCAACATTTCATATGTTGACCAAACCTATTTTTGTACATGTTTCAGGTGCAGTTTGATCTAGTGCTTTAGCAAGAGACATTTAGTGCTTTGTTTTAATTCAGTTATTCCAACAGTTACATTTCATTTAGACTTTGTATTTCTATTTCAATGTAAGACAGTTATTGGTTTATTCAATAATATTTACATTTTAGTACCATGAGCTTTTGAACAATCGTCACTACGTGGCACCTCGATGATTCCGCCATCGGTTGGGGTGTTACAGATTGGTATCAGAGCCATGGTTATAGGGAATTAGGTTATTAGATAAAATGGCCTAGACTATAACCAAACTTCGACTTTCATGCATAATATTTCCTAAATTACCTTACCCCTCTACTTTCCTCCCTCAATCTTTCCCCTTCTTCTCCATTTCTCCTCATCTTTCATCATGGTGTATAGAGATGGTGTCCTACAAGGAGTGGAAAGTCTACATCATCATGGAACGGGAGCAGTACCTTTTATGAAGACACTCTTAGATACAATATCTACTCTTATTGTTACTCCTTCGAAGTTGTTGAACCCTAATGAGTGTGATAAGGACACGTGCAATCTGGAAGGGTGGACGCCTGTACACTGGGTTTTCTGGCATAGGCAAGCATAGCGCATAAATCCATTTACGGACCTGTTATGCTTACCTGGGGATTCCTGGAGTGAGTGTCCACTTATAGGCTAAAGCATGTCTTCTTTGATCACCATTGGGTTCAATTCCTTTGAAAAGTCAACGTCCTTGTTGAGCTTTACAGCTAGACAAGGACACTCCAAGCATTTTGTACAAGTTTTTTTTTCCAATACTACCCTCTCGTTTCATATACAATACTTTGCATATCATGAGTGCTTACAAGATCATACCTTCGTAATTATCTGTACGATTATACACTCACATTTTCTAATCTCATGATTATTATTTGACTACCTCATAGATGTCTGCTCGCCGCATGCTCCGTAATGCCAGCCAACGCCCTGTTCGTGCTTCGGGACGACGTTCTGATCGTCGCCTCGCATCTTTAGTCGCCGAGCAAATTGCTGCAGTGATCCCAAACCTTGTCAGTGAGATAACCCAGAATAGTAACAGTGCCAACACAGGGAGTACGACTCAATTTCGGTGCAGTTTCAAACACTTTAACTCCTGCAACCCCACAAAATTCACTGGTGAGGAGGGTGCTACTGGCCTCCTCCAATGGTTTGAAAGCATGGAGAGTACTTTTGTTAACAGTGAATGTCCTGATGAACTCCGTGTTCGCTATGCTACTAGTGTCCTTCAAAAGGGAGCGCTAACCTGGTGGAATGGCGAAAAGCGCAATCGAGGAGCTGATATTGCTTTATCATTATCTTGGGCTGAAGTTAAGGAACTCATGATCGCCAAATTCTGCCCGAGGAACGAAATCAGGAAACTGGAGGAAGAGTTCCATGGACTGAAACAAGACAGTGGTGAGAACCTTGCGTATAATACTCGATATCACGAACTTAGCATACTGGTTCCACACATGGTCACCCCAGTCTCTCGAGCAATCGAAAAATATATTGAGGGATTACCTGACCTGATTCAAGACGTTGTCACTGGAGGCAAAGCCACTACGGTAGAAGAAGCCATCCAACTTGCAGCCACATTAACCGACAAACACGTAAGGAAAGGAAACTTAGTTAGGAAGGGCACCAAGACACCTACTGAGAAAACCACCAATGTTGTTGGACAACCTAAGACTGTTTTAGCGAAGGCCGCCACTACTGCTTCGAACTCTAAGAAACGAATGGGCGATAATCTGAACCATATTGTTGTGGATCCTGTGACTCAGCCTCCTATCAAGAAAGCCTACACAGGAATCCATCCTCAATGCAACACCTGCAAATACCATCACCCTGCAAATCTTCCATGCCGTCAATGCACTAGATGTGGAAGGTTTGGACACTTTGTTACCACTTGTCGAGTAATGGTTGGGACGCAGGGTAACCATCAAACAGCTGCCCAGGAACCACTACGGATTACTAACGGTCGGGCATGTTATCATTGTAGAGACCCTAACCACATGCTACCTCAATGCCCAAATTGAACAATGTAAACCTGGTGGCACATGGAAAAGCTTTCAATTTCGATACCAACGAAACAACTGATCAGGATGACGTTAATCCCACTGGTTAAGCCATGGACGAAATCTTCCCAAGACTCGAGAATCCAATACTTGTGTTTTCATTTTCATAATTCTATTTTCATTTTGTATCCAATTTTGTCGCACTCATTAGCATACAACATCTAGAAATTTCCTTGCGTATTATTGTGTATTAACACAGATTGGAAATTTATTATATTTATCATACAAGACTCTACCTTGCATTTATTTGAAACGTTTGGACTTGATACTTGATCTTACAGATGCTTTTCTAAGAAAACATCATTGGTTATTACATGAAACTAGATTTTTCTCTTAAATTGACTACGCATTGAACACCTAATTATTCATGATACTCGTAAACATTTAATTATTCATGATAACACTTACACTTAATGGTTGTAGTACTTACAAACTTGCTTGCATAAACATGCTATCAATTTGCAATCTATGTGAATAATAATTGCTACACTTAATAGAGGTCATCATGCCTTTTTCAACAGTCGGGAGAGGCCCTACAACCTGCTCCACGACTGGTAGAGGCTATTGAACACACTCAACGATTGGTAGAGGTCGCTATGCCTTTTCAAACAGTCGGGAGAGGCCCTACAACCTACTCCACGGCTGGTAGAGGCTATCGAACCTGCTCAACAATCGGTGGGGTCATAGAAGGACACAAAACCCTAATGTAAGGTAAATTGATGATTCCGGTCCGGAACGTAATCATGAATTTACAGGTACATTAGGGTAGTGTGAAATTCTATTAGAGTTTTTGGAAAGGCGTCCAGTACGTTTTCAAGGTATCAAAGGTGTGGTGGGTTAGCTGCGGTACACCCTGTATACAAACACTAATGATGCATTGAAGGTGAGACTGGAAGTCGGACCAGGAACAAACTCTGTTTACTTGGTAGTTCATTTATAGTCAATCAACTCGTACATTTATTTTAGAATTTCTGAACTTGCAATTTAAGTGATTTACTAGATCCTTATTTTCCTTATTATTTGAGGCAAACCTAATCCAAATCCTTAACCCACATCTATCAAACCTACCATCCAAATCATTTGAAACAGTTTACTTTGTTACCTATAAATTTACGTCGTGCCTTAACCCAAATTTTCCAAACCACTGTTATTTTAAATTCTTACCCAAGCATCCATAACCCTATGTTTCTGATAACTTCGGGACGAAGTTTCTAAAAGTAGGGGATGCTGTGACACCCGTCACTTTTTCATTATATATATATATATATATATATATATATATATATTTTAATAATAATAATAATAAAAATAATGATAATAAAAATAAAAATAATAAATTTCAGATTTTTTTTTAAAAAAAAATAAAACTAGTTGGTTAAACATTAACCCAACCAACAAATCCAAACCCAACCCAACACCCCTTATACCTTTTACATTATTGTTGTAGCCCAGCAAGTCTGCCCAAGCCCAGACTCAGCAGGCCCAAAGGTCTCGGCCCACCTCCTCCACTGTTATGGATCCGGCCCAATAACCCACCCCTTTTCTACACTAAAAAAAAAAGGATGTTCCGCCTGGGTATCGAACCCGGATCACAGCTCACACACACCAACGTTTACACCACTTGCTCCACACACACTTCTTGTTTCTAAACCAACTTACTTTATATTTAACCACACACTTCGTTCCTTTTCCTTCTCCCCCTTCATCGAGCAACAGCAGCAACTGTTATATATATATATATATTTTTTTTTTCTTCTTTTTTTCTTCCCTCTTATTCTTTGATTTAGCAATCAAAATTTTCAATTATGGTAAGAACTCTTAATTTCCGGTCCATCACGACTAGAATACGCGTTGATTAACAACTAATTGATACCAAAATTAATCCACAAACGCGTCAACATTCAAGGCTAAGTCAACGATTGCCAATTAAACGATCCAACGAACCACACTATAAATTGACCTTCTACGAATCATTATCACTCGCTCATACTCTCTTCTCCATCCTCAATTTTCTTCCAATCACACTAATAATTATCAATCCGTTCGCTGTTTGACTTTTGTCTTTGACCGGACAATCATACACGATTCCACATTGTAAGTTTGAATTTTTCAGTGGGTTTTGATTATCGGCATTCACACATCATAAACCCTAAGATTAATTATGTTATTGATGTGTGAATCGCTTGATTGAAAACCTAGGGCTCGATTGATGTTAATTTGGGGAAGAACACTAGGTTGGCTTATGTTATTTATATTTCAAAAACAAGAAACAACACAACTGATCATACAGATCAGATGGTTATGTCTGGTGTTCCCTCCTCAATCCACGCGGGTTCGAGTCCCAGCGTTGGATTATTTTTTTTTTGTTCCTTTTCTTTGTTTTTTTTGTTACAAATAAGCATATATTATACATATAATTTTATAAATTCATTTTAAATTATCAAAACTCTTTTATTTATTCTACAAAAATTATCTAAGGTGAATCTGATGAAAAAGTTTCACTTATAATTTTTAGTTTTCTGAAATTTATTTATTTAATATTTATAATAATTAAATCAAGTTTATCCTATTTTATTTATAAAAATCTATAAAAATATCAAAACGATCTTATAAATTTCCACAAAAATTATCCTAAGTTTTTATAACATTAAGCTATTCAGAAATGATTTTTTATTTCTGAAAAAAATCATTTATTTAATATTTTTAAGCAATTTTTGTCATTTTAATCATATTTAAATCATAATAAATCCAATTTTTGGTATTTTTGCACCAAAATTTTATACAATTTATTTTTAAACATTTAGAACAGAAATATGATTTTTAAAATAATAATTCTTTAATTTTAGTATTTTTGAATGTTAAAGTTGAGTTTTGGCAATTTGTAATAAATAGATTTAAAAAATCTATTTTAAAGGAAATAATTTTGCAAAAATTATTTTTATACTTTAAACACATTATTGTGATCATATTAAATTTAAATTTCATAAAAAGATTTTTGGTTATTTATTTACTAAATTTCTCACAATTGGCGAATATTTTTTAATATTAATCAAACGAGCATTTATCCCCAATTCGAAGCCCTAGAAATACATGCATCCTAGAGTTATTTCACTTACACATTATCAATTACTTTAGGTTGATACTTTGAGATAGTTCCAACACATATTTCGTTGTCCAAGTTCAATTACAAGCTATTACGTAAACAGTGAGTATTCCTACCCCTTTTTTTACATTTTTGGGGTGTTACATGTACACTATTACAATTTCAAATACAAGTTTACATTTTTACAATACAATTCTAGTACTATGTGCATTGCTTACAACGTGCTTTATGCTTAGACAATACATGTGGATTACATTTGTACTTAGTGAAATCATTAACATGGTACAAGCCGACCTTAACATTGGATAGCGCTATTTGGATTGACAACCCGCCTAGATTGATTCTCCCCTTTTTCATCGGAGAATCCGTGGCCATTGTTAAGTTATCACCCATTTATTGGATGAGTACACTACAGTTCATACAGTACATTATACAGTCACAGGGTTGATTTCGCTCATTTGTATGATACATAGTTTACATAATTGCACTGTAGCTTGCACTTGAATTGTATAACTTTTTAACCTACTATATATATCAAATCTAGGAATGCTCACCAACATTTAATATGTTGACCAAACCTATTTTTGTACATGTTTCAGGTGCAGTTTGATCTAGTGCTTTAGCAAGAGACATTTAGTGCTTTGTTTTAATTCAGTTATTCCAACAGTTACATTTCATTTAGACTTTGTATTTCTATTTCAATGTAAGACAGTTATTGGTTTATTCAATAATATTTACATTTTAGTACCATGAGCTTTTGAACAATCGTCACTACGTGGCACCTCGATGATTCCGCCATCGGTTGGGGTGTTACACCAAGCGGCCGTTATTGAGATCAGATTGTTTTTCGGCCGTAAGGTTTGCGGTGCATACTAATGACAACTCATGCATTTCTGTAATTCTTCAATGGCCATTTTATGCATCCTTGGACAAAAATATCCCGCGTTCATTATTTTTGCAACCACCGCACGGGATCCTGCATGTATTCCACATATGCCAAAATGGCTTTCTTGTATCAAGTATTTGGCTTCGGACGGAGCCACACATCGTAACGTCGGGCTGATATATGACTTCCTGTAGAGAACACCGTTTGTGCACTTCGTATTGTATTGCCTTAGGGCGGATTTTCAGGGCTTCTCCTTTGTCTCTGGGAAAGTGCCCTCTACCAGGTACTTCTGGATCACGGTCATCCACGACACCTCAAAGGCTCACACACTGTGAACCGCCGCGATTTGCGTAGATGGCCGGCTTAGTGTTTCGATGTGGACATCCCTTTCCATTCCTGAGGACGCCAGTTTGCTGAGGGCATCTGTGATATCATTCCTGTGCCGCCTGACGTGGTTCAGTGTTACCTTCTGAAACTTGGCCATTAATTCCTTGGTCTTCTCTACATTCTTTGCACCCATTTCCAAGGCCATTCTAACGCCCGCAAGGAGTGCTTCATACTCTGACTGATAATTGGAACATTCGAACTCAAACCTAGAGCGTATAGAAACTTTGCCCCATCTGGACTTACGAGCATCAATCCCGCCCCACCCCTTTGCTGTTTGATGAGCCATATCTATACAGCTGCCAAGCTGGGGCATGATCATCCGGGGATACGGTTGGGACATCGGCGGCCTGAGGGATGTCCTCACCGTCTAGGATTTCTACCATGAAGTCGGCGATCACCTGTCCTTTAACTGATGTCCTTTTATTGAAGCTTATGTCTAATGCCCTCAATTCGATGGCCCATTTTGCTAGTCTCCTAGAGACTTCCGGTCTGTTCAGGACTGGTGCCAGCTGATAGCCAATCAAGACCTCGATTTTGTGTGCCTGGAAATATCGACGTAGCCGGCGCGAAGCATGCACTAAAGCTAGCACCAACTTTTCAAGAGTCGAGTATCTGGTTTCTGGATCGGACAGAACCCTGCTGATGTAATACACTGGTGTTTGAAGCCCATCTCTTTCAACCAATAGCACTGCGCTCACAGCGTGATGTTCCGCGGCTAGGTACATTTTCAATAGTTTATCTCGTTTTGGGGCAGTCAGCATTGGCAACTTGCTGACGAAGGCCTTCATCTCCTGGAACGCCTTTTCGGCTTCCGGGATCCACCTAGATTTATTTTTGTCGAGACAATCCTTGAGAGTTGAGATAAAGTGGAGGGAACGTTGCATGACGTGCCAGAAAGCGATTGATAGCTGCTAATCGGCCGTTAAGCGTCTGAGCCCCCTTTAATGTTTTTGGAAAAGACTTGCTAGTAATGGCGACCACCTTTTCTAGATTTACCAGGAGCCCGTCCTTTGAAACTACTACCCCGAGGAACTTTCCTTCCTCTATCCCAAACGAGCACTTGCCCGGGTCAACTTGATATGATATTCCCGAAGTGTTTTAAACGTTTCGTCTACGTCAGCCAGTATCTGTTCTTCGGTTTGGCTCTTAATCACCAGGGCGTCCACATAGGCTTCCAAGTTTCTACCGATCTGATTCTCGAAAAGATTGATCCATGAGTCTCTTATAAGTTGCTTCCGCATTCTTTAGCCCGAAAGGCATCTTAGTGTATCAGTAGGCATCCAAGAAACATTTAAATCTGTACGGTGCCAAGGAATCCACCTTGAGGTCGATCTCGGGGAGCAGGTACGCATCTTTGGGGCAGGCTTTGTTGAGATCCTTATAATCCACGCACATTCGCCACGCTCCATCATGATTCTTCACCATGACTGGGTTGGCAACCCAAGTGTGGTATTTTGTTTTACGGAGGATCTCGCTTCCTCCAACTTCTTTACCTATTGTACCACGGCTGCTCGACGATCCGGGGCCATGTTGCGTCTTTTCTGTGTGACAGGCCTTACTTCCAGGAATGTGGACAGCTTGTGCTCCGCCTTTGACCTGGATATCCATGTCATGTCAACATGCCTGAAAGCAAAAACATCCAGGTTGTTCCTCAATAGATTTTTCAGCCGACCCTATATGGCTAGTGACAGAGAGTCTCCTATCATTACTGTTTGGTCAGAAAACTTTGTATTAAGCACCCATCTAGCCGAACCCCGTAGACCTTTTGGTGCTGGACGACATGACTTATTATCAACCGCTGCACAAATTTTATCTCGTGGTACTGTGGAGACTCCTTGGGGTGTAGGGAACATGAGGAACCCGCGGGAGGTCGAGACCAGAGCGTCAATACGACCGAGTGTATATCGACCTATGATTACGTTATACTAGGAGTCAACTGGTATTACCAAGAAGGTAACCAGTATGGATCGTTCTCGACATCCTTCACCGACCATGACCGGGAATGTTAACTACCCTAGCGGTTCGACGCTCTCTCCGGTAAACCCTCGAACCGGTGCCCGCGCCGGCTCCAACATTCTCTGATCGTCTATCCGCATCCTGCAGAAGACCGGTTCACATATTATTTCTTCAGAGTTGAATGTGTCCACCAAGCATCTTTTCATGTTGTAATCGCCTACCGCAACGGATATCACTAGTGCATCCATGCTTAATACCTTGTAATGTGGAGGGGCCGTCATGACGACCTCCATCCATGGCTCAAAATGTTCAAAGGTTCTCGTTCTACCGGACGTGGGATCAGCCTGAACCATGTTCATCTCCTAAGGCTCCTTTCCCGCTGCCTAGTCTTCACCTGCATAGGAAGAGCCCAGCTTCACGTCCTTAACCAGATGTGCCACCTTGCGGTTTTCACGAAGTACTCTATTTGCCTTTTCAACTGGAAACATTCATTTGTGTCATGCCCGCTGCCCTTGTGATATTCACAATATTTGGACTTATCTCGAGAGAGAGAGTCCTTGATCGGGTGGGGAGTATTCAACTTTAGATTCTCAGTATCCGGTATTTGAGAAGGAGTCTTGGTTAACTCTGGGTAATCAGACTTGGACTTTGTTGAACCGTCACTTCTCCTAGAGTATGTGTCTTGGGTCCTATCCGACCTTCGATGTGACTCTCTGTGATTATCCTTTGAGTAGGGCTGACCGAAGACACCTGATCTTCCTTTATTCTTGGAATTCCACTGATCATGCTGCTCTGCCGCTTTGGCAGCTTCCTGCTTCTTTCCGACTGCATGGTTCATCGTAATGGACTTCTCTTGCTTGATATGCGCCTTTGCGATGGTCATCATCTCACCCATGGTTTGCGGGTATCCTTTCGGCCCGTGAAGTTCTCGTAACAAACCATCATCGTTTACCCCTATGGTGAAAGCTATACATACTAGCTCTTCAGTTAATCCTGGAATTTGCAACCGCTCTTTGTTAAAGCGGATATGAAGTTTTCCATGGATTCGTTATCCCATTAATGTATGTGCATTACTTCGTCTTTGTATTTAGTATGCCTTCTTTGTTGAGCGAATTGCTGCGATTCCAGTTTGTGATTGATCCAGGGGGTAGACTGTCCCACCATACCCGGGCTGCACCCACCAATGTCTGTATGAACATATGGCACCAGGCAGGTAATGGCCAGTCCTTGGAAGTTCCAATTGACTCAAAAATGCTAAGATGATCGTCCGGATCTCCTGTACCGTCGTATTTCCCCACTGTAGAAGGTAACTTTAGATTCGCGGGAAGAGGTGCATTGGCTATTCGAGCCGTGAATTTCGAGTAAGTGGACATTGCCTGGGGCCTGTATGGTCTCGTTAAATCCTCTTCATCCTGATCCTCCGGGCGACCGTTGCCCCAGTTTTGTCCTGTATCAGGTTGTCGTGGTTGAGGGATGAGCGGTTGTAGGCTGACTGGTGATCGGAGTACCTCCGTATGCCAGCCTGGTCCTCACCCCCTCAAGGCGGATACCCATGGACTGTGGAGTGGCCTACCCCGCCACCCCCATCCGGCATTGGTTGTGGCATTGGGGGGATACGCATACGGATAGGGATAGGGATACGCAAACGTGCCCCCTGTTGTGGGTTGATACATATATCTGTATGGTTGCATAGGGTAATATGGTGTAACACCCCAACCGATGGCGGAAACATCGGGATGTCACGTATTGACGATTGTTCAGTAGCTCATGGAAAATAATAAATTTCAATAATTGATTAAATAAATTACATACAATTGTTCTATAAGAATTTGTACATCAAATGAGAAATACTAAATATACATCTTCAAGCATTAACTCTAATTTCAAGAAAAGCTACAACCTTAAACATGTTAAGTTTGAAATATTTTGGGTCAACAAAAGTTGGTGAGAATTACATAGGTTTGAATATTGAATAAAACTTGTACAATTCGAGTATCATGGCAAGTCTAGTCGATATGTGATAACAAAACAACTAGGTAAATCGTGTGCATAATCAAACCTTGTGACTAGAATATTGTGGTCCATCCCATACGCATATGGTTCACTCGTTTTTGTTATATGGTCGATAACAATCACCCACGCTACCCATACTGGAGGTACACGTATCCGGGTGGGGTTGTCAATCAAATAGATCTATCATTGTGTATCGTTGGCTTGTACAGAGTTAATGATTATGCTAGTCCAATTGTGCTTACCATAATAATGTTTAAGACATAATGCAACATAGAATAACACATAGACACTTATGTTGAATTGAAATTGAAAATGTAACATGTTTCACCCCAAAATAGTGAAAAGGGGCTATGTAAACTCACCGTTTGCGTAGTAACTTGGAATTTGTCGAACCACAAGATTTGGATTAGGATTACACCAAAGGATTAACCTAAAGAAATAAATAATTTGTAAGGGAACAAACTTAAAGTCTCAGTTGTCTAGGATTAGGCGTTTAGGGTTTTATAGACTAGATTTGGGGATTCTAAGGTTTTTTTTTTTTGAGTTAAACCATAATTAATTGTAAATATATATATATATATATATATATATATATTAAAATAATATTATCTTTCTAAATATAAAGACTTGTAAAATGATTAAATGTGTAAATAATAAAACGACTCGAATTTAAATAATAGACTCTATGTTACTAAATATGAAATAAAAGTATAAATTAATGGAAAAAGTCAATAAGTCAAAAGAAATTTAAAAATTACAAGTAATTTTAATTCTGAGAATATAAATAATTTTCAGAATTTTAAAACTCATAATTTTGGTATTTTGCATATTTTAAATTGATTTATTATTATTATTATTATTAAAAAGGCATTAATTAGAAATTAAATACAAATAAAGTAATAAAATATCATTTTTATTTTATAACAGAGGCTAACACTTGATATAATTGAAAAAAAAATAAAAAATATTTTCCATATTATTCCCATTCAAAACAGAATTTAATTGAATAAAATCAATTAAATAAGTTTAAATTATAAAAACAGGTAAAAATAATGTTTTTACAGAAAATTAAATTACAAAAAACTTTAATATGGTTAGAAATATCTCCACAAAAGTTTTGGTATTAAAATGATTTAAAATGAATTTTATATGAATTAATTATGGTTTAACTCAAAAAAAATTGTACAAGGTTTGCTATTTTAATAATTAAAAGGATTTATATATATATATATATATATATTATATATATATATATATATATTAATCAGATAATTAAAAGGGAAAGTCAAAAAGAAAAAAAAATAATCAACATAACCGCCCTTGCAGGGGCTCGAACTTGGGACCTTGGTTTAGAGGAGAAGACGCCTAGACTACTGGTCTGGGTGCTTGTTTTGATGAACAAATCAGGTTTGTATAATATTTAAACAGTTTCCAAAAACAACCCTTCTTCCCCAAATCAGTTTATACAGATCAGGAACAAAACATTAGGGCTATTGAAGAACACTTAAAAACGTTCTATGTAGGGGGTTTAATTATTACTAACCGGTGCAACACAAAGACGAATTAGAATGCATGAGCCGAGATGAAAAACGACTTCAATTTGAGAGCTAGATGTTGTGCAAGTGGGAGATCTGAGAAGGCTTCACTTAGTGGCATCTGTATGTGCGTGTATGCCGGTTTAATTGTAAAGATACATATTATATATATATATATACAGATTTGAATTGTGACTTAAGGACGCTATATACCAACGTGAATGTCTCTAATTGATCCACTAATTAAGGTCTAAACTCGTGATTGACAGCTTCAGTTGCGAGGTATAAGAATTTCGCAGGTTAGGCAAGTTTTTATTTTGGAAATAAGTGTGGATTCGAGGCATAATTATCGGTTAGAATGTGATTTCATGCGTATGGGTTATTGGATCGGGTAGAGTAGGATCCGACCAGATTTTGTGAGGTGGACTTGGGCTGATGTGTGATGGGTTTAGAAGGCTTATTGGGTTTCAAGTTTGGGTTAGGTATTGGGTTAAGAGATGTGTTTTGGTTTATGGATTAGCTTTTGTGGTTTGTGATAACAAGTTAACAAACCTTGGTCAAATATTATCGTTATTATTATTATTATTATTATTATAGAAGTGTCTTTAGAAAAAAAAAATTTGGACATGCTTATATTTGTACAAAAAGTGTAATATAGGTAAAGCGGTGATTTTACTAATCCAATAATTGGGGAAAAATGTAACATTTCGTATTTTCAAATATGCTTGTTCCATTGTTAATCAATAAAAACGTTGCATTTTAACATTCTGGTACGTCTTAAAATATTTTGTGGCATTTTTGGGCTTATATAACCATATTACAAACTTATGATAATATTATATTAGGGAAATAATTGCAAAAAAATAAAATGCATGGACCGGGACTCGAACCCGCATCCACAGCCGGGCCGCTTCACACACTCACATCAACCAGCTGGGCTACTGTAACACCCCAACCGATGGTGGAAACATCGAGGTGTCACATAGTGACGATTGTTCAAAAGCACATGGACTAAAATGTAAATATTAATAGCAATAAACTTTCATTATTCAAAACGAATACAATGAGTCTTAGTAGAAATCTCAAACATATATAATAAATTTATTTAAACACTAGGTCCATCCTAAGCGTGAAAGCGAGTAAGATCAAACGTCACCTGAAACATGTACAAAATAATTTGTCAACACATATAATGCATTGGTGAGTACATCCGTTGGATATATATAGTACAAAACGTTTCGCAAATTCCTGTGTTGTATACCATTTGCAATTATGTAATTTAAGTAATGTCCGTTCAAAATCAACCCTATGTAGTAAGTATCAAGAATCAAGAATCAAGAATCAAAACATTTTTAGTAATATGAATCACAAGACAATGACCAAGGTCTCTCAACAGAGTCACAAGGGGTATATACCATAGTACTATTCATTGAAATGCCAGGCCCTCAAAGGTTAATGATTTTGACAAGTCATAGACACACAAATTAACATAAAGCAAACAAACAGGAGAATTGCTATTTTAGTAAGAAGTAATAGAAACTTGATAATAAGTACATGAATCACCCCAAAAATAGTAAAACAGTAAAAAGGGGAAAGATATACTCACAGTTTGCGAAAGCGATCAAAATCCACTTAAGCGGTTGTGAGCTAAGTAGTGAGAATTCCGAGGAATTCAACCTATAACGTATATGAATACTAGTAAGGTAAAGTCTACAAAGTCTAAGGTATCTAGGGTCTAAGGCATTAGGGTTTGCTAAGTCGATTTGGGGAATTAGAGATTTTATGATTAGTCGAATTAATGTACAAGTTGTATATTAAAAATAATATACCAAAGTTTGTAATATGATTTAGGTAATATAATTATTACCGATTAAATATTTAGACAACAATATGTTTGAATAATTAAGACAAAATAATTTAGTTAGTTACTTTAACTAAATTAAAATAATACGATAATCATAAATATATAAATAAATAATTTTTGTGTTACACAACGATTCAACAAAAAAATAATTAAGACATTAAACCATACGAGTATTTCTATTTTATAAGAAAAACATTTATAAAATAGATGTTTAAATTGTATAAATAAATAAATGTTTTATTATGTCTAACTAAACGTAAATAAGACTAATAATACTATACGTGATCCAAAAATATTTATTTGATAGAAAATGGATGATTTCTGATGTAAACATATTAGAATAATTTTCCCATAATTTATATAAACTTATTTATATTTAAAACTGATTTAATGAGATTAAATCATGTTTAAATGATTAAAAATGTGAAAATTAATAAAAATAAATGTTTTCTTGACCAATAATTTTCATTTCAGTTGAGAATGGTTAGAAATGATTACTCAAAAAGTTTGAGATTAAAATCATTAAAAATGAATTTTTTATCAATTATTTATGATTAAATCAATTTAATTCAATAAAAATATAAAAATAAAACATTTTTCAGAAAATAAAAATGTGGAAATGTTCTTTATGATATCAACAAGCTACACCTAAATTTTCATAATTTTTGGAGTAAAAATGAATTTAATATGAATATTTCAAAGTCTATATAATATATATATTTTAAGATAAATAAAAAAAAAGAAAGAGTAAAAAAAAAACACCAACTTGCGTTCCAGGGGACTCGAACCCATCCCCTTTCCTGTGCCTATTACACGCATAACCACCAGACCAAACACCAAGTTATTGATTTTACTCAGATTTAAATATATTTAACCTATTATAACAAGTCATCTTCTTCCCCAATTGGCTTTACATAAACCCTAACCCTAGCCCTAATTCTAATAACCCATATATATACCCGATTCAAAGCTGTAATAGAGGGCTCTTGTAGAGCATGATGTAAGAAATAAAATGGCAATAAAAACATGGACTCACAAAGGTGTTTAAGGGCCGATATAGAAGCTTCAAGACCCGCACAAAATCCGACCTATGGACTCGATTCAGACGCGTGTAAGACGTATTTTTTTCGTGGGTTAGATTATGTGGATGTGCAGCAATGAGTTGAGGTGATCAATTTATATATTAGTGATGAAACCCGAACGTTTTGAGCTCATGTTAATATCTCGACGGTTACAACATAAAATCGAATCATTGCCCACTTTAAAACGTGTTTAAAACTAAATTGATGGCTGGAAACTCTTTATTATGGTTGGAGAAACGTAAACCCATCTTAATTAAATGTTAAAAACGCCAAGGAAGCCAAGAAAACATGTCGCCGGAACTCCTGGCCGGAAAAGCGATAGCAGCAGCAGGAGATGTTTTTTTTTTCTTTTAAACTTTTTTTTAGACTTGGCAAGATTGGCCCTCACCTTTAACCTTAGTTAGATTTAAATGTTTCCTAGTTAGTTTTCCCTTTTAAAACAACTAACCAAGTTAACTAATCACACTTAAAACTTTTATAAACTTGAATTTTTTTTTTTTTTACGATATATATTTTTTTTCGAATAATGTTGCAACATACGCGTTAAATTAAATTGAGATCGAGATCCAAAATACATGCAAATATTATAACTTGAGTTTCGCACATTTATTAAATTTGAAAACGACAACAATTACAAGAAATGTTTGAGGACTAAAATTGAAAATATTTGAGGGACTATTTTTGTAAATTAATTGAAAGTCGAAGGTGACGGATGTCACAGTCTCCCCTACTTTAGAAAATTTCGTCTCGAAATTTCTTTCAAGTGAAGATTTCTGGTTGTGCAATTATGGAGCATAAATTTTATAAGAATAAGATTGCCATTAGCAACCTTCACAGTAAAAGGATGGGTAAAGTGAGGACAAGTACAAGCAAGCAAAGGTTCAAATTCTAACGAGACAAAACTCCTATCCGCACCGGTAAAAATCGAAGCATATAAGTTAGTAATAAGAAATGTACCATTGACAACGTCGTTGGTAGCTTGATCTTGGTTAGCGTTGATGTTGAAAACACGACCACGGGCTGGAGCTGCTTGTATTGCTGGAACTGCTGGGACTGCTGGGGTTTGCTGACGAGCCTGAATAAAAGCGTAAGATGAGGGCATCTGTTTTGCATATTGTTAGGATCACCACAAGCGTAACAAACTCTGGGTTGGTCAGCTCCCTGGTTTTGGATAACAGTCTGTGGGTTATTTATTGGTCGATGGCAACACGACAGAAAGGAGTGGTATGACCCAGTCTTCCACAAGCATCACACTTACGACACGGTAAATTGGTGGGATGATGGTAGTGGCAGGTGGCACATTGAGGTTGTTTCCCAGTATAAGCCCTTGGGGTTGATTGAGGTGCAGTAGGTGGGTTTGCAACAGGAACCTGGTTAAGAGGTGCAACTACAGCATAGTTTTGGTTTCCACCTTTTCGTTTCTTATTGGAACTAGAGGCAGAGGCAGAGTTTTCTTGGGAAGGTTCAGTGGTAGCAGGGGTTTCAGTAGGTCTTTTAGTACCCTTACGAGTTAGAGTACCATCCTTGACATGCTTGTCAGTAAGAGATGATGCGAGACTGATGGCATCCTCTACAGTAGCAGGCTTGCTTCCCATAACCGAGTCATGGATCTGAGGTGGCAGTCTCTCAATATACTTCTCAATAGCCAAGGATACCGGAGTTACCATACGAGGAATCAGTAAGCTCAACTCGTGGTAACGGTTATTGTAGGGAACATTATTTCCACTATCCTGCTTGAGGTGATAGAACTCATCCTCCAATTTCTTCATCTCACTACGAGGATAGAACTCAGTGGTCATGGCGATTTTGAAATCATCCCAAGACATAGCTAAAGCAGCTTCCGTCCCTCGAGCATGTTTTTCACCATTCCACCAAGTAAGCGCTCTCTTTTGAAGAACACCCGTGGCATGACGAACACGTAGGTTATCTGGACAGTCGCTATTAATGAACGTATTCTCCATACTTTCGAACCATTCAAGTAACCCAGTGGCTCCCTCAGTGCCATTAAACTTGTTGGGATGACATGAGTTGAAGTGCTTGAAAGTGCACTTATTCTCACTAGCCCCACCATTTCCATTTGTATTCCCGTTAGAGTTCCCATTCGAGCTACCGTTCAGGTTAAGGTTTGGAATAATAGCATTAATGATGTTAGGAACAAGTGTTTCCAACTTGTCATTGAGCATGGTCGCGATACGCTGATCAGATTTCAGTTTAGCCTAACGCTTCGAGGCTCTCTTACGAGATTCGCGATCAGACATCTACAAAAGTGAACAATAATTATGAGATTTGATTCCAAAAATCTTGGAAATGCCATAGTTTATATCAAGACAAGTAACACATAACATGAGATATAGTAATTATAAATTGATATAAGAAAAATTATGAGTATCATAAAGAAAATCATGATAAAACTTCAAATGAATAACAATACCAAGTATAAAACGAGATATAAGAGTGTTTCTAAAGAACTGTTGACTGACTAAAGTAATTGAAATATTATTAGTGACTTGTGGGGGCGTACTTTAGCCTATAAGTGAATGCTCATCCCGAGAATTCCCAGGTAGGTAAACGGGTCCCTCGTCTGATTGGGATTTATGCGAATTACCAACCTAGACAGAAAACTCAGAATACAGGCGCTCACCCTTCCAGATTGCACGTGCCCCGTCACAAATAATTTCCAAAACTTTAGCGGATCTTGAAATGTGGAAAATATATATATCCTCGAGATGTGGATTTCACTCCTAACTCAAAGATATACTTCCAAATAGTAAAAATATGATGGAGTGAAACTGGTCACTAAGATAAGGATGTCACTCCTAGCTTAGTGAGTAAGTTTCTTTTGGAGGGATAGATTCCTTGAGATTTGGACGTCTCCTATCTCGAAAGGAAAATATTCCAAGATAAATAAAATAAATAAATAAAACATATAAAGAGTGAAACTATTCACCAAGGTATGGATATCACTCCTAACTTGGTGTTTTCATTCCATTTGTAGAATAAAAATCTTCTCCGAGTATAATGAAAAGTAAAAGGAGAAAATATATCTAAAGAAATATGAGGATAAAAATAAAGCATATAATGGGTAGCTTAGTTATAGTCTAGGTCAAAAGCATTTACTAATAACCTAATTCCCTATAACCATGGCTCTGATACCAATCTGTAACACCCCAACCGATGGCGGAAACATCGAGGTGTCACGTAGTGACGATTGTTCAAAAGCACATGGACTAAAATGTAAATATTAATAGCAATAAACTTTCATTATTCAAAACGAATACAATGAGTCTTAGTAGAAATCTCAAACATAAATAATAAATTTATTTAAACACTAGGTCCATCCTAAGCGTGAAAGCGAGTAAGATCAAACGTCACCTGAAACATGTACAAAATAATTTGTCAACACATATAATGCATTGGTGAGTACATCCGTTGGATATATATAGTACAAAACATTTCACAAATTCCTGTGTTGTATACCATTAGCAATTATGTAATTTAAGTAATGTCCGTTCAAAATCAACCCTATGTAGTAAGTATCAAGAATCAAGAATCAAAACATTTTTAGTAATATGAATCACAAGACAATGACCAAGGTCTCTCAACAGAGTCACAAGGGGTATATACCTGTAACACCCCAACCGATGGCGGAAACATCGAGGTGTCACGTAGTGACGATTGCTCAAAAGCTCATGGCACTAAAGTGTAAATTTGAATACATTGATTAAATACTTTATTACATTGAAATGAAATACAATGATTCTAAAGCATGAAGTCTAACTAAAATACAATAAAGTTAAAGCTTAATTATAAATCCAAAAGCTTAAAAGAAGTGTCTCAAAGTAACCTGAAACATGTACGAAAATAGTATATGTCAATACAAAAATGTATTGGTGAGCATACCCTGTTTTGAATATATATAGTAGAAAAAGAGTTTCGCAATTCACGTGTTGTACCGTTTGCAAATATGTAATAAGTAGTATCAGTCAAAACCAAGCCTATGAATAATGACTAACACATGACTAACAATTTGAATAATGAATTAACAAGACAATGACCAGGATTCTCTCAACAGAGTCTCAAGGGGGTATACCATAGTACTATTCATTGAAAAGCTAGGCCGCCCAGCGGTTAATGATTTTGACAAGTCATAGACACACCAATTAACATAAAGCAAACACACATGAAAATTGCATTTAGTAAAAGAAGTAGAAACTTGATAGTAAGTACATGAGTCACCCCAGAATAGTAAAACAGTAAAAAGGGGAAAGATATACTCACAGTTTGCGAAGTAAGGTAATTCTACTAAAGCGGTGAGAGTGGGCAAGGAGGATCCCGAGGAATTTACCCTAAATTGTTTGAGTAAATTCGTGAGTCAACGATCTTAAATTAAAGCCTAGGGTTCTAGGACTATAGACGATTAGGGATTTTAGACCTTAATTTGGGAATTTAGAGTACTAGAGACTTTTATTTATTTTTTTTGATATTGAAAAGAAAATAATGGAAAATAAACTACTAATGTACGACGCGCCATGATAAAATATGTATATATATAACAATCTAAACGATACGCTTTAAATGTATTACGAATAACTGTTAATGCAAATATTTAAATAGATAATTAGCAAAGTTTGATTAAATTGAAAGTACCAAATTAATAATTTAGTTTGTAAAGGTATTCATCTACGAAAGAATTTTGCCTTAAAATAGTCTACTTGGTATATATGTATATAAACGTACTTTATATAAAGAAAATTATCTAATGAAAGCTATTAGATAAGTTTAATAATTTCAAATGAGATAACTCCAATAAAGTTTTAAATATATGGATCGATTTATAATAGAGTTGTAAAATAATAATTGTACCATTTGCTGATCTTAAATAGCTAGAAACGAGTTTGTCTAAACCATGAAACAAGTCTTTATATATATATATATATATATATATATATATATATAATTTTAACCCAATAAGAAATAATTAGATAAGAGAATTAAGGAAAAAGAAAAGAAAAAAAATTAAATAAACAAATAAACAAAAAAAAAAGTTTCATAAGGGTCATTACCCTTGCACACGTAAGGCAACCCAACTGCGCTACTCTTATTAGAAGATAAAAAGAAAGTTAATAAAACTTGTTTCTGATCGTATCCCTAATCCCAAATCAATATCTAAAACCCTGGTTTCCCCGAATCCAAAATCGAACCCAACTACTTTAGTGAAATAGGAAATTAACAGAGGGCTATCAGCCTATACCTCAAATTGAGCACGATGATTGGTCAGATTGCATTACAGATCTTGAGAGCTAAAGCGCTAGGAAACATATGAATGTATAATGATAAAAATTTATCATGGGAAAGGGTTATAAATTTGTATGTTTCGTAATTCCCACAAGCTTCATATGATCAAGGCTTAAGCTAGTATTTATGTTTGTCTACTAGGGGTTTCATGTATGTCACATTAATGTGACTTGATAATTGTGGGTTATTGCTCATAAAAGTCAATCAATTACTAAACAAATTCCATTGATTCATTCCATCAATTTTTAATTATGGTCACATGAAGTTTCATTTGGAGGGTTAGGAAATGTTATGTAGTAGAAAACTATTTAAACTCCACTCACAATTACTACACTTCAATATTGTATGTTATAACTAAATGTTAAGTTCTAGTAAAAAATAATTTGTTAATTAACACTATAATAAACACATAAACTTTTATATCTTGCAAACTTTAAATATTTAATGTGTCTAAATCTTAACTCTTCTTTGAAGAGAGTTGTTTAGAATTACTAAAAAAGTCCATTAATTCTAGGTAAACAACAATTTATAAATGCTCAAATACGAGGGTTAAAAATGAAGATCTTGAAATAGTTGAGGGACCGGTTGATTCATTTATGAAAAGCAGAAGGTGTAGGTTGTCACAATACCATAGTACTATTCATTGAAATGCCAGGCCCTCAAAGGTTAATGATTTTGAAAAGTCATAGACACACAAATTAACATAAAGCAAACACACAGGAGAATTGCTATTTTAGTAAGAAGTAATAGAAACTTGATAATAAGTACATGAATCACCCCAAAAATAGTAAAACAGTAAAAAGGGGAAAGATATACTCACAGTTTGCGAAAGCGATCAAAATCCACTTAAGCGGTTGTGAGCTAAGTAGTGAGAATTCCGAGGAATTCAACCTATAACGTATATGAATACTAGTAAGGTAAAGTCTACAAAGTCTAAGGTATCTAGGGTCTAAGGCATTAGGGTTTGCTAAGTCGATTTGGGGAATTAGAGATTTTATGATTAGTCGAATTAATGTACAAGTTGTATATTAAAAATAATATACCAAAGTTTGTAATATGATTTAGGTAATATAATTATTACCGATTAAATATTTAGACAACAATATGTTTGAATAATTAAGACAAAATAATTTAGTTAGTTACTTTAACTAAATTAAAATAATACGATAATCATAAATATATAAATAAATAATTTTTGTGTTACACAACGATTCAACAAAAAAATAATTAAGACATTAAACCATACGAGTATTTCTATTTTATAAGAAAAACATTTATAAAATAGATGTTTAAATTGTATAAATAAATAAATGTTTTATTATGTCTAACTAAACGTAAATAAGACTAATAATACTATACGTGATCCAAAAATATTTATTTGATAGAAAATGGATGATTTCTGATGTAAACATATTAGAATAATTTTCCCATAATTTATATAAACTTATTTATATTTAAAACTGATTTAATGAGATTAAATCATGTTTAAATGATTAAAAATGTGAAAATTAATAAAAATAAATGTTTTCTTGACCAATAATTTTCATTTCAGTTGAGAATGGTTAGAAATGATTACTCAAAAAGTTTGAGATTAAAATCATTAAAAATGAATTTTTTATCAATTATTTATGATTAAATCAATTTAATTCAATAAAAATATAAAAATAAAACATTTTTCAGAAAATAAAAATGTGGAAATGTTCTTTATGATGTCAAGAAGCTACACCTAAATTTTCATAATTTTTGGAGTAAAAATGAATTTAATATGAATATTTCAAAGTCTATATAATATATATATTTTAAGATAAATAAAAAAAAAAAGAAATAGTAAAAAAAAAACACCAACTTGCGTTCCAGGGGACTCGAACCCGTCCCCTTTCCTGTGCCTATTACACGCATAACCACCAGACCAAACACCAAGTTATTGATTTTACTCAGATTTAAATATATTTAACCTATTATAACAAGTCATCTTCTTCCCCAATTGGCTTTACATAAACCCTAACCCTAGCCCTAATTCTAATAACCCATATATATACCCGATTCAAAGCTGTAATAGAGGGCTCTTGTAGAGCATGATGTAAGAAATAAAATGGCAATAAAAACATGGACTCACAAAGGTGTTTAAGGGCCGATATAGAAGCTTCAAGACCCGCACAAAATCCGACCTATGGACTCGATTCAGACGCGTGTAAGACGTATATTTTTCGTGGGTTAGATTATGTGGATGTGCAGCAATGAGTTGAGGTGATCAATTTATATATTAGTGATGAAACCTGAACGTTTTGAGCTCATGTTAATATCTCGACGGTTACAACATAAAATCGAATCATTGCCCACTTTAAAACGTGTTTAAAACTAAATTGATGGCTGGAAACTCTTTATTATGGTTGGAGAAACGTAAACCCATCTTAATTAAATGTTAAAAACGCCAAGGAAGCCAAGAAAACATGTCGCCGGGACCAAAATTCCGGCCGCCGGAACTCCTGGCCGGAAAAGCGATAGCAGCAGCAGGAGATGGTTTTTTTTTTTCTTTTAAACTTTTTTTAGACTTGGCAAGATTGGCCCCTCACCTTTAACCTTAGTTAGATTTAAATGTTTCCTAGTTAGTTTTCCCTTTTAAAACAACTAACCAAGTTAACTAATCACACTTAAAACTTTTATAAACTTGAATTTTTTTTTACGATATATATTTTTTTTCGAATAATGTTGCAACATACGCGTTAAATTAAATCGAGATCGAGATCCAAAATACATGCAAATATTATAACTTGAGTTTCGCACATTTATTAAATTTGAAAACGACAACAATTACAAGAAATGTTTGAGGACTAAAATTGAAAATATTTGAGGGACTATTTTTGTAAATTAATTGAAAGTCGAAGGTGACGGATGTCACAGCTACAGCCGTCTTTGTGATCTGGAACCAAACCAAATAAACATAATCCTTTTTCTGTACACGCAGTTGACTTTAGGAAGTCAACTGCGAATCCAATCCCTTCCAAAAACAACGTCAATCCGCGTTATTGATTATAATTCATCTATGGTATGCATTAACCGACCTACTCTGCTTATTCCCCACGCCAATTGACAGTTAAAACATTCCAATTTTGAGCCTAATTACGCGTATACGTTTAATATGGGTCAAAATCCTCCAAAATTACGATTCCGTGTTATTAGTATAAATTGATACATTCCACACAAGCTAACCTCGCCGACAAACTTATCCCTATACTCAATTTCACCTAAAAACACCTCATAATCTGCAAATTCGCCTCAGTTTGACTTTTTCTCTTGATCGGCTTGTTTGTAGCTCTAAAACACTGTAAGTCCAAATTGATTTGATGGTTTTGTTAGTCGGCCTTATACAAACAATAGCCCAAAAATTCAGAGGCTATTGTTTGTTATTAGACGTAATTAGATAGCTAGGGTTCTTATTTCTTCGATTTGGGGATGTTGACGCTCGCTGACATCATTTAAATTTAAAGTAGATTGAATTCTATCACCAACTGATCTGTAGATCAGTTGGTATCAGCCTTATGTGTTAAGACGTGGGAACCGACCACATACAAGGGTTCGATCCCCGTCTCCATTTTTAATTTTCTAAAACAAATCAGACTTAAACCAAATCACCCTTATAACTAACTGAAACGGGATTCTATTGTTCTCAGGGTCCAGACCAGACGGTCTAGACTTGTGATTTAAGACCATTGACTCGGCCAAGGACCCGGGTTCGAGTCCTGGCACATACAACCATTATTTTTTAGTTTTCTTTTATACTTATATTTTCTATATTCTTTTAAAAATAGTTTTAAAATACTAAAAGTGCTTTATAAATTTTATAAAAGTTATTTATGTTAATCTGTTGACAAAGTTTATTATACAATTTTTAGTTTTTCAAAAATCATTTATTTAATATATATTATATATATTATAATTTTATTCAATTATAAATTAAAAATTCTATAAAAATATCTAAACAAGTCTATAAAATTCCACAAAAAATATTTTTTAAACTTGTAGACCAATAAATATTTCAGAAATATATTTTTATTTCAGAAAACCGTTCATACGATATTTTTTTTAATTAATTTTTACTATTTTAATCATAAATAATTCATAATAAATTCATTTTTCACAATTTTTATACCAAAATTTTACATAAATTATTTTTGTTCATTTAGACAAAAATATAAATTTTAATTTGAAACTTCATAAATTTTAATATTTTTAGATATTAAAACTATATTTTCACAAACAAAAATAAATATACTAAATATTCAATTTTTGATAAAATAATTTTATAATAATTACTTTCATATTTAAAATCTTATAATATGACCATCCTTAATCAAAAATCTATAAATAGTCTTTTATTTATTTATTTTCTGAATTTCTTTTATTTATTAACGATTTATCTAACTAACGATTAATTAATTATCAATCCCCAAATTAGGAACCCTAGAACTACTTGTAGACTAGAAAACTTAGACTTTTAAGTTTTCCCCATTACTCAATTATTGCCCTATAAATAGGGTGATATTTGGACACAAGAGCCACAATTATTCGATATCAAGGATTCAATTCTAGCACTAAGGTGAGTTTACATAGCCCATTTTTCCTTTTCACTATTTTGGGGTAAAACATGTTACAATATCAATTTACAATTCAACATAAGTGTCTATGTGTTATTCTATGTTGCATTATGCCTTAAACATTACTATGGTAAGCATAATTATTTTAGCATAATCATTAAATCTGTACAAGCCAACGATACACAATGATAGATCTATTGGACTGACAACCCCACCCGGATACGTTACCTCCAGTATGGGTAGCGTGGGTGATTGTTATCGCAACAAAAACGAGTGAACCATATGCGTATGGGATGGACCACAATATTCTAGTCACAAGGTTTGATTATGCACACGATTTACTGGGTAGTATTGTTTTCACATATGGACTAGACTTGCTATGACACTCGAATTCTACAAAATTTTATTCAATACTCAAACCTATGTAATTCTCACCAACTTTTGTTGACCCAAAATATTTTCAAACTTAACATGTTTCAGGTTATAGCTTTGCTTGAAGATTAGAGTTAATGCTTGAAGACTTGTATTTAGTATTTCTCATTTGATGTACAAATTCTTTTAGAACAATGTATGTAATTTATTTAATTAATTATTGAAACTTATTATTTACCATGAGCTACTGAACAATCATTCGTACGTGACACCTCGATGTTTCCGTCATCGATTGGGGTGTTACAAAAAATACGCGATGTTACATATGGCATGTATGGTTGGTTCCCAAGGGTGACTGGGTGTAAGGCGCCATTGTAGGCGGCACTAGGGTATCCATGGGTGAGGACATCATGGTTGCGGTCATGGCCGCCGGAGAATAACGGTAAGCTGGCGGCTGCTGTCATCCAAGGCATGGTTGTCGATGGAGGTTGAGACCTTCCAGAATGGATGGTGCTGGTGACTGGTCTTGTGCAAGTATAGGTAGCGGTAGGACCGGTCCGGGGGAAAGATGATGTGGATGGTGTTGTGCCCGTGAGTTAGGGAATTAGTGGCCCGGTACGAGGCAACGAAGGGACCCACACCCCGACTCATGGGAGTGAATCCCAGAGCGGGATCCTCCGCCGTTTCTTCTTAAGAGTTGATTGAGAAAAGACCGTCATTCTCATTGGTTGGCCTGAGCGAATCTTGATTGACGCCAGAAAGCGTAGTGGTTTTAGTACTCTGGTTCTCCGCCATTCAATCCAGCAAGAAAACACGATTCTCTATCTCAGTATTTTGTCCCACGGATGGCGCCAATGAAGAAACAAGTACCTTAGGGGGTATACTCTTCTGGGAGAAATAGAGAGATCTTGATTCTAACTGCAAGGTTGGACCTAGATCACTGCAAAACAGAACACCGTTAGGACTCGTCACAGGAATGGGGGTATCCCTGTGACCACCCTCAGGCGTGAGAATAAATATCTGTGGTGGTAAGGGTGAATGTAAAAGTATTGATATTTTGAATAAATATTATGGTTTACCTTGGACCTCCTTTTATAGTTGAGGTCCCCTGTTTACTGATAACTCTAAAAAGTCGTATCAGGATCACAATACCTCCCTGAGGAGATGGAGATAAGCCTTATCAGTTACTAACGTCTCCGTAAAAGGCTCCATGGTTATTGTGATAAGGAGATTAGCTTATCATCTGTTTTTTATCTATATCACATTATCATTTAAATTAAGTGGGCCAAATGTGTTGGACTTTTATAGTGTGGGTCGGTCTGGTTGGGCCAGACCCCACCTCGTCCAGCACTTAATCAACCAAACAGCCCCTTACTTTCGTTACTTTGATTTCTCATAAAGCGTTTGGTATTATTAAAATTTTAATTATGTCCATATAAGAAACAGTATTGCATTTGGGAGTATTTATGATACCAAACAAAGGAAAAGAAGCTTGTTAGGGAGCACGGGGCGCCTTCTATCTTGGTCGATCGGCTTTGTAGCTGATTCGGCTACACGGTTCCGAGTTGTTCAGCTTCAGGAACCGACTAGAGAATTCGGTATGTGGTTGCCGAATTATGTTGATGGTTCAAACGGTCAAATGACCGTTGCACATTAAAATAAAAACTTTTTTAAATTACTTTAAACAATATATATACACACAACTCATACACAAAATTTTATACCACTCTCATCCAACAATTTCACACTTCACACTTCCCACAATTTTCTTTTCAAATGGCAAATAAATTACCTATGATTATTCCACTAATGGAGTTGGATGGCGATATTTCAAACAATAGCAGTTTTCTTTTTTTAACGATATCATCGAGCAAGTTGACGAGGAAGACACGACATCATCAAAAAAATTCGTTAAACGTGATCGCAAAAAAGGTAACCAAATCCTTATGAACGACTATTTTGTTGCTGAACCCAAATATAATGATGATGTTTTCCGCTATCGGTTTCATATGTCGAAACAATTGTTTTTGAAAATTGTTGTCAATGTCGCAGCCAAATATCCATGGTTTCAAAAGGGTTACGATGGAAGGATGAATAAAACTTTTACACCTATTCAAAAAATCACTTCTATCATTAAACAACTTGCACACGGTAACACACCGGATGAATACGACGAGTATTTGTGCATGTTTGAAAGGACTCCAAGCGAGTCCCTTCAGTTTTTTTGTAACGCTGTAAATAAAATTTACGACGAGAAGTTTCTGCGTCGACCCACAAGCCACGATGTTGCAATTTTATACCAAAACAACGAAGAAAAGCATCATATTCCTGGCATGATGCGTAGCATTGATTGTATACATCTAGAATGGAGGAATTGTCCAAGAGAGTTGAAAGGACATTTACGAAAGGTACCTACAATCACCCAACGGTTGTACTCAAGGTGGTTGCGTCACATGATATGTAGTTTTGGCATGGTTATTGTGGTCCGCCCGGTTCACTCACCGACATCAATGTCCTCAAAACTTCTCCTATTTTAAATGAACGGAATGAAACGACGCCTAAATGTCCATTTACTGTCAACGGGCACACATACAAACGTGGATACTATCTAACCGACGGGATATACCATACTTGGGCGTTGTTTGTGAAAGCATTTCCACATCCAACGGAATCAAATGAAAAGTAATGGAAGAGATTGCAAGAAGGCGCAACAAATGATGTTGAACGCACTTTTAGTTCTCTAAAAGGAAAATGGGGCATATTAAGGCGACCCATGTGTGCCTACATGGTGGAGAAGATTAGAGCCGTGATGTATACATGCATGATATTGCATAACATGATCCTTAAAGACGAGTGAAATGCCTTCTCGCCGGTTTACATTAGGGATTTAATTGTTCAACCCGTTTTTTACGAGGATGCCCTTCGTGAAATTATAGATCCACACATGCATTTCCGACTTCGCATTGACCTAGTCGAACATATCTTAACTCAAGACCTATCATATCTCGAAGAATCCGACAACTTTGAATAATTTAATTTTTAATATTTTTAGGTGAATTTTTTTATGTTTCGTATTTCTTTTATTGTATTTACATTTATTTTATTTAATTTATGTTTATTTGGTTTTATTTTATTTTAATTAATTAATAATTAATATTAAAAAGAAAAAAAATTAGTCTACTTAAGAGATAAAATAATATGAGTGAATCTCCTTAGGCTTAAAGCATAAGGTGTCCTTTCTCCCTTAGTTTTTGTCAAAAAATCATAATATAGTATATACATTATTTTTTTAAAAAAATCAGTGGCAACAATATGTTAAAATACAATGACAATTAAATGCGCTTAAAAGATTGTTGGGAAATTTGTTCTTAGACCATCCGTAGTGGGGTTTTTATCGCGTTTTATTACCCTATAGGCCGGGGAACACCGCCCCCCGGGCGTTATTGGTTGAAGGCGTTTTAATTTTCACGGACGTTGTGAGTTGGAAATATGTGAGGAGCCCCCTTTTTGACCGTTGAACAGTCACAAACATTTTTAAAAAAATAAAAAAATCGTGCATTTTATATATATACATACATATCACATACAAACACATTCTTATCCACATACAAACTAACACACACAATTTCAAATTTCTACACACACAAGATGAATCCATTCGGTAGAGGTGGTTTCGGGTTCGGTCCTCAAACTACTGGCGTCGGGTCCCAACCCATAGCTCCGGGTTCAGATTCAAACCCACAAACTTTTATGAACCTGTTAAACCAACCAATGAATTGGGACCCGAACATGTATAACATTAACATGGGAGTCGGGTTTGGCTCAACACAAGTGTTTGGGCCATCTCAAATGTTCGGGTCCTCAAATGCTTGGCAAGACACACAGTCGGTTCCGGAGACACAGGAACCGGTGCAAGAGCAAGAGCCCGCGCGAGGCAAGACAACCGGACGAGGAAGACGGGCTCACAAAAGGAAAGACACGGACACTCGCGCCAAAAAAAAACCGTCCTACCATGGACTGACAACGAGTTGTTCGCGTTAGCCCGAGCGTGGGTAGACGTGTTGGAGGATCCTGTTGTTGGTAAGATATATATTTTTTGTTATGTTATATCTTTTTTACATATAGTTTTTTTAAATGGGCACTTATATATTTTTTTGGTTTGTTTTTTTAGCGAACTATCAAAACAAAGGAGATTTTTGGAGGAGAGTCCAAGCATCATTTTTTGATCTGGCTTGTAAGGGAGAGAACTATCGGCCCGACGATTCCATATCGGGCAAGTGGACCGATATCAACGCTAAATGCACAAACTTTCAAGGTGTTTATCAACGCATCCGGTACGGGTGGAAAACTGGCCAAAACAACGAGATGATTTTGGAGGCCGCTTTGGAAGAATACAAACAAGAATACGAGAATTTTCCGTACATGAGGGTTTGGCGGCTGCTAAAAGACTGCTCCAAATGGCACACCGTCCGCCCAACAGTTGGAACTTTTTCATCTATGGCCAGAAATACGAGGCCTTCAAAGAAGTCGAAGACCTCTGAGTCGGTTGATCCCGAGACCCCTAAGTCTGACGTGCGTTTCATCGACCTAAACGCCGAAGAAAATGCGTATTTTGCAGGGGAGGAGGGGGCGGATGATCTACCCCGTCCGCCCGGTCGACGGGCTGCTCGAGCCGCCCGGGTGGAGTCTTTGTCGGGGTGAATGAGTTAATCCCGACGTTTGCTGAGATGAACCAGCGGCTCCAAGACATACGCGACATCGGGGCACAGCGTATCCAAGAAAACCGAGAGGTGGTTGAGCTTATGAGGGATCGACAATTTCAACGCGACTTTGAACTTTACACGAAGTCGCACGACCACCTAGAAGGCAACGCCTTGGAAATGTGTTTGAAACAAAAGGTCAAAATCGAGCAAAAATATAACCTATGAGTATTTGTATTTTTTTTAGTATTTGTGTTTTTTTTAAGTATTTTGTAATTTTTTTTAGTATTTGTAATTTTTTTAGTATTTGTAATTTTTTTAGTATTTGTAATTATTATTTATTTAATGAAATATTATTAAGTATTTAATATTATTATTTAAATAAGAAAAGAATAATTAACCAATTATTACCCAATCATTTATAAAGCCTAATAACGCCTCTTCCCATTACACCCTCTTTTTCCATAACGCCCCATAACCCCCTTCTATTACTTTATAATATTTTAATCCCCATAACGCCCTATAACCCCCCTCCAGGCCTCCACTACACATGTGTAAGGCTTACAGTAATTCAAGTGGAAAACAAAGGCTATTCATAAAAGTGGTGAGTGGTGACAGTTTACACTTCTCTTATATTATAAACTAGTGGGTTACCCGTGCTTCGCGCGGGCTTTTAATCTGCCTGAATTTGTTTCATTAAAGTTTGCCGAGAATTTCCTGCTCTGGTCGGTATTGGTTCGGGTCATTATGGTATGAGCATTCGTTATAGAAACCGAAAGAGGGAAACAAACAATAATTTAATAACCGCAAGCTTATTTAGTTGAACGGGTTAGGTCATTCTGCTAAGAGCGAGCAAATTTCTTAAAGGCTTCATCGGTTAGCTTCTCAAATATAACACGGAATAAAAGAGAAGCAGATGACTGAACAAACAACCGGTATAACTTTACCCTAAACGAAATGTAAGTGGGGTTTGATACTTGTGTTTGCTGAAGCTATAATCATTCGCTGACACTCAGGACCGAAACCGAACCCTTGGAGAGAATAGAGGCGCTTCGCTGCGGTATCGGTTCGATTTGTTACTCAAAATGTACGATACATATACTCATTATACATATGTGCGATACATATAATGAGTATATGTACGATACATATACTCATTATAGCAATGAAAATATGTTTTATTAAAAAATCGGTAACGATGTTCGGATGGTATTCCAAACCCGATACCAAGGTGTTCAGCGGTATTACATATCCTATTCTCTTTTCCCTCCGTTTGCTCTATAACAAAAAAAAAAAAAGAAATATATTTTTGTAACAAAAGAACTAATTTGACATATTTTTGTTTATAGTTATGTTTTAAGTTTGTTTATTAAAGTATAGCTTTCAATTATCAATCTATTTATTTTACAGAAACCTTCCATTGCAATGTAGATTTTCAAACACTACGTATACTCTTTATGGTTAAAAAGTGTATGAAATTGTTTTATTGGAAAATGAGGAAGAGGGCAAAATGTCACGGAGTAACTTTCTTGACTCACGAGCGGCGGCTTAGAATGCCTCTAAGTTAAGCTTTTGATCTGGTTATGTAGTAATTCACGTTAAGTGATGCGGAAGCGTTCAAGTTATGAAAGATTAACTCTTTATATTGATACAAGAACAATATTACAAGAAGCTTTTACAAGTAGTGCAAGTTATGCAGGTTATGTTGGTGATGAACAAGTTGTGAGGGGTGCTTACAAATGATGCCTTGATCACCTATTTATACTAGTGTTAGAAGATCTAGATGGTTCCATATCTAGATGGATCCATACCAAAATTTACCTAGGATCTTCTAGGGTATTCCTTGACAATATCTTGATATTTATGGTGTTGACTAGTAGGATCTAGAGAGTTCCGGAGCTGCACTTTAGGAGCTGTTTTGACCAGCCCTTTCTAGGTGTTTCTAAACCATTCATGGCTGGATCATGACCCTTATGTGCGCCCCATGTTGGCTGGAAATTTGTAGACTGATCCGGAGACTTCCGGATGGCTTTGGAGGCGTCTAGATGTCCCTGGAAGCTCCTAGAAGCTGAAAACTTTGAACTGATTTTAGGCGGGTCGTGACAAAAAGCATACATTGAAAGAAGGTATCAATAATAAATTAAAAGCTCTCTCTCTCTCTCTCTCTTTGTTTCCCTATTGTGACATCCGTCACCTTTCACTATCATGAGCGTACAACTTTAGTCCCTTTTATTTCTTGTATTTACATTTATAATCCTTGTATTTCGAGTTTCGATTCAATAATAAAAGTTTCGAACTTATTTCTTTTTTTTATTGTAATTGAGAAATTCTTTTCTTATAATAATAATAATAATAATAATAATAATAATAAATCAGATATTTTTATCTAGTTTAGTTAAAAATTTATAATGTTTATACAAAAACTTATCATAATGTTTCTAAACCAAACAAGACCCAACCATTCTTTTCTTAATTCTGAGCCCAACTTCTTGAGCCCATAACCTAGCAGCAGCCCACCCCGAGCCCATTAGCAGACCTGCCAACTCCTTCCATATTGAAATAAAAAAAAGGGTTGTTGGTGACCAGACTCGAACCCGAGTCTGATCCGGGTAAGGGAATCAAGGAGCAGCAACGTTACCACTAGACCACATAGTGGTTGTTGGGAAAAATTGGATCTTAATTGTACTTAAGACCTCCTGAACAGCAAACATGCCACCTGTTTCAGCTTTCACTGGTGCAGCAGACCCGACAAACAAAAGACCTGACCCGATACCCATTTCAATCAATTCACGCGTATTACAGCTCATTCTGGCGTGTGTTTCCAAGTTTGAACCATCCAAATCATGCGCAGCTATCAAATCCACTTTCCTTTCTGATTATCACGCGGCATTGAGTCCAGATTCATAGTCGATTGTATTAAAACCCACCGCGTTTTAAAAGCTTCCAAATCTGGAATCAATCAACATTCAATTCGAGGACATAGACCAAAACTAAACCACCCTATAAATTCAGACCTGTAATAGGATCCCAACCCATCCAAATACTCGCTCTCTAAAACTCTCCAATCAGACGATTTATGCGTGATATGTAGAGAGCCTTGTTTCATCAGATTACACATCATTTTGAACTTGTAAGTATGATTATATTACATGTTTAGGTTCGGCTTTGGGTTAGGAATAAAAGCCCTAATGTTTTGTTCTTGATCTGTAACGTTTTCTGGTTCAATTGTTTGAAGTTATGAGGCTAGGGTTTTATAAACTAATTTGGGGAAGATAACTCTCAGACATTTGTGTTAAATAATTTTCTAAATGAAACATATCAACAAAACTGATGTAGGTCAGCTGGTTTCAAGAAGTTTGTTAAGTCATGGGGGCTGTGTTTGACATGGGTTCGATCCCCACAAAACCCACCTTTTTTTTGAAACTTTTTCTTGTATATTTCATGTTTTATCATTTAAATTAATTTTAAAAATACCAAATCTACATTATAAATTCTACAAAATTTATCCTATGTTATATAAACAATAAAATTTATCATACAATTTTTAGATTTCCAAAAATCATTTATTTAATATATATTATAAATATTACAAGTTAATTCATTTATAATTTTAAAATTCTATAAAAATATCTAAACGATTTTATAAAATTCCAAAAAAATTATTTTAAACTTATAAATTAATAAATATTCCAGAAATAATTTTTTTATTTCAGAAAACCGTTTATTAAATATTTTTAATTAATTTTTTACTATTTTAATCATAAATAAATCATAAACAAATTCATTTTTCAATATTTTTATACCAAAATTTTACATTAATTATTTTTGTTCATTTAGAACAGAAATACAAATTTTAATTTGATATTTCATTAATTTTAATATTTTTAGATATTAAAATTATATTTTAACAAATAAATATAAATATACTATATATTCAATTATTAAGAAAATAATTTTATAAAAATTATTTTCATATCTACTATATTATAATACAACCATCCTTAACCAAAGTTTTACAAAAAGTCTTTTTATTTAATTATTTTTCAAATTTCTTTTATATACTAGTTCATTAATAATTTATCTAAGTTAACAAATAAACAAATGCCTATCCCCAAATTAGGAACCCTAGAAATACTTGTAGACTAGAAAGACTTAAACTCATTTATTACCTTAAACATAGGGTGATACCTGGCAACGTTAGATTACACTTATTCAATTCCACAAGACATAACACCTTGCTAATGTGAGTATTACTTATCCCCTTTTTCGCTTTTACAACTTTTGGGGTGATTCATGCACAAGTATACAAAACTTTCATATTCATTTACACATACATTTTTATTCATTTACAATTCATATACATGTCTTGTTTATCTTTGTGCTTATGTTTGAACATGAACGTAGCTTACATACAAAATCATACATCTAGACATAACTTATGTTATGGTGCTCTTTACATACAGACGTAACTTATGTTACGGTGCTCATTTAGACATAACTTATGTTATGGTGCTCTTTTAGACTTGACACGTGTTAGGGTGCTCATTATCAATTTCAACTTATCAACTTTACATTTGATCTTTGTCTTGTTTGGTTACTTGCGTGTTTACATAATGCCTTGGTGATGCTAGACACATGAATTGTACTACTTTTCAAACTTATACTATATATACAAAGCTAAGTAGTACTCACCAACATCATATGTTGACAAAATTATTTTCGTGCATGTTTCAGGATAAGCTGCTTGACGCTTCACATAGGACTTTGGACTTAGATTAAATCAATCAATTATCTTTATTTTTGTTGTCTTGTATTTAATTTCACATGTTGTAAAACAATATTCAATAATCAAATATTTACATTTTAGTACCATGAGCTTTTGAACAATCGTCACTACGTGGCACCTCGATGATTCCGCCATCGGTTGGGGTGTTACAGATTGGTATCAGAGCCATGGTTATAAGGAACTAGGTTATTAGATAAAATGGCCTAGACTATAACCGAACATCAACTTTCATGCATAATATTCTTTAAATTTCCATTTCCCTCATTTCCTTCTACTTTCCTTCCTCTATCTTTCCCCTCCTTCTCTCTCTCCCTTCTTCTCATCTTTCATCATGGTGCATAGAGATGGTGTCCTACAAGGAGTGGAAAGTCTACATCATCATGGAACGGGAGCAGTACCTTTCATGAAGACACTCTTAGGCATGATACCTACCCTTATTTTGCTCCTTCAAAGTTGTTGAGCTTTAATGAGTGTGATAGAACACGTGCAATCTGGAAGGGTGGATGCCTGTACACTGGGTTTTCTGGCATAGGCAAGCATAGCGCATAAATCCAATAACGGACCTGTTATGCTTACCTGGGGATTCCTGGAGTGAGTGTCCACTTATAGGCTAAAGCATGTCTTCTTTGATCACCATTGGGTTCAATTCCTTTGAAAAGTCAACGTTCTTGTTGGGCTTTACAGCTAGACAAGGGCACTCCAAGCATTTTATGCAAGCTTGTCAATAATACTCTCTCGTTTCATATACAATATTTTGTATTTCATGATTTTCATATATTGTTTTCAAGTTCATACTTTCATAATCATCTGTACGGTTATACACTTACATTTTCTAATCTCATGATTATTCATTGACTACCTCATAGATGTCTGCTCGCCGCATGCTCCGTGATGCCAGCCAACGCACTGTTCGTGCTCCTGGACAACGTTCTGATCATCGCCTCGCATCTTTAGTCGCTGAGCAGATTGCTGCAGTGATCCCAAACCTTGTCAGTGATATAACCTAGAATAGTAATAGTGCCAACACAGGGGGTGCGACCCAATTTCGGTCCACTTACAAACACTTCAACTCCTGCAACCCCACAAAATTCACTGGTGAGGAGGGTGCTACTGGTCTCCTCCAATGGTTTGAAAGTATGGAGAGCACCTTTGTGAACAGCGAGTGTCCTGATGAACTCCGCGTTCGCTATGCTACTAGTGTCCTTCAAAAAGGGGCGCTAACCTGGTGGAATGGCGAAAAGCACAATCGGGGCGCTGATGTTGCATTATCTTTGTCCTGGACTGAAGATAAGGAACTCATGATCGCCAAATTCTGCCCTAGGAACGAAATCAGGAAACTGGAGGACGAATTTCGTGAGCTCAAACAAGACAGTGGTGAGAATCTTGCGTATAATACTCGATATCATGAACTCAGCATATTGGTTCCACACATGGTCACCCCGGTCTCTCGAGCAATCGAGAAATATATCGAGGGATTACCTGACCTGATTAAAGACGTTGTCACTGGAGGCAAATCCACTACGGTGGATGTTAGGATCTGAGTTTGTTTGTTTTGATTATGTTTAACTAAATATGATAAAAGTGAAACGAGTATAGATGAAAGTGCAGCGGAATAATAAACTGTTAATCAAAACAAGAGAGTAAATGTTTTCAGATCGAATGCTTTCATTTATCTAAAAGATTACAATCGTACAAATACTCCCCCTCAGCCTAATCACACAATGATTGTTTGTCTGAGAGAATGTTTGTGTGTGTGATGCAATAGAACAGTACAAGCACTGTTCTATTTATAGACATACTCAAAGCACTGATGACCTAGGCTGACGTCACCTAAGACAGTGACCTCTAACAGAATAACAAACATAAACATCTGCCTATTACAAACTACTGTTACATTGAAAGCACTGATATTAAACAGCTGTTGTAGATAAACTCTGATGGTCTTGTATCCACTGCTGGAGCCTAAGTGTTGTTGGTTCCAGCAGTGCTTTGGTCTTCAGTACTTGTATCAGCAGTTGTTCTTCATCAGACCTTTGGTCAGCAGTTGTTCTTCATCAGTTGTTTACTCAGCAGTTCTTTGTATCAGCAGTTGTTGAGCAGTTGTTTGGATAGAACAGTAGTTAGGGTCAGCAGTCTTTTAGGAGAAGTAAGTTGTAAAGACTGTTTATTCAAGGATCAAACTGATAGCATGTTTTGGCTTTCTAATCATCTGTTCTTCTCCAGGTCAGCAGACCCAACAATCTCCCCCTAGAACAGATGATGCCAAAACTCAGCTTTATTTATTGATCTTTATTCCTCATCAGACTTTCTCTAATTTGGCCTTTGAATTGTAATTCAAAGTTCAGAGCAAATAAGTCTTCTTCATCTCTTTCTAGGTCCAGATTTAGCAATGTTTGGTGATCTTCTGCACATAGGCTGTAAGCATCATCCATGCTGATCTTCTGAACCCTTCCATCTGACCTGAGCAATGTCAATTCGTGGTTGTCTTTGTTGACTTTCCACTTTAGAATTTTTGAGTCAGTGGATTTGCTGAGATGAACTTTTATTCTTGATGAGTTGGGTGAAGGAGGTCTTCCAATGAGTTCTCTGAGCTTCTCTGTTGTAGGATCAGAGAAATAGTGTATTTGATTGAAGAGCCCTTCCTTGATGAATGTATCAGCAAACTTTCTTTGATCTTCCTCTGACATCTCCTTCTGCTTCTTGAACTGTCTTCTTGCAGCAGTTGTTAGATCAGAGGTTTCAAGTAAGCTGTCCAAGTTAAAGGTCTGTTGGGGTCTCTTCATCATTGGTTCATCAGTGTAAATTGGTTTCCTTGGTAGGCTGGGATCCTTCTTCCTATTTTCTTCCAGACTTTTGTAAGTTTCAACCAGCCTTAACTCGGACCATCTAGAAACTGACCTCATCTCCCCATAGTTGGCAGCTACAATCTCCTACCTCATCCTTTTGAACTTCAAGGCTCTGACTGGGTCTCTGCCTTTGCCAAAGTTAGGAGTAGAGACTTTAGCCTTGGGGTCTTTGGCCATTTCTTCAATCCTGAGTAGTTCTTCTCTCAAAGCATGAGTAGTCCAACCATTGAACTGCTTTTTGTTTGCTTTGTAAGGCTTGGTTGCCATTATCTGTTCAAGAAGAGATTCCCTCACCTCCTTTTCCAAATCTACACTGAGAGGCATGGAGGACATGGAATTGCTCAGGGTCTTAGCAAAATCTTCAATCCTTCTGAGTTTGCTAAGCTCTGCTGAATGGATGCCCTGAGCAGTCCTGTCATCCTTCCCTTTGCATTTCTCCCTGATGATGGCATCCACCTGTTCACCCTTGTATTTCAGATAAGTATCAATGTTGAGGGGAACAGGGAAGTTTGGGAGAGATGGGAAGGATCTTTCTGATGGCTGTTCAGTATTGTAGAAGGATTGTAATTCCCCCTTGAGTAGATCAAGTTCAAGGGGATACTGAACAACCAATGGTGTAATGGTTGGTGGTGGTCTATGGGATCTGAACTTGGATGTGTGTGGTGAGAATGATGTGATTGGAATAGCTGTGATGGGAGGAGTGGATTGGGCAGTTGAAATGGTGTTTGGTGATGTGTGTATGTTTTCATCATGTACAACAAAGGTTGATTTTCTCTTCCTTGTGTACATGATTTTTGGTGATGGTGATTTGGTAGCAGTGGTTGGATTAACATCTATTGGCCTTTTAGTAGGTCCAGCAGATGTTTGGGATTTAGCTGGTGATGTATGTTTGGTGGTTGTATGTTCAGGTGTGTTTGTTGGTTTGGGTATGTTTGTTGGTTTGGGTATGTTTGTTGGTTTGGGTGCAGTGGTTTGGGTAGCAGTGTTTTGAGTAGGTTCAGTGTTTTGGGTGGCAGTGGTTTCAGTAGCAGTGGTTTTATCAACAGAGGTGTTCAACTTAGATGGTGGTTTTCTAACATGCTTAGCAGGTCTTTTCATCCTTTTAGAGGATCCCACATCTTCAGTTTCCCTTTGTTGTTTCTTTTTTAGTTCAATTAATGACTCTGCTTTAACTTCCAAAGTGTCAGCTCTTTTCTGTTTTTCTTGAGCAGCCTTTTCAGCTTCTATATTTGCAGAGTCATCTACTGCTTTATTCTTCTCAGTGGTTTGTTGTGGTGGTGTTGTTGTTGCTTGTTGTTGTTGTGGAGCTTGTTGTTGTGGAGCTGATTTGGTAGACTCTGGTTTCTTGGCAGACTTGGCTTGGCCTTTTTGAGAAGGAGGACAACCAAAAGGATCTAGTTTTGGTAGCCTATCTCTGCCACTCTCCCCCTTTTTGGCATCATCAGCCGTGAAAGCATCATCATTTTCATCCCTGAGGATGGTGGTAGGGGCAGAGCCAGTAGTCTTCAGCAGGTGGTCCTTGATGGCTTTGATATCAACATGGGTATCTTTGTACCTTGCATCTACCATATTCCTGATCTCAGCCATGTAAGTTTCATGTGTCTGATCAGCCAGTTTTCTGTGAGCTATGATGATGGGGGAAACTGATTTCCATAACTCACTGGCTATATCAGCTGTGGATGGTTGACTCTTGGAAAGGTCTGCAATTGAGCTCAGTATAAGCTTGACATCAGATTTGATGTCAGCAACAGAGGTTTCAATGACAGAAACTCTGTCCGTCAATTCTTGGTATTTTGACCCATCTCCTAAATTAATAGGATCATCTAAGTCCCTACCAGTGGTAGTTCTACCTGATTCAGTCCTAATAGGTGAATCAGATGCCCCTTTTTCTTGGTACTGGGGACTTCCAACTGTTTTTGGAGACACTATAGTGGCTTCAACAGTTGTTGCCTTCAAGGGAGTCTTAGCTATGTAATCACTGTCCTGATGTGAGACAGTGGTCTCTACATCAGTAGTGGCTGCTCCACTTGAAAACTCACCTAGAGTTTCATTGAACTCAGGTGGTGTAACCTCCTCTTCTGTTTGTGGGATAACAGATTGTATATTCTCAGGACCAGTCACTTGTTGGAGTATACTCTCAGTGACAGGTGGAAGAGAGGAATTGGGATCTTCCTGAGATTTGTCAATTGCTTCAAACAGAGGTTGCATTGTTTGTGGGACATGATGTGATGGTGAGGGTGGAGGAGTAACAAGAGAATTAGCCCTGGGAGAGGGGCTTGTGAACATTTGGTCAAGTGACTCAAATGTATCATGATGTGTGTCCCCTTGGCTTACAACATGATCCTTTTGAGAGGATTCATGAGAAGTTTGGTCAGGTGGAGGTATGTCCAACTGTTGTGAGGAAGTAACAACAGTGGTTTCAGGTTGCTTTTGTTGTGCAACAGAGGTTTCTTCTGGTACCTCAACATCCAGAAGCCTCATTTGTGGTTGAGTGGTGGTTTTTGTGGATGGATGTTTCCTTTTGGAAGTGGCTGGTGTGGGTTTCACAGCACTGGATGTAGTGCCATGATCACCAGGAGCAGTGGGCTCAACAACAGAGGTTTTGACAACAGTCTTTGTCCTCTTTGTTTGTGTTTTAGAAACTTTTGACACTTTTTCTTGGGTGCTGCCACCCAGCATTCTTGTGAAAGTTTCATCAGTTAAGCTTTTCATTTGCATTGCATCACCCTTTTTGAAAACTTTTTCAGGTAAAACTTTTTGTAAGATTACACTAAGGATTCTTGGGTAAATAAGAAAAGCATTGTTTGACCCAGACTTGACTGCTTTCACATTTGATACCAAGTCCATGAACAATCCCTGGGAAAGATTAAAGTCAGAGTTTGACAACATAGCATAACCCAGATATTGCATCCTCAATGGAATTTCATTAAAGGATGTGGACTTAGCAGAGACATAAAGAAGAAGAGTATGGAAGAAAAATTTCATGACTGGAGGGAAAACTTTTTGAAAAGAGTTGATCCAGTCATCTGACCATCATACCCTCTTTCTTGGAACTCAGTGTGAAGCTCTGTTTTAGTAAAAGAATCCTTACCTGCCAGGTCATTCAGTGTGAAGGTTGTGGATATGGTTTCAGGGGTAATGACGATACTGGTTTCTCCAATTTTGGAAATAATGGAAGTAGGCTTTTTGTCTTGTAGTAGAAACTCAGCATTCAACCAAAATTCTTGGAGTGTATCAAGATAAATGGGGGCGTTAGCGGTTAGGATGGGTAAGTATTTGGAGTTAAGGAAAATGTCGATGGTGGAATGAAATGAAGCGTTGTCATCTGTTTTAATCAGATAGGGGAGACAATTGTGTGTAGCTTTGGCTTGAAGATCCATTGTAATGGATTTCGAAGGTGAAGATGATTGGATATTGATGAAGGGTTTGAGAATGAAGCAGGCGGTTTTCAGTATTTGAATACAATGAGACAGTGTAACGTCTGTTGTGGTAAAACAGGGTTTTTATAGGCTCAATGAAACCGCTGATGTGGCCAAACCTCTGCTTATATGAACAGACGTGGCAATCATCTGATGGATGAAACATCTGGTGGAGAACAGCTGTTTTTGGCAAACAACTGATACAAACAGCTGTTTTGGAAAACAGCTGATACAAACAGCTGTTTTGGAAAACAGCTGATACAAACAGCTGTTTTTTTTTTAAATATAGTATATATATATAAGGAAACAGTTGTTTTATCTGAAACAGATGTTCTGGAACAGATTTTTCAACCAACAGTTGTTTTATCTGATCAGATGTTGTGAAACAGACTTTTCAACCAACAGTGGATATGAATGAAACAGTGGTTGTTTTATCTGATCAGATGTTATAAACAGATTTTTCAACCAAACAGCTATTTAAAAATTTGATTTGCTGAAACATTTTATTAAGATTTATTAAAACTTTATTTGTTTAATCCATGTTTAACATACCAATTCTGGAAATCAGATTTGTAAAGGTAAATGTGTCTAAAGCTTTTGTTAACACATCTGCCAACTGATCCTCTGTTGGAACATGGTGCAAGGAAATCAAACCTTTTTCATAGCTGTCTCTGACAAAATGATGTCTTATGTCAATGTGCTTGGTAGTGGAATGAGAGACTGGATTCTTGATGATATTTTCAGCAGCTTGACTGTCCAACATGAGTGGAGTCCTAAGTGCAGTTATCCCAAAATCCAGTAGTTGATTTTGAAGCCACATGAGTTGGGCTGTACAGCTTGCAGCAGCAATGTATTCAGCTTCAGCTGTTGAAGTTGAAACAGCTGCCTGCTTTTTGCTTTGCCATGAAACTAAGGCATTCCCTAGAAATTGGCACCCTCCTGAAGTGGATTTTCTTGTGGTGTGACAGCCAGCAAAGTCACTATCTGAATAACCTGAAAGCTCAATGTTTCCATTAGCAGGATACCAGATACCAAGTGTGGGAGCACCTTTGAGGTATCTGAATATCCTTTTCACAGCAATAAGGTTTGACTTTCTGGGTGAAGCCTGGGATCTGGCACAGACACAGGTAGCAAACATAATGTCTGGCCTAGATGCAGTTAGGTACAATAAAGACCCAATCATACATCTATAATGTGTTTGATCAACCAGTTCATCCTTGTCATCAATAGTGAGCAGCTTGACTGTACTCATGGGTGTGCTACATGGCTTACAATCATTCATCTCAAATCTGGTTAATAAGTTATTTACATATTTGTTTTGGTGAATGAATGTGCCATTTTGCAGTTGTTTCACTTGAAGACCAAGGAAACACTGAAGCTCACCCATGGCACTCATCTCAAACTCTGCTGTCATGAGTTTTCTGAACTCTTCACACATTTGGTTACATGTGGATCCAAAAATGATGTCATCCACATATATTTGAACTATCATTAAGTGTTTCCCTTTCCATTTAAGAAATAAAGTTTTGTCAATTTTACCTCTTGTGAGGCCAATGGATAAGAGAAATGTGGAGAGAGTTTCATACCAGGCCCTTGGTGCTTGTTTAAGTCCATACAAAGCTTTGTTGAGCTTGTAGACATAGTCAGGATGGAATGTGTCTTCAAAACCAGGTGGCTGACATACATAGACCTCCTCCTGAATTTTGCCATAAAGGAAAGCACATTTGATGTCCATCTGATACACCTTTATGTTGTGGTTGACAGCAAAGGCTAAAAAGAGTCTGATGGCTTCTAGTCTTGCTACAGGAGCAAAAGTCTCATCATAATCTATTCCTTCTTCTTGTCTGAAGCCTTGAACCACAAGCCTGGCTTTATTCTTGACAACAATACCCCTTTCATCAGTCTTGTTTTTGAAGACCCACTTTGTTCCTATAGGACAAACATCCTTAGGAAGTGGTACAAGCTCCCATACTTGTTGTCTTTTGAATTGAAGGAGTTCTTCCTGCATGGCCTCTACCCAACTGTTGTCTTTTAGTGCCTCTTGGTACTTGACAGGTTGTGTGAGGGATAAGAAACCTGCAAAAAGACAGATATTTGAGGATTGGCTTCTTGTGAGCACACCCTCTCTGATGTTGCCAATGATCTGGTCTGGTGGATGAGCTCTTAAGTAAATAAGATCTCCTTGATATGGAACAATGGCATTTTGAGGTGATGGACAGAGGTTTGGTGACTCTGTTGGTGTAACATCTGTTGGTACTTCTGTAGTGCCATCAGATGTTTGGAATGGTAATGGAGGAATGGGTCCAAGTGGTGTGAAACTTGACTGACTTTTGTCAACAGATGATAGGTCAGTGGTTGTGAGGGGTGAGGCAGTGGTTTGAGGATAAGACTGGCCAACAGTGGTTGACACAGCTGTGGCAGAGTTTTGACAATTGTTTTGAACAGCTGCTTCCTCTGAGGCAGAATAGACTTTGTAGTGACTGGGGATCACAACATCTGTTCTGTAATCCTGCTGTGGAGACTGTGGAATACCTGCATTGTTAGCTTTAACAATGATATCTTCAAATTTGAATTTATCTAAATCAAATAGTTCAGCAGGGTTTGCAGGGATTTTTAGAGATGAAAGTTCATTGAACTTTACATTCAGAGTTTCTTCTATTGTCTTAGTCCTTGTGTTAAACACTTTGTAGGCCTTAGCAGTAGAAGAATATCCTAGAAAATAACCACAGTCTACTTTGGCTGCAAATTTTGAAATGGAATCTTTGAGATTTAAAATGAAACATGGGCAGCCAAAGATTTTGAAAAATGAGATTAATGGTTTGATTTTGAACAAAATTTCATAAGCAGTTTTTTGATGTCTGGGGTTGATCAAAACTCTGTTTTGAACATAGCAAGCAGTGTTTACAGCTTCTGCCCAAAAGGACAGTGGCAAACCAGAATCTGCTAGCATGGTTCTTGCAGCTTCTATAAGAGTTCTATTTTTCCTTTCAACCACCCCATTTTGTTCTGGTGTTCTTGGGATGCTGAACTGCCTCACAATCCCTTTTGACACACAGAAGTCATCCAACTCCTTATTTTTAAACTCTGTTCCATTGTCACTCCTGAAGACTTTTACTGGCAAGTCATATTGCTTTTCAACTTTGGTGACAAAGTCCTTCAATATACCTGCAGTCTCATCCTTAGAATGTAAAAAGTAAGTCCATGTAAACCTAGAAAAATCATCAACTATGACAAGACAAAATCTCTTTCTTCTTAGACTCATGATTTTAACCAGGGCCAAACAAGTCCATGTGCAACAGTTGTAGACACTGACTAGTTTTGGACTCATCAATAGATTTGTAAGAGCTTTTATGTTGTTTCCCTTTTAAGCAAGAAACACAATGCTCATCACATTTAAATTCTTTTGATGGTAAGCCTCTGACAAGACTTTGTTTGGAGAGTGTGTTGATAGTATTAAGGTTGGTGTGACCCAATCTCCTATGCCACAATTCTGTCTCCTTAGTGGAGGCAGCAGAAAACAGACAGACATTTGCCATAGGATTGTCCTTTAACATATCAACAACATACACATTGCCACTTCTATGAGCAACAAGTTGTGCTTTGCTCTCAGCAATAATGGTATCAATCTTTTTCACCACTTCTGGTCCAATAATCTTACAAGTTTTCTTTGTGAAAAATGAGCCATAACCTTTGTCACTCATTTGTGAAACACTCAGAAGATTGAACTTGAGATTATCAATAAGATTGACATTTTCAAACTTGAGTTTTCCAGCCTGTACAGTCCCTGAACCCAACACCTTACCTTTTGAATCATTACCAAAGGATATATCACCCCCTCCATGAGCCAAGACGTCCAGAAGAAGGGCTCTACATCCTGTCATGTGCCTGGAGCCTCCACTATCTACATACCAAAGACTATCTAAACAAGCAGAAGCTCCCTGCACATCAGTAAATGATTAGTTTTGGTGAGTGTCCAAAGCCAAGTTGGCTTTGGATGGATCCTCAGACCTTTCAGACTCAAGCTTTGGAAGGTGATCAGTGGTTTGGACCAATTTTTGAATTAAGGTCAACAACTGCTGCTGACCATTTGCCAGTGCTTGGATGTCAACACTTGGGGCAGCAGTTGTTTGATCACTTCCTGACAGATGATAATACCCATATGGATTTCTGTTCACTCTTGGTTTAGAGGGTCTTTTAGGCTCCTCATAAACATGTGGCAGACTGTGACATGGAGGTTGACCATAACCTCTTGGGTATTTGCTTGTGGTGGAGCATCTGTTACTTGGACATCTCTAGAAGCAGATGTTTCAAGCCTTTTTGTAACAGATGTTTGGACAGGGGTGAAGGTCTGTTTGGGCTTTCCTTTTGGAGTACTAACCACAGGGTTTGCAAGAGTTTTAGCTTTGTATTCTTGTATTTTTACATCAAAATTTTTGAGATACAAGCACTCTTTGGTCTTGTGATTCTTTTTCCCACATATTGAGCATGTGGCTTTGGAATCACATTCACTTGTTCCTTTGTTAATATCATATGCTTTTAGAAGAAAACAGTTTTTGGTGACATGATTCTTCTTTTCACAGAAATCACAGAACAAGTTAACAGTCTTTTCTTTCTTCTTCCCCTTTTCAGCCTTCTTTTCAGCAGATGTTTGAGCATCTGCTGGAAGATCTTTCAGGGGAATGACTTTTGCCAAGGGAATGACCCTTGCCTGAGGAGCTGTCTTTCCCTCAGGTGTTTTGAAATCAACAGGTTTATAATTCTCAAGAGTATCACACTCATCAGACCAAGTAGGTTTAAATTCATACTTTTCAAGTTCAGTAAAAGATGAGGAACCTTCTGGTTTTTCAAGAACAATTTTCTTACCATTTGGTTCAGTGATTTTAATCTCTTGACCCTGCAGGTTTGTTGGTACTATCTCAACAGACTTTTGACTCTTTGTGTCAGTGTTTTCAAAAGCTGGAGCAGTGGTTGCAAAACCAAAGCCAAACTTCACATGACTTTTGGTTTGTTTGTTGAGTAGCATCTCAAACCCTCTACATGATTCCACCCATTTCTTACATTCAACTTGGGTGGACTCAAGCTCACTTTTACAACTTTGATATTTTGCTATCATAGTTTGGAGCTGGTCTTTGGTTATAGTTGCTTCATGTTTTAAGCTGCTTATTTCAGACTCTTTTGCAGTTAAACTTGTTTTTAAATCTTTTGTAAGTTTTTCAAATTTAACTTCATCATCCAAAATTTTCTTTCTAAGGTTTTCATTCACCTCTTTGATGTTAGCAAATGCTATTACACATTTGTCAGAACACAACTCTTTGAGAATTTGAGGAGATACCTTAGCAGCAGCCATCAATGCACAATCACACTTGCACTCACAGTCATCAGATGCACTCCAGGGATCTGTGAGATTCACAACCTCTTCTTAAGGTTTTTCACCTGTAACAACTTCACTAACAACATCATCAGTCACAACATCAGATTCAGTTACCACCTCCTCAGATTCAATCTCATCCACCATAGCCATGAAGCAGAAATTTTCTGGTTCATTTTCAGCTTTGGCAACTAGTGCAAAATTCTCGTCTGTTAGCTCATCAGGTAGACTGCTCCAATCAACAAAGCCTTGTGTAAAGAAGCTCTGTTGACTGGTCTCTGCAGGAGCAGAGGATGGAGCAACAGTCGTTTGCACAGGTGCTTGAGCAACAGGTGTTTGCACATAGTGGATCTGAGGAACAGTGGTTTGGACATACTGGACAGGAACAGTGTTTGAGGACTGTGCAAAATGAGCAGTGTTTTGCACATTTGGTCCAGGGGCATTATAGGAATTCTGATAAGTGTTGGCCTGTGGTCTTTGATTTGGATAGGTTATCATAGGTGTACCATGTTGACCCCTACATTCCCTAGCAAAATGACCAAACCTATGACATTTATAACACTTGATCTTTGATTTATCCAACCCAACCTTAGATCTACCAGTCAACCCTGGAAACCTTCTCCCAGTTTTCTTGTAAAAATTATTAGTTCTTACACTGAGAAGGGCCAATTGGTGCATAATGTCCATTTCTTCCAAATCATCAGGGTCAAAGTATTTCAGGTCATCATACTCAAAGGATATATTGTCAGATGCCTGTATATCACCACCACTTGCTGTGAAAGCATAGTTTGGTGAATAAGAATCAGAGTTAAAACCTGAGTTAAAACCTGAAGTTATGTCAATAAAATGATCATAACTCTGATCCTTTGTGTTTCCAGGCACCTCATCATGACCCAAAAGTGCTGTATTCCCAAACACATAGTCATCAGACACTTTTCCAGAGTCCTGGAGCTTCTTTTTCTGGTTAAGCTCTCTCTCATAGGTCAAGAGCTTACCATGAAGCTGGGTCAGTGATAGGTCTTTAAATCCTATTGAGTTTCTCATCACAATAGCAATAGTGTCCCATTTGTCTGGTAATGATCTCAAAAACCTATGGTTCAAGGTTGAATGAGGGTAAGTAAGACCAACCAATTTTAGTTCACTAATTAAGCAATTAAATCTCTCAAACTGTTGAGTTAATGACTCTCCTTTGACATGACTGAATGTTTCATATTGTTGGTTAAGTATTTCACGATTGTTTTCAATAACCTCCTCAGTCCCACCAAACTGTTCTTTCAGTGCATCCCACAACTCCTTTGCACTGTTACAGTGTAACAACCCAGCATATATATCATTGGGTAGAGCCATGGCCACAATACTGAAGGCCTTAGCATCTAGCTCAATTTTCTGAAAATCCTGGTCGGAGTAGTTTTCAAGTTTCTTTGGCTCAAACACTTTGGGATCTTCAGTACTCGGCACAGTCGGAACATGTGGTCCGAAGATAACCGACTTCCAACACCCAGTGTTTTGTTGAGCTAGAACATGGCTCATCCGACGTTGCCAGATATTGTATTCAGATCTGACAAGCATCGGTGGCTTGTTGTTCGTGCCAGTGTTATGTGGATCGTGATTGATAGAAGCCATTCTCTGATTTTTCAAAAAAACAAAGTCTGTTTAAAAACGGTTGAAACGAAATTAAACTATTACTCTGTTTTCAATCTAACAGACAAACGATATCAATAATTGTGAGCTGATTATTAAATTGATTTGTTAGATCGAATTTAATTGACCAAGCTCTGATACCAATTGTTAGGATCTGAGTTTGTTTGTTTTGATTATGTTTAACTAAATATGATAAAAGTGAAACGAGTATAGATGAAAGTGCAGCGGAATAATAAACTGTTAATCAAAACAAGAGAGTAAATGTTTTCAGATCGAATGCTTTCATTTATCTAAAAGATTACAATCGTGCAAATACTCCCCCTCAGCCTGATCACACAATGATTGTTTGTCTGAGAGAATGTTTGTGTGTGTGATGCAATAGAACAGTACAAGCACTGTTCTATTTATAGACAGACTCAAAAGCACTGATGACCTAGGCTGACGTCACCTAAGACAGTGACCTCTAACAGAATAACAAACATAAACATCTGCCTATTACAAACTACTGTTACATTGAAAGCACTGATATTAAACAGCTGTTGTAGATAAACTCTGATGGTCTTGTATCCACTGCTGGAGCCTAAGTGCTGTTGGTTCCAGCAGTGCTTTGGTCTTCAGTACATGTATCAGCAGTTGTTCTTCATCAGACCTTTGGTCAGCAGTTGTTCTTCATCAGTTGTTTACTCAGCAGTTCTTTGTATCAGCAGTTGTTGAGCAGTTGTTTGGATAGAACAGTAGTTAGGGTCAGCAGTCTTTTGGGAGAAGTAAGTTGTAAAGACTGTTTATTCAAGGATCAAACTGATAGCATGTTTTGGCTTTCTAATCATCTGTTCTTCTCCAGGTCAGCAGACCCAACAGTGGAAGAAGCCATCCAGCTTGCAGCCACTTTAACAGACAAACACGTAAGGAAAGGAAACTTGGTTAGGAAGGGCACCAAGACGACTACTGAGAAAACCACCAACGCTGTTGAACGATCTAAGACTGTTTTAGCAAAGGCCGCCACTACTTCTTCGAACTCTAAGAAACGAATGGGCGATAATCAGAACCATGCTGTTGTGGATCCTGTGACTCAACCTCCTATCAAGAAAGCCTACACGAGAATCCATCCTCAATGCAACACTTGCAAGTATCATCACCCTGCAAATCTTCCATGCCGTCAGTGCACTAGATGTGTGTAACACCTCGAGGTGTTACGGGTCTCTTAAACGGGTCGGATCGTACCCGACCACCCGATTATCTAATAAATTATTTAAGTTCGAATCTCGCGACTAACCGTTTCAATCGATTAAATAGATAATAATTATTGGATTTTTATTATCTCGACTAAACGCTCCGTATCTACTATTTAATCGTTACCAAACATTTCTTATTTCATTGGTTATACTCGTTACCAAACACCCGAGCCTCAGTTATTATCCCTGTAGCCAAACACCCTTGTATTATTATTCTTTTATAACCTTTCTCCTCTCTCTCTTTTGTCTGGATACTCACGAGCATATACACACACATATGTGTGTTATAGAGAGCAACCACAACCACCACCACCTCCGGCGACTATCACCACCGGCCGCTGCCGCCTTGTTCTCCGGCAATCATCTTCTTCCTCCTCTCCGGCTATCTTATAAACCACCCTGTTCATCTCTGTTTCTGTTAATAGAAGCCGGACAGTCACCGACTACGGTGACTGTCATCGGGGCCTTAATCACCATCACCGAACCACTTACTAATCATCTTGCTGTCGTATCTTTGTTATTAACCATGCACTCTGTTCAACCAAACCCAACCCGATCCTTTGTTCTGTTCTGTTCCAACAATAGCCGGCAACCACCACAACCTTCTCTTTATTCCCTTTACGAATCCCAATAATAACCCCCACCTCTGTTCTTCAGTCTCTAAACCAACCGGACAGTCATAAATCCGGTGACTGTCATCAAGTGTCTATAAGCTTTCAGATCGAACCCACCTCTCTGTGTTAATCATCGGACAGTCACCGAGTCATGGTGACTGTTATCGCACCTTGATAACTTTCTGATAGAACTCAGCCCGTGACCATCTTCCTGTTCGGGTTTATAATTGTAAAGCTATTCGGTAACCCAACTGTCAATCGGACAGTCACCAGTTCCGGTGACTGTCGTGTACTCTTGTCTGATTCAGATCCGGTCAGTTTCCAGTCGGGTTTCGAACAGATTTCCGGTCAGCTCGGTGACTGTGGTCTGGTGAACAGGTTCACACACATATCGACTGATGTGTGTGTTTGTATGTTAAGTATCACCCTTCAGTTTGGAATTATACTCGTGAACCTTCATTCGTAGTCCGATCGTGGTCCGGTTAATCTCCGATCTATCTTGATACAATTCAGATTACAAACCCGAAAGGTATAATCTTTAACAGTTATTATATATATGTTGGTATTAGTTATTGATACCCGATTATAATACTGTTCCTATGATTATTGCGAGGTACCGTTAATCGAATCGGAGAGTTAAACCGATACCGAGTCGACTCAGCGACCCGGTCAACACCCGGAATAGAACCCGGTCCATTGACTAGACGAGGATTATTAGAATTATACGATTATATATATATAATACGAATAACGTACGGACTTGATAATAATAATAAGAGAATAATAATCATATATAAAATATATGCGTTTATATATATATACGATTCGATATATAAAACGATATACTAGACTCGGGTTAATGATAATATGATCAGCCGAACCAGCATCCGGGTAAGTACGTGTCTAGAGTTCTGTAGGTTCGTGTGCCAAGCTGTAATGGCCAGCTTTATTAGCTACGAGTGCTAAGCTGTAATAGCCAGCTAGATTTTAGGATGTCCGTGTCGTGTCAATAATAAACCCCGAGTTTAGGACTATCTAATATATACCGAACTCTATATATATATAAATTGTATATGTGATATATATCCTAAATAATACAATCTAACAAGTCTCACGCGTAAAACGTATCAATATATATATGAAATATAATTGTAATAAGAAGATAAGTAGAAGATATAACGTAAACCAGTGAGTATCGTGAACTCCCCACTTTTACTGTTTTATTAAACGTTTTAGGGGAAACACATGTCATTTATTAGAAAATATAGAAATGCTTTACATAATAGATTTAATAAAGGAAATATAATAGAAAAGGGGATAATAGAAACGACTAGGACAGTACTGACCGGTATATCGCCATTTCATGTCTTGTCCAACTAGAGGACAAGAACCAGTCTTACCCGAGTAGAGGGTAGGAATAATTAAGATTTACCACAAACAGAGTGGTACCATCGATAGGAATGGCAACTAATAGAATATAATAGATTGACATATAATCGGTATAATTTAATAGAATATAATAGCATATATTTTCCCCTCCAGAACTAGAATAGTAAAACATGTTTTATTATAAAAGAATTATAAATAAATGAACTGGCCATTCAATTTATAAAATACACGACCTCACCAACTTTATGTTGACAGAAACTATTTTTGGCATGTGTTCAGGTAACCCAACAGATATGATGACGTGGATCCTGGAAGAGTCAAGACTGTCTATATCCTGAGTTCCGCTGCGTAGCTCCGATAACCCGACCCGACGACCCGGCACCGACTGCCGGGGCGTTACAGGTTGGTATCAGAGCGGCGCTTATGGACAGTCTTGAAATATTTATTAATCCAGGATCTACCAGAAATGTCTTTTAAAAGAAATCTTGAGTAGAAATATGGATAGGGTAAAAGAATAATAGACGATAAAATTTTGGGTACCTAAATGCCAAACCATTATAAAGTTGGTGAGAACCATAACAGTATATTAGAAATCAAAACAAATCCACTACAGGATATTACTAGAATGATTATGTGGGGTAAATTGACAATTCTGTACACAATTGTGAATTTACATACAAATTTAATTTCTGGGAAATCTTACAGGATATTAAGGCCATAAGAAATACGAAAGAATATAAAACAGAAATCACGACATTAAAAGAAATAAGACAGAAATATAGAACAGAAACCAGATAAATATTAAAAGAAATTAGTAAATAAATCGAGATATAAATAAGAAATGAATAAGTTATAAAAAGTATATATATATATATTTATATAGAAAAATAAATAGATTATAAAACATAAATCATCCATCGTTGATTCAAGAAACTTCAGATAAGTTTATTGAATTATTCCGGTCCCAGTGGCTATTTATATTCGAAATTCCTATCGTTAACCTTACGATTATTCCAAATATTATGCTCCGACTTGAACATTCCTATGATCGAGTCTCCAGAAATATTATTTTTATTCCAAAAATTTCGAAATTTTATCAGATATGCTAGAGACATATTAATATTATGTTTCTAAAGAATTTCCTTCGATTGTTTAATCAGAAATATTCTCACGGTAATATCAATTGTTTTTAAAATTTCTTCAGAATATTTCAGTAATTTACTGATTTATTCCTAGATATTTCTGTTTGATAAATCAATCTATATTGGCGATTCTATTCATTAACCAGTATTATTATTATAAATCCTCCCTAAAAGTTTTTATTTCAAAAAATGAAAGAACCATGACCATATCATTTTGTTTGAATATATTTCACTCCATATTCAGTGCCATTTTCGTAAAGATCTTTAATCGAATTTCTATCCGTATATATATATATATATATATGTCAAGATTATTTTTGGCATGATTCTATATTCATATCCGATCGTATAACTTCCTTGATATTTTATCTCGATATAAACAATAAGTAATTACCACGTTCCATAAATCTCTCTTTGGATATATATAGAGAAACCTCCATATGATATATTCGGTCTTTTCTTCCGAAAATTTAGATAATATTTTGAACAGAAATATTATTATTTTGAAATTCTCGTGACAAAAATAATTTGGAATCTCTCTAAAGAAACCAAATTCTTACTCGCTCGATTATGCGACAATATAAGTACCATCTTAATCCTATGACTTGAATAAGTCAGAAAGATTAAAAGATTGGATGATTATATTGGATATCTTTTGGACGTGATCAAATTCTTGAACGATTGACAGTCTATTTCGTTAGACTCAGGTCAACATGTTTCCTTCCAGAATATATAATTTCGAATCTAAGAGAAAATAAAGAAAAGAATATCAGAATAATATGTGAAGGACACATACCTATTGTGATTAAAATAAATAAGTACTGGAATGTTAGGTGAGGTGGAATAGTAATTATGATCGCGACATAATTATGAATGCCACAGGCACAGTAACATTCGAGTAGGAGTTTATCGAGATCACAGTATGTTTGTATCATAAATATATAAGAGAAATAATAAGAAATAATAAAAAATATATATATATATATATATATATATATATATTCGAATCATCAGCGTATTATATGTGGAGAATACGACCACAGAACTGGCAATCTAGTTGGAATTTCTTCGTGAAATACAACTAAGAATATGTTCGCAGAATAAAAACCATCGATTGGTTAATTTCTACGAATTATAGAAATCAGTATATTGATTTCTGATTGCCAACCAAAGATAGTTGTATGTCCTCTGTGCAATCTCCGGGGCAAATGATATCTGGACCCTTACAGAAGGTATATCCGGACATTTGTCACCAAGTCACAGAATTCTTTATAAGGATATATGATGCTATGAACAAATCTTCGCAGTCACTTCGTATAAAGACTCATGCGAGTTATAGTACAATCAAATTGGTAAAACGGTAAAGTGTTACCAAGTTGAAAGTTAAGAAGTGATGGAGGAATTGTTAAATCCTTAAAATATAACAGATATAAATTTATATGGATTCAGAAACCGGAAACGGTAGAATCCAACGGATTATCACAAGAAATAATTTAACGAATATATTGAAATACGATTGATACCAAGCGGAATCGCGTAGAGATTCGCAAGGTATAATCGAAATGAAAACGAAAAATGAATAGAATTCTACTCATTTTTCCAGTGAAACTCTCTGGCCAAGGAATGACGGAATTCCTGTTCCGAGTTAAAGGCTGTGAGAGATAAATTAAGAAATCACTGTTCTGGCAAGAACTATCTACTCGAATGTCCCAATGAAATAAGCTTCACTTATAATAAGTTGGACTAAGAATCTATGATAGATTGCCTATATATAAGTTTATCGGAAAGTGTTTTCAGACACTGAAAGTATAAACTTTAATCGAATATATAAATAAGAAAGAATTATTCCAAGCAAAAATATATTATAGAAGTGATGAAATTTATAGTGTGTGCTATAAATATTATTCGTATTTGCTTGGATATAAAAGAATATAAATAGATAAATAAAAGAATATAAATCGAAAAATAAGAACTATAAATTGAAAAGACATCCGATATGTCTAAATAATAGAAAGGCATCCGATATGCCAAGAAATATAATTATCAGAATAAGAATATATATATATATATATATATATATATATATATATATATATATATATAAGAAAACTAACAGATAAAAGTATAAGTCGTAAGAAAACGACTAGAATTTTATAAAAGAATATTTTATAAAAAGAAATTATAGAATATTTTACTGAAAGTGTATCGAATTCCAAAATAGTGATATCAAGAAGGAATATTTGCAGAAATACTTAACGCAATAAGTATTCATGCATTAAACCTGAATGATAATCATGATTTTGAGAAAGAATAATTGATGCATTGCCATCAGAATCTAAAGTCAAAGAATCGTAACAACGACCGCTACCAGTAGATTCCGAGACTATAAAGATAAAGTTACATATATTTGACTGTAGAATTGTGAAAGACCTCATTCACGATAATACAATGAGAAAAGTCAAATGATATGTAACGAGATACAATGCAGTCAATCATCAATGAAATAGTCAGTAAGACTATTATCAAAGATTTAAGAGAAATCTTAATAATCGATTTCAGTAAATCCAGATGATAAAAAGGAACTGTTGAAACAGTGTAATTCAACAAGTTCAATTAGTCTTTTCCGGCACCTTTAGACTCCGGATAAGATACGTCTAATGATTTAAGAAACCATTCTTACTCTTTAAGAATCGGAATTACAATGATGGTAATTTCTAAAGTTCAAATATAAGAGGTAGTAGCTCGGATCCCATTCAAGTCATGATAATGAAGGGACTTCCGTATCTATCTCTTAAGAACCAACTAGAATCCATCATTGTAAATGAATCCAACGATGAATAAATCGTATCGATTTGAGACTCTAGCGATGTTTGCTGGAAGATTGTAAATCTTTCAGAAGAAAAACGATTAGAATCTCAAAGTATGTTCGAATCGTCTTTATATAAGAATAATATTCAGTCTGTTTCTCATTCTAATGAGGAATAAGATAAGAAGAATATTCATAGTATAAAGAAAAATATCAATCTATACGGAAAACCTTTAATAGTCATATCAGAAAATACAGATAGTCCATGTATCTGTATTAACATGACTATAGCAAGAAAGGTTAAAACGTAGAATTGAATTGATATAAAGATCGATTTCCTCGCAAACCACGAGTACTGATCATGACTCGTGACGAGTGTTCAAGTTTGCATGGTAACATCCTTATCGATTAAGGGTGTAAAACACAAGATCACTCAAATTTCGGGGACGAAATTTCCTAAGGGGGGGAGAGTGTAACACCTCGAGGTGTTACGGGTCTCTTAAACGGGTCGGATCGTACCCGACCACCCGATTATCTAATAAATTATTTAAGTTCGAATCTCGCGACTAACCGTTTCAATAGATTAAATAGATAATAATTATTGGATTTTTATTATCTCGACTAAACGCTCCGTATCTACTATTTAATCGTTACCAAACATTTCTTATTTCATTGGTTATACTCGTTACCAAACACCCGAGCCTCAGTTATTATCCCTGTAGCCAAACACCCTTGTATTATTATTCTTTTATAACCTTTCTCCTCTCTCTCTTTTGTCTGGATACTCACGAGCATATACACACACATATGTGTGTTATAGAGAGCAACCACAACCACCACCACCTCCGGCGACTATCACCACCGGCCGCCGCCGCCTTGTTCTCCGGCAATCATCTTCTTCCTCCTCTCCGGCTATCTTATAAACCACCCTGTTCATCTCTGTTTATGTTAATAGAAGCCGGACAGTCACCGAATCGGGGCCTTAATCACCATCACCGAACACTTACTAATCATCTTGCTGTCGTATCTTTGTTATTAACCATGCACTCTGTTCAACCAAACCCAACCCGATCCTTTGTTCTGTTCTGTTCCAACAATAGCCGGCAACCACCACAACCTTCTCTTTATTCCCTTTACGAATCCCAATAATAACCCCCACCTCTGTTCTTCAGTCTCTAAACCAACCGGACAGTCATAAATCCGGTGACTGTCATCAAGTGTCTATAAGCTTTCAGATCGAACCCACCTCTCTGTGTTAATCATCGGACAGTCACCGAGTCATGGTGACTGTTATCGCACCTTGATAACTTTCTGATAGAACTCAGCCCGTGACCATCTTCATGTTCGGGTTTATAATTGTAAACCTATTCGGTAACCCAACTGTCAATCAGACAGTCACCAGTTCCGGTGACTGTCGTGTACTCTTGTCTGATTCAGATCCGGTCAGTTTCCAGTCGGGTTCCAAACAGATTTCCGGTCAGCTCCGGTGACTGTGGTCTGGTGAACAGGTTCACACACATATCGACTGATGTGTGTGTTTGTATGTTAAGTATCACCCTTCTGTTTGGAATTATACTCGTGAACCTTCATTCGTAGTCCGATCGTGGTCCGGTTAATCTCCGATCTATCTTGATACAATTCAGATTACAAACCCGAAAGGTATAATCTTTAACAGTTATTATATATATGTTGGTATTAGTTATTGATACCCGATTATAATACTGTTCCTATTATTATTGCGAGGTACCGTTAATCGAATCGGAGAGTTAAACCGATACCGAGTCGACTCAGCGACCCGGTCAACACCCGGAATAGAACCCGGTCCATTGACTAGACGAGGATTATTAGAATTATACGATTATATATATATAATACGAATAACGTACGGACTTGATAATAATAATAAGAGAATAATAATCATATATAAAATATATACGTTTATATATATACGATTCGATATATAAAACGATATACTAGACTCGGGTTAATGATAATATGATCAGCCGAACCAGCATCCGGGTAAGTACGTGTCTAGAGTTCTGTAGGTTCGTGTGCCAAGCTGTAATGGCCAGCTTTATTAGCTACGAGTGCTAAGCTGTAATAGCCAGCTAGATTTTAGGATGTCCGTGTCGTGTCAATAATAAACCCCGAGTTTAGGACTATCTAATATATACCGAACTCTATATATATATTTAAATTGTATATGTGATATATATCCTAAATAATACAATCTAACAAGTCCCACGCGTAAAACGTATCAATATATATATATGAAATATAATTGTAATAAGAAGATAAGTAGAAGATATAACGTAAACCAGTGAGTATCGTGAACTCCCCACTTTTACTGTTTTATTAAACGTTTTAGGGGAAACACATGTCATTTATTAGAAAATATAGAAATGCTTTACATAATAGATTTAATAAAGGAAATATAATAGAAAAGGGGATAATAGAAACGACTAGGACAGTACTGACCGGTATATCGCCATTTCCTTTCTTGTCCAACTAGAGGACAAGAACCAGTCTTACCCGAGTAGAGGGTAGGAATAATTAAGATTTACCACAAACAGAGTGGTACCATCGATAGGAATGGCAACTAATAGAATATAATAGATTGACATATAATCGGTATAATTTAATAGAATATAATAGCATATATTTTCCCCTCCAGAACTAGAATAGTAAAACATGTTTTATTATAAAAGAATTATAAATAAATGAACTGGCCATTCAATTTATAAAATACACGACCTCGCCAACTTTATGTTGACAGAAACTATTTTTGGCATGTGTTCAGGTAACCCAACAGATATGATGACGTGGATCCTGGAAGAGTCAAGACTGTCTATATCCTGAGTTCCGCTGCGTAGCTCCGATAACCCGACCCGACGACCCGGAACCGACTGCCGGGGCGTTACAATGTGGAAGGTTTGGACACTTTGTCACCACTTGTCGAGTAATGGTTAGGACACAGGATAATCATCAAACAGCTGCCCAGGAACCACTACCGATTACTAACGGTCGGGCATGTTATCATTGTGGAGACCCTAACCACATGCGACCTCGATGCCCTAAATTGAATAATGTAAACCTGGTGGCACATGGACGAGCTTTCAATATCAATACAACGAAGTAAACTGTCAGGATGACGTTAGTCCCACTGGTTAAGCCATGGATGGAATCTTCCTAAGACTCGAGAATCCAATACTTGTGTTTTCATTTTCTAGATCCTATTATCATTTTGTACCCAATCGTGTCGTACTCATAAGCATATAACATCTAGAAATTTCCTTGCATACTATTGTGTACGAACGCAGGATGGAAATTTATCATATTTGGATACATTTATTTTAATCATAGAAGTTTAAAGACTCTACCTTACATTTATTTGAAACATTTGGACTTGATTTCCATAAAAATCAAACTACTAAAAACTTGATACTTGATCCTACAGAGCTTTTCTAAAAACATCATTGTTTGTTATATGAAACTTGATTTTTCCCTTAATTTGACTATCCATTGAACATTTAATTATTCATGATACTCGTAAACTATTTCTATAGGCCACTAAGATAACACTTATACTTAATGGTTGTCGTACTAATAAACTTGCTTGCATGTGTGTATTATCAATTTACATGTTGATCTATGAGAGACAATTACTACATTTATCCACTCAACTCAGACAAACATTTCACTTAAAGGGCTCCTCGGGTGAGTGGTATCCCATACTTAAAATTTTGTTATGCTTGTAAGTCGTTGTAAACCAATGTAATTGACCTCATTATTACAAAGCCTCATTTCGTTGATAACGTCTCATTGTAATCCAACGTGTTTGTTGTGTCATCTTCTTGTGGAACTTATTTGCTTTAATGTGTGTTAGATTAGGATCATAGAAGGACATAAAACCCTAATGTAAGGTAAATTGATGATTCCAGTCCGGAACGTAATCATGAATTTACAGGTACGTTAAGGTGGTATGAAATTCTATTAGGGTTTTTGGTAGACGTCAAGTACATTTTCGATGTATCAAAGGTGTGGTGGGTTAGCTGCGGTACACCCTATATATAAACACTAATGACGCATCGAAAGTGAGACTGGGAGTCGAACCAGGAACAAACTCTAGTTACTTGGTAGTTCATTTAGTCTTTCTATAGTAAATCAACTCGTGCATTTCTTTTAGAATTCCTAAAACTTATGTATGTTGCTAAATCCTTATTCTCCTTGCTATTTCAGACCAACCTAATCCAATCCCTAAAACCCACGCATATCAATCCTTTCATCCAAATTATTAGAAACAAATTATTCCATTACCTATAAATTCACGTCGTGTCTTAACCCAAATTTTCCAAACCACAGTTGCCTAATTTCTTCCCAAACACCCTCAACCCTGTGCTTTCTTTTAACTTCGGGACGAAGTTTCTAAAAGTAGGGGATGCTGTGACATCCATCACCTTTCACTATCATGAGCGTACAACTTTAGTCCCTTTTATTTCTTGTATTTACATTTATAATCCTTGTATTTCGAGTTTCGATTCAATAATAAAAGTTTCGAACTTATTTCTTTTTTTTATTGTAATTGAGAAATTATTTTCTTATAATAATAATAATAATAAATCAGATATTTTTATCTAGTTTAGTTAAAAATTTATAATGTTTATACAAAAACTTATCATAATGTTTCTAAACCAAACAAGACCCAACCATTCTTTTCTTAATTCTGAGCCCAACTTCTTGAGCCCATAACCCAGCAGCAGCCCACCCCGAGCCCATTAGCAGACCTGCCAACTCCTTCCATATTGAAATAAAAAAAAGGGTTGTTGGTGACCAGACTCGAACCCGAGTCTGATCCGGGTAAGGGAATCAAGGAGCAGCAACGTTACCACTAGACCACATAGTGGTTGTTGGGAAAAATTGGATCTTAATTGTACTTAAGACCTCCTGAACAGCAAACATGCCACCTGTTTCAGCTTTCACTCGTGCAGCAGACCCGACAAACAAAAGACCCGACCCGATACCCATTTCAATCAATTCACACGTATTACAGCTCATTCTGGCGTGTGTTTCCAAGTTTGAACCATCCAAATCATGCGCAGCTATCAAATCCACTTTCCTTTCTGATTATCACGCGGCATTGAGTCCGGATTCATAGTCGATTGTATTAAAACCCACCGCGTTTTAAAAGCTTCCAAATCTGGAATCAATCAACATTCAATTCGAGGACATAGACCAAAACTAAACCGCCCTATAAATTCAGACCTGTAATAGGATCCCAACCCATCCAAAATCTCGCTCTATAAAACTCTCCAATCAGATGATTTATGCGTGATATGTAGCGAGCCTTGTTTCATCCGATTACACATCATTTTGAACTTGTAAGTATGATTATATTACATGTTTAGGTTCGGTTTTTGGGTTAGGAATAAAAGCCCTAATGTTTTTGTTCTTGAGCTGTAACGTTTTCTGGTTCAATTGTTTGAAGTTACGAGGCTAGGGTTTTATAAACTAATTTGGGGAAGATAACTCTCAGACATTTGTGTTAAATAATTTTCTAAATGAAACATATCAACAAAACTGATGTAGGTCAGCTGGTTTCAAGAAGTTTGTTAAGTCATGGGGGCTGTGTTTGACATGGGTTCGATCCCCACAAAACCCACCTTTTTTTGAAACTTTTTCTTGTATATTTCATGTTTTATCATTTAAATTAATTTTAAAAATACCAAATCTACATTATAAATTCTACAAAATTTATCCTATGTTATATAAACAATAAAATTTGTCATACAATTTTTAGATTTCCAAAAATCATTTATTTAATATATATTATAAATATTACAAGTTTATTCATTTATAATTTTAAAATTCTATAAAAATATCTAAACGATTTTATAAATTCCAAATAAATTATTTTAAACTTATAAATTAATAAATATTCCAGAAATAATTTTTGATTTCAGAAAACCGTTTATTAAATATTTTTAATTAATTTTTTACTATTTTAATCATAAATAAATCGTAACAAATTCATTTTTTCAATATTTTTATACCAAAATTTTACATTAATTATTTTTGTTCATTTAGAACAGAAATACAAATTTTAATTTGATATTTCATTAATTTTAATATTTTTAGATATTAAAATTATATTTTGACAAATAAATATAAATATACTATATATTCAATTATTAAGAAAATAATTTTATAAAAATTATTTTCATATCTACTATATTATAATACAACCATCCTTAACCAAAGTTTTACAAAAAGTCTTTTTATTTAATTATTTTTCAAATTTCTTTTATATACTAGTTCATTAATAATTTATCTAAGTTAACAAATAAACAAATGCCTATCCCCAAATTAGGAACCCTAGAAATACTTGTAGACTAGAAAGACTTAAACTTATTTATTACCTTAAACATAGGGTGATACCTGGCAACGTTGGATTACACTTATTCAATTTCACAAGACATAACACCTTGCTAATGTGAGTATTACTTATCCCCTTTTTCGCTTTTACAACTTTTGGGGTGATTCATGCACAAGTATACAAAACTTTCATATTCATTTACACATACATTTTTATTCATTTACAATTCATATACGTGTCTTGTTTATCTTTGTGCTTATGTTTGAACATGAACGTAGCTTACATACAAAATCATACATCTAGACATAACTTATGTTATGGTGCTCTTTACATACAGACGTAACTTATGTTACGATGCTCATTTAGACATAACTTATGTTATGGTGCTCTTTTAGACTTGACACGTGTTAGGGTGCTCATTATCAATTTCAACTTATCAACTTTACATTTGATCTTTGTCTTGTTTGGTTACTTGCGTGTTTACATAATGCCTTGGTGATGCTAGACACATGAATTGTACTACTTTTCAAACTTATACTATATGTACAAAGCTAAGTAGTACTCACCAACATCATATGTTGACAAAATTATTTTTCGTGCATGTTTCAGGATAAGCTGCTTGACGCTTCACATAGGACTTTGGACTTAGATTAAATCAATCAATTATCTTTATTTTTGTTGTCTTGTATTTAATTTCACATGTTGTAAAACTGTTGGATCAGTTTGCTCTTGTTTGCTAAGTAAGAACTTGCTATCTTGACACTTAAGTGTTTAGCAAGTCCTTGTAAATCAGATTATAAGCACAGCGGAATGTTATAAGTTAAAGCAACACTTTTTATGCAAAGGCAGAGTTATAACTCCCCCTTGATGTTTGAAACTAATAAATGACAAAGTATTTATTATGAATCTAAGTTGTAAATGAGAATTAGATACTTAGAGAGATTCACAATAAATACAGAAATGGAATATAACAATGAGAGTGTTTGAAGGATTTTTCTGTTAAAAATCAATGTCTAAAATAGAAGGTTGAAGCCTTCTATTTATAGACGATTACATGCATGTATCTTGCCTGAAAAGCAAGTACAGAGACTCCAGTTACAAGTTGCACAAGTTGCAACATTGAAAGAAACAAATAAAGCTAAAAGTAATATTAAACAACAAACTACTGATGCAAAAAGGCGGTGCAAAATATCTTCTGTTAAGTGCTGATGAAGGACAACTACTGAAGAGTAGTTTTGTCTTCAGTACTTCTGAAGTGAACTTGTCTGGTTTGGACTTCAGAACTTCTGCAGCTTCAGCACTTCTTCATGTCTTCTAATCAGCAGTTTCTTGTCTTCACTTCAGTACTTCTATACTTAGCCAAAAATGACAGAAGTGAATTAGACTAAGGTTTACAAAAGTGGTTTCACCAATCCTCTTTGTCCTAACAATCTCCCCCTGGATTGATGAAGCCAAAACCTTACTAATTCCTTATGTGTTTCTTCTGTCTTGAACAATCTTCCATATCTCTTTGTACATGGTGTTCTTGAGCTGGTTGTACTGACCATCAGATAGAGATCCTCTCTGTGGTTCTAGATGTTGAATTGTGAGCAGGTCTTGTGTTGACAGTTTCTTCAGATCACTGATCTTCTTGTAAGCCCTGCTTGAGAAGTCTCTTCTTGTCAACAGTACTGAGTTGTTATCAGTAAGTGACCATCTGATGATAGGGATCTTTGACTTGTTAAAGTCAGAAGAATAGGGAACCAGACTTGTCCCTTGGGTTGATGGTCCTGAGTGCTGGATGTCTTCAGTTTCAGATAGCCTCAGGTGGGATTCTCTTCCTTGTTGATGTTGTTGCATACCAGGCATCTGAACAGTTGGGAGATGGTGTTCAGTCACTACTTTGGTATGCAGCTTTTCTTTGATTGTCTTTTGTATTTGATAAGCAAAAGTGGAAGGATCCCTGAACTGTGTTAACAGAGGTTTTTCCTCAATGTCAAAATCTGAATGGACTATTGAGCTTCCCTCAAGTAGTACCATTTTGAAATCAGTTTTGACATTGTCCTCTGTCTTCTTCTTCTGAGCAGCAGATCTTCTAGATACACCAGAAGTTCTAACTACTGATCTTGAAGGATCAGCAGTTTGAAACTTCTCAGGATTTGCAGCCTTGGCAGCCAAGTATTTTCTATATGTATCCATTAGTCTTTCTTCTTTCCATCTGGATACAGAGGCTTTTGAACCATATCCTTCTGCTACTAGCTCTTCTATTATCTGGGCTCTCTTGGCCTTTCCATCTTTGCTTGTGGCCAGTTTGTCTGCAAGCAGTTGTGCTCTTCTTGTCAGCTCTTGCATAGAGAGTCCTTTGAGTGTAAAGGCTTTAGTCTTGCTGTTCTTGGTAATATAAGACACCAGTTGTTGTCTTTTATCCTGTTCAGCAATCTCATCAAGGCTAGCCTGCCTTTGTAGTTCAGCTGCATAAGCCTGAAGTTTTTCTTCATGGCTTAAGTCCAAATCATCCCTTTCTTCCAGAGATTTCCAAATCTGATCTTCTCTGGCCTTCTTGTTGGCTGCAATTAAACTCTTCTCTAATAGTTCAGCTGATTGAGAGATAGGAGAAGGGTTTAATACAGTCATTGTAGTAACAGATGTAGGCCTGATGGGATCAGATGATGGTTGAATGGGAGCAGTGGTTCTGGAAGGTTCAGTTGTTTGAGGTTGGGAAGTGTTAACTTCTGATGTGCTGACAACTGCTGATGGTTTGTCAGCTACTGAAGGATTGTCTTCAGTACTTTCTGATTCTTCATCAGAAGTTTGGTCATCAGAAGTTTCTTCATTACACCTTAGGGAATCATCAGAACTTTGGGTCTCATCTTCTTTCTCAGCAGCTTCAATTTCTTCAATTGAGACACCAAATTGTTTGGCCAATTTCTCTTTCCTGGCCTGATCTTTCAGATCTCTTTCAAGGAGTGCCACTCTTGCCTTTACTCTGGCTTGGAATGACTCCTTAGGTTCCCTGATCTTCTCCCCCTTTTTGGATTCATCAATTCTAACCCTTGAAGCAGAGGGTTGGGAGAAGTGTCCTTGAAGATGAGCAATCTGCTGGCTGTTGTAGTCTATTTTGTTGGACAGATCGTTCATCTTGGTTTTAATCACTCCAAATTGGTTCTTGATTGACAGCTCCAAGTCAGCTGTATATGTTTGGAAGTGATTTCTGATGAGTGTATTCATCATGTGGTACAGGGGACCCTCTGGGCTGCATAGCTGGTTCAGGTCTATGCTTGCTTGCCCAGGGAATTGGGTAGGCATTTGCTGTGAAGGGGGTGTTTTTGGGAGATCCTCATGTTGTACAGAGGATGCCACTCTAGGGGTTTTAGGGATTGAGTGGGCTTTAACCTGTGCAGAGGTGACTGGCTTCTTGAGCCTGGATACCTTTGCAACAGGACCTTCAGAAAGTGCCGTCAATTCAGTAGTTTTAAATTGTGAAACATCATCCAAACTAATGGAATCATCTGAATCCCTGATGTTGCCCTCAGTGAGGACTGTCTCAGTTAAATCATGAGCTGAGCCCAACTCAGTTCTCTCATGAACCTCTGTTTCTTGGTACTGAGGATTTCCTACTTCAGGCATTAAGCCTTCATCAGTAGTTGCCACATCTGAGGTCTTAGCTATGTTACTTCTGTCCTCAGATCCACCACTGGGTGGTAACTGAGTAGTAGCAGCCTCAGATGCCCCAAGAGTCTCTAAAATTGGGCTTAAAGACTCTGGTCCACCCTCATCTCTTGGGATAGGGCTAGTAATGTCCACATCCATGTCTGATGTAGGAGTAATGTCCCCTGTTTGTTGTGGTTGATGGGGACTGACATGATCAGATGGGACATTCTCTTTTAGCCCAGAGAGAAGTTTGGCAATTTCTATTGCCTCTTGTTCAGAAATTTGTGGGGATGGTTCAGTAGTTTGGGCAATAGGTTGGTGTTCAGCAGTTTCAAAAGAAGAGTGTGTTTGATATGTTTTTCTAAGTCTTTTTCTTTTGAAATGAACAGATATGGGTGCTCTTGGTGGGGTTTGAGATGGATGAGACTGAGAGGGTGTTTCAGTCTCAACTATTTGAAGAGCAGAATGCTCATGAGCATGTTCAGGCATCTCAACCTCCTGAACAGCTTTTCTTTTGGGTTGGTGGGTTATAGTTTTTGTTGGCTTGGGCTTTTTGGCTTTTGGTGGTGTGAGTTTGGAAGATGTGGGCTTCAGGGGGACTTGTTGTTGTTCTCCCTGATCATCTTCTGGCCAGGCAGCCGGTTTGTTTAGTCTTGAGTATGCTTGTGATGTTAAAGGGTTTAAAGTTGAAATTTTTCCCACAAGCACCTCATTACCCAGTTCCCCTATTATGCATTGCATAATGAACCTTGGGTACAACAAAAACTTTTTCTTGGTATTATTGTGATGTAACACCAACTCATTGAAAAACAGTTTTGATGCCCTGAATTTAGTTTCATTCACAATGGAATGAAATATTGGTTGAAAAGTGGAGGGCATCTGGTCATAAGACCTTGTTTTTGGACTCAAACACATAATTATATAATGAAACAAAAGTTTGTATTTTGGTTCAAAATATTTTTTGAATATTGTAGCATGGGAGAGAGTACCTTGATAACCACACTCAGTCATGGTTAGATGAATATCAGTGTTAGCAACATGGTCAGGGGCAGCTACATCATCCAGACCCAGTCTTGTTGCTAGTGTGGCCGGTGTGATGGTCAGTTGTTTCCCTTTTATCTTTGAGTTGAGGGAAATGACCTCACCACCCATTGTAACCGTCTCAGCATTTGCCCAGAACTCATTCAGAGTTTCAGTGTGAATTGGTGGGTTAATTGTGAGAGCAGTAAAGTATTGGGATTTGACGACAAGATCAATGATCTCATCGTATTGGGACCAGCCTTCTTGTTTTTCAAGAAAGGCTCTTTGATTGTGTCCCTGTTTTAGAACTAGAGCCATTGTGGTTTGGGTATTTTGATCGAACAGTGAATTTCCAGGTATAGGTTTTGAGAGAGAAGGAGGGATATTTTTGAGTTTTGAAAGGATAAGTGTGTAGAAAAGGTATTTATTTGGAGTTTTAACCGCTTGAATCTTCTTTATTAGAAGTTTTAAAACCGCCTTTGGTTAAAAATCTCTTTATCAGAGGTTTTAAACTGATTAGGTCAAACCTCTGATGATGGGAAAAAGTCAGATTTGCCCTTTTGACTTAAACTGCTGATGAAGGATTACTTCATCAGTAGTTCCCATTTTCTCTTCAGTAGTTTTAACATCTGATGAGAAATGTTTTTATAAATACTTTATTCATAACTTCTGAAGTTTATTTTATCAGAAGTTACACACTTTTTCAGAAAATTATCCCATACTGATGATTTTTGTTCATCAGTACTTTTCTCTCATACTGATTTTTGTTTAATCAGTAGTTTGTTTTTCAGAAGTTTTGTTGCAGACTTTTGTCATTTGTAAGTGAAAACCAGAAAAAGATGGAAAAGGTTAACTTGAAATCCACCAAGGTAAACAGGATGGAATCAAGGGTGGAAAAAGGAAAAAGAAAATTTTTCATTTTGACTCCACCATGGTAAACAGGATGGAATCAAGGATGGAAAAAGGAAAAAGAAAAATTTTGATGCATATCAGTAGTGATTGATGTAGAAGTTTGATGTAGAGTTGGGTAGAATCAAGTGTTAACTTGGATTCTAACTGATATGCAGAAAAAAAAATAAACACTTACAAATTTAGCATTCCAAGCATGGAAACTAACTTCTGAAATGTTGATGTGTCAAGGGGCTTAGTGAAGATGTCAGCTATCTGATTAGCTGTTGCTACATGCTTCACCTCAATCTTGCCTTTTTCATAGCAATCTCTTATGAAATGGTACCTGATCTCAATATGTTTAGTTTTTGAGAACTGTACCGGATTTTGAATGATGCTAATGGCAGATTTGCTGTCTACAAACAAAGGTGTCTTGGTCTCTTTGATTCCATAATCAAGAAGTTGATATTGGAGCCATTGTATCTGTGATGTACAACTTGCAGCTGCAATGTATTCAGCTTCAGCAGTTGAAGTTGCAACAGATGTTTGCTTCTTTGATTGCCATGACACTAGACAGTTACCCAGGAATTGACAACCACCAGATGTTGACTTTCTTGTCATCTTACACCCTGCATAGTCACTATCTGAAAAAGCTGATAACTTGGTATTGCTTGAAGCAGGATACCAAATTCCCAGTGTTGGTGTTCCTTTCAGATATCTAAAAATTCTTTTGACTGCAATAAGGTGTGATTCCCTTGGTGCTGATTGATATCTAGCACAGACACATGTTGAAAACATAATATCTGGTCTAGAAGCAGTTAAGTAAAAAAGGGAACCTATCATGCATCTGTACATGGTTTGATCAACCTGTTTTCCTTGATCATCAGGTTCAACTTGTGTGATAGGTGTCATGGGAGTGGAACATGATTTACAGTCATTTAAAGAAAATTTGTTCAATAATTCTTTAACATATTTTGTTTGATGTATAAAAGTTCCATTTGTTTGTTGTTTGATCTGCAGTCCTAGAAAGTACTGCAGTTCTCCCATGGTACTCATCTCAAATTTTGATTGCATGAGTTTCTTAAAATCATCACACAATTTTGTGTTTGTTGAACCAAAGATGATATCATCAACATAAATTTGAACAAGTAAGACATGATTTCCAACATGTTTAATGAAAAGTGTTTTATCAATGGCACCTCTTGTAAAGTTATTTTTGAGTAAAAAGGTGGAGAGTGTATCATACCAAGCTCTTGGAGCCTGTTTGAGCCCATATAGAGCTTTATCCAGTCTGTACACCCACTCAGGATGAGAAGGATCCTCAAACCCATGTGGCTGACAGACATACACCTCCTCCTTGATTTTTCCATACAAAAATGCACTTTTCACATCCATTTGATAAACTTTAATTTTGTTGGAAATGGCATAGGCCAGAAATAACCTGATGGCCTCAAGCCTTGCAACTGGAGCAAAGGTTTCATCATAGTCAATTCCCTCTTCTTGAGAGTACCCTTGAACTACCAGTCTTGCCTTGTTCTTGATTATCATACCAGCTTCATCTTGTTTGTTCCTGAAAACCCATCTTGTACCAATTGGTTGCTTGTTTTGAGGTAAGGGACAGATTTCCCAGACCTGTTGCTTGTTGAACTGTAGTAGTTCATCTTGCATAGCCTGCACCCAATTATTGTCTTTGAGGGCTTCCTGGTACTTCTTTGGTTCCAACTGTGAAATAAAGGCTGAGAATAGGCAAAAGTTGGAGAGCTGGTTTCTGGTCAGAACACCTGTAGCTATATCACCCATGATTTGATCAAGTGGATGATCTCTGTGTTCAATCAGTTGTTGTAAACCACTGACAGGTGTAGGTGGCTCTGGTTCTTCAAACAAACTACTGAGGTCTATGATATCTGGTTCAGCAGTTGCAGCTTCTTCAGTAGTTGCAGGTGCTGAAGCAGATGTTTGAGTTTGGCCTTCAGTATTTGTTTGATCAGAAGTTTGGAAAACTTCTGATGGTGTTGTAGTTGACTTAATGACTGTTTGAGGAGTCCATGGTGCAGGATCCTCATCTTCAAACCTTTGATCACCATAATAAGTAGGTTTGGAAGAAATAACAGCCTTTTCAGGTCCAAAGTGAAAGTTGTCAAGGTCAAAGAGTTCAGCAGGATTTGCTGGAATAAGAGTGTGTTTTGACTCATTGAACTTGACATTCAATGTTTCTTCTACTATCTTGGTGTGAGAATTAAAAACCTTGTAGGCTTTTATAGTTGAAGAGTAACCAAGAAAGTAACCTGAGTCAACTTTGGCAGCAAACTTTGAAATAGATTCCTTGATGTTCAAGATGAAACATTGACACCCAAAAGCCCTGAAAAAGGAGATAAGGGGCTTCATGCCATGAAGAACTTCATAGGCAGTCTTGGAATGTCTCTTGACCACAAGAACTCTATTCTGAACATAACATGCTGTGTTAACTGCTTCTGCCCAAAAGTACAATGGCAGTCCAGAATCAGCTAACATTGTTCTTGCTCCTTCTATCAATGTTCTGTTCTTCCTTTCTACTACACCATTTTGTTCAGGAGTTCTGGGAACACTGTATTGTCTAATAATCCCTTTAGACAAACAGAATTCATCCAGAGTTTTGTTCCTGAACTCTGTCCCATTGTCACTTCTAATGGTTTTGACAGATAGAGAATATTGTTTCTCTACTTGTAGAATGAAGAACTTGATGATTTCAGCAGCCTCATCCTTGGAAAATAAGAAGAATACCCATGTGAATCTTGAGTAGTCATCAATGATGACTAAGCAGTACTTCTTTTTACCAAGGCTCATAATCTTGACAGGCCCAAATAAGTCCATATGGAGTAGTTGAAGACATGCAGTTGTTTTTGATTCTTCAATAGACTTATAGGAGGACTTATGCTGTTTTCCCTTTAAACAGGATACACAGTGTTCTTGACACTGGTATACTTTCAAAGGTAGACCTCTGACCAAGCCCATTTTTGTGACTTTATTTATGGTTTTAAAGTTCACATGGCCAAGTCTCCTGTGCCAGAGATCTGTTTCTGAAGTTGATGCCCTTGAGAAGAAACAGGCAGTGTTGTTCAATACTTTGTCTTTTTCAATGTCCACTACATAGACATTGCCACATCTTTTGGCAATCAGCAAAGTATGATCTTCTATAATCTTCTCAATCAACTTCTGGCCTTCTGGTGAGATGATCTTGCAAGCTGTCTTTGTGAAAAAGGAAGAATATCCTTTATCACACATTTGTGACACACTCAGCAAGTTGTATTCAAGGTTTTCCACCAGATTGACCTTGTCAAACTGTATTTTGCCAGAGGAGACATTGCCATGTCCTAGCACATATCCCTTAGCATTGTTCCCAAAGGACACAGATCCTTCTCTTTGGCTGATAAAATTGTTTATCAGGTATCTGCATCCAGTCATGTGCATAGAGCCTCCACTATCAACATACCATATGTTGTTTAAGCCCCTGGAAACTCTCTGCACATAAAAGCAAATTAGTTAGATTTGGAAACCCAAGCCTGTTTGGCTTTGGGTTTGCTCTTGAGAACAGTTACAGTTTGTTCTTGACCAGGTTGAGAAATCCATGTCTTTTTGGCAATGGATTTTTCATTAAGAACCATGGTGGTATCCTTTTTAGGACCACCATCAACCTTGGTCATCAGTAGTTCTACCATGTTCTTTAGATTTTGAATCTCAGCAGTTTGTGAAACTGCTGATGATTCTGGTCTAACTACTGACAAGGAATTTTGAGAAAAAGATTTTGGTTGAGATTTTATCTTTTTCTGAGAAAAGGTGTTTTCAGGTTGTTGTTTCTTGGGTTTAAAGACTTTTTCATAATCATTTCTGATTTGATTTCCCACAACCTGTTGTTTAAATTTTTGATTGAACTGAATTCCTTTTCTGTATCTACAAAATTCAGTTTTGTGGTTGAACAGGCCACAAATTTCACATTCTTTTGCCTTAAGTTTTTTATCAGAAGGCAAATTTCTGACAGTTGTGAAAAGATTTTGCTCATCAGTAGTTCTCAGGGTCTCAACTCCTGAAGTAGATGAAACTACTGATGGCTTGTTGTCAGTTTTTGTAAATACTTCTGAAGTACTTTCTTTAAAAATGCCAGGATTTCTGTTTAGAAAGTTTTCATGGAAAGATGTGCATTCTTTCCCTTCAGAAGTTTCATTTGAAACAATTCTTCTCCCATCTTCAGTAGTTTTGGGAGAAAAATCTGTTGGTGTTTCAACATGATGGTATCCTATGCCAAACTTAACATTTGAAGCACTTTGTTTGTTTAGCAGTAGTTGATACCCCTTACAAGATTCCACCCATTTTTCACAAGTGATCCTGGTGTCAGCAAGCTCTTGTCTGACATCTCCCAGGTCATTTAGCATCATTTTGATTTGTGCTTGGGTTTCAATGGCAGAGTCAGTTAATTTAGAAACCTCTTTTGTTTTAGCACACAGTTTTCTTTCCAAATCACATTTTATCTGTGTGTATTTTCTTTCTAAATCATTGGCTTTGCCTTGTAGGTGCACGTTTGTCTCTCTTATGAGAGCAAAAGTTTCTTTGCAAGAGTTTGAACATAGTTTTGTCAAAGATTCTTTTGATACCTGAGACAATGCAGATTTTGAGGTACAGCCTTCAAATGCCATTAAGGCAAAGTTCTTTCTGCCATTGTCTGGTTCTCCCCAGTTGATGTCAAACACTTTGTTGTCTGCATCAGGATTACACTCTGTGGTGTCATAAGGGAGACTGCTCCAGTCAACATACCCCGAGGTAAAGAGACTTTGTTGAGGGGGTTGTTGAGGCTGTGGAGGAAGTTGAGCAGCTGGAAAGGGAGGGATTGATTGTTGGCTCTGCATCTGTTGAGCAGGCACTTGAACATATTGTACTTGAGGCATATATTGCTGTTGAGGAGCTTGTGCCTGTACAAAATGAGCACTCCCTTGAGTTCCATTGTTCCTATTATAATTGGGGTTATAGTTATTTCCAGATTGTGATTGGTTAAAGCTAGAGCTTCTACACTCTCTAGCAAAGTGTCCCAACTTCTGACACTTGTGACATCTCAGTTTAGATTTGTCAAAACCAATTTTTGTATTACTGGTCAATCCTGGAAATTTCCTTCCTGACCTTTTATAAAACTTGTTAGTTTTAATGCTTAGCATGGCCAGTTGGTGTAGTATGTCCATTTCTTCCAAGTCATCACTGCTAAAATTTTTCAAATCATCCATGATAAAACATAGATTATCAGCAGTTTGACTTTGGTCATCATTGTCATAACCTGGGAAAGATCTTTCTGATGAGATCCCAGTGGTTATGTCAATATTGTCATAAGATCCATAGGAACAAGTTGGTGAATCTTGTCCCAAAAGTGTTGTACTACCTGGTAGGTAGTCATCAGCAGTTTTACCAGAAGTTTGTAATTTCTTCTTTTGATCGATTTCTCTCTCAAAAGTAAGTAATCTCCCATGGAGTTTTGTAAGAGTGAGGGAGCTAAAATCTGGTGAGGATCTTAAGACAATGGAGTAGGTTTCCCATTTGTCAGGTAGAGACCTTAAAAATCTATGTAACATAGATACTGTTGTATAGGTCTGACCATTTAACTTTAGCTCAGAGATTAATGAGGAGAATCTTTCAAATTGTTGTGTCAAAGTTTCCCCATTAATATAAGCAAATGTTTCATATTGTTGAGCCAAAATTTCTCTGGTGTTGGCAATCACCTCTTCAGTTCCTCCAAACTGTTCTTTAAGACAATCCCAAAGTTCTTTGGCACTTTCACAATGTAAAAGGCCAGAGTATATTTCATTTGGGAGAGCCATTGCCAACATAGAGAATGCCTTAGCATCTAGCTCAAGTTTTAGGAAATCCTCATCTGTATAGTCTTTGGGATCCTTAGGAATCCCTTCTTTAGTTTCAAGATTTATGTTTACTGGTTTGTGTGGACCATATATCACAGATCTCCAACAACCTGTGTTGGTTTGTGACAAGGTATGTGCCATTCTTTTCTGCCATATATTGTACTCATTTCTCACAAGCATGGCAGGTTTGGTGGCAGAACCAGTATTATGTGGATCCATTTTTAAAGAGTATAGATTTGTCTGATGACTCTTTTAAGTGATGGATATTGATAAAAAGTGAACTTTTGATCTTTTTATTGAATATCAATAAGAGCTTTGTGTCTGATTCTCAATTTGTTAGATTGATATGTGATCAGATAAACCAATGCTCTGATACCAATTGTTGGATCAGTTTGCTCTTGTTTGCTAAGTAAGAACTTGCTATCTTGACACTTAAGTGTTTAGCAAGTCCTTGTAAATCAGATTATAAGCACAGCGGAATGTTATAAGTTAAAGCAACACTTTTTATGCAAAGGCAGAGTTATAACTCCCCCTTGATGTTTGAAACTAATAAATGACAAAGTATTTATTATGAATCTAAGTTGTAAATGAGAATTAGATACTTAGAGAGATTCACAATAAATACAGAAATGGAATATAACAATGAGAGTGTTTGAAGGATTTTTCTGTTAAAAATCAATGTCTAAAATAGAAGGTTGAAGCCTTCTATTTATAGACGATTACATGCATGTATCTTGCCTGAAAAGCAAGTACAGAAACTCCAGTTACAAGTTGCACAAGTTGCAACATTGAAAGAAACAAATAAAGCTAAAAGTAATATTAAACAACAAACTACTGATGCAAAAAGGCGGTGCAAAATATCTTCTGTTAAGTGCTGATGAAGGACAACTACTGAAGAGTAGTTTTGTCTTCAGTACTTCTGAAGTGAACTTGTCTGGTTTGGACTTCAGAACTTCTGCAGCTTCAGCACTTCTTCATGTCTTCTAATCAGCAGTTTCTTGTCTTCACTTCAGTACTTCTATACTTAGCCAAAAATGACAGAAGTGAATTAGACTAAGGTTTACAAAAATGGTTTCACCAATCCTCTTTGTCCTAACAAAAACAATATTCAATAATCAAATATTTACATTTTAGTACCATGAGCTTTTGAACAATCGTCACTACGTGGCACCTCGATGATTCCGCCATCGGTTGGGGTGTTACACCTATCTCTTGCTTGTACATTCAAATGGTCAAATTACACCCCTCAATGAGTTTCTCATTTAATCTTACCATCGAACTTTATCTATTTACGCTGCCGGCTAGCAACTCCATTGTGACACCGTCGCCACCACCGTATCACATCGATGTGGCTGTAATTACTTTTAACGACGACAAGGAACACCTTTTGTCGCCGAGTGACATATCTAACCGATAAACAGCCATGCACATGAAGATTGGGTTCAACGGAGCTTTGCCGGATAAACGGAGGCATGCACATGAACCTGGCTGTGGTGGCGTATTTGATGAAGACGAAGCGATTTAGTGTTTTGAAACGGAAAACACGAAGATGAAACAACAGAACTCCAGTCAAAATTAATTTTCTCGTCAACAGCCATGATTATGGAAGTGGGTTCGCAAAACGGTTCCCAGCCGCAACCGTGATGGCTCAGTGATTACTGGCTACCACCATTGTTACTGGCGAAAGTCTAGTGGTTGAACGAAGGCCGGAATTGTAACTTCCTTACGGTCGTTTAAAGGGTCAACCAAAATTGTGGCCAAACTCGGAAGACTAAAAGCTTGTGGGAAAAAGTTGGAAGAAGGCTAAAAGCTCGTGGAAGGAAGTTGGAAAACCTAACGTCGGCTGTTGCACCGACGGTTGTGGTTTAATATATATATTTTGTTTATTAAATTACCGATCTAGTTTTATTTATATTAAACTTTACCTAACAAAGCCGATCATGAGATTTTAAGTACCTTGTACGAATCAAAATAAAGAGGCCTTTACGCCCTAGCGAATAATATAAAAGAAATAAATGTTTTAACGACGTTTAACGTTATAGCTATATACATAGCAAAAATATAGTATTATAGAGAAAGTGTAGGGTACAAAGTCTCTTATCCTACAAAGTGTAGGAAGCCACAAAATGATGCCACGTGGAACTTGTCTGTTATAACTCTATAACTGATTAGAGGGGTAGTATAGTCAATTGGACATATCAATTAATCACGTTTATTATCAAATCCCTGTTTTATCGTTCATCAATTTTTTTTCAAATTTCATAACTGATTCCATAATATACGATTATCATTTCTTACCATATTCAAAAATCTACAATCATCGTCGATCACTGGTTCAAATTTTTTACGAAAAATCATAATCAATTTTGCCGAGTTCTTCACCATGTTCGGTATGTAATCTGTTTTTATTGTTTTCAATTAATCGTGATCTTACTCTTAATTTGTTTTTTCAGATCTAAACAATGAACCTGAATTCTTATTCGATGAAGAACATGAAGTTTCTACTGTTTTTGAAGTTTTTTTAGATCAGTGATGAAAACAGAGGTTGAGCATTCCATTTAAATTTTTTGATGTTTTGTGGATTTGAAGATAATCATTTGCGTTTTAGTATGTTTTATACATGCGTTTTGATGTATCTGGTGATATTATGTTGTAGGATAACATTCAAATGCGTTTTAATATGTTTTAACATGCGTTTTGTTGTATCTGGTGATTTTAACATGCGTTTTGATGTATCTGGTGATATTATGTTATTGATAAGATTCAAAAAATAAATACATGCGTTTTAAGATTAACAAATGCGTTTTATCTGATTAATGAAACTACTGATTACTGTTGATTGATAACTTCTGATGAAGTGTTTGTAACTACTGAAGAAGAAGTTAATAACTACTGCTGAATCAAACCACTGATGGCCTAACTTCTGATGAGCAAACTACTGATGAACATTGATACACATGCGTTTTATGGTTTACAAATGTGTTTTAACTACTGCTGAATCAAACCACTGATGGCCTAACTTCTGATGAGCAAACTACTGCTGAATCAAACCACTGATGGCCTAACTTCTGATGAGCAAACTACTGATGACCATTGTTACACATGCGTTTTATGGGTTTACAAATGCGTTTTAACTACTGCTGAATCAAAACCACTGATGGCCTAACTTCTGATGAACATTGATACACATGCGTTTTATGGGTTTACAAATGCGTTTTACTTTTTTTTAACATTGATACACATGCGTTTTACTTTTTTCGTGATGAGCAAACCACTGATTATCTAATGCATTACTAAATTCATAAAACGCCTCTACTAAAACTTCAAAACGCATCTGCAACTATAGATCACCAAAACATCATACTAATCAGTAAGACGCCTTTACTTTTTTCACGTCCTTCACCTGTTTTAGGTTTTTAAAGTAAAATCATGAAGTAAAATTAAAGTAAAATACGATCAAAATACGATCAAAATTAAAGTAAAATCATGAACAATTCCTTTCCTGATTTGCGTTTTGGAGGCATATTTTGTTGATATGATTTAGTGTTTCTCCGATGCTCTGTTTTTTTATTTTTGATTTTTGGACTTCGGTGTCAGTTTTGATTTTTGGAGAATCAATTGCACGCATAAAATGAAGTAACCGTCAATTAATGAGGTTGATTTGGGCGCTGGATTAAAAAATTCAAATTATTTTAGTTTGTAATTTGTCTGTTTTACCCTCAAATTGATAACTGCCATTAATGACAAACGTGGGTAATTAATGTACGAGGTTTTCCTTATAAAACGCAGAAGGTGGGAGATGGAGGGCCAGGATGGCTTCTCACACTTTGTAGGTTAAGAAGGCTTTGTACGTTAGCCGGCCTCTAGTATTATAATAGGGAAAAGTTAAAATAGGGAGTGAAATAATTGAAAAAAGAAGTTACCAGGATTACCTTTAAACTAGGGAAGTGTGAATAAGCTTATCAAATAGGAAGTTGAAGTGTGTAACAACTGAATAAAATTATCAAATTGGAAGTGCGAATAAAAAAATATACGGATCAACTACGTTTTGTTTCTTTGAACGGCAAACATGCCCAGTTAAGTTATATGGTTAAAGGGGAGGTCCATAATCTTATCATATGGTTACAAATTTTTATAGAGACCAATGCAATTTTCAGTTTTAAATTTCTAAATGTATATATAAAAAAAGGGCACCTTAAAAAATTAGGGTTGCGACTCGTCCACCCAAGGCCGGCACTCTTACCTAAACAAAAGCTTTTAAATGGCCGAAACAGGAAACAGTCACACTTTATTCTTTCTATACAAAATCATATGCTCAACACTAGTTGTTTTTTATCCGATCTCAGTCAATAACATGGTGTTAGTAGGGTCAAGTTTGTTTTATGGATACAAATTCTAATATAGACGCATATTTGAAGGACCCGTAATACAATTTTAACAAGTATATATTATCAGAAAATATTTAGCCGTTTAGCTGACAATCATACTTTTTAGGGAAAATAAAATTTAATAATCTCAACTTTGAGGGGTTAGAAAGAAGCAGTCTCAACTTAAAAGTTGTAATATAACGGTCCCAACTTGTTAATATTTTTATTCTAATGGTCCCAAACTAACCACAGTTAAATTTTTATGTTAAGTGTCACGTGGTATGTCCTGCTGGTAAAAAACGTAGGCCCCACTTGTTTTTTCAATTAAAAAAAATCTATTAATTATTTAAAAAAGTCTTTAAAAACGTGGGCCTCACACCACCCCACCTACACCACCACCAACCACCTGCCACCACCACCTACCACCTGTTACGAAGAACCCTAATTCTATACTCGATCAATTGACCAACGATTCGAACCTGTTAATCAAATTAATGTTAGGGCTATTATAGAAAAATGAATTCCGAACAAAACCATACTAAATAATCACACTAACCTGTTCGTTTTCAAGGTGTAATCGATTAAAAAGGGTATTCGGCCACCGAGCATAAAACCAACGAATTGGAGCTTGATTTGGATGTTTTTGATGGGGGGGGGGGGGTTGCACAGAATGGATCGATTTGAAGCTTGCAACATGTGGGTATGACCAGATTTGTGATTGGGTTCGATTTGAAGGTGGTGAAGATAACGGTAGTGGCGGGTGGTGGTGGTGGTGGGTGTTATTATTATTATTTGATTGTGGGTCCCAGCTTTTTTTTAAAACATTAAATTAAGTTTATTTTACACATGTGCAATCCGAGCCCACCTTTTTCTGACAGATATAACACTTTATGCCACATAAGACTGCCACGTGTGATGCCACGTGGCACTTAACAGAGAAAACTAACTGAGGTTAGTTTGGGACCAACAAAATAAAAACATTGACAAGTTGGGACCGTTATATTACAACTTTCAAGTTGGGACTGCTCCCTTTCAACCAATGTTTTCAGAACCGGACCGGATGTCGAACCGGAGTCGTCATCGGTCCACTGGTCCGACCGGTTCGACCGGTCCGGCTGGCCCAATACACCGCCCCCAAAAGTCGAACCAAAACCAAAAAATAAAATAAAATAAAATAACCGGTCCAACCGGCCAAAATCCCAGTCCAACCGCCGGTCCAGCGGTTCAACCTCCGGTCCTATGCATGGGCGGTCCAACGAGGTGACCGGACCGGTCGGGGGTCCGTTTCCCGGTCCGACCGGTCAGACCGACCGGTCCGGTCCAAGTTTCAAAACATTGCTTTCAATCCCCCAAAGTTTGGATTATTAAATTCCATTTTCCCTACTTTTTATACATTTGTTTACCGTGATCTTTTTATACATTGTTTCAAATTTTATATATAACAATTTTAATAATTCAATTCATTATTCATATTTAACAAAATGTTAATTTCAGTATAGTATCTAGCCCTTAAATACGATTTCGGGGGGGGGGGGGGGGGGGGCGCTCCACGGCAAGAGAGAGTACGGTAAGTTTGCCGTGCAGCAGCACCGCCTCCACCCCTTCGGCTACCCTTAAAAAACTTCACCGCTCAACAACAAGTAACCGATCAACAACCATAATTTTGATGATTATGTGTGATTTTGACATAACAAAATGGAATTGGGTGTGGCACGACAACTTTACCGAGAACGCCACAGCCACCCTTATACCACTTCATGCACGAAGTTACAATATGCTCCCCAAACTTTAGATAGACTTACCATTTATTTAACTAATATACTTTTTTTACCAAACCAAAATTTGATATGTGGTAGAACTTTTGTTTTATAAAATTCTGAATACATTATTGGCGTACATATTTTATATACGTTCCATTGTCTCACAAGTCACAACGGAGTTGTGCATAATATGTACAAGTTATTAAAGAACAATCGTACAAGTCGTCAAAGTTGTTTTAAAGTCTTGATTTTTACTTTTATTTTGCTTTCCCCATACAACCTTTTAAGATATGGTGTTTTATAAAAGAGTAAACTGTTAAAATGGCCTCTGAGGTTTGTTAAAAAATGCTTGTTTATACACCAAATCTTATTTTTATCACTGGTAACCCTGAGGTTTCATTTTGGTGCCATTTTGGACACTTTTTTAACTAAGTTAGAAAAGTCAGTTAACTCCAGGGGCAATTTGGTCATTTTATGTCTTCAGGGGCCAAAATGGTAGTTAATAGAAAGTTATAAAAAAATAAAATTCAAACCCCTTTCCCTCATCTCTTTTCAGGTAAGAAAAACCGGCCAACTCCAGTACGTTTCCGACGAGAATAAAACCCGGATTTTAATGCTTTTTATGATCCGATTTCGAATCCCATACATTTTGTCATCAAGTTTTAATGATTTCCGGCATTTAAACAAGCTATAAACATGATTTTATTGAGCTTTGTAGAATCGGTCTTGTTGCAAAGAGTCAAAACCTTTGTTTAGATCTGATAAACCAAATTCTGTAAACATCACAGGCTTCTTCAGTACTTGATCACCATCTTCGATGTAAGAACGCATCCATTTGGCCACAAACATTAGTTTTCCTTCAAGACTCTTCTTTTTAAACCTATAAAAAATAAATATATCATAAGTTTCTAAATAAAAGGCTTGCTACTTGCATAACGGTCAAACTTAATGTAAAAGGCATGTTGATCCTGATGCTTGAGGATCGTGCATCATGTATGCAGGGCGTTTGTTATTAAAATTGTCTAAATTGTTGAACTACATAAGGCTCCGCATCACGTATCAAAACGCATCAAACTCAGTCAAAATAAGAAATTTTAAATACATGTGCAAATGGCGTGTCATTAAAACTGTGTGCTTTCTTGTTTTGAACTTTGGAAACACTTCAGCGTTTCCATTTTAGCTAACCTTTTGCCAAATTGTTTGCGTGATTTTATAATGTTGCTGATTTTGATAACGGTATTTAAAATCCGAGTGATAAAACTAAAAACAATAGGTATAGCTTACCAGTGGTCAGGATATATACGAACGGACGCAAAGTCAATAGTTGAGGGTATAGAATTACGTATAAAATCAGCTCCAAGATCAGCAGCCCAAAATTTGGGATTAACTGTAGGTTTCTTAGGACTATTAGGACCGTAAAACCCTTCAAGACCAACTGTCAACATGTGTTTCCTATCAATTGAATTTATAAATGATGTTTATGGCTGTTTAAATGTTGGAAATCATTAAAACTTGATGACAAAACGTATGAGATTCAAAATCGGTTCATAAAAAGCATTAAAATCCGGGTTTTATTATCGTTGGAAACGTACCAGAGTTGGCCGGTTTTTCTTACCGAAAAAAAAGAGGAGGAAAAGGGTTTGAATTTTATTTTTTTTATAACTTTTCATTAACTGCCATTTTGGCCCCTGAGAACATAAAATGACCAAATTGTCCCTGAAGGTAACTGACTTTTCTAACTGAGTTAAAAAAAGTATCCAAATTGGCACCAAAATAAAACCTCAGGGTTATCAGTGATAAAAATAAAGTTTGGTGTCTAAACAAGCATTTTTAGGCAAACCTCGAACCATTTTAACAGTTTACTCTATATAAAATTTCAACTTTGTCAAAGTTTAACAAAATTGTTTTTCGCAGTATGAATAGTAATATACACGTCGTTGAATCCAAACCTTACAAATTTAATTAACCCTACGCAGCCTACGGCTTTTACCCACTATTACCTGCCAAAATTTGAGGGGAAGCCAACGTCAATATCAAATAGCCTGATTTACAATTCACATACGTTCATGAATATATTTGTTGTACTTGTTGGTAGGATAGACATGAATAAAAATTTGACTTTTACACTTCGATTTTTGTTACCATTATTACTGAATTAACTCATAAAACTATTTATCACTATTTAATTCAGTAATTAACTAATTATTAAATATATTATATACATAATATATAATATAACAATTATAAAAAATCTAGTAATAATATACACATTTTTAACTTCAATTTCTAGATTTTTAAGAATAAATAAACCATTATTAGAATTTAAACATCACCCTTTCGGTTGCGAAATATACCATTTAACTACCAAAATATCCCTTTGGGCACACTAATAACATATTATAACCTTCTTCTTAATTGATCTTTTGGTGGACATCGAACATCAATACAAAATGATATTTGTATAAACTGCAGCTCATTCTCGTTCTTTCAATAAATTGCATTTAGATTACTGCGTTTTGAAAACGCATATAATCAGTTTTTAGTGTTTGGATTGCGTTTTGAAAACGCATATAATCAGTTTTTTAGGCTAGCAAAACACAATATAATTCATTAGTAATTGCATTCAATTTACTTATTACTGACAACTAAAAAAAATAACTTAAATTTAATATTTTATAATAGATAATATTGTATTTTTTATAATACTGAATTTCATTAAAACAAAATATGAAAATTACATCACAATAGAAGGTAGACGGGCAACAAGTTGCGCCGCCACTCCTTTCTGAATTGCGAACCCTAGTCTACCAAAGACAAATTCTTGCCCCCCTGGAGATGAACTATTGTTGTGGACGACCCGTTGGACCTTGGTCAAGAAACGAATAGCTTCTGGCGCTAGGGTGCCAAAGGTATCAAAGGCAAAAGGGATAAAGGCATGTTGGTTCTCTACACAAGCTTTAGCATGCTTATCTACTTTCTTCGATTCCGCCTTTCTCGATGCTTGCCTAGCTACAAACCCAGTTTCCCTTAACCCAACCAAAGGAGATACCCCTGTGAGGAGGTCCACACAAGCATGTTTGAACTAAATAAAACTTTTAAATATGATACATGTTTATTAGATAAATAAAACTGCAAAATTATAAATAAATAAATAAACAAACAAACCGCATAATAAAAGTTAGATAAAGATGAACTTGAAACCAAAAAAGAGATCACTCATTTTCACGAAACTACGTATATAGTTTTAACAGTTTACTCAACGTAATTTTGTTTTGAAGTGGACATACGTTTAGTAGTCGTTTAAAACGTTTAAATTGATGCGAAATGTATATTATGCTCTAATAAAACTATAACACAAATGACATATTTTTAATTTTTACAAATTGTAAAAATATCAAGAAAACGAACATAACATACTATTTAATTTATTTGAATATTAAGAAAGGGGTGGCGACGCAGCTTGTTGCCCGTCTACCTTCTATTATGATGTAATTTTCGTATTTTGTTTTAATGAAAATTCTCTTTTTAAAAAAAAAAAAAAATTGAATATCAAATTTAATAATAAAGTATTTATTCGTGTTGACAATTCCTAGCCTCATTAATACACAATTAAACATGTTTAATAAAATGTATAATATGTTCATAGATATAAAATATAAGTATACAAGTTGTATTCATGTTTAATACACTTGTTAATTGTATCGTTTATGACATTTTAACATGTCACAAACTATTTTTACAACAGAACTTTTTATATCAAGAAACATTTATAATTGGTTTTCGGTCTATGATTTTATTTTGTCTTCTTTATTAACTAACTTAGGATATAATAACTTACATGCTTCAAATAAACTAATATATATTCAGTTCCAAAGGTCTAATAAAGTTAAAAACTAATCATAAATAAATACTTAAAACAAAGTATTTTCATAAAACACGTCTCCTTCACCCCTAAACGCTATTTATGTTCTGGTCCTCTTCCCTCTTTACAAACATTTTTCAATCTTCATTCAAACCCCACATATTATTGCTCTCTTCTTCAACTTTCACAACATTTTTAAAACCACAAACACAAGATTTTTGACAACAATGGAATACACCCTCAATCACCAAGAACATATTGACCTCCCTCCTGGTTTTCGGTTTCATCCTACCGATGAAGAACTCATATCTCACTACCTTTATCCCAAGGTTTCTAATTTGAATTTTGTCGCCCGCGCTATCGGGGAAGTTGATTTGAACAAAGTTGAGCCATGGGAGCTTCCATGTAAGTTATTTGTTTATTAATTCTATTATTCCCCTGTTTTTCCTCTGTTTTCCCCTGTTTTCCTCTGTTTTCCTCTGTTTTTGCTCTGTTTTGCTCTGTTTTGCTCTGTTTTTGCTCTGTTTTCTTGATCTTTGATTGTTTTGAATGGAAATTGAATTTGCTGTTTTGGGATTGTAGGGAGGGCGAAACTAGGTGAACAGGAATGGTTCTTTTTTTGTGTTAGAGATAGAAAGTACCCGACTGGATCAAGGACGAATCGCGCTACAACTGCAGGGTATTGGAAAGCTACAGGAAAAGATAAGGAAATTTACAAAGAGAAATCGCTTGTTGGTATGAAGAAAAACTCTTGTGTTTTACAAAGGAAGAGCTCCTAAAGGCGAAAAGACGGATTGGGTCATGCATGAATATCGATTAGATGGGAAGCTTGCGACAAATAATATTGTCAAATCGAACAAGGTATGAACACTTCAAAGATTGTATGTTAGATAGTCCGTTTCTACATTTTTATGTTACTTTTTTTTTTGTTTTTTTAACCAAAAATCATTCCACTAAGAAAATTACATCAAGATAGCAGGCAGACGGGCAACAAGCTGCGCCGCCACCCCTTTCTGAATAGGAAATCCTATGTTACTTGTATTTTTATATTGTAAAAATAGTTTTTTTTAGTCGGGTCTGTCTTGGAGCAGCTTTTTTTGTATAGAGATAAGGTTTGCCCTCATCTCAACCTCAGACAGACCCGACTCTACGACTTGGATATTATTTATTAAGTTTGTTTGTTTGTTTATACTTTATTTATATGTTTTAAAAATGATTTGTTTTATAGGGGGAATGGGTGATCAAAAATCATTTTGTTTTTTTAACCAAAAATCATTCCACTAAGAAAATTACATCAAGATAGCAGGCAGACGGGCAACAAGCTGCGCCGCCACCCCTTTCTGAATAGGAAATCCTATGTTACTTGTATTTTTATATTGTAAAAATAGTTTTTTTTAGTCGGGTCTGTCTTGGAGCAGCTTTTTTTGTATAGAGATAAGGTTTGCCCTCATCTCAACCTCAGACAGACCCGACTCTACGACTTGGATATTATTTATTAAGTTTGTTTGTTTGTTTATACTTTATTTATATGTTTTAAAAATGATTTGTTTTATAGGGGGAATGGGTGATCAGCAGGGTTTTTCACAAGAGTGCCGGAGGGAAAAAGATCCCAATTTCTGGGCTATTAAAGATGCAAAATGGAAATAACAGCGAAAGCGCGTTTGGCTCAATGAACATGCCTCCATTAATGGAAATATCAAATGTCGATGGAGGATCAAGGACAGAGAATTCACACGTGACCTGCTTCTCCGAATCCATGGAAGAACAAGAACCAAACAACGAAGTGATGATGGGAAGCTGGAGCTCAAGTAGCGCTATGATGGCGCCTAGAACAACCGACACAATGGTTCCAAACATGGAAAACTTGGACTCCACATGGATGCAAGACCCGTCGATCCTCAAGATCTTTCTGGACGCGAACAACGATCCGAATATGAAAACAGAAATGGTGGATTATGGTATGAATTTGAGTGGTCAAGTTGATCTTGATTGTATATGGAATTATTGAGAAAGAAGCAAAAGTATTGGGAAGTTAGTGAAAAGAGTAGAAAGGAGTAAAGAAGTTGGTTTTAAGGTTTTTTCATCTTAGATTAATGTTTGTTAATACATTTTAGGTTAATTTCAATGATTTGATAGGATCAAAGGAATTATGCCATGTAATTATGTAAATCATTAAACTAATCATGGGTTCATATTTATATTTATGCTTGTTTACTGTATAGATGTGATTTTCATGAACTATTATTATATTTGTGTCGATTTAATTATCATATTTATTCTTGTTTACTATATAGATGTGATTTTATTATTATAGACATTGTTCGTACGGTACAACTTTAATGTTCATGTCCAATTAGTTTTATAGGACTTTGGGATGCTAATAGGAAGTGTTAAGTGACGGATTTTGGTTTCTTTATACGGATAATTAATTGTGAAACTGGGTTAAGCAAATGTGCTAAACAGATGTGGTAATGGGCTGAATAAGAGGCCATGTGTAAAGAGGAGTCAAACCCGGGTGGCAACAATAACAACAAACAAACCGCGCCAAAGACAATTTTGTAAAAGCAAACGGAACAACAGAACTAAATAACTTTAAAAAAGTAAAACACAAAAAAAAAAAAAAAAAAAAATCAATAACATGTTGCCATCTAGAAACAAACACTATTCATGAACTTCTAAAACTAAGATATAGGATAATTGTATCTTAATGTATCCTGTAGCCATTAGGTATCTGGTTATCATTATTCATTGGGTCCATCTGTTTCATGTGGTTAAAAACTACCACGAGATACCCGTTACTCGAAACCGATCTCAAACTCATCTTAAAAACCGACTTGAAATATGAAGGTCAATTGTACCAAATTTTTATTTTTAATAATTTTAGTTTTGTAACAACTTTAATACTCCTATATATTTTACTGGGGAAAGATCCGGTACAAATTGTTTTTTTCGGTAAGAACTGTGAGAATCAAAGGAGGGTATTTTTTTTTTTATTTTTTTTTTCAAATTTTTTTTCCCATATTGTTAAACATGTATTATAGTATTGAAAACAAAAAAAAAAAAATTGGTGTAGAGTAATTACGTGTAGAGTAATTACGTGTAGAGTAATTACATAATTACTCTAGTGTAAACTAATGTATTTACTTTAATGACGTAATTACACTAAAAATTTTTTTTTAATTTTTTTTGTATCATTCATCTAGAAAGAATGTTTAAACACATGGAAAAATAAATTCTAAAAAAATAAAAAAATTTTACCCCCTTTGATTCTCACAGTTCTTACCGAAAAAACACTTTGTATTTGATCTTTACTCATATTTTACTAAGAATATATAATATATTCGATTTCAATGCGTGTAAACAAATAAAAGATTGGTTTCAGGTAATCAAATCAGTCTTACCTAGAATCATATGTCTAAAAACCTATGAAAAAAATTGTAGTTAATATCACCAATCTTACACCACATACCTATCATCTTAACCGCTTAAAATGTTCATCTTAACCGCTTAAAATGTTGAGGTTTCGTTTTTCCTCATCGAATTCAAGTTTTTCTACTAAGACTTTAATTTGGTATTGTTCTCTTTTCCTTATAAGTGTGAATGTCAAAGGTAATTAAAAAAATATATTGGTAGGCCAACAACCAAGTAGCTTTGATGGCCTCATAGGATCGATGACATAAGTTGAGAGTTGTGTTGTAACCAACTCCTTCTAGATTAGAAAACGAAAAATAGGCATACTCATACTATCATGTTATTTTATATTGAATAATTTTATCGGATTTATTTAAAATTATTATAGCTGGTCATGCAATTTTATGCTATATTACCTTAAAGGAATTTTTTACGTTGGCTTAAATTTGTCTATCAAATTGATTATTGTTAAGCAAAAAATAGAATTAAAAAAAAAAAAAAAAACATAATCAAACCAACATGTGCTTAATGTCACTAACAGTTTAAGTAATTTTACATTCAATTAACATATTCTATTTCAATGATGTTAAAAACCTAAACATATAGGCTGTCTGCTAATTCTAAGATGCCTATATCTGTATAGTATATGCCTTTCATTTGCTATGATCTGAGTCATAATGCAACAAATTATAGATATAGATCAAGCACTAGATATATAAGATGCAACCAACAAATGCACGAACAAATGAACAATCCATTGTCCACTGTTGATGAATTGTTCCGACACGACTTAAATGTACAAGCTATCAAAGAATAAACATACTAGTAAAAAAAATATTTCTCATACATAAACGTTTATTTTATATCATGGTAGGTTTTTGTGCTATGCATCTCTTTACTAGAAAAAAAAAATATATTTCTAATAAATAAACGTTAAACGATAAATGCTAAGCATGTACCAATAAAGTGCATAGCCGTCATGCATAAAGAACAACGGAACGACTTTTACTTGAGTCGAGAAATATTTTTTGTATAAAATAAGATAATGTCAAAAAGATGAAAACCAATTATTTGAAAAAGAACAAAACGTTAAACAAGATTGTTGGGCGAATTAGTTAGATACAAATGTGGCCTACGTGTGAGACATCTACTTTTGTTGTTTTGAATAGAAAAAATATAATAAACACAAAAATGATGTGATAATTTTGATTCTAAAGAAACAAAAAAGTTTTGTGTATCACAATATCCGCAAGTTTTTTTTTAAAGAAATTTGAACTACTAACATTCCGTTAATATTTCAGATTTCACCCGTTGTTTTCATGAAATTTTATTACGTATGTATCTTTTTTTTTAAGGTGATTTTTTATGTTGTGGCAGAGTTCATCACAACCCCCCAGAAGGGGATCCCCTAGCCACTCTACAATGGTCAAAATATGTTGTCTTAACCATGTCCACGCTGACGCGAGAGTGGCCGGTCCACGCTGACGCGAGAGTTCATCTAATTCGTTGTTTTAGTAAGTTTTAATTACGTATGCATCCTTTGTTTATTAATTAACGATTGATAAACATCATATGGTACATCCACAACTTTAGGCATGGGCGGAGCTTCTCTTAGGCTAGATCGGGCATCACCCCACATTTTTTCGTTTCGCAGTGTAAATTTTACAGATTTTTTTTTTTAAAATACATATGTATTAAGTCCGGCCCACTAACTTTTTTGTTCAAGATCCGCCAATAACTTTACATAATGTGAAACTAGCATCTATTCTTCTAAAATTCATGTACATACATGTGATGTATGCGTTCATGCTATACATTTCCTATATGCATATGGGAAGAATCAAATGATCGAACTCATAAAATTTGTAAGAACCATAAACTCAATAAAAAAAAAACCAATTAAAAAAGGCCACTTAAAAAAAACACACCACCATTATTATTAAGATTACATTAAAAAAAAAAGTTACATGTATTGAAAAATATAAATGTCTAACACATGTAAGTTTATCATTTACACATGTATAATTTAATGTTTAAAAAAATTGATAAGAGTAATTTAGAGAGGTTCGATGAATTAGCTGGTTGTCCTTGGCCTTTGGTCCCATAGACACCAAGGCAATGATAAGGCTCGGGAACCAGTTTTGGTCAGGAGTTCAAGTTTTGGAGCAAACATGTTTTACACATAGTGGTGGTCACTCCCTGTTAATTACACGTGCGAGTACGTGTGTGGTTTTCTCTATTAACACCCAACCATATTCTGCAGCTTGTGTGGGTCTTGTTAAGACAAAATAACTGGCCGGTGTAAGGTGATGGGTCTACCAATGTGGGGGATGCAACCAAAGGTTTCATAAATTGAAAGTCGCCGTTCAAAAAAAAAAAAAAGATGAATTAGTTAGTTTTCTAAAGCTGAATTTTAGTGATAATGGCAGTGTAAACAATTGATTTTGATTGGTTTTTGATCAAATTCTCACGGTTCTCACGAAGTCAATGAGTTCTCATTCGAACTTCACCCTACACATGACATACATATACAGCTTATTACTTAACCAATTTTAAGTAAGCATGTGAGTACCACATGTATAAACATAAATACAAATTGTTTTGATATGATAAATAAGACAACATATAACCGCAAATACTTTTCATTGCCATTACATAAACATCACATAAGTGCTAATTAAGCACACATGCTTATTATGGTTTTTGGACTTCTCTACGTACAACTTACAAGTACTTAGTTTGGACTGAACGCATGAGGCAAAACAAGGGACAATATGGCATGGCGACAAGCTCCTTGAGGTTGATGCGAGAGAGCGAGGAAACATGGTGCACCCCCTCTATCTTTACTACGATTCTCACCTTAATTTGTTTTTATAATACCGGTTTATATATAAAAATATGACCAAGACATGCACACTTTACAAACGCGTTTACATATTTTTTCTCCAAAGATTTAAACCTGTTACTTTTTAAATTTACTAACTGAATAATCATAAGTAAGTGGATTATAAAACAACATTTCTATTGGGATATCTATTAATTTTTACCAACTTCATATATAAATCATTAAATATATATCGTAGAAAGAAAATAAAAAAAGTAGGAGTTTAGCACATATATATGATTGAGTGATTGACACCTTTAAGTCCATGATTCATAAATAGAAAATAAAAAACGGCATCTCTTTTCGGAAAATGCAAATAGCACAAGTATTATTGATGATCCTAAATGAAGAAGCTTGTCTAACTTTATATTTCTCTTCTTATTTTTTTTTAAATTCAAAATTTTATTTTAACTTTTTCGTGTATCCTTCTTTCTTATTTGATAATAAAAAAACTTAGTAAATCATGTTATTTATATTTTCTAAAACAGAAATATATCAATATGAATAGCCATAATTCTTTATATTTATTTACCTCCAAAAGTATTTTTGGTTGATTATGTTATAAATCCTAATAACAGCTATGGCAATTAAATATTGCTTGACCATCATGATTTTTTTTTTGTTACAGCTAAATCACCTAGTAAGTCCTATGGACTTATAGACACCCCTCCCCTACTTTGAATCTGAGCACCTACGGGTATTGCGACCCCCTCGGCTCGAAGATCTTAATCACATATTTTGCAGATGGCAAGAATCGAACCAGGCACCTCCCGGACGGGAATCCATGTAAGCGTGTTAAACCCCCCACCTCCGATCAGGGTTGGCCATCATTGGCAAGCATCATGATTATTTAACAAACCCTAATAACAAGTCTTTAAATATATAAAGGTTGCATTTATTCTTTGAAAGAAAGTTTGGTTAAGTAAAGTCTTTATTATTTGCAAGCTTTGTTGATTTCTTTCTTCTTCACGCTTAGCAAGAGAATGCTCCCTTGAAATGAAGTGAACTAATTACCACAAATGGAGTTCATGGCTTGGCACCCCTATTGTATATAGCACATCGTAGCTTAATTCTCTTCCACCAGTTTCACATTGTGGTAGATTTGTTTCCGAACTTTGAATTAGAGAAAAATGGACCAGTTAAGCCCCTTGTCTTGAAATGGAAACACAAATGCACATTCAACGGCTAATAAATAATAAAGAAATGCTTGGTCTATAAACCTATGACTAATCGCTATTGCTAATCTTGAGTTAATTAGGGATCTCGACAGCATGCATAGATATTTGTATAGATTTTAATTTTCATAACTAATTAATTAGTCCACAATTATACGTACAAGCGTGTTAGTTTATGATACTACATATTTTTGTACCTATATATCATGTTACACAATAATTGGTGTTTATTTTGAGTTCTTTTTGCATATATAATATTAGTTGATGAATTATTTTACATAAAAATTATGGAGATGGAAACAAGACAAGGCAGTTTTCAAACAAAAACACAAATCTACCCTCCAAAAGAATTTCAATTGGTTATTTTTTTAAGCACGCTACAAAGAATCTTCATAAACATTGTAGTATTATTGGGGTCACGTGCCCTCCCTTGTACTTACCTTTTCAGTTATTATTTTTAACGCCTATTATTTTAGGAGCCTAAATTCAATTGTTGTTATCGTAAAATTCATAGTTATTGTTAACAAAAGAAAGACACTAGTAATTATATACTTTTAGTAAAGGAAACATTGATCCTTTTCATTAATTTACTTTTGAATGGTAAATTGGATTGTGTTTTAAAGTGAACAATGGATCGATGATCCTTTTCATCAAAGATCCCTTTGAGAAGACAAATAAGGAGACTAAGCAAACTTTTTTTTTGAAAGACTTAGTTTAGTGGAAATCTAGTACAACCCTAACCTAGCTCCCAAGTTTAAATACATACCCACACACCAGTGTCCTCCTTACCTAAGCTCAAATCGTCACAGAGAATTTTTTTGTGATGATATTTCTAATGAAAATGTGGAATCGGATTCCGAATATCCTTTTGGTCTTGATGATATTGTAATGAAACAGGGAAGAAGACACTTAAGGAGATAAATAAGGAGACCAAGGTGTTGTTTGTTTTTTGCTCAGAAGCACTTCTAACATTTTTTAACTGCGCCACGCAGACGTGCGCAGACGTTTGGGGTCTGCAGATTGTTTGTTTTTTGGAAGACCTTTCACTCAAAAAGGCCTTTCTGACCTCTTCTTAGTGCAGACTTCTTCCAAATCAAAGGTCTTCTCCACTTCTATTCTCCTCACCCACCACCACCACCACGGTCCACCACTACCACCACAAACCACGGTCCACCACCGTCCACCGTCCACCACCACCCACCACCACCACCGTCCCACCACCACCGTCTACCACTACCGTCCACCACCACCCACCACCACCACCGTCCACCACCCACCACACCCCCACCGTCCACCACCACCGTCTACCACCAGACTACCGTAAAAAATCAGTTTATTTAAATTTCAGTTTATTTCAGCAGCCTGCAGACATTAACAAACAAACAGTCTTCTTCTTGCAGACTGCAGACCTTTGGTCCACCTCTTCTTCTGCAGATGTCTGCAGATGTGGTCCGCAGACTACAGATCTTTTCCCGCAGAAAAAAACAAACAACACCTAAGCAACCAGCAAATAATTCAATGAAAATGTGGAATCATAATCCATTTCTAAACCTCCAGGTTTTGATCAAGACAATAGTGTTGACCAAGAGCACTCGACAAAAAAAGTTAATAATCAAAATTTTATGATAGGCAATCCACCCTACTATGGTATCGTAATAAGTTTCAAGGGGGATCTGCCTTGTTTATTTCTGTCAGTATCGTAATGAGTTTCGAGGGGATCAATTTTTAACACTCTTGAACATAACATTTATATTGTTGAAACTATAGGATTTGATGTAACTCGGAGTAAAAAAGATTTAGTAAAGGCTTTGAAAAGGATGAGGGAGACTTTTGTGGATCGATGATTGTGCTATCCTTTAACATTTGTGGGAGCGGAAGTTTGTTGAAAAGAAAGAAAATAAAATATATTTGTTCTAAGTATTTGCTTGGTGAAGGGATAGGGTACCTAATCCCGGCGCGAATAGCGTCCCTATCCCAAAACATACGTCTTCTATAAAGACTCCGCGGTAATCCAATCCGCGGAAAGAAGCCTCCAAAGGACTAGTTAGACTGCCGCGGAACCAATCTCGCTCGTGGTTACCGGCCCACACGCGGGATAACTTTAGCTCTATGACGTCACCGACGAAAGGGAATCTCCGCGCGTTCATATAAGCGCGGAATATACGTCTAACCTCCGCTTTTGGTACGAGGTACAGACGGTCAAGAATTAAGAAGATTTGGTCAGATCTGAACATATCCTGCGCCAATCAGATAGCAACACGTGTCAGGAGTGGTCCAACAACCACTGATAGGGAATAGGGATTTGATGGCCCCCATGCTTCCAACATGCTGCTATGAACAGTGCTGGTCAGAGCACTGTAGAAGCATGTCTGCCTGCTGCCAGACGTCACGTCAGACGCCAGCAGGTGGTCAACCATGCCGTGTCAAAGGGAAGCGCCGTCTGCGCCCAATCAGACGGCGCCACGTGGATTTTTTGGAGACCAATTCATGCCTTCTCTCACATCAGCATTAATTGCCACCTGTTTCCCGCCATTTTCTGGTCCGAAGACATATGGGCCTGAACCAAGGCCCAGATCGACTATTCCCTTCTTGGGCCAAATCGGCTGGCCCATGCTTTTTCCCTATAAAAAGGAGACTTCCCGTCCTTTGCAAAGGATCATTCATTTCGCACAAGAAGTAGCATAGGGAGAAAATACTTGTAATCGCTTTGTTTTATTTTCGAGCAATAATATATCTCTCTTTTTAGTGGTCGTAGGTCGTTCTAGACCGAACCACTTATATTTTTGTGTACTCACTTTCACCACACACATACACTCTTTCTCTTATCCTAAGGTTTTGATCGATGTCGTTGGGTCGGTCAAAAGAAAAGATTAAGTAGTATATGGAAGTCGAGTCGTCTCCACAGGGAATTGGTGGAAGAGTAGTTTTGTAAATTTAACTATTACACTAAAACCTAATTACTTTGCTTTTACTTTGAATTAAGAAAACGGATTTAAAAAGTTGTAAACATTAATAATAAGAAGTAACCCCCTCCGACTTTCCGGTTCAATGATTCACTCAAACCTGGTTGAATGATAGGATACCACATAGACATGGCTTTGTTAAACGATTTTAAATCAAGTGATAACCGAACACAAGTTTTTAATAATAACCTGTACAATTCAATTACCAACCCACATGTATCAATTACCCTCCCAATAATCAAACTGCTCACGATGCAAGAAAACCGAATGCGAATGATTAAAAGATAAGTAATTGAAACACACATAAATTGTTTAAATGATTAAAACCACAAATATTCTTCAAGTGAATGAAAAACAATCCAAGAACCAAATCAAACAAGTTTAAAGGTTTCACAAACGAACCGTGCACCCGGAGGTGGTTACATAAAGAAACTAGCCGCTCATCATGATTATGTATGCTTCCACGGATGATTTTGATGATTGATGCATGAAAAGAATGATTAAAATGTGTTTTGGAATGATAAAATTCGTCCTAGAATGGTCCAAGACGGCTAGGGTTGAAGTCCCCTTTGTTTGTGGAGTAAAGAAACCCTTAAATATGGTCAAAACCCGAAATTTCGCGTCTATAATCAGATAGGGGCGCAAGCTTGCGCCCCTGGTGAAGTAGGTTGCGCCCTAAAGGGCGCAGATCAGCCAGAATTTGCCTGTCAGCGCAAGGTTGCGCCCCTGCTGCTAGTAGGTTGCGCCCCTGTGTACAAATTGGCCATTCTTCGCGTTTTCATCCCCGGTGCTCTCGCATGACTTCCAATCCTTCTTAACTTGTCCTGAAACCCTCAAATATGCCCCGTTTAGTGCTTTTCACCACCGTACACCTGCAAATTACAAACATTCTCAAAGTAACTATGTTTTATGATATAAATCACTTAAAAACACATAATTAAATACATCTTAACATGGTAAAACACCCTCTCATCACATCCCCACACTCACCTTTGATTGAAGATTTTGCTAAGACCCTGAGCAACTCCAAGTCTACCATGCCTCTCAGCAGTGACATGGAAAGGGAGGTTAGGGAATCACTTCTTGAACAGATCTTGGCAACCATGCCTTATAAAGCAAACAAGAAACAGTTTGCAAGCTGGACCACTCATGCTCTCAGAGAAGAACTCTTAAGAATTGAAGAGATGACTAATAATCCCCTAGCTAAGGTCTCTGCCCCTGATTTTCAGTAAAGGCAGAGATCCAGCCAGAGCCTTGAAATTCAAAAGAATGAGACAAGAAATTGTGGCTGCTGACTATGGGGAGATGAAGTCTGTCGCAAGATGGTCAGAGCTAAGGTTAGTTGAAACCTACAAGAAGCTGGAAGAAAACAGGAAGAAAGACCCTAACTTGCCTAGAAAACCTGTCTACTCTGATGATCCCCTGATGAAGAGACCTCAACAGGCTTTTACATTAGACAGCCTACTTGATACTTCTGATCTATCAGCTGCTGCTAGAAGACAATTCAAGAAAAAGAAAGAAATGTCTGAAGAGGATTAGAAGAAGTTTGCTGATACTTATATAAAGGAGGGCCTCTTCAATCAAGTACACTTTTTCTCAGATCCCATTACTGAAAAACTCAGAGAACTCATTGGGAAACCTCCATCACCAAACTCATCCAGAATAAAAGTGCATATCAGCAAATCCTCTGATTCAAAAATTCTAAAATGGAAGGTCAACAAAGACACCCATGAATTGACTTTGCTCAAATTAGATGGAGAAGCTCAAAAGCTAAGCATGGATGATGCATATAGCCTGTATGCAGATGACCTCCAAACACTGCTGAACCTTGAGCTTGAAAGAGATGCAGAAGACCTCTAATCTTTGAACTTTGAGTTACAATTCAAAGGTCAAATCAGAGAAAGTCTGATGAGGAATAAAGATCAAGAATAAAGTCTAGTTTTGGCATCATCTGTTATAGGGGGAGATTGTTGGGTCTGCTGACCTAAAGAAGAACAGATGATTGAAAAGCCAAAATATACTAACAATTGATCCACATAAATAAACAGCCTTTACAACATACTCTTCCCAAAAGACTGTTGACCCTAACAATTGTTCCATCCAAACAACTGCTATGACAACTGCTGCTACAAAGGACTGCTGGATAACAACTGATAGAGAACAACTGCCGGCTAAAGGTCTGATAGAGAACAACTGCTGATCAAGTGCTGAAGACTAAAGGTCTGTTGGAGCCAACATCACTTAGGCTCCAACAGATGATACAAGACCATTAGAGTTTTCCTCAATAGTAGTTTACCTTACAGTGTTTTGTAATGTAACAGTAGTTTGTATAGGGCAGATGTTTTATGTTGTTATTCTGTTAGAGGTCACTATCTTAGGTGACATCAGCCCAGGTCACCAGTGGTTTAGATTTGTCTATAAATAGAACAGTGCTTGTACTGTTCTATTTGTCACTCACAACATTCTCTCAGACAAACAATCACAGAGTGATCAGGCTGAGGGGGAGTACTTGTAATTGATTGAATCTTTCAATATAATGAAAGCATTCGATTAAGAAAACATTTATTCCTTTTGTTTTGATTATAGTTTATTATTCCAGTGCACTTACCATATATATTCACTTCATTCATTTCTCATTCTACTTAAAACAAATCAAAACAATCAAATTCAGATCCTAACAAAATATATTCCAAATACATGGATATATGTATGAAAAATACTTAAGTATATAAATATCGGTTCGGTTTCGGTTATTTCGGTTATGAAAGAAGGGAAAACCGAAACCGTAACCGAATGGTTCGGTTTTGGCCATATGTTAACCGTAACCGATCGGTTAATTTGGTTCCGTTTTTTTCGGTTATCGGTTTTCATATGCTCACCCCTAATACCAGGATATGTAAAAAATGAGCTCATCTCTAAATGGTAGAGGGTTCTAGTCTTACGGTAGACATTGATGTAGATTTAGAAGTAGGTTTAGAGTGTGTAAGTTAGCCGTTCCAAAAGAAAAATCTTTTAGAGTAGGTGCACAGATATGACCTTGTATAAATAAGCTATTTGTAGTGTGATCATCGTATGCCAGCCAGTTACATGGTTGTAGGTATGAGTATGTCATTCATTTCATCAATAAGTAACATTTAAACTCTACCGATCCGTATTCAGTAATCAAGAAAAAGAATAAAAATCAAAGATCCAAAAGGAAGACAAAATAGAAGGTGGCCTTGTGTGTTCTCCATTGTAATTGTATCAACACTTGTAAGAATCATAATGATGATCACTGCCAACAACTCTAAAAACTAAAGTTATCATCTTTAAGTCTTTAACAATATTAGTGAGAGAAATATGATCCCTAATTTATTTGTAAGATGTTGTAATGATCGTTCCCTCTGGATTAGAGAGATAATTTTAGTGATGACTACAAGCTTTAGTTAAAAACCAGTCAGTTAACTAATCTAAACTATTATTATACAGCCTTCGTGTGTTGATACTATTCTAATATTAAATTACTATTTACGTGTTGTTTTTAAGCAAATGTTTTTCAAAACATATTTTTTAACAAATAAAGGGATTTTTAAAATGTTTATGATATTTAAAAAACCAAAATATCTCCACCCTTTTTAAGTTATTACATCTAATTATCTAAACCAAATAATAGATATAAAGAAGAATTAGATTAATATGTATCCCAACCACCATTTAGTGTTGTGTTAATGTAATGCATATACCTCTTCATCTAAAACTATTACTCAATTATCTTTTAACAGTCTACAAGCTTTTAACAAGAAATGTGTTTAATAAACATGTTTTAAAGGAGTTATTAAATTAAAACAACTTCTACCAATGGGGTGGTGGTCCATTGGCAAAGGCAAAGCCTTTAAAATACCTAGATTGTGGAAGGTCTTGGGTTCAAGTCTCACAGACTACAAGATTTAAAAGAAATTAATCTTTCAAAAAAAAAAAAAAAAATTAAAACAACTTCTCGATCCATCTTTTAAATTCGTGCTTAAGTTTTGAAATGTGTATTTAAGTTCTAAACTAAACTCTTAACAATCGTGTGTTGTGACACCCGGCAAATTCTGGTTAACAACGTTGTCTAGATGAAAGTCTACCTTAGCGAGTCACGCGTATATTGTACTTAACTGGGTTAGTTAAGTCGGGTTATGGTTCGGGAACTATCGGTTAGTCTAGAAGATCATTGGATGTTGGTCTAGAGGTTCATTAGATGTCAGTCCTTAACCAAGTGTACAAACGGTGACGATTTGTAGGATCGTCAGGGCATACGGAACATACAAGTCTCGAGTCCCGAGAATTGGTGAACGAGTGTGAATATGTGTATTTACAAGTGTTATGTGTTTACAATCATTATGTGACTTGTCGGTATGTGAATATGTGTTAACATATGTTAAAACGGGGTTTAACGCGCAAAACACACGAAACTAGCCCCTATGGGCGATTAGGGGGCCAAATGCATGACTGTTCATGCGATTAGGCCCAAATGCATGACTGTTCATGCGATTAGGGGGCCAAATGCATGACTGTTCATGCGATTAGGCCCAAATGCATTACTGTTCATGCGATTAGGATTCCTAATCGCGTGTAAAGCTGCATAATCGCGTGTTACGGGCTGAACGACTAAAAACGACTATAAATACCATACTTGACCTCATAAACTTCATTATACAAACCCTAGTCGTCCCATAACCTGCCCCAACACACACACAACCTCTGGAACGCGATTTTTGATCAAAACACAAGGTTTCAAGCTTAATCCATCATTCTTTCACAAATCTAAGGTTTGGTTTCCATCCATGAATCTTTATAAACGTTTTTAATCAATCCCTAATGGTCCAGACCTGTTCTAAAACAGAAAAGCTTTCTGAAAATCGTTAATAAGTGTTGTTAATCGGATTTTAACTAGTATACATGTGTTATGGGTGTTTATGATTAGAAAGCTAGGGTTTTTATGATTCAAGATGAATGAATGACATGTTATTATGTTAGATCAGAATAATAAGGATATTATGATGATAAAATATGAGAATTGATTATTAGGGTTATAGTTACGCATGTTAGTATGATGTTGCATGCTATGTGAATGGTGTTTGGATTACGTGATTGCATGCAGGGCTGATAATACGAGGCAAAACGAAGGGTTTTAGTTGAAACATGTTTAGGATAGTGTTTGGGATGATATTGGGTGGTTACACACGTTCTGGATCTGATTTAGAGCGTTAAACGCGCGAAAAACTGGAACAGCAAGGTTACAGGCGATTAGCAATCCTAATCGCCTATGTTAGAGGCGATTAGGAGGCCAATCGCCAGTCTTTCATGCGATTAGGGCCTAATTGCTAGTACTTACATGCGATTAGCCCTAATTGCTAGTAGTTACATGTGGTATAGCCCTAAATGCTAGTAGTTACATGCAATTAGCCTTCCTAAATGCCAGTTGACCAACCTAAATGCTAGTTGACTTTTCCTAAACGCGTGTACTGCTGCTGTAGGTATAAATTAGCATTCCGAGACCCGATTTGACATGTAGGAACATGCTAGGAACCCTGTAACATATCTAATAACTTGGTAACATATGTTTGGATGTAATTCGGTGATACGTGAACTATGTGCTATAACTTGTTGTGCGTTAACGTATGTTAAGTGTGATTGCATGATTTCATGATTGAGAGCGTAAACCTAACACGGGAAGTCTCGGGTCACCAATGGGATGTCGAGTCTTGTACTTTGGGTCAGTTAAACAGTCAAGGTGTTTTCAAACGAACTTGGTTATGGTCTGGACATCTAGGGACTAATTAACCTGGGGGTTATTAGTCTAAGTACTTGTAACTGTCATATGTTAGGTCGCCGCTTTACGGGACTAGCATAGCAGCTGAGTTTACTCGGGTTAAGGAGTAACGCAACTTAAGGTGAGTTTACGGCCCGTCTTTTAAACTGGTTTCATACTTTCGGGGGAGAAAACATGTGTTAAAACGATTATTTGGTAACTACTGTCATACTATGGGTTTCTATTGTGTACTACACGATCTTTGGAAGTCCTGGGGGGAACCATGAATGTGCGGGTTTGCACAACGGGGAAATGTGAATAGCGCTATTGGGAGTGACCAACCCCGCTCGTCGGCTTGGAGGGCCGGGCGAGTGCATATTGTCTCAAACAGGAACAACAGGAACAACTGGTTTACTTTTCGGGCACAACATCTGGTATGCGTGTTAGTAATGGTTTTCCAATCGTGGTAGTAACAAAACATACGCCTAGCTAGCGTACACTGGTTTTCGATTTGTTATAGTATGGACAGGTGGACTTGGTACTTGGATTACAAAACCTGTAAACTCACCAGCATTTTTGTGCTGACGTAAACTTTTACATGTTTTCTCAGGTCGCTAAGGTAGCACTACTGGACTAGGGCGCACGCGTCTGCACGGCGTCTAGTTAGAGTCGCATGGTTTTCATATGTTGAACATTTGGTTACTTTGAGATACTGTTTTGAATAAGCTTCCGCTGTAAACGGGGATTTTAAACTATGTTTTGAAATTGCATTATATTCATTTAGACTTGTTTATTGTGATCGTTGGTTTGGATCCTGGTTTGTCATGCGCCTCGCGGTAAAACTCCGCAAGTGGATTTTGAGGGTGTGACAGATTGGTATCAGAGCCAATGGTTATAGTGAACTAGGACTGCATGTAGAGTCTAGTCTATAGCCGAGTCGCACACACTAGACGATCACATGGTACTAAACATTATGGTGGTTTACGTATGGTCTTGTCGGGGTGTCTCTAAATCGTTGGTCTTTCTACGTTACATCATCCGTTCTATCTTAGGTTGGGTTACTTGCTTTCTAGGCAGTGTAGTATAGTGGGGTAACTCGTATACTCTTGAGATTTGTCCAAGGCTCGGACATCTCCCTTTCATACTCCAATAGAAACACTTGCCATAAACTACCGTAGTATTACGGTGTATAGCTAAGAGTCTATGTTCGGTGATTCGAACTTTGAACTAGGAGAACACTTGGAGGACCATGTAGAGCGGTTTATCATTTTGGGTGCACACAAAATCATAAACCGAAATGCATGGAAGCCCTAGTGAGCTCTGGGTTTGAGGGGATAGTCCTGGATTGGATCTAGCTTTGATCTTGTGAACATTAGTGGTTATCTTTATCTGCGAAACTAAATTTTCTCGTTCTTTCTGCCAGAATCATGTCTGGAGTACGAGGAGGACGTGGAGGTGGTCGCAATGGTGGACGTGGTGGTGGACGCGGTGGTGCTGGTGGTCGTGGAGGTATTAACATATCGCAGGCTGATCTGAACAACTTGCTCCAAGCTGCCTTTCAGTTAGGGCACAACGGTGGTGGTAAGTTGATTTATCCATTTTCTTTGCCTCATTGGTGAACCTTGTTTACATTCTTAGTGGTTTCTCATACGTTTCATTTCAGGTGGTCCTGTTAACCCACCCCCACCCATGTGTACCTACAAGATGTTCCGGGACTGTAAGCCCCAGGAATTCTCTGGCACTGAGGGTGCGGTGAGCTTGCTTAGGTGGCTGGAGAAAGTGGAGTCAGTGTTTCTTATGTGTAACTGTCTCCCAGAAGATCGGGTTAAGTATGTTGCTGCGTTATTCCAGGATGTTGCATTGACTTGGTGGAATAACATCACCCAGAATATGGGTATTGGGGAGGCGTATGCTATGCCTTGGGAGAATTTTGTGCAGCTACTGAAGCGTGAGTACTGTCCGAGGGAAGAGGTGCAGAAGCTAGAGCACGAGGTGTGGAACCTCAAGATGTCTGGGTCTGAAATTGAGAAGTATACTGTGAGGCGTAACGAGTTGGCAGTGCTGTGTCCTGATCTGCATGTGCCAGAGTACAGGAGGATTGAACATTATGTCTCGGGGTTAGTACCGGAAATCGCAGGGTTAGTGGTTGCGGGAAATCATCCTACATACGCAGAGGTGGTCCGATCGGCTCATAGGATGACCAACTTAAAGGTGAATGAGGGTATTTTGCCTGCTAAGGGTTCGACTGTTAAGGCTCCAGAGAATAACAAGCGCAAGTGGGAAAATGACGGGAAGGGATCTGGGCCAGCACAGCAGAATAAGAGGTTCGACAATGGGGGTTCTTCTTCTTCTTCGGGTAACAAACAGGGTGGTTATGCGGGAAACTGCCCAAATGTAACAAGTGTGGACGTCACCATCAAGGGAACTGCGACAGTAACCGTTGTCATCGCTGCCAGCGAACAGGGCATTATGCTAAAGATTGTCGGGTTACACTTCCATCGACCCAGGCCCCGACTAATAGCTCAGCTCCGACTACTCAAGGGACTACGGGAAGACAAGGATGTTACAATTGTGGTGAGACCGGGCATTACAAGAAGGATTGCCCAAAACTGAAGCAGGGTGGAAACAACGGTAATGGGAACAACGGGGGCGGCGGCAGAAATGCACGTGCCTTCGTCATTGGAGCCGCTGAGGCTAGACAGGATCCTGACACAGTCACCGGTACGTTCCTTCTCAATAATCGTTCTGTTAGTGTGTTATTTGATTCTGGTGCCGACAAGAGTTTTGTATCCATGGGAGTTAGTCGACGGCTAGATGTAGTACCCGTACCATTAGAGACTAAGTATATTATTGAGTTGGCTGACGGGAAAATGATTGAAGCTACTAGTATCCTTCGGGAGTGTCAATTAGAGTTGTCGGGTTTATCGTTCCCCATCGACCTTATGCCGGTACCTTTGGGTAGTTTTGACGTTGTTGTAGGCATGGATTGGTTGTCCCTGTATCGCGCGGAGATTGTCTGTTACGATAAGGTTATTCGGATTCCTCTCCCTGATGGAGAATTCCTTTCTGTTTACGGTATCAAGGGTGGTGTTCCGCTGAATATCATCTCTAGCATGAAAGCCCTTAAGTGTCTTCGAATGGGTTATCCAGCCGTTTTGGCACTTTTATCTGTTTCCTCTGGTGATGAGAAGAAGATCGACGATATTCCAGTTGTACGCGAGTTTCCTGATGTTTTTCCCGATGATTTATCTGGTCTTCCTCCTCATCGTCAAGTCGAGTTCGGTATTGATCTTGTACCAGGGGCTGCTCCTATTGCTCGGGCCCCCTACCGTCTTGCACCTCCCGAGATGCAGGAATTGTCTAGTCAGTTACAGGAACTCTTGGACAAGGGTTTCATCAGACCAAGTTCTTCCCCTTGGGGAGCCCCGATTCTATTTGTTAAGAAGAAGGATGGAAGTTTCCGATTGTGTGTGGACTACAGAGAACTGAACAAATTGACCGTCAAGAACCGTTATCCTCTTCCACGAATTGATGATCTATTCGACCAGCTCCAGGGTTCTAGTTATTATTCCAAGATTGACTTGAGGTCCGGTTATCACCATTTGCGGGTAAGGAAGCTGACGTTGCAAAGACTGCCTTTCGTACACGTTATGGCCATTTTGAATTCTTGGTCATGCCTTTCGGTCTCACGAACGCACCGGCGGTTTTCATGGACTTGATGAACCGCGTCTGTAAACCATATCTTGACAAGTTCGTCATTGTGTTTATTGATGACATTCTGATCTACTCTAAGAACGAGACCGAACATGAGGAACATCTGCGGTTAGTTTTGGAACTCTTGCGACGGGAACAACTTTACGCCAAGTTCTCAAAGTGTTGACTTTTGGTTACGCGAAGTTCAGTTCCTAGGACATGTGGTTAATGAACTAGGAATTCATGTCGATCCAGCTAAGATCGAAGCGATCAAGGACTGGGGAGCACCAAAGACGCCAACTGAGGTGCGGCAATTCCTAGGCCTTGCGGGCTACTATCGTCGTTTCATTCAGGGGTTCTCGAAGATTGCTCAACCACTGACCACTCTCACGCAGAAGGATAGAAAATTTGACTGGGGTGAACCACAAGAGTCAGCGTTTGAGGAACTAAAGTCTAAACTTTGTTCTGCTCCTATTTTGTCTTTACCTGAAGGCCCTGATGATTTTGTTGTTTACTGTGATGCTTCTATTCATGGTCTCGGTTGTGTGTTGATGCAACGCGAGAAGGTGATTGCGTATGCCTCTCGTCAACTCAAGGTGAACGAGAAGAACTACACCACCCATGACTTGGAGTTGGGTGCCGCGGTATTCGCGTTGAAAATATGGAGACATTACTTGTACGGTACCAAATGCACCATCTACACCGATCACAAGAGTCTCCAACATATTTTTGACCAACAACATTTGAACATACGACAGCGTCGTTGGATTGAACTTCTGAACGACTATGATTGTGCCATTAAGTACCATCCTGGCAAGGCGAATGTTGTAGCAGACGCCTTGAGCAGGAAGGAATCAACTAAACCTCGTCGTGTTTGGGCGTTGCAGCTCACCATTCATTCATCACTACCTGATCAACTCCGTTCTGCTCAGTTGGAAGCTTTGAAGGAGGAAAACCTTAAAGCTGAAACTATGCACGGTGCCGACAAGCACCTCGAGCGAAGGCCTGATGGCCTGCACTACTTCGCAGAACGCATATGGGTTCCTTTATTTGGGGGACTACGGGAGCTTGTCCTAGATGAGGCACATAAGTCCCGGTATTCTATTCATCCTGGTTCGGATAAGATGTACCAAGATCTGAAGGTGCTTTACTGGTGGCCAAACATGAGGTCGGATATAGCTTCATACGTGAGTAAGTGCTTGACTTGTGCTAAGGTCAAGGTGGAATACCAGAAACCGTCGGGTCTCTTGCAACAACCTGAAATTCCGGAATGGAAATGGGAACGGATTACCATGGATTTTGTCACGCAACTTCCTAAATCACCAAGCGGGAATGACAAGATATGGGTGATTGTCGATCGGTTGACGAAATCAGCCCATTTTCTTGCTATTAAGGAGACCGACACCATGGATCGTTTGGCTCGTCTTTATTTGAAGGAAGTTGTTTCTAAGCACGGGGTGCCAGTTTCTATTATCTCGGATCGTGACTCCCATTTTACTTCTCACTTCTGGAAGTCTTTGCACAAGGCTTTGGGTACCCAACTAGACATGAGTACGGCTTATCATCCACAGACTGACGGTCAGAGTGAGCGAACGATTCAAACTTTAGAAGACATGCTGCGGCAAATTCTGGTTAACAACGTTGTCTAGATGAAAGTCTACCTTAGCGAGTCACGCGTATATTGTACTTAACTGGGTTAGTTAAGTCGGGTTATGGTTCGGGAACTATCGGTTAGTCTAGAAGATCATTGGATGTTGGTCTAGAGGTTCATTAGATGTCAGTCCTTAACCAAGTGTACAAACGGTGACGATTTGTAGGATCGTCAGGGCATACGGAACATACAAGTCTCGAGTCCCGGGAATTGGTGAACGAGTGTGAATATGTGTATTTACAAGTGTTATGTGTTTACAATCATTATGTGACTTGTCGGTATGTGAATATGTGTTAACATATGTTAAAACGGGGTTTAACGCGCAAAACACACGAAACTAGCCCCTATGGGCGATTAGGGGGCCAAATGCATGACTGTTCATGCGATTAGGCCCAAATGCATGACTGTTCATGCGATTAGGGGGCCAAATGCATGACTGTTCATGCGATTAGGCCCAAATGCATTACTGTTCATGCGATTAGGATTCCTAATCGCGTGTAAAGCTGCATAATCGCGTGTTACGGGCTGGACGACTAAAAACGACTATAAATACCATACTTGACCTCATAAACTTCATTATACAAACCCTAGTCGTCCCATAACCTGCCCCAACACACACACAACCTCTGGAACGCGATTTTTGATCAAAACACAAGGTTTCAAGCTTAATCCATCATTCTTTCACAAATCTAAGGTTTGGTTTCCATCCATGAATCTTTATAAACGTTTTTAATCAATCCCTAATGGTCCAGACCTGTTCTAAAACGGAAAAGCTTTCTGAAAATCGTTAATAAGTGTTGTTAATCGGATTTTAACTAGTATACATGTGTTATGGGTGTTTATGATTAGAAAGCTAGGGTTTTTATGATTCAAGATGAATGAATGACATGTTATTATGTTAGATCAGAATAATAAGGATATTATGATGATAAAATCTGAGAATTGATTATTAGGGTTATAGTTACGCATGTTAGTATGATGTTGCATGCTATGTGAATGTTGTTTGGATTACGTGATTGCATGCAGGGCTGATAATACGAGGCAAAACGAAGGGTTTTAGTTGAAACATGTTTAGGATAGTGTTTGGGATGATATTGGGTGGTTACACACGTTCTGGATCTGATTTGGAGCTTTAAACGCGCGAAAAACTGGAACAGCAAGGTTACAGGCGATTAGCAATCCTAATCGCCTATGTTACAGGCGATTAGGAGGCCAATCGCCAGTCTTTCATGCGATTAGGGCCTAATTGCTAGTACTTACATGCGATTAGCCCTAATTGCTAGTAGTTACATGTGGTATAGCCCTAAATGCTAGTAGTTACATGCAATTAGCCCTAAATGCTAGTAGTTACATGCAATTAGCCCTAAATGCTAGTAGTTACATGCAATTAGCCTTCCTAAATGCCAGTTGACCAACCTAAATGCTAGTTGACTTTTCCTAAACGCGTGTACTGCTGCTGTAGGTATAAATTAGCATTCCGAGACCCGATTTGACATGTAGGAACATGCTAGGAACCCTGTAACATATCTAATAACTTGGTAACATATGTTTGGATGTAATTCGATGATACGTGAACTATGTGCTATAACTTGTTGTGCGTTAACGTATGTTAAGTGTGATTGCATGATTTCATGATTGAGAGCGTAAACCTAACACGGGAAGTCTCGGGTCACCAATGGATGTCGAGTCTTATACTTTGGGTCAGTTAAACAGTCACGGTGTTTTCAAACGAACTTGGTTATGGTCTGGACATCTAGGGACTAATTAACCTGCGGGTTATTAGTCTAAGTACTTGTAACTGTCATATGTTAGGTCGCCGCTTTACGGGACTAGCATAGCAGCTGAGTTTACTCGGGTTAAGGAGTAACGCAACTTAAGGTGAGTTTACGGCCCCTCTTTTAAACTGGTTTCATACTTTCGGGGGAGAAAACATGTGTTAAAACGATTATTTGGTAACTACTGTCATACTATGGGTTTCTATTGTGTACTACACGATCTTTGGAAGTCCCGGGGGGAACCATGAATGTGCGGGTTTGCACAACGGGGAAATGTGAATAGCGCTATTGGGAGTGACCAACCCCGCTCGTCGGCTTGGAGGGCCGGGCGAGTGCATATTGTCTCAAACAGGAACAACAGGAACAACTGGTTTACTTTTCGGGCACAACATCTGGTATGCGTGTTAGTAATGGTTTTCCAATCGTGGTAGTAACAAAACATACGCCTAGCTAAAGTACACTGGTTTTCGATTTGTTATAGTATGGACAGGTGGACTTGGTACTTGGATTACAAAACCTGTAAACTCACCAGCATTTTTGTGCTGACGTAAACTTTTACATGTTTTCTCAGGTCGCTAAGGTAGCACTACTGGACTAGGGCGCACGCGTCTGCACGGCGTCTAGTTAGAGTCGCATGGTTTTCATATGTTGAACATTTGGTTACTTTGAGATACTGTTTTGAATAAGCTTCCGCTGTAAACGGGGATTTTAAACTATGTTTTGAAATTGCATTTTATTCATTTAGACTTGTTTATTGTGATCGTTGGTTTGGATCCTGGTTTGTCATGCGCCTCGCGGTAAAACTCCGCAAGTGGATTTTGAGGGTGTGACATGTGTAATCCTGGAAACAGTAGTGTCATTATTACCACCCACCATTTGGTGGAGTGGTATGGAGAAATGAAGATAAGAGCTTGAGGCTATTTGGTTTCAAATTCGAATCCGTCAAGAGGGGTTTTACCGCAGTGGGCCTTCGGACAACGAGTTTTCCCCCGAATTGATAGCTTGGTGGACTTGGGGCTGCTCAGTGGGCAACCATTTGTTCAGTGTTAACCCATGACAATTCTGGTGATATTTAGTTGGCCGTTCAAAAAAAAAACTAGCGCCATTAATTGTTAAAAATAGAGATATTGATAGAAAACGCCCATATCTTTATGTCATCATTCTAAGTTGATTTATAGATTATTACATCGCTGTATGAGGACATTCAAATTGACATCTACAACCAAAAAATACATTGAACTTTTGGGTTTCGGTTTCCTAACTTAATCTAAAACTACTTTATTGTATGTGTGTATTGATAAGTATGAAAAATAGAAACTAGCTTTGTTAGATATACTATAATACGATAGAAAAGGTGTTGCCATGCGATCAATGCTAACCGGTTTGTTTCAATGTATGAACAAATACATGCATCATGTAGGCATAGAAAAACCATGATGTAAGCTTGAAAAAAGAGAGTGGTGCAATTATTATACGAGTTTCCAAACAATATGATGTCATTATTTGTTGGATACACGTAAGTATATATGTGTGTTTCTATTAGGCTGAGGGGTATGGTATCGGGGAAGGAGATCGGTGGGTGAGGTGGAGCATTTTGCCGAAGGGGAACACCGCCCCCCCCCCCCCGACTTGTCTTCGGCAAAAACGGGGAAATTGTACCGATGGTACCGTCCCAAATCCCAAAAAAATTTTGTCCTTTTCCACCAATTAATATATATATATTTGTCTTTTGTTATTTAAAAATAATTAAAAAAAAGGAAGGGGGAAGGGGGAACCATTTCCCCTAGAAGGGGGAGGGGAAGGGGGAAATGACGTGGCGCTGACGTGGACAAGGGGGAAGGAAGGGGGAAGGGTGACCACACCCCATAGCCTTATTAAGCTACAAAACTAGTTTGAGGAGCTCCGATTCGAATATTTGATACAATAAATTCAGAAAAACCGTCACGTCTGATTTGAATTATCCCCCCCCCCCCCTTTTTTTTCTAATCGAACTCGATTGAAAGATGTATGTTTCTCATATATTGAGAGTATTCGAAGTTTAAGGGTGGATATCAAGTAAGTTTGAGCATTATAATATAAGCGATTAAACTTTCAAAAAAATATGTCATGCATAAAGTTAATTATTGTAAAATCTAACTCATAATGTACGGGTTAGATATGTCATCTTAATATAATTTAATAAGAAAAATGATGTAAATAATTTAGTTGAATAAGAAATTTGGTTATTTAGAGAAAATCATTTACTTATTACTTGAGTATCCTAGAGGGTGCAAATATGGGTCGGATAAATAATTAGGAGGCGGTGATAGAGGTTTTCAAGAAATGCTTATCGAGTTGGAAGGCGAAGGTGTTATCTATAGGGGGTAGGGTGGTTTCTAATTAAATCGGTTTTTGAAAATCTCCCAACATATTATTTTTTTTATGTATAAGGCTCCAAAGGCGATTGTGAATAAGTTGGAGTCTATTATCAAACGATTTCTTTGGAGGAGGCACGGATGAAATTCACAAGGTCCATTAGGTGGCATGGGAGATAGTTACAAAATCTAAAAAAAGATGGAAGTTTGGGTCTTAATAGATTAGAGGAGAGTAACAACACTTTATTGTTGAAATGGTTATGGAGGTATAGGTTGGAGCGGGATGCCTTATGGAGAAAAGTCATCAATGCTATACATGGGACGCCGAGAAGATGGGATGTCTATCCTTGCAAGATGAAGCTCTCGGGTACGTGGAAGAAAGTAGTCTCTGTTGGTTTCCGAACAAAAGTGCAAGGAGTTTCCTTTGTGAACATGATTCGTGGGGTGGTGGGAGATGGCAAGACAATTAAATTTTGGTCCGATTCGTGGCTAGCATGTGACCGTTAAAGAACCTTTTATCCGGCTTTGTTTCGAATTGAGAAAAATAAACACTGTTGTGTAGAAGATAGAATTCCTAATGTTGGAGTTGCTGGTCTGATAAACTGGGAGTGGAAGTCTTATCCGCATTTGGAGGTAGAGGTTCAAGAGCTGTTGGATTGCCATAGGCTTGTTTCGGGAGTTCAGTTAAGTGATAAGGAGGATGGTTGGATTTGGACTTTTGGCAATAATAAGGAGTATACTGTGAAGGACTCTCAAGTTTGGTTAGCGAGTGGTTATGTTGGGAATTCTAATAATTCTTTTCGGTGGAGTAAATGGGTTCCGAATAAATGTAATATCTTCATATGTAGAGCTTATATGGATAAGATCCCAGCAAAATGTGCGCTTCAAAGAAGGAATATTATTCATGGGGATTGTACATGTGTCTTTTGTGGCGAGATGGAGGAGAATACATATCATGTCTTTACGGCTTGCAAGGTGGCGGATGGAGTATAGAGTGGTATTGCCAATTGGTGTAAGCTTCCTCCGTTTTTTGCTTTCTCCTTTAAGGATCTTCTGCAAAGTGTCGACCACTTGGGTGTTAATAAGAAGACGCAAGATATTATATACGACATTGTCATCTTGGCGTGTTGGAGGATTTGGAGAGCTAGGAATGATAAGGTGTTTTCGGGTATTGATACGAGTGGTGTTAAGATTATCTCTTAAGTCAAATCTTCGGGTTATCTTTTGTTAGGAGTCGTTTCAAAAAGGGGTCCTCGATTGGAAGGGTTAGTGTAATTTCCTTGTTGATATGATGTAATTTTGTGTTTGCGGCTTCTCTCCGTCTTGGAGAGTTGCTTCGCTTTGGTTTTTAATGAAGTTTGCCTTTCAAAAAAAAATTACTTATTACTTAACAAAAACCATTGAAAGAGTAATTATCCTTATATTTAAGTTTATTGGATTTTAATAATCCTTTGACATATTGACCAACAACAGTCTCAACTAAGTAAATGTTTTGTGACAGTCACAACTTTTAACATATTTTCCTCAACGATCCCATTGCTGACATTGATCGCTTATGTGGCAAAAGTCAAACTTTTTGATAACGTAGATTGCTTACCTGACAAACTTTTGATGATAGGCACTCTTATGTGGAAGTTTATGTTAGTAAAAACTAATTGGATTAACTTTTAGTTAGTATGGAATCACAAAGGAAAAATGCATTAATAGTTCGATTGTGACAAAACTTTATTTAGTCGGGCTTGTTACTAGTCAATGGGTATGTTTGGCAATGAGCTTTTAAGAGTTTTTAGGAGCTTCAAGCTTTTAAGAAAAAGCTCATACTTAATAAAAAGTCTTGTTTGGTTGAAGGGGCTGGAAGCTTTTAGATTAGAAAAAAAACTCTACAGTGAAAAGCTACTAGTAGTAGCTTTTAAGAAAAAACTCTACTAGCTACACGCTTTTAATTAGTAAATGACACAAATACCCATTATAATTTAAAAATAAAATAAAAACCTTCTTTACAAGCTTTTAATTATGCCCATTTTAGTCATTTTATACATTTTATTAAAAGCTCCAGCTACTCTGCCAAACACCAAACTATATTTAAAAAGCTTCCAGCTACCAGCTACCAGTTTCCAGCTACCAGCCTCCAACTAATTTTACCAAACATACCCAATATGTCAAAATTGAAATTACTAAAATCTAATAAACGCAACCATCTATTTATACATAATCATCATTATACATTTAGACAAAACTCACTCTCTCACTCACTCATTTATATGATTGTTATCTTCTAAGGAAATAAGGAAATAATACTTTCTTAAGTCATATAGTTTGATGTGTGAAATGAGAAGTGTGATTTAAAGACCTAATTCATCAACCTAAAATCCAATGAATTTAATCGAGGTTGACGATTTAATATTTTTTTCTCATCATATACACCTTTAATTTTATTATATTGTGATTGATTTTTAGGTTGGATAGATTAAACTCCTCTAAATTTAATCATGTCGGCTCATGTGAATTTTTGTCTTTCCTTAGGCTATCCCTAGTCTAGTTAAGACTTAATTGGCCTATCAAAAGCCAAACGATTTGAAAATAATTCTTTATTGGACTAGACCCCTACCATCTATAACTAGCCGTATTAATCCATTTTCATTTTAGTGATTACGGATAAATTTTAACCCGATAGAGAATTGGTAGTTATTAGTGAATATTACAAGTATGTGATTAGTATTAAAAGATGTGGGTTTGAGACGAGTAAAGGATTATGTGATATTTGTTTGATTGCGTGAACTCGTTTACTTGCATCAAAATCATACACTAATACAATATACAAACTTGAAAGAAATACCATAGTGAGATTGTTAAAAACTTGAAATTAGTATTTGAGGTATTTGATCGTGTATATAATTCTACCTTAAATTTGCTATAGGTGGGATTAACTGAGTATGATGATGATGATGATCGTGTATATGATTAGTTTTAGTAATTTTTGCAGGTTGGGGACGAGCAAAGTATTAAGTGACACCTGTATGATTATCCAAACCCGCTTATTCACAGTGAGCCCATATACTAATATGATATAATAAATACTTTATAGAGAATTTCTAACTTTTGAAATTATATAGAATTGTTAGAAATGTAGTTGTATTTTTATATTTCCAACTTGGTGTTTTATGTAAGTTTACAATTGTGTTTCGAGTATTGGCTCTCTTAATAAGTAATATTTAACCAAATAAGAGCATAAATGGGTATAGCTACAAGCCCAATTGGTAATGATGAGTAACGATACTCAACAAACATGGGACATTGTTGTATAATCGGGTATGAGATCGATGTTATCAAAACCGTTTCACACCCGACCGATTGTCATCCATATCCTTTAGATTACACTTTCTAGAGCATATAACGACCTTTTTGGAGCATTTATGTAAAGTTAGACACTTCAATTCCGTAACCGATTTTCTCATGGACCCGTCGCGAATCAAAAGGTCTAAACTCGCAATTGTAGGTATAGAGGATGGGGTTAGTCCTAAACTTTATATTTTTTAAACAAAATTTCAACAAAATGAAGTAGACATGCTTTGAATGCAGTTTAGGACCATATTAAACATTTAATAAAGTAACACCAACCAATTAAGATCCCTTCCCCAAATTAATTTGGGTTTAAAAGCCCTTTATTAGCATATTAACTATCAAATAATCGTACTATTATTGAACTTATACATAGTTTAGTGGAAAAAGTGGTTACGTAAAATAGGTCCATGTAAGTTTTAGCCCAGTTGAAGCTTAGTTGCTTATGAAGAAGCCCAGTTTTATACGGATGTGATTTTTCAATCGGCCCAACCTTCAATAGTTTATTAAATTTTGATGTTTAAAGGACTAACTAGAATCCTACGGCAAAGTCACGTTTGTGATTTCGTTACACGTGTATCCATGATGACATTAACTTGTGGTGCGCGCACATGACATTACACGTTTTTTTTACGTTGTTACACACGTTAAGTTCGTGCCGTTAACGTCATTAGACATAGATAAAAAAGAGTATATTTTCGGACGTTGCGCTATAAAGTCGTAGAAGTAATTTAGACATTGTTGTAAAGTTGTAAAAGTAATTTAGACACTAACATGGTTAGGCGTAGATAAAAAATAGTATAATAATGTGCCGCAAGTTAGTGGTGTAAAGTCTTAAACATTATTTAAACAAAATGAGGTGTCAACTTAAGTAGAAAAAAGTTGGGAGGGTCAATTACCAAACGTTAGAAATGAAGAGGTTCGTAAAAGTGATTTAAATAAAATGAGGTGTAAGTTATTATGTAGAATAGGTTGGAGGGTAAAGATTGTCAACTACCAAAAGTTAGGAGTGAATGTGTAACTTACTTAAAAATGAGGGTTAATAGTGTTTCTATGTGAAAAGTTTTAAAGGTTAATAATGGATGTTCTAAAAAATTAGAGAGTTAATATTAAATAGTGTTAAAAGTTGAGCGCTAAAATAGAAAGGTCCACCGACTGACCTTTCTTTTTAAGATATATAGTAACTAGTGGGACCCCAGTGCTTCGCGCACAACTTTCGGTTAATATAAATTCTATTCATTACAGTACTATCACGATACCAGAACTCGGTATAGCAATCGAAGCGTGTTTTACATCGATTGAAAACCTTAATAATTAATACTCATAACGGTATTAGTTTTCTTTGATCGTTATCGGTTTGGTTTGCCATGACAACGGTATGGTACCCAAACTCAAAATCGCTTATGATACAAAAGACTTCATTACTAATACAACTCTCTGTTCAAAAAATTTCATGTTGGTACGTCATAAAAAACATAAAACAAAAACGGTATCGGTGGCGATATTATTTGGTTGATATTTGTGACGATAAAGAAAAAAAAATTAATTATGTTTGACCTGTTTGAATAGAATATTTATAGAAAATACTTTAAAAAAAATCAAATATTGCAAGGTAAAATTAAATATAAATATTGCAAGTTAAAATCAAAATTATATTGCAAGTGTTGGACAGTGAGAAATAGGGTAGAAATCACCCAAACTTCAAACTAACATAATTTGAGGCTAAAAGTAGGCTTACGGGGCCTTTAATTAGTAGGCGGAAAGGTCTTGGGGTGCCACATGCCACCAATTACTTCCAATTTCGACAACCAATATTTATCCCCCAACTTTTGCAATATACAATTACTAGTTTTTATCCCGGGAACGTCCCGGGTTGAAATATCTAATATAACATAATAAAATATATTATTATTATTATTATTATTATTATTATAAACAAATCTCTGTCATAAGTTATCATACTCAAATATAAAAATAACGAATCTCTGCGCCGGGTATAAATCTAGTGCCATTACAAATGAATTCGGAAGTTTGTAATCCATCATTCTAAAAAGAACTAACATGAAATAAGAAAAAAAAAGTTAATTATTGAAATATCGAACGCATTAGTCTAAGGGTTATGTGATGCGTTAAAAAATTCATGGGTATATGATCGGGTATATAGTTCGGGTATGTTGTTTCGGGTAATCGGGTCGAGTATCACCTAATCCCAGACCCGACCCAAACCCACAATTTTTTTTTAAACTAATCCCAAACCCGACACAATACCTGTCGGGTTACAAAAAATAGTCATTTTTTTCTCCGATTTTTATATTGCACTATGGTACTCGTTAGAAAGATAACAAAACGCTCGTTAATTTGGTGTAATTTATTTCTTTAAAAAATCTCGTATATAAAAGATATTAACGTTTAAAAGTTATGGAGGAAACACGAGAGATAAAATAATAAAGGTTTAATATTTAGATTTAATAGATTAGGTATTTAATAGATTAGGTTAAATAATATTTATTTCTTTTTTTTTAATTGATTTAAAGTTGCCACATCACATCCTATGTGGCCTCTCTCAAATGAGAGATTGCATAAGAGTATGACATGTAGGATTAATCCCTTTGCAATATATATATATATAGATTTTCCTTTCTAGCCGAGGCATATGAATTATGGTATTTAGGAACCATACATCCTATAATTAGGATTCATACATCTTGGTCTACATCACAAACCAACAGGAAGCTGCCACTGTGCCACATACTCAAAATGTGATGTCATACCCCCAAATGTGATGTCACAGGGTGTATGAATCTTAGAACCCATAAATTATTTATTAGCATAACTTAGACCATGTGGTATGGCTCAAGTTGAGAACCAATTATATCATTCATATCGTGCCAACTGAACGTTGACCTGACAATGGATGAAGTTTCTACTCAAGTCACTTTACCGTGTTATGGCTCAAGGTGAGCAATGACTTTATCCAGAAAGAAAATATTACATTAAACAAAATATAAAAACATTACATAACATAAAGACATAATATGCAATAAAAACATTACATAGACATAAAATAACTAGAAATATAAAACCTAACGGAATTTTGGGCTCAACATTTGCTACGTCGACACATTTTGTAAATCTTGAACGACCTCAGAAGCATACTCGACTTGAGCAAAGGCTGTAAGCATGTTTGCTTTTGTGTTGGGGTCCTCGCGGAGTTCGTTCTTGACTTTTTTAAATAACTGTTCGAAGGTTCGACAATTCGATTTGTGGTTGTTATACTTGTGGGAAATTGAATCACAAGTACGTTGTGTTCCCCCGAAAAGAACACCAAACTCGGCTAAAACTTTAGCCCATTGTGGTGCACGACTCTGACCATCCCGACTCGTTGATGTGCCATCTTTGTGTACGTTTGATTAGCGCAAGTTTCTACTCTTCCAACCAAAGCACCATATTGTAGGAAAAGAATTTGAAATGGTTTGAATGTGGTAATAGAAGAAATTGAAGTTTTGAATGTGGTAGGAGAAGATTTAAAATAGTGAAATGGTTAAAAGGTGAATGTGTGTGTGTGTGTGTATATATAAGGTATTTTTTAAGTTGAAAATTTGAAATTTCTAGCCATTAGCACATGCGACCGCGGTTGATGGTGCTCACTCGCGATCACGATATAGTGAGGGTGTTGTGGTGTTCGCGAGCCATGTTGCTCGCTTGTGACCACCTCCTCACGCGTCAAAAACAGATATTCTTACTTGTTTGTGTAATAACTATTAGTCAATTTGTAATTTTAAAATTTGACAAAATCTTTCTTATCAATGGGCTAACCTCTCATATTTTTCTCCGTAGGAATCAACTTTGTGTTATAAATATATGTATTATTGTGACTATCCATATTCTAACTCCCATATGTTATTTACTTTTGTATTAATATTATGGCCCTATAAATATAGGCCTCTTGTATTTGTTAGAAAATACACAATGAATAAGAATTCTATATCATGTCTTTCTCTCTATAATTCATAATCTTTGTTCTTGGTTACACTTTGTTGGTTGCTAATTGGTTGTTGTTATACAACACGTTATCAACACGAGTTGCTTTTGAAGTTGGATCATATCTTCGTTTGGGTGAATGTCTTAAGGTGGTATCGAAACTGTGACACCCGGCAAATTCTGGTTAACAACGTTGTCTAGATGAAAGTCTACCTTAGCGAGTCACGCGTATATTGTACTTAACAGGGTTAGTTAAGTCGGGTTATGGTTCGGGAACTATCGGTTTAGTCTAGAGGATCATTGGATGTTGGTCTAGAGGTCCATTAGATGTCGGTCCTTAACCAAGTGTACAAACGGTGACGATTTGTAGGATCGTCAGGGCATACGGAACATACAAGTCTCGAGTCCCGGGAATTGGTGAACGAGGGTGAATATGTGTATTTACATGTGTTATGTGTTTACAATCATTATGTGACTTGTCGGTATGTGAATATGTGTTAACATATGTTAAAACGGGGTTTAACGCACAAAACGCACGAAACCAGCCCTATAGGCGATTAGGCAAGCCTAATCGCCCATAAGGGAGGCGAGTAGGCATCATGTGGGGCGAGTAGGGGACTGATCGCATGACTGTTCATGCGATTAGGCCCCAATCGCATGAACTTACATGCGATTAGGCTTCCTGATCGCGTGTAAAGCTGCATAATCGCGTGTTACGTGCTGGACGACTAAAAACGACTATAAATACCATACTTGACCTCATAAACTTCATTATACAAACCCTAGTCGTCCCATAACCTGCCCCAACACACACACAACCTCTGGAACGCGATTTTTGATCAAAACACAAGGTTTCAAGCTTAATCCTTCATTCTTTCACAATTCTAAGGTTTGGTTTCCATCCATGAATCTTTATAAACGTTTTTAATCAATCCCTAATGGTCCAGACCTGTTCTAAAACGGAAAAGCTTTCTGAAAATCGTGAATAAGTATTGATAATCGGATTCTAACTAGTATACATGTGTTATGTGTGTTTATGATTAGAAAGCTAGGGTTTTTATGATTCAAGGTGAATGAATGATATGTTATTATTGTTAGATCAGAATAATAATGATATTATGATGATAAAATCTGAGAATTGAATATTAGGGTTATAGTTACGCATGTTAGTATAATGATTGCATGCTATGTGAATGGTGTTTGGATTACGTGATTGCATGCAGGGCTGATAATACGAGGCAAAACGAAGGGTTTTAGTTGAAACATGTTTAGAATAGTGTTTGGGATGATATTGGGTAGTTACACACGTTCTGGATCTGATTTGGAGCGTTAAACGCGCGAAAAACTGGAACAGCAAGGTTACAGGCGATTAGCAATCCTAATCGCCTATGTTAGAGGCGATTAGGAGGCCAATCGCCAGTTTTTCATGCGATTAGGGCCTAATCGCTAGTTTTTACATGCAATCAGCCCTAATTGCTAGTTTTTATATGCAATCAGCCCTAATTGCTAGTTTTTACATGCAATCAGCCCTGATTGCTAGTTTTTATATGCAATCAGCCCTGATTGCTAGTTTTTATATGCAATCAGTCCTAAATGCTAGTTTACTCTTCCTAATCGCGTGTACTGCTGCTGTAAGTGTAAATTAGCATTCCGAGACCCGATTTGACATATAGTAACATGCTAGGAACCCCGTAATATATCTAATAACTTGGTAACATATGTTTGGATGTAATTCGGTGATACGTGAACTATGTGCTATAACTTGGTGTGCGTTAACGTATGTTAAGTGTGATTGCATGATTTCATGATTGAGAGCGTAAACATAACACGGGGAGTCTCGGGTCACCAATGGGATGTCGAGTCTTGTACTTTGGGTCAGTTAAACAGTCACGGTGTTTTCAAACGAACTTGGTTATGGTCTGGACATCTAGGGACTAAGTAACCTGCGGGTTATTAGTCTAAGTACTTGTAACTGTCATATGTTAGGTCGCCGCTTTACGGGACTAGCATAGCAGCTGAGTTTACTCGGGTTAAGGAGTAACGCAACTTAAGGTGAGTTTACGGCCCCTCTTTTAAACTGGTTTCATACTTTCGGGGGAGAAAACATGTGTTAAAACTATTATTTGGTAACTACTGTCATACTATGGGTTTCTATTGTGTACTACACGATCTTTGGAAGTCCCGGGGGAACCATGAATGTGCGGGTTTGCACAACGGGGAAATGTGAATAGCGCTATTGGGAGTGACCAACCCCGCTCGTCGACTTGGAGGGTCGGCGGGTGCATATTGTCTCATACAGGAACAACAGGGTTACTACATCGGGCACACATTTGGTATTCGAGTTAGTAATGGTTTTCCAATCGTGGTAGTAACAAAACATACGCCTAGCTAGCGTACACTGGTTTTCGATTGTTATAGTATGGACAGGTGGATTTGGTACTTGGATACAAAACCTGTAAACTCACCAGCATTTTTGTGCTGACGTAAACTTTTACATGTTTTCTCAGGTCGCTAAGGTAGCACAGTGGAACTAGGGCGCACGCGTCTGCACGGCGTCTAGCTAGAGTTGCATGATTTTACAAACGTTGAACATTGGTTTATTATTGAATAATTATTTTGAATAAGCTTCCGCTGTAAACGGGAATTTTAAACATTGTTTTGAAATTGCATTATGTTTATGTTAGACTTGTTTATTGTGATCGTTGGTTTGGATCCTGGTTTGTCATGCGCCTCGCGGTAAAACTCCGCAAGTGGATTTTGAGGGTGTGACAGAAACGAACACCATTTACCACCATTTGGTTATCACAACCCATAAACAAGTTTATAAAAAAAAATAGATTTTAATTTAATTCACAAGGTCTTGACTTAGTGACTTATTTTCGATAATAAATATTTCTTTGGTTTTTTTTATTCTTACTTAATTCGTGGCCTTCCATCTAGCCGTATTTAATGGACCATAATTGTTTCGTATTTATAATTTTAGCATCATTTTTTTTACTAATGTTTCTAATATTATTTATTATGAACTAGACTTTTGCCCGCGTTTACACGCAATTCACCAACGTATAATTATTTTGAGCGGTAAGACGTAAAAAAAATATAGTAGAAACCAACACACAATTTATTCAAATATCACTAAATATTTCTTTATGCACCACATTTTTTGTTTTAGTCTTCACCTTCCCATCAGCATCAAGTATAAGTAACTTCACACCTGCCCTGCTTTTAACTCTTGACAGGGCAACATAAAGCTGGCCATGTGAGAATACAGGGTCTCTTAAATACAATCCAACCTTCGATAGAGACTGTCCTTGGCTTTTATTGATGGTCATTGCGAAACATACGCTTATTGGGAATTGACGCCTTTGAAACTTGACTGGAATCTTGTTATCAGATGGTATCATATTTATTTTAGGAATAAGAGTTTTGGTATCAATGTTTCCACCTGATATGATTTCGGCTTCAATAACACGCTTTGCAAGTTTGGTGATTCGTAATCTCGCGCCGTTGCACAAGCCATTTTGTTGATCTATGTTTCTCAACAACATAACGGTTCAATCCAAGGGAAAACAGAAAGAAAAGGAAAATAAAAGAAGGAAACTTGGGGCAGGGCTCAAACAAATATATATCAGACATAATGGAGTATATGCAATCTTTGCCAATCCTATCGTTACACGAGAAAACATACATCTCCAACTTGTCAATTATAATGACCAGCACTACGTACAGTAATATGTAAAAAAAAAGAAGTAGCTAAACTCCCATCCTGTTACCAGGCCGGATAAAAAATCCAAGTAAGATGGCAACATCGATCGATTCGGCAGTTTGTTGCTGATCGGTCAAATAAGGCATGTAAAATTATGTGCACATGAAAAGGACATAGGAAGAGGATATCACGATATGCATAAGTAACCCAATTCAAAGCAACTGACTTTGACATAGACTAGAAAATCGATTCGAAAATGACAAATCTCTACATATCATATGCCTTAAAACTGTAACTGTAGAAATTAGGTACTTTTTATACACACTAAAAAACGAAATCACAGTGTCTAAGCACCAGCTACAGGAATCTTGAATAGCAAAGACCAAAATGTAGTCATTAATTGACCTGGGCACTCAACTATACTTTAGTTCCTTTTTAATAAAAACCTTATTCTAAACAAAAATTAATACCCTACTTTGTTTGGTAACTTCCCCTAAATGTAATATTGTGTTTGTGTGAGATTAAGTAGATAGGACAGATGGAGTTGGTAAGCTTCACTGTTTTATGCAATTAATCTTTCTATTATAGTCTTTAGACCGACCGTTGTGGGCGGGGAATTCACGTCCTCTCCCCATGTTTGATTGGCTACGACGAAACCCAACACCATTATGCCAAAATCAAGTGAGGGAAAAAACGCCCCTGCCCATTTTAACCCATAATGCCCACGGGGTTGGTGTGCGGGGCGTTATGGGACGCTAATTGGCCAACTCACGCCAAATTCCGCACACCATTACACATGTTCTTAGGGTTTAAGTTAGTGTATAGTCTTTTAGTTAAACAATAAGGCTATAACCATCTTAATATCATGCCACAAACAATTTGGTGCTTTTAGTAGATCAATGACGATGATGGTTTGTTGAATTTACTATAAGGAAAAGTAAATTAATGAAAAATGATATGTAATAATAGATACAGAAAATGAGATGAAGGTACTTACAAAACCATTTTGAAAGTATGAAAAGCTATTTCCATAACAATAGCTCTCATGCAAAATCATCAAGTCTGTTTGATGGACACATACCAACAACAATTTCAGTTATCTAAAACATCAAAATAGAAAGAAAAAAAAGGTACATGTAAGTTAAAACTTTCATAACCTTGAAATGAAACGTTTAATGCTATAAAGGTAACAATCTTTAAGCACTTTAGCGAATTCCCGACAACGGTGGCGAAATCGGCTTATAAGCTTCCAATGAAGAAACCCACATCTGCCTGAACAACAAACTCAAAATCAAAGGAATCTGAAAATAGGACGCTTACACAAAAAACTGCACGTTGACAATACGATTTCACAACGGGGGCGACCAGATGTCTGCTTTCTTTAAGATGTACAGTAAAAAATAATGGTAATGTAGATCAAGCATTAGATTATAATGATGGATTGTAATCATAAGCGAGGCACTATATTTTTGTATATAAACAGCTGACAAAAACCATTTGCAACTCCACACAACCTCGGCCTATAGGCGACAATCATCTGACCTAACTTTACCCCAAAATCCTTCGCGCTTACTAATTTAAACCCAAAATACTAAGAAACTAAAGCCCGATTCACACACTGAAGACATGAATTCTAGGTCGTTTGTTTAAGTAAGTAAACGAAACACAGGCACAACAACCGACTAAGCGACAACCAACATAAAATTTATGAAGTTCCATGGAGCGTGCTTAAATTTGAAGGCCATAGCCATTCTCACACAGTCACTTTATTGTACATTGGCGGGTTAAGATGGATAATGTTCTTAAAAGTCCAAGTTATTATATGACAGTTTAATGTTATTGATCAGAGTTAATACTCACAATGTACTTATATCTTATTGCAGCAATTGCTGAATGATGTGTGCAAATAAGTATATAAATAAATTGATCAAGTTAAAATCCTAGACTCTTCTAAAACCACACACTATCGGCAAGTGTACCGATCGGAAGTAGCAAGTAGGCAAGACCAGGTATCGAACCTAAGGACTTTATCTAACACTTTTGAAATCACTTTTAATGAATTACCTAATAAAATATTATTATTATTATTATTAAATTGATTGGTTGATTGATTGGGGGGTTAAGACTGAAATTAAAATAAATAAATTAAAACTAATTAAAACTAAATTACTAATTAAACTAAGAAACTGAAAATAAACGAAAGCTGACGAACTGGGTTGGAACTCTAATGAGGAGAAGACTGGTAACCTGGGTAGAATCCCTAGACTCTGGCTATAAAAGCTGACTTATGTAGTCCGGTTGGAGACCCTGTTCTCACCTAATAAACCTCCTGTCAAGGATAGCTGACTAGACTCAAGGCAGGACAAGTATTGAGATGCTAAAATGAAAGTGGATCGCCCCAGCGAAACCAAATCCCACAGTAATCCTTTAATCAACCACTCTTGGATTGAAAACTCCCAAACTGTGAAGCAGACTTAACTAAAACGAATGAAATCCTAGGAAAACTCTAAACACGAATAAGTAACCGGTCTCGCCCCAGCGATAACCAAACTACTAAACAATGCCTAGTTAGTCAACCTAGCAATCCCGAATTATATTCCTAACCTTCGGGAAGGGATTGCACACCTTAGCTAATTGACCTTAAAAACCTGTTAAACTTGCGCCATTCCTAACTGCAAGAACTAGCTCGACAACAAAAGTTAATCAAACTAGAATGATTTCTAGATCTATGGGATATTCCTATGTGCCTAGAACATCAAAACCAACAAACAAGTAATCAAATCAAAAAGCGCCAGCACACAAATATTCAAAATCAAACATAAAAATTAAATCATGTAACCCAACACATCCAAAACGGAAAACATAAGTCTTTAATTAAAAACCATAATCTAGTTCATCATCCCAAGTCACCAATAAAAGGTTTAGCCACTCATAGTATTATAAAACATAATCACAAAATAATTAAATATAGTTTTAATCATGTATATAGAAAAAATAAATAAAAACTAAACCTAACCCAAGGCTCCTTGAATAATGATCTTTAACGTGCCCAGGGCCTTTTCTCCTTCCGTGCCCTTCTGCTCGTCACCGCTTCTTCGTGCGACTTCCCTTCAATGTTCACTGAATGTTCTTGAATGAATAATAATTCATTCGCATGAATCATTCAAATTTTTATAATCTGCCGTCAAAACATTCAATATATATGTGAACTGCCTTTGACTTGTGTTTTTTATTTAGGCTTGGGCTTCGGCCCAAGTCACTTTTTTTTTTAGTTTAATTATTATTATTATTATATACTATTATAACTCCATGTTTCTGGCTCGGTTGTTTTTGGTTTGACCAAAGTTTCTCGTTTACGCTCCGACGTCCATGAACACATGATCTCAAGTGTCCGTGTCTCAATTAAAATTCTTTCCTTTTGAGCCCATTTTCCACGAACACCTATAAAATAATAAAATAAATAAATATCTAATAAAAATGACACAAAACGAATAAAAAGTTGACCAAATAATATACAAAATACATAGGAAATTAGATGTGTTTTACGACACATCAAACATCTCCACACTTAAACCTTTTTCGTCCCTGAAAAAGACTGCAATGGAATCATAATTAGAATTCTTGGTTTCAAAAACTTTTAGGTTCATTAATTAAGATCTAATTACGCATCAACCAAAACTGTCGGTATTGTTGTCCACCTAAACCCAACCACTAGCTAATCAGGCCCCAATCATGTAAAGCAATTAAGTTCATATTATTACAATCAATCTATGGGTCTCACACTCAAGATATCCAGCTTCACCTAATCCCACCTCAAGCTTTCAAAGCAAAATTTAAACTATATAGATTTACCAACCACTGCAAACTAAACTCCCTAATGTATTAGAAATTAAATTTATGATGGATGATGGATGAAGTTTATGAGCTTAAACACTTTTTTTTTCCATACCTAACCAAGAGGTTGTCTCAATCAGAGTCACCATCCCCAAGAGCGACAGCATGAGCTTCGGTATTTTTTTTTCCAACTTGACCTCGAGAGAGTTTCGATCAGAGGCTTCAGTTTTTTTTTTTTTTTTTTTTTTTTGTCTAGCTCAATTGATGGACATGTGGATTTTTTTTTAGGCGCCACTTTTCACCGGATTTATTCTCATAAAAAGGATCAAGTGTGCCATTTAATTAATAATACATATGGGCTTTCAACCTACAGCGGTACCTCTAATTACTATCAGCGGTTTCAGTTCTACCGTTTCTCCTAAGATGAGAACCCACAAGATTTCATGATTTATTAAGGTATATTAAGAACAATCCTAGGACCTTTCAAAGCTAGTTGGGCCTACCGACACATCTTAAGCAAACACGCTTTCAATCTATCTATTTTCTCATATATATAATATTTTGAAAACCAAAAATCCCAATTTTACTATCATTTTCCATATAAAATGCACAAAAAATCAGAGACATTTTCTTTTTTTTTTTCATTTTTTTTTGAAATAAAGACTCAAACTATACTAAAACGCAGTTCCCATCCCCACACTTAAAATTGCACATTGTCCTCAATGTATAGCGATAAGGAACTAAAAATAAAGAAGATAAAAATAAATATAACAAGTAAAGTGGAACAGACTCCCCTGGTAATATTGCAGTAACATCCTCGCAAAGCGTGTCCTGAGCTGCCCCCATCCAAGTGCAAAGCAACCGTATAGCATTTCATTCGCGGTTGTAAGCAATATATCTTGCAAACAAAAACACAAAAGACAAAACGTAAAGTGAAATAAAAATAGACCGACGAACTAGGAATGTCCTTTTACAAATAAAATATTATTGGATTGACCCCGCCTGAATGGAGATTGAGTACAGGCAGGACCCTTCCAAATCTGCAATTAATAATACGGACAATCCCCACACTAGACACAAACCAAAACAAAAAAAGAAAAATAAAATAAATAAAAATAAAATAGAATCTACAAACTCTACAACTTGGGCAAATCCCAAGTACGCTCTATTCTTTTCAAAATATATCTGGTGGCTCCCGTTTGCAATCCTTGGCAACCTGATAAGCTAAATTCCTAGCAGTGTGATCCATCACCTCTCCTATACTTTGACCGCCGCCCCATCTAGTCCACCAAACAAAAGCCGCCTCCAAACCAACACCGTACTGTGGTCGTTTTCGCGGATCTCGCACCTCTTTTGTTCTAATTTTGTCTCGTTCATAGTCTAGGTTCACATTAATAGGTTTAACCTCCTCTTTCGGCTCCTCATAAGAATTCTGCCGAACTCCAAACACAATCTCCTCATCACCTACCCGTAACCTCAGTTTTCCTTCACCCATGTCGACTAGTGCTCTCGATGTGGCCAAGAAAGGTCGACCCAAAATGAGCGGCACGGTGTCGTCCTCTTTCATGTCTAACACCACAAAGTCGACTGGGAACACAAATTTGTCCACCTTCACTAACAAGTTCTCCAATATGCCCCTAGGAATTTTCACAGATTTGTCAGCTAGCTGAATACACATCCTAGTTGGCTTTAGCTCCCCAAGATTAAGCTTTAAGAATAGAGAGTAGGGCATCAGGTTTATGCTAGCACCTAGGTCGGCTAGCGCATTTCTAGGAGTGAGGTGGCCGATCAAACAGGGAATGATGAAACTTCCTGGATCGGTCATTTTATGAGGAAGTGTATTCTGTACGACAGCAGAGCACTCCTCAGAAAGAGTAACGGTGGAAAGCTCCTCAAGTTTCTTTTTATTAGTCAGTAGATCTTTAAGAAACTTGGCATATTTTGGCATTCTGGAAAGAGCCTCTATGAATGGTAGGTTAACATGGAGTTTCTTCAGCATGTCCACAAACTTAGCATACATCTCAGAATCATCAGCACGCACTAGACGACCAGGGAATGGCGGTTTAGGCTTATAGACACGAACTAGACTCTCTTCTCTCTTCTTCTCACTCGACTCACTAGGTTGTGTTGTACTTTTTGAGACTAGCCTAGGTTGCACTTTAGCAGATGGTGGCTCTAACTCAATTTCCTCATCAACCGGTTCTTCATCTTCTCCCGGTGATGGACCAACTACATTCCACCCACTCCTAGTAGTCACTGCCTTAACTTGAGCATGCCTAAATGTAGAAGTACTTGAGTTAGGATTAGGAACAATGTTACTAGGAAGGGCTCCCTGAGGTCCTTGACTAACCTGATTAGCTAATTCTCCTACTTTGGCCTCTAGGTTCTGGAAAGCAGCTTGCTGACCTTTCCTGAAAGTGTCCTGCTCATCAAGTTTTGACTGAATGTTACTAAGCATCTGGGACTGCATCTGTAGAATGGTGGTAAGGTCAGACTCAGTATGACTAGTGGCCCCCCAGAGTTGGGAGATTGGAACAGATTCTGACGAGGTTGGTATCTAGAAGAGTTACCAGCTTGCCAGTTGGAGTTTTGATATCTCCAATTGGAGTTTGAATCAGGGCTATAGTTTTGATAGGGTGGTTCAAGCCACCCAGAATTTAGAGAATCTACCTGTTCCTGACTCTGAATTGGACACTCAGATGTGTCATGACCCCCTACATATTTCACACCTATCTAACCTCATTTGAAGATCTCTCACTTGCTTAGTTAAATTCTCAATCACCGCAGCCAGAACAGTATCAGGTGCAATCTGATAAACACCTCGGGTAGTAGGAGAGGTGTTACTAGTCATGGGATTTGAATTCCCAATAGTATGCTTTGGTGGTCTCTCAGAATGGGCAAAACTCTCAAACAACTCATTAGCTGCATCAATATCCATTTTTTCCATGAAATTACCCTGTGCAGCTGTATTAAAACGAACCCGAGTCTCAAAAGTGAGGCCATTGTAGAATTTCTCCACAAGGGCCCAGTCAGAAAGACCATGATGAGGGCATCGGCTCAGTAGGGTCTGGAAACGCTCCCAAGCCATGTAGTATGGCTCATCAGGATCCATACGGAATGAGTGAATCTGCTCCCTAATGCGGGAATCCTTGGAAGCTGGGTGATATTTTTTCAAGAATTTTCCAAGCATGTCCTCCCAAGTAGCAATGGAACTATTAGGCAGAGTGTCATACCAAGTGGCGGCACAACCAGACAAAGTAAATGGGAAAAGACGCAGATAAATGGCTTCCTTAGTGATGTGGGAAAGATTGAAAGTGTCACAGATACGCACAAATCGGGACAGATGTCCATGAGCATCCTCTTCATCAAGACCATGGAATTGAGTAACATTAATGATAGTGGTCAAGACATGGGATGGGATTTGCCAATTGTTGGCATCAGCAATAGTATGACGAGTGATGGGAGAACGAATCCCAGTATAGCCCTCAGTAGCACGAGAGTGCACAGTACGTCTGATGTTCGCATCAGCCATATCGAAGGTAGGAAGTGGAATAGGGGTGAGTGGAAAGTGAGTGGGTGGTTTAGAATTGGTGAGTTGTGGTGATCCCTATGAACAAGTATGTGGCATACACTGAAAGTGCAAACCACGCTGGAGTTACTAATGGATAGCAAATAACCTAAGACTAAAAGCACAAGTAGCACAGATAATCGAAGGTAAATCCAGCAAGCAGTAGACAAGCAAAACAAAGCAAGTAAAATCAAAAAGTGCCAATTAAAAGTCCCCAGCAACAGCGCCAAAAACTTGATGTGTGCAAATAAGTATATAAATAAATTGATCAAGTTAAAATCCTAGACTCTTCTAAAACCACACACTATCGGCAAGTGTACCGATCGCAAGTAGCAAGTAGGCAAGACCAGGTATCGAACCTAAGGACTTTATCTAACACTTTTGAAATCACTTTTAATGAATTACCTAATACAATATTATTATTATTATTATTAAATTGATTGGTTGATTGATTGGGGGGTTAAGACTGAAATTAAAATAAATAAATTAAAACTAATTAAAACTAAATTACTAATTAAACTAAGAAACTGAAAATAAACGAAAGCTGACGAACTGGGTTGGAACTCTAATGAGGAGAAGACTGGTAACCTGGGTAGAATCCCTAGACTCTGGCTATAAAAGCTGACTTATGTAGTCCGGTTGGAGACCCTGTTCTCACCTAATAAACCTCCTGTCAAGGATAGCTGACTAGACTCAAGGCAGGACAAGTATTGAGATGCTAAAATGAAAGTGGATCGCCCCAGCGAAACCAAATCCCACAGTAATCCTTTAATCAACCACTCTTGGATTGAAAACTCCCAAACTGTGAAGCAGACTTAACTAAAACGAATGAAATCCTAGGAAAACTCTAAACACGAATAAGTAACCGGTCTCGCCCCAGCGATAACCAAACTACTAAACAATGCCTAGTTAGTCAACCTAGCAATCCCGAATTATATTCCTAACCTTCGGGAAGGGATTGCACACCTTAGCTAATTGACCTTAAAAACCTGTTAAACTTGCGCCATTCCTAACTGCAAGAACTAGCTCGACAACAAAAGTTAATCAAACTAGAATGATTTCTAGATCTAGGGGATATTCCTATGTGCCTAGAACATCAAAACCAACAAACAAGTAATCAAATCAAAAAGCGCCAGCACACAAATATTCAAAATCAAACATAAAAATTAAATCATGTAACCCAACACATCCAAAACGGAAAACATAAGTCTTTAATTAAAAACCATAATCTAGTTCATCATCCCAAGTCACCAATAAAAGGTTTAGCCACTCATAGTATTATAAAACATAATCACAAAATAATTAAATATAGTTTTAATCATGTATATAGAAAAAATAAATAAAAACTAAACCTAACCCAAGGCTCCTTGAATAATGATCTTTAACGTGCCCAGGGCCTTTTCTCCTTCCGTGCCCTTCTGCTCGTCACGGCTTCTTCGTGCGACTTCCCTTCAATGTTCACTGAATGTTCTTGAATGAATAATAATTCATTCGCATGAATCATTCAAATTTTTATAATCTGCCGTCAAAACATTCAATATATATGTGAACTGCCTTTGACTTGTGTTTTTTATTTAGGCTTGGGCTTCGGCCCAAGTCACTTTTTTTTTTAGTTTAATGTTTATTATTATTATATACTATTATAACTTCATGTTTCTGGCTCGGTTGTTTTTGGTTTGACCAAAGTTTCTCGTTTACGCTCCGACGTCCATGAACACATGATCTCAAGTGTCCGTGTCTCAATTAAAATTCTTTCCTTTTGAGCCAATTTTCCACGAACACCTATAAAATAATAAAATAAATAAATATCTAATAAAAATGACACAAAACGAATAAAAAGTTGACCAAATAATATACAAAATACATAGGAAATTAGATGTTTTTACGACACATCACTGAACTTTTGGATAATGCTGTTGATGAGGTAACTAACTAACTAAAGTCTTTGACATCAATAATGTTATTAGTAGCTTTTGTGTAATAAGCACGCTACATCTTTACTTAATTCTAGACACACGAAACCAAAAGCGGCGTACCTATCATAGGCGGCAAAGCAATAGTCACGATGCTCAAACCAATCTATAGCTAAAGATTTCATCATAGCCGCAAGATAAATATAACCAATCTCAAGACAGTCTATTTTCCTAAAATAGTAAAAACAATGAGTAAAGATATTAAATGACAAGGCTCAAATTAATAGACAAACAATCAAGAGCATGTATCTGTTGTGCGCCAAGGCGTTGGTAGTGCGTGGTGACCGGTGGGGGCTAGTAGTGTGTTAGTTGTTTGAAAGTGGGAGTAACCGTGGGAAAACACGTAGATCGTGGTTTACACATTTGCGAGCTCCAAATAAACAGACTACAAAATCTGCAAAATAAACTCAAACCATTTCAACTACCATCCAAATTATAGGCATTTCAGGATATTGATGGAATGATCCCATTAGAAAATTTTACAAAAAGTTACCTAAATTGCTAGGTAGTACTACTGTCCATGTGGTCCCATAAAAAATCATATCATTTATAACCAATAGGGGACATCATTGACGAAATCTCAATATTACTCTACAAATTAGCATAACCAAGTGTGACCCTTGAATCCGCGATAGCAGCCAACTGTTGTTGGACTTTCCTGTGACTAAACAATAGCATTGACTCGGACCATTTCCTGCTGGAGAACACTTTAGCCAACCAAAACATAACACAAAAAGCAGATAGTATTATATAGTCATGTAAAAAGTGTAGACAAGCAACTCATAGATACTACACCAGAAATTTGACCCACCGACCCATCACCCAACGTATCATTTACTACAATCCCATGCTTATTAACAGATAAGCCAAAAGTTATTGCATTTCAACTCAACCGACTATCTTGTGACCAGATATCAACATCTTTATCACCTAAATATTTCTTGCAAACTCAATAAGCCTATGACACAAAAAAGAAGCTTTATCAAGGTCTAAGTGTCCAATGATTCATTATCAGTCACATCCACCAGTTGAATTAAGTCATTAACTAACAACTACCCAATTTTGATTTGAATGCCAAAAATTCATTACACCCATCCTGATTTTAAATAGAACATCATGTACCAAAGTTGCTTTCCTTTTAAAATTAAAGCATGATTACTTAAAGTACAACCGATATTTAGTAACGTGGTATTTTTTCCAGAATACATATGGCAAAATGAAACCTTACATACCTGACTTTTCAACAACTAAAAATGAAGCCTTTAACAAATTTATTCCCAGACTTGTCAGCAATTATAAAAAAAAGAGAAACTATTTTAGCAACAAAACTAAAAGGACATGCTTAACGATAATTTAGGACATGAAAACTTACTTCGGTTTCTCTAACTTTACTGTTAGCTACTCCAGAAGTTATCTCGACCCTAATTATCTCCTTTTCTTTTAGCTCACCCATATATGATATATTCCTTTTAACCTACAAACCATATTACACAATTTCAGAAAAAAAAACCATAAAATATTATGAACTATCAAGAATGTCACAAGTGTAGTTGATCACAAAATTTTACAACCTACAATTACAACGTAAAGAAAGTAATTTGGCTATATTTCCTTCTCTCTGTTGCTCCCCTTAGTACTTGGTCTGCACATGCTTGCAAAATCACGACTATCGTCAAATGTATATTGTAAACAATCTATAGAATGTTAATAAAATAACAAATCTGTAACACCCCAACCGATGGCGGAAACATCGGAGTGTCACGTAGTGACGATTGTTCAATAGCACATGGACTAAATTGTAAATATTAATAGCAAACAAACTTTCATTATCCAAAAAAAAAAAGAAAATACAAAAGTCTTAATAGAAATCTAAAACATAGATAAATAAATATTCAATCTTTTATTTAAGCACTAGGTCCAGCCTAAGCGTGAAAGCATGTAAGATCAAACGTCACCTGAAACATGTACAAAATAATTTCGTCAACACATATAATGTATTGGTGAGTACATCCGTTTGATATATATAGTAAAGTAAAATTTAGCAATTCATGTGTTATTTTGCAAGATGTAATAAGTGGTATCCGGGTCAAATCAACCCTATGAAAAGAAAGCAGATATATATAGTATGCGCTAGTAGTAATGTAATACATAGCAATGACGAGGACTCTCAACAGAGTCACAAGGGTATATACCATTGTACTATTCATTGAAATGTCAGGCCGAAACGGTTAATGATTTGACAGGTCATAGATACACGAAATGACACCAGCAAACACACATAAGAATTGCTATTTTAGTAATATGAAATAGAAAATTGGTAGTAAGTACATGAGTCACCCCAAAATAGTTAAACAGTAAAAAGGGGAAAGATATACTCACAGTTTGCGAAAGCGATCAAAATCCACTTAAGCGGTCGTGAGCTAAGTAATGGGAATTCCGAGGAATTCAACCTATAATGTGTAAGAATACTAATAAGGAATTGTCTAAAAGTCTAAAGTAACTAGGGTCTAAGGCATTAGGGTTTGCTAAGTCAATTTGGGGAATTAGAGTTTTTTTATGATTAGTCGAATTAATGTAAAAGTTGTATATTAAAAATAATATACCAAAGTTTGTAATATGATTTAGGTAATATAATTTATTACCAATTAAATATTTAGATCAAAATATATTTGCATAATTATGACAAAATAATTTAGTTAATTACTTTAACTAATTATTATAAATAAATGCAATAATTATAAATGTATAAATAAATAATTATGTTTTTCACAATGATCTACAAACGGTAAATAAGATTTTCAAACATAAAACATTTCTATTTTATAAGAAAAGTATTCATAAAATAGATATTTAATAGTACAAATAAATAACTTATTAATTATGTCTAATTAATCATAAATAAGACTAATAATTCAAGGCATGATCCAAAAATGCTATTTTTATAGAAAATAAATAATTCCTGATGTAAATAATTGGAAATAACTTTCTCATAATTTTTATAAACTTATTTCTATTTAAAACTGATTTAATGAGATTAAATCATGTTTAAATGATTAAAAAAATAGGAAAATTAACAAAAATAAATGTTTTCTGAATCAAATATTTTTATTTCAGTTCATAATCATTAAAAATAATTTATCAAAAATTTTGAGATTAAAATCATTAAAAATGAATTTTTAATCAATTAAATATGATTAAAACAATTTAATTCAATAAAAATATAAAAATAAAACATTTTTCAGAAACTAAAAGTGGGATAATTTTCTATGGGGTGTCAAGAAGCTACTCCTAAATTTTCATAATTTTTGGGGCAAAAATGAATTTATTATGATTATTTTAAGATATATATATATTTAATTGTATAATCTTAAAAATAATAAACAAACAAAAAGAAACATGAAAATGTTGCCAAAAACCCGGCCTTAGAGAGGCTCGAACCCGGCTCCTCTCGTTTTCCAACCCCTACACACACCACTAAGCCATCAGTGGCTTTTGTTGTTTCAAATGAAAGTGATTTACATTTATATTATTAAGCAATGATGTCATCTTTCCCAAATCCTCTAACCAAGAACCCTAACCCTAGACCAAAACCAATAATTCGATTCAGACAAGAAAAGCAAATAGAACCTTAGGGCTAATGATCTAACAGGGCCGATTAACAAGATGGCACAAAAAAATGAGACTTACAATGCGATTTGAGGGCCGAACGAGGGAATTAAGGCTCGAAAAAAAAAAACAACTAAAATCGAGCAGCTTGGACACGATTTAGATGTTTTTGTTGTGGGTTTTGAACTAGGGCTAATGCAGATAACGAATGATACCGATTATTTATATAGTGAACGAGTAAATGATGAGTTTTAATTCGTTTTAAAAAAAATTCCGGCGTTACGCTCTTTAATCCGATTAAACTCACCTTTTAACGCGTTTAAAACTCAATTGATGGCTGGAAACTCATTATTATGGTTGGAGAAACGTAAACCCACCTTAATTAGGTGTTAAAACGCCAAGGAATCCCAAGAAGCAAGTCGCCGGAAATAAATTCCGGCCGCCGGAACTAGGGTTGTCGGAAAAACGCGATGGGAGAGGGAGGGAAGAAAAGAGAATTTTAAAACTTTCAGCTTTTGGCAAATATGGTCCCTCATGTTTAACATAGTTAGTTTTATAAGTAACTTAGTTAACCTTTCCTTTATAAAACATTAACCAAGTTAACTAACTTAACCCCAAATGTTTTTAAACTTTATGAAACTTTATAAAACTTGGAATTTTTATAAAATCCATTGCGTAGACATTTCGAGATACGTATTTGACTAAAACCTATACCCGATCCATAATAAATATATATATATATATATATATATATATATTTTTTATTTGTTCTAAAATTAAATTTGAAAACGACGAAACTTACAGGGACTATAATGAAAATATTTCAAGGGTTATTATTGTAAATTTGACGAAAGACGAGGGTGACGGATGTCACACGCTCCCCTACTTTAGAAAATTTCGTCTCGAAATTTCTTTCAAGTGAAGATTTCTAGTAGTGGAATATATGAGTATGTTATCGACAAAAAAACACTTACGTATGGGTTCAAGAAAGGTTTACAAACTCGATTCATAATATTCCTAATTACAGATATAATATCTACATAAAAATTATAATCATTTAAGTTTAACGTGCAATTACGGAGCACAGATTTTATAAGAATAAGATTGCCATTAGCAACCTCCATAGTAAAAGAATGGGTAAAGTGAGGGCCAATACGGGCAAGCAAAGGTTCAACTTCTGACGAGACAAAACTCCTATCCATACCGATATCAAACAAAATCGAAGCATATAAGTTAGTAATAAGAAATGTACCATTGACAACGTCGTTGGTAGCTTGATCTTGGTTAGCATTGATGTTGAAAGCACGGCCACGAGCTGGAGCTGCTTGGATTGCTAGAACTGCTGGGGTTTGCTGACGAGACTAAATAAAAGCAATTAAATGAGGACACCTATCTTGCCTGTGGTTAGGATCACCACAAGCATAGCAAGTTCTGGGTTGACCAGTCCTCTGGTTTTGAGCATTCCCAGGTTCAGTTTCCCGACAGTGAGAAGCAGTGTGGCCTGCTTTGCCAAGTGTCACACTTATAGCAGGGTCGAGTAGTTGGATGGTGAAAGTTGCATGAAGTGCATTTAGGGTACGAACCCGAATAGTTTCCCTGAACCTTTTGAGTTTGGGGTGCAGCAGATGTGTTTGCAACAGGAACCTGATTAAGGGGTGTAACAACAGCATAGTTCTGGTTTCCACCTTTTCGTTTCTTATTGGAACTAGAGGTAGAGACAGAGTTCGCTTGAGACGGTTCAGTGGTAGCAGGGGTTTTAGTAGGTCTTTTAGTACCCTTACGAGTTAAAGTACCATCCTTGACATGCTTGTCAGTAAGAGATGCTGCGAGACGAATGGCATCTTCTACAGTAGCAGGTTTACTTCCCATAACCGAATCATGAATCTGAGGTGGCAGTCCCTCAATATACTTCTCAATAGCTAAGGATACCGGGGTTACCATACGAGGAATCAGTAAGCTCAACTCGTGGTAACGGTTGTTGTAGGGAACATTGTTTCCACTATCCTGCTTGAGGTGATAGAACTCATCCTCCAATTTCTTCATCTCACTACGAGGACAGAACTCAGTAGTCATGGCGATTTTGAAATCATCCCAAGACATAGCTAAAGCAGCTTCCGTCCCTCAAGCATGTTTTTCACCATTCCACCAAGTAAGCGCTCTCTTTTGAAGAACACCCGTGGCATGACGAACGCGTAGGTTGTCTGGACAGTCGCTATTGATGAACGTATTTTCCATACTTTCGAACCATTCAAGTAACCCAGTGGCTCCCTCGGTGCCATTAAACTTGTTGGGATGACAGGAGTTGAAGTGCTTGAAAGTGCACTTATTCTCACTAGCCCCACCATTTCCATTTGTATTCCCGTTAGAGTTCCCATTCGAGCTACCGTTCAGGTTAAGGTTTGGAATAATAGCATTAATGATGTTAGGAACAAGTGTTTCCAACTTGTCATTGAGCATGGTCGCGATACGCTGATCAGATTTCAGTTTAGCCTGACGCTTCGAGGCTCTCTTACGAGATTCGCGATCAGACATCTACAAAAGTGAACAATAATTATGAGATTTGATTCCAAAAATTTTGGAAATGCCGTAGTTTATATCAAGACAAGTAACACATGACATGAGATATAGTAGTTATAAATTGATTTAAGAAAAATTCTGAACATCATAAAGAAAATCATGATAAAACTTCAAATGAAAAACAATACCAAGTATAAAATGAGATATAAGAGTGTTTCCAAAGAAACTGTTGACTGACTAAAGTAATTGAAATATTATTAGTGACTTGTGGGGGCGTACGTTAGCCTATAAGTGAATGCTCATCCCGAGAATTCCCAGGTAGGTAAACGGGTCCCTCGTCTGATTGGGATTCATGCGAATTACCAACCTAGACAGAAAACTCAGAATACAGGCGCTCACCCTTCCATATTGCACGTGCCCCGTCACAAATAATTTCCAAAACTTTAGCGGATCTTGAAATGTGGAAATATATATATATCCTCGAGATGTGGATTTCACTCCTAACTCAAAGATATACTTCCAAATAGTAAAAATATGATGGAGTGAAACTGGTCACTAAGATGAGGATATCACTCCTAGCTTAGTGAGTAAGTTTCTTTTGGAGGGATAGATTCCTTGAGATTTGGACGTCTCCTATCTCGAAAGGAAAATATTCCAAGATAAATAAATAAATAACTAAACATATAAAGAGTGAAACTATTCACCAAGGTATGGATATCACTCATAACTTGGTGTTTTCGTTCCATTTGTAGAATAAAATCTTCCTCGAGTATAATGAAAAGTAAAAGGAGAAAATATATCTAAAGAAATATGAGAATAAAAGAAAGCATATAAAGGGTAGCTTAGTTATAGTCTAGGTCAAAAGCATTTACTAATAACCTAATTCCCTATAACCATGGCTCTGATACCAATCTGTAACACCCCAACCGATGGCGGAAACATCGGGGTGTCACGTAGTGACGATTGTTCAATAGCACATGGACTAAATTGTAAATATTAATAGCAAACAAACTTTCATTATCCAAAAAAAAAAAGAAAATACAAAAGTCTTAATAGAAATCTAAAACATAGATAAATAAATATTCAATCTTTTATTTAAGCACTAGGTCCAGCCTAAGCGTGAAAGCATGTAAGATCAAACGTCAACTGAAACATGTACAAAATAATTTCGTCAACACATATAATGTATTGGTGAGTACATCCGTTTGATATATATAGTAAAGTAAAATTTAGCAATTCATGTGTTATTTTGCAAGATGTAATAAGTGGTATCCGGGTCAAATCAACCCTATGAAAAGAAAGCAGATATATATAGTATGCGCTAGTAGTAATGTAATACATAGCAATGACGAGGACTCTCAACAGAGTCACAAGGGTATATACCATTGTACTATTCATTGAAATGTCAGGCCGAAACGGTTAATGATTTGACAGGTCATAGATACACGAAATGACACAAGCAAACACACATAAGAATTGCTATTTTAGTAATATGAAATAGAAAATTGGTAGTAAGTACATGAGTCACCCCAAAATAGTTAAACAGTAAAAAGGGGAAAGATATACTCACAGTTTGCGAAAGCGATCAAAATCCACTTAAGCGGTCGTGAGCTAAGTAATAGGAATTCCGAGGAATTCAACCTATAATGTGTAAGAATACTAATAAGGAATTGTCTAAAAGTCTAAAGTAACTAGGGTCTAAGGCATTAGGGTTTGCTAAGTCAATTTGGGGAATTAGAGTTTTTTTATGATTAGTCGAATTAATGTAAAAGTTGTATATTAAAAATAATATACCAAAGTTTGTAATATGATTTAGGTAATATAATTTATTACCAATTAAATATTTAGATCAAAATATATTTGCATAATTATGACAAAATAATTTAGTTAATTACTTTAACTAATTATTATAAATAAATGCAATAATTATAAATGTATAAATAAATAATTATGTTTTTCACAATGATCTACAAACGGTAAATAAGATTTTCAAACATAAAACATTTCTATTTTATAAGAAAAGTATTCATAAAATAGATATTTAATAGTACAAATAAATAACTTATTAATTATGTCTAATTAATCATAAATAAGACTAATAATTCAAGGCATGATCCAAAAATGCTATTTTTATAGAAAATAAATAATTCCTGATGTAAATAATTGGAAATAATTTTCTCATAATTTTTATAAACTTATTTCTATTTAAAACTGATTTAATGAGATTAAATCATGTTTAAATGATTAAAAAATAGGAAAATTAACAAAAATATATGTTTTCTGAATCAAATATTTTTATTTCAGTTCATAATCATTAAAAATAATTTATCAAAAATTTTGAGATTAAAATCATTAAAAATGAATTTTTAATCAATTAAATATGATTAAAACAATTTAATTCAATAAAAATATAAAAATAAAACATTTTTCAGAAACTAAAAGTGGGATAATTTTCTATGGGGTGTCAAGAAGCTACTCCTAAATTTTCATAATTTTTGGGGCAAAAATGAATTTATTATGATTATTTTAAGATATATATATATATATATATTTAATTGTATAATCTTAAAAATAATAAACAAACAAAAAGAAACATGAAAATGTTGCCAAAAACCCGGCCTTAGAGAGGCTCGAACCCGGCTCCTCTCGTTTTCCAACCCCCACACACACCACTAAGCCATCAGTGGCTTTTGTTGTTTCAAATGAAAGTGATTTACATTTATATTATTAAGCAATGATGTCATCTTCCCCAAATCCTCTAACCAAGAACCCTAACCCTAGACCAAAACCAATAATTCGATTCAGACAAGAAAAACAAATAGAACCTTAGGGCTAATGATCTAACAGGGCCGATTAACAAGATGGCACAAAAAAATGAGACTTACAATGCGATTTGAGGGCCGAACGAGGGAATTAAGGCTCGAAAAAAAAAAACAACTAAAATCGAGCAGCTTGGACACGATTTAGATGTTTTTGTTGTGGGTTTTGAACTAGGGCTAATGCAGATAACGAATGATACCGATTATTTATATAGTGAACGAGTAAATGATGAGTTTTAATTCGTTTTAAAAAAATTCCGGCGTTACGCTCTTTAATCCGATTAAACTCACCTTTTAACGCGTTTAAAACTCAATTGATGGCTGGAAACTCATTATTATGGTTGGAGAAACGTAAACCCACCTTAATTAGGTGTTAAAATGTAACGACCCTGGCTGACGTGGCCGGGCCGTTGGGTCGGGTGATCGGAGCTACGCAGCGGAAATCGGATAATAACAGTCTTTAGTCTTTCAGGATCCACGTCATCATATCTGTTGGGTTACCTGAACACATGCCAAAAATAGTTTCTGTCAACATAAAGTTGGTGAGGTCGTGTATTTTATAAAGTGAATGGCCAGTTCGTTTATTGATAATTCTTTTATATAAAACATTCTTTTATAAACTCTTTATAAACATTCTTTTATAAACATGCTTTACATTTGTAATTCTGAAGGGGAAAATATATTCTATATAACCAGCTCTATTATACATCCATTCAATCATATCCCAATTCTATCATATCGATTATAGTTCGTGCCATTCCTATCGATGGTACCACTCTGTTTGTGATAAATACTTGTACCGACTGGTTCCTGCCCTCTAGTTGGTGCAAGAAAGGAAATGGCGGATACCGTCCAGTACTGTCCTCGTTGTTTCTATGTCCCCGTCATACTTCTTTTGATAATCGTTTTATGTAAAGCAATTCGGGTTTTAATAAATGACATGTATTCCCCCAAAAACACTTAATAAAACAGGAAAAGTGGGGAGTTCACGATACTCACTGATTTGCGTTATATCTTCAGCTAATCTTCTTATTACAATTATATGTCCTATATATATGGATACGTTTTACGCGTGAGACTTGTTAGATTGTAATACTTAGGATATATATCATATATACAATTTATATATATATATAGAATCTGATATATATATATTAGATAGTCCTAAACTCGGGGTTTGGTCTTCCTAGGCAAAAAGAAATAAAGCTGGCCATTACAGCTTGGCACGCGAACCTAAATAACTCTAGACACTTCTAAACCCGAGTCTAGTATATCGTTTTATATATCGAATCTTGTATATATAAACATATATATTTTATATATGTTTATTATTCTCTTATTATTATTATCAAGTCCGTACGTTATTCGTATTATATATATAATTCTTATAATTACAATAATCCTCGTCTAGTCCTTGGAACCGGGTTCTATTCCGGGTGTTGACCGAGTCACTGAGTCGACTCGGTAACGACTCTATTTCTCGATACGGTTAACGGTACCTCGCAATCAATATGATTAATATATTAATAACTTATCATTAATCAAATCATAAGATTATTAACCAATTAACCAAATAGAAATATTCTTACCCAAATAATAACCGGACACTCTCCGGGTTATTATCGGAATATGATCGGAAGTTAACCGGAAAGTTATATCAAACCGGGTATCGGACCCGTCTTCCGTATTTGATACCTAATCACCAAACGTAACATAAGATGTGTTAATAATCAATCGACTATATAATAATCAAATGATAACTAAACACTTCGTGCCAATTATCACACACACACCATCGGATGTGTGTATGAATATAAGCAATTGGAGAGCTTAAAACAAGGTTTAATAAAACAGATAAGAGCCGAAGGGTTATCAAGATATAACCAAAGGATAGTTTCAAGGAAATTATCGAGTACCAGTCATGAACCGGAGGGCGAGTCGTATCGAGGTTTACCTCAATAACAAAGAGAATAGTTATCGGATACAGATCAAGATTATAAGGATAGTTCTCCGGCTTACTATTGTATACCAAAAAGGGTTTCTGATGACAGTCACCATAACCGGTGACTGTCCGGTTTCGTTTACCAATTATCAACGGGCTGCGAGAGTGGACTACCGGTGACAGTCACCTTAACCGGTGACTGTCTGATTCGCTTAACAAGAACAGAGGCTGAACCAGAGGGGTTATCAGCGGGTCTTTAACATAGTAGATAAGGAGGAAGATTCGTGGTGTTTGTCGAGTTATAACCGGAATCAATTGAGGGGTTCGGTTGATTATAATGGTTAATCACAGAGACTAGAGGAGATTGCTTACCGGAGAAGTGAAAGGGAAGGCGGCGTATGGCAGCGGAGATGTTTGCCGGAGATGGAGCAGTGACCGGAGCAGCAGCAGAGGCGGCAACAGCCGCCATGGCTGTCCGGCTGTCACACCACGCCAATGGCGGAAACACGTGGCGCGACGCTCGAAAGCATATCAAAGTCAAGATTAACACAAACTATATTTAATTAGAAAAGATCATTATATTAAGATGTCGGGAAGGAGTACCTGGTTTCAAACATTACTTAAAACCACAAACATTAAGTTTTAAAGTGGGGTGTTTCCGTTTACGTCCCAACCCGAAGGTAACAATAGATGAAACCCCCAACCAGTGTCCGACATCCCAAATTCCACCGTACTAGCCGCATACCTGTTCAGCACTTAGTTACCTGAAAGATATGTTTAAAAGAGACGTCAATATATAAAATATTGGTGAGTTCACAGGTTTTAGTTTCGTAAATACGACATTTTTACATCCTGTGCAAATCCAGCACATTTTTACATCCTGTGCAAATCCAGCACATTTTTACATCCTGTGCAATCCAGCACATTTTGTGGCCTTTGTATGGAGTAGCTAGCTCCTACACGTTATGATGATAAGCAATCCCCTGAGTCCCATAACCAAACCAAGACTAATAAACATGCCCCGCTCCAAGTCGTTTCTCGGAACCCAACGACTTAAGTTCAGAATACGTGCACCTCTTGTCTTTATCGGGTTGACGCTATCAACCAGAGGTGGGCCTCGTCAGGCACCAATAGTACTATCCAAATATTCCTTTGGTTTCATTTACCTGAATTAATGGTTACAGTAGCGAGGACCCAACCCCGAGTGGCGACCAAAAACTCAAGTACTCATCTTGCCACTTACCACATTTTAACCTTTGAAAACATTTCAATATGTGATAACTTTTGACAAACATATCTTTCCCCCAGTTAAAACAGTAAAATGGGGCCGTGAAACTAACCTTAATTTCCATGCTTAGCTAGCAAATAAAACCCAAAGCTTTGACCGACTTCCTCGTGCCCTATTTACCAATAAAAGGACACCTTAAAGTCTATCATATATAAGCCTAGCTTATTTTCCGGTTAAAAGATAGTTTATTCAACTATCTTGACTCGTGTGTACTAACCCGAGTCTTTAAGTGTTTTAACTCGACGAACCGATCGTGACTTATCATAGTTCATGTGTTCACATACGAAATAGTACCCAAGTCGCGCACTTGTTACTATTCGTGTGCAAACTATGTTGGACTAATATCACGAAACGTATAACTCATCCCGAGCCATAGCTTGTCTCGTAAACCAGATAATGTAATCGTCTTGTATAGTTATTTTCGGAAAATATACCTTGCTGAAATATAATATAGTTATTAAAATCCTTTTTAATAACATTTGTTATTTTTTTTCCCGAATCCGAGTATCTTACAAATCTCAAGACTTTGCCCTTTTTTTTTATGAACAGGTTTTCCAATTAAAACCGAACGTTTATACATCTTTTAATCCGACAACAAACATATTTTAGTTACCGAGTAACCTTTAAAAACTCGTCATACTTGACGCTTGGTAACAAAAGACTATATATTTGTTTGAAATATTTCCCGGAATAGACTATTATTGTTACAAATAATATTTGTCAAAACGTCGTGATTTTGTATATGACTACACTTGTCAAACGTTTGGAAAGTTATTTATAAGAACGAACAATAATGTCACACTTGTCGCGCTTTGGATTTATTAAAAATTTCGGCAGAGTTTCCTCTGTTTTTGGTATAAACCAGACAACACAAGTTGTCTACAATTTCCCAAATTCAACACCTAAACAAAGACGACATTATATTTATCCGCATTTCTAATCCACGAGACTTTATACGTTGTGACTGTTATATAAATCGTACTATTTATATAAATATATCTATACGTATAGTCCATCGATTTAGTCCAACAACAACGCAAGTCACGACTAATATACAAATATTATCTCATAATACTTTTCGTTAATACTTTTATCGGTTCGTTCGCGAGTTAGTCGTTTATATTTATATATGCTTTATAATTGTAACGAAAATAAACACGATTAAATTATACCGATATGCGCGTGCGTGACTTGACACGTCTCGAACGACGCGTTGACCGAGTCAAAGTCTGACCGGAGTTGACTCGTGTTTAACCGAGCTCGAAATCTGATTCGTAAGCAAATCTTACCAGATCTGACCCGTTTGACCGGGGTTGACTAGATCTGACGAAACCCGAACAAAACCCGGACCATTAACGTGAACCCGCACCAGATCTGACCCGAAGACACAACCTTGACCCGAGCCCGAGTCCCGAACCCAAAACTGAACGGACCTGCGGCCGCCGGACACCACCACCGTGGCCGGACCTGCGACCGCCGGACACCACCACCATCCAACGCCACCAAAAACCCCCGTTCTGACCACCCGCGCGCCACCGGAACCCAACCAAAACCCACTCCGGCCCCTCCTGAACTCGTAAATAGCCGGAAACAGCTCGCCGGAATGTGGCCGGAGAACGAAATTCCGTGAAAACTTGTGAGGAGTCCCCCCAAAGACCCGATCTAAACGTTTGTACAAAGAAAACTCAAAAACGAGCTTACCGGAAAAGTCGCCGGAATGGTACCAACGTTCAAACCGCTTCGTTTCAGGGAAAACGGCCTTCACCATCGCGTTCGGGGCATCAAAATTAGTGGGGGTGGGGGTGTCACGCGCCGGAAAAGCTGCCGGAGGGCCGCCAGAAAGTCGCCGGACGGCCGCCGGAAGCCGCCGGACAGCCGCCGGACAACCGCCGGAAGCTGCCGGAACGCCGCCGGCCGGCCGGCCTCCGGTCGCCGGACCTTCTTAGAGAGAGAGAGAGTGGAGAGAGTTTGGGTGTTAGAGAGAGAAAGTGATGTGGGGAAATGAGGAAGATTGGAGTGTTATGGGTTTATATAGGTGGGATTTTGGGTTGGACTTCAAGCCCGACGTCGCGTACCAACTGCTCCGTTTTAGCCCGTTATCGCTTCTGGACTCGGTTTTTGTTCGTAGTCATAAATAACACCAGACCGAGCAATTTAATAATTATTTTCGTCACCCGACGCGTGAAAACGGCACACACGTTAAAATCGCGTTAATCGGTTCGGTTGTGTTATCCTTCATTTAAATGATCCGATAACTTTCGAAATTCAACCGATAACATTATTTATAATAAATAATTATTCCGGAAGTTCGGTAACGGTTAAAGCCACGCGTTTTGACGTTCGAATCCCACGTCAGTTCCTCTCCGCGTTTCTCCAAAACGCTGCGTTTTTGACCGTTTACCGCGCCGATTTCACATTCGATCGCATCAGTAGTAAATACGTGTCGTATTTTCATAGAATAAGCTTATGTTATTCCAGTTTGACAAATTTTTGCTGATGTCAGTTCGTTACGTTAAACACGCGAAGTCTTTCTTTAAAGGCATCAAGACTTCAACGAACTTTCAAAAGGACATCGTAGGACTCATATTAGCTCAACTAACCATAATTAACCTTAAACCATGTTAATTATTTCTAAAACATGATTAGCATCACGTTAATCGTTGTACGAAATTTTCCGGTTGTCACATTCTCCCCCCGTTAAGAGAATTCCGTCCCGGAATTCAGTTCAAGTCATCCGATACGTTAGTATCCTTGAACAGGGCGGGATGTTTGCGACTCCCACGATTACCTCTTTTCTACGTGAACCCAGGTTCACGCTTAGCGTTCTAACGAACACCATGTCATGAGCCGGCCACGACCGAGCTCTTGGATATCGCAATCCGGCACAAATATCGGTTTTCCCGAAATAGTAGAGCTTTGCGTCAACCTGAATCCTGTCGGTCGAGGAATTGACAATGCTTCCTCAAGCTAGACCTGCGGGATTCATCAAGAGTCCCACTAAGCTCTTGCGATAGTTCGAGCTTGTTCGTTGCAAGGCCAATTTTAACCGATATCTCCGAGTCACTGGAGTACTAAGCGAAGTCGCTCCATTACAGTTTTCGTGCTTAACAACACTCTTTGAGAGTATAACACTCAGCAAAGTCCTATACCAATTCGAAGTTCCTAAGGCTAACAGCGCCTTGTTAGTACAACTTCTTGATTGGTTTGGCCACTTATTCAAGCAGATTTGAATCTACCAGATTCGTTGGTCACCTCTTGAACTCACGCCAGATCATGTGTATATCTCTATCTGACATTCAATGTACTAGAGACGTACACGTATGCACCCCAGAGGACTTCGAGCAGTACACCCCGAACACTAGGGTGTTAATTCCTATCACATAGGAAATTCTGGCGATGAAGTACACGAATTTGATTTGCCACCGACACTAATTGTATCACACAGGACACTTCCGTCCAGGACAACAATTTATTCGTTCGAGAATGGTAATCCATACCCATCTCAAATTGAATATTCCAGACTTGCGTTCAAGGTTTGGCACACCCTGGGGCAGGATAACTACTAAAATCCGATATTGTGAACGTTGGCATCTAGTGTCTGGCCACGACTCTCCAAGAGTATAGATGGCTATCCGTATGCCTCATATTATAACCACAAGCGATTATGGGATGAGAAGGTTCCAAACATCGATCGATCATTGCCTGTGTCTCATCACAGCCACAGGACACCTCAGGCGGCATGACCATTTGGTTCGCTCGTTGAACTTCACTAATCAGGTGATCTTACCAGATCACAAAGTAGTCGACATTCTTGAGGACGCTTAAGGTTGTTTATAGTAGCGGATGGTATTCCTGTATCCTCACATGGACTGAAATCCACTATGCACCCACTTACAACCTTTCGCATGAGCGATTATGGGTAGTGGTACCAGGGCGCCTAATATGGACTGACGGAGGTCGAAAGTTTTTGCGTCACTTTCACCCCTCAGTTCCCCAAACAGTAGACAGTGTATATTCAACGTATGGCCGTACAATTCCACAATACACGAGAATTTAAGCCGACTTAAACACGAATGTCTAGAGGCTCGCATCGCCTCATCACATTGGTAAACACGGGAATGATGTATATGAATCATCATGATATGGTTGCAGCAACAAACAAAGGATAGGGTCTCGACAACATCTCAACACGTTGGTTTCCTCGAGGCGGTAAGCAGAGCATTGGTAACTACCCAAAACAAGGGTACCCAGTGCTTGTCCTGCTATAGGTGCCTCACGAGCACTGGTGTCCTATCGTTATTAGCAACCTAGTAAGTCAATTCTGAACAGTACAGGACACACGCCCTCAAATGACTATCAGTTCCTATGCAGAGATCTGAGTGAAAGGAGTCCTGACCCGGAATCCCCACTCGCCGAATATTCCATCTTTCGGGATCTTTCGAGGTAAGAGGTGAAATTGAGTCATAGATGAATGCATTTGGCTTAGATTTCACATTTGGGGCCTGACGGCTTCATACTCCAACGCCGTCACTTAAAACAACAAACGACTGAGATCGCTCCACAAGAAGTAGTCTTGAGCCTTCCCATAAGGCCTCCCATTCAACGACTCAGGTAGTCACACAAATGGGTGCAATGCGTAAGCTTTCGATCTCATCTTGATTAGTCAGTTACTAACGCACTGACCTGGCAGCTCATATTACTATGGTGTCTCTAACAGTGTCTGTCAAGGACAGGGGATTTTGCTCTAGCGCGAGCAATGCTACTGAAAAATAACTGGGAACGCCTGTATTGACCCAAGGTCGAAAGGGTTCCACTATCCCAAGAGTCTACGCAACGACACCAAGACAAGATAAACCTACCCTTAGCAGGATAACACCATTCGCAGGGCTGAGTTGATCGAAGATTTCATCACGGTAGGGTAGCATCCTCACAGAGTAGACAATGCTACATGCCCTTCTAGATTCAGGGTTTCATAAGACCTCCGAATCATGTACCGGGGACTCCACCAATGCACACGCTGTGGGTGGGTCCACACTGTTATTCCTGTAGTCATCGGCATGACACGTTGGCAGGTATGATGTTAAACAATCCATTGGGATGAGCAATAATAAATTGAGTCTTTCAACTCTTACTAGCCCAAAGGTATGGGTCATAATATCGCTCACATTTACTCGATCCCTTCAGGTTCGAGATGTATTTGAAATCCCTTTATCGCAAAGACGAGCCTCACCCCGTCATGTGTGGATCATGGGATTTCCTTCCGACATGATTCGAGAGTGGTTAGTCGACCAAAAAGCACGTAAAAGGTTAAGGCTGGACATGGCGTCACTGATGCCTTGGATTTTGAAGAGGTAATGCTCACGAGACACGCGAGCATATAAAGAGGTCGACACCTGATTTGGTCAATTACTCAAACTACGAGATTCGAACTTTAGAGGGATACATGTGCTAACACTAGGACTAGAGTGTCTTAGTACGACTACTGGAAAGTCCGTTAGACACCCGAATTCCCACATTATCGATGGCATCACTACACAACCATTCAGCATCATAACAACGGTTACGTGGGTTTGGGGTAATGTCTTTATCCCAAGGGAACCAAGAGTGAATCAAACGACAAGTTATCACATCATCAAGTCCATCCAACAATTGTAGCAATACGTTCCCGACACATTACGACAGTAGGGGCAACACGGCAATGATCGCGACACGTCCACGAAACACATCAACAACGGAACGCCGCACAGGAACAACACGACGACAAAGAAGCATGACAACAAGGCAACACCGCAACGTGAACAACTCAACAACAGAGAAGCATGTCAACCAGGTAGTACCGCAACATGAACCGCATGATACAGAGAAACACGACAGTAAGGCTACACCACTGCAGGAGCAGCACAACAACAGGAATGCACCGTCGTCAATGCAGCGCAACCACATGGATACGCAGTCGGTAAAACTGTGCAACTACAAGAATGCACAATCGCTAGGGGTAACGCCACAACATGAACTCAAGACAGCAGGATGACACACAACCTAGCGAGTCCACTATACCTAACTACAAGAAGCTCTATTACGGTGAGCACGCACCCCGGTGCGTTTCAGCTCACTTATGGTGATAGAATCCTTATTCGTATCCTCAGCCACAAACCTATACTCCATAGGCTCATTGGTAGGTACGATTAGGTCACCAAGGGCATCCGCCATCATAACAGAAAGGGGAACGATGGGTTCTACATAATTTGGCAGACTTATCAAGCCGATATCGTTCCTAGGGAGAATGACTGTATACTCGATATAAGTCACTCGAATAATAGCAACTGTATCATTGACAGACTTAACCCAAGCTTGAGAACCATTCTTGGCAGGAGCCAGGGAATGATAACGAGCGGTTCAACGAAAACCTCAAAGAAAATGGAGTTAACAGCAACGAACTCCATCGTGACACAGACATGGTCATAGCAGCTTGGCAAGGGTCTTATAGATGCCTATGTCAATGACAGTGATCTTGGTAGGGGCCTTCGAACAATAGCAACATCGAACTTGACAAAAGCCATAGAAACATCCTCAATACATTCAGTATGAGCTACACTCTCAGCAACGATGGCATGATTCGCTTGGGCCATAGAACAATTACAGCAGGAGCAACATTAGGCTCGGTGGGAGCCTTAGACTCATCGTAGTTATTAGATTTGTGATAAATAGTATCCATAGGATCCTAGAAACCAAGCTACATCTTTTCCAGTATCAAAATATTGGTTACAACGAGAATAGTAGAGGTAGAAGGATCATGACTTATCGAGACACTACGATAAAATAAAACGATACAGACTCTGGCAATTCAGCCGAGTCATCCTTCTTACTAGGGTCCTCTTGCAGGTTATTTTGGCCCTAGCATCGATAATAATCAACTGAAATGCCTCTCCGCCACCTAAGCGAGGCCAGTGAACTTTCTTCCTGCTAGGCCACGTAGTGAGAGTATCGAAATATGACAAGAGATTAGACAAGTCACATTGTCCATGACGAATGGATCTCGCAACCTTAGTTTATAAAACACCGTGACAAAGGGACGCAACGTCTCAATATCTATGGGGATTGATGGAAAACACTTCGCATCAATTGCCACCCCAAATAAATAACCAGTCTCGTCGTCCTGACGAGGGTAGCGGACGTTCAACATTGCAACATGAGCAATGGAATTGCCGTCCCATGGGTAAGTTTAGTTGACAGAATAACATGACCACTTCCAGTAGTCCGTTATTTGATTTTCGAGAGGGATTTCAATGTCAGCCAAAGCGTTCTTTGACACTTGACAATTACGAGTCACACGCTTTACGATTTCGGCTCCCGAAATGTGGTTTCACTCCCCAAGTATTATGACGGATTCAGACGCAAAACGCACGTCGTGATCCTATATTCAACATATATGTATGTCTCCATATATATTAACTAACTTGGATAAACTTATCTCCGACTCGACTCACTTTACCATATAATTACTTTCCCATTAAGTAGTTATACTAGGATCTTGTCAGTCGAGATTTCATTTTTTCCCATAATCGACTCGACTCACCTTTCCATATATTTATTTTCCCATTAAATAAATATACTATGATCTTGTCGATTCGATATTACATTTTACGACCATCGACTCGACTCACTTTACCGTATAATTATTTTCCCATTAAATAATTATACTAGGATCTTGTCGATTCGATATTACATTTTTCAACCATCAACTCGACTCACCTTACCGTATAATTATTTTCCCATTAAGTAATTATACTAGGATCTTGTCGATTTGACATTTCGTTTTACCACCATCGACTCGACTCACTTTACCGTATAATTATTTTCCCATTAAATAATTATACTAGGATCTTGTCGATTCGACACTACATTTTACAACCATCGACTCGACTCACTTTACCGTATAATTATTTTCCCATTAAATAATTATACTAGGGTCTTGTCGATTCGACATTGTATTTTACGACCATCGACTCGACTCACTTTACCGTATAATTATTTTCCCATTAAATAATTATACTAGGGTCTTGTCGATTCGACATTGTATTTTACGACCATCGACTCGACTCACTTTACCGTATAATTATTTTCCCCTTAAATAATTATACTAGGATCTTGTCGATTCGACATTTCGTTTCCAACACCCGACCCGGCTCACTTTACCATATATTTATTTTCCCATTAAATAAATATACTAGGATCTTGCCGATCGATATTTCGTTTTCAACACCCGACTCGGCTCACTTTACCATATATTTATTTTCCATTAAATAAATATACTAGGATCTTGCCGATCGATATTTCGTTTTCAACACCCGACTCGGCTCACTTTACCATATATTTATTTTCCCATTAAATAAATATACTAGGATCTTGCCGATCGATATTTCGTTTTCAACACCCGACTCGGCTCACTTTACCATATATTTATTTTCCCATTAAATAAATATACTAGGATCTTGCCGATTCGACATTGTTGATTTAGACGGGGGCTATCATGCCTTCTAGATAAGGATGATCAAGCCTATCAACCCAGCAAGGTCGATTCTGCCCTCCAGTAGGGGAAAGAAACGCTTGACCCTCGAAGACAACTTGGGCATGTGTTAGATCATGAATGACTTACTCACAGTAATAATATAGTAGCACACGGGCAACTAATCTCAATACTGATCCACACAGGGTCCCGTGCTCAAAACGCACTGGTTTTGCAGGGACGCACCCTAAGTCTTCACTCGGTTCCAAGTTTAGCATACCACACATCGTACCAATCATTCATCTCTTTGGTAGGCAGTGCATCCTCGTATGTCCGCTCCTTTGAGGAACCTTGAGTGGAGGCATTCGACTCCTATACAAGGAAGTTTTCATCTCCTGTCCTTATCCGATGCGAGGGTTTTCGTCAGATTACTCATATGAATAGACGTTCGAGCTCTTCCGTGTTCGTACCTTAGAGGTAATGCTGAAGAAAGCTCATTCAGTTTGCGAGGATCGAAATCAAGGGATATCAACAAGACCTCCCTTTTTAACTCATTGGCCAATCAAAAGCTAAGACTGAACCTACAGAACAAGAATAGACAAGACAAGGAGTGATCACCAACCCCGGCCCTAGCGCCCACCTAGGTTACCGTGCACCACAAGTTATTATTACGTGTGCACCCGCAATGATAATCGGTGTTGCCAGGTAATTTTGGTGCCCGCTAGTTCCGAGCTTCCTGATCCAAAACAAAGATTTCACACAATAAAGGACCTAGACTAGCTTCGCCTGCACAACATCAGCAACACGACAACGTCCACTAGCACGATAAAGGTTAGCCCTTCCGATCATCCCGTCCGCAGGTAAGCGGGTGAGTTCGTCGTAGACCACCGCTTGTCCTTCCCGCTTGTCGATATCGGTATTCGATGCAAAAGTGCGGACTAAAGTGAAGTGTGAGACGATATCCTTACAGGCAAGCTATCTGTACTACTTATATGCATCAACTAGCACTAGTTAGAAAATCGGATCTCTACACAATTTGAACATTCATATCCTTATTTTCTAACATTTTATATATTGACACACATGGCTAGTCGGTCGGAATTTCCCCTTGTACAATCCATGTACAATTTTCTTTCTTTTCTAAAAATATTTCGTTGTGTTTTATTTTTGAAAACTTCGTTTTCGAGCCAAAACCGGTTATAGTCTAGATTTTTCAAAAATACTAGTTCGCTATAACCTTGGCTCTGATACCACTTCTGTCACACCACGCCAATGGCGGAAACACGTGGCGCGACGCTCGAAAGCATATCAAAGTCAAGATTAACACAAACTATATTTAATCAGAAAAGATCATTATATTAAGATGTCGGGAAGGAGTACCTGGTTTCAAACATTACTTAAAACCACAAACATTAAGTATTAAAGTGGGGTGTCTTACGTCCCAACCCGAAGGTAACAATAGATGAAACCCCCAACCAGTGTCCGACATCCCAAATTCCACCGTACTAGCCGCATACCTGTTCAGCACTTAGTTACCTGAAAGATATGTTTAAAAGAGACGTCAATATATAAAATATTGGTGAGTTCACAGGTTTTAGTTTCGTAAATACGACATTTTTACATCCTGTGCAAATCCAGCACATTTTTACATCCTGTGCAAATCCAGCACATTTTTACATCCTGTGACACCCGGCAAATTCTGGTTAACAACGTTGTCTAGATGAAAGTCTACCTTAGCGAGTCACGCGTATATTGTACTTAACTGGGTTAGTTAAGTCGGGTTATGGGAACTATTGGTTAGCCTAGAAGATCATTGGATGTTGGTCTAGAGGTTCATTAGATGTCGGTCCTTAACCAAGTGTACAAACGGTGACGATCGGTAGGATCGTCAGGGCATACGGAACGTACGAGTCTCGAGTCCCGGGAATTGGTGAACGAGTGTAAATATGTGTATTTACTGGTGTTATGTGTTTACAATCATTATGTGACTTGTCGGTACATTAATATGTGTTAACATATGTTAAAACGGGGTTTAACGCGCAAAACACACAAAAGGAACCCCTACAGGCGATTAGGAAGCCTAATCGCCCATAGGGGAGGCGAGTAGGGGACATTAGACACGAGTAGGAGACTACTCGTGTATACATAGGGGCGATTAGGCCCAATCTCATGCGATTAGCAACCCTAATCGCATGTAACTGCTGCATACTCGCCTATAACGTGCTGGACGACTAGAAACGCCTATAAATACAATACTTAACCTCTAAACTCCCTAATATCAACCCTAGTCGTCCATAACCGCCCCAAACACTTAAACAACCTCCGGAAGGCGATTTGATCAAAAACACAAGGTTTCAAGGTCTAACCATCATCCTTTTACAATTCCAAGGTTTGATTCTCATCCATAACACTTTGTAAACGTTTTTAATCAATCCCTAATGGTCCAGACCTGTTCATAAACGAAAAAGCTTTCTGAAAATCGTCAATAAGAGTTATTAATCGGATTATAACTAATAAACATGCGTTATGGGTATGTATGATTAGAAAGATAGGATTTTTATGAATCTTGATGATGTTTTGATGTGTTATCATGCTAGGTCAGAATTAATATTGTTAGTATGATGATAGAAATCTCAGTAATTGGATAATAGGGTTATGATTACATGCGTTAATTGAATGTTGCATGCTATGTGTATGTGTTTGGATTGCTTTGGTTGCATGCAGGACTGATTTTACGAGGATGAACGAAGGGTTTTGGGTTAAACATGTTTAGGATAGTGGTTGGGATGATATTGGGTAGTTACACACGCTCTGGATCCGATTTGGAGCGTTAAACGCGCGAAAAACCGGAACAGCAAGGTTACAGGCGAGTAGCCTTGCTAATCGCCTGTGCTAGGGGCGAGTAGGCCCTACTCGCATGACATTAGGGGCGAGTAGGCCCCACTCGCATAACCTTAAGGGCGAGTAGCCCACTCGCATGACAGTAAGGGCGATTAGCCCAATCGCCTGACAACAGGGGCGAGTAGCCCTAATCGCGTGACTTAAGGGGCGATTAGCCCTAATCGTGTGACTGTTCATGCGATTAGCCTCCCTAATCGCGTGTACTGCTGCTGTAAGTGTATATTAGCATTCCGAGACCCGATTTGACATATAGTAACATGCTAGGAACCCCGTAACATGTCTAATAACTTGGTAACATATATTTGGATGTATTTCGGTGATACGTGAACTATGTGCTATAACTTGTTGTGCGTTAACGTATGTTAAGTGTACTTGCGTTATTGTATGTTTTGGAGCGTGAACATAACACGGGGAGTCTCGGGTCACCAATGGATGTCGAGTCTTGTACTTTGGGTCGGTTAAACAGTCACGGTGTTTTCAAACGAACTTGGTTATGGTCTGGACATCTAGGGACTAATTAGCCTGCGGGTTATTAGTCTAAGTACTTGTAACTGTCGTATGTTAGGTCGCCACTTTACGGGACTAGCATAGCAGCTGAGTTTACTCGGGTTAAGGAGTAAAGGAACTTAAGGTGAGTTTACGGCCCCTCTTTTAAACTGGTTTTATACTTTCGGGGGAGAAAACATGTGTTTAAACAACTGTTTGGTAACTACTGTCATACTATGGGTTTATACTGTGTACTACACGATCTTTGGAAGTCCCGGGGGGAACCATGAATGTGCGGGTTTGCACAACGGGGAAATGTGAATAGCGCTATTGGGAGTGACCAACCCCGCTCGTCGACTTGGAGGGTCGGCGGGTGCATATTGTCTCAAACAGGAACAACAGGAACAACAGGAACATACATCGGGCATACTTTTGGTATTCGAGTTAGTAATGGTTTTCCAATCGTGGTAGTAACAAAACGTACGCCTAGCTAGCGTATACTGGTTTTCTATTTGTTATAGTATGGACAGGTGGACTTGGTACTTGAACTGCAAACCTGTAAACTCACCAGCATTTTTGTGCTGACGTAAACTTTTACATGTTTTCTCAGGTCGCTAAGGTAGCACAATGGAACTAGGGCGCACGCGTCTGCACGGCGTCTAGATAGAGTTGCATGATTTCACAAACATTGAACTTGATTTATTTATGTGGATTTTATTTGAATAAGCTTCCGCTGTAAACGGGAATATTAAACTGTGTTTTGAAATGACATTTTAATTCATTTAGACTTGTTTATTGTGATCGTTGGTTTGGATCCTGGTTTGTCATGCGCCTCGCGGTAAAACTCCGCAAGTGGATTTTGAGGGTGTGACAGATTGGTATCAGAGCCAATGGTTATAGTGAACTAGGACTGCATGTAGAGTCTAGTCTATAGCCGAGTCGCACACACTAGACGATCACATGGTACTAAACGTTATAGTGGTTTACGTATGGTCTTGTCAGGGTGTCTCTAAATCGTTGGTCTTTCTACGTTACATCATCCGTTCTATCTTAGGTTGGGTTACTTGTTATCTAGGCAGTGTAGTCTATTGGAGTAACTCGTGTACTCTTGAGAATTGTCCAAGGCTCGGACATCTCCCTTTCGCACTCCAATAGAAACACTTGTCATGAACTACCGTAGTATTACGGTGTGTAGCTAAGAGTCTATGTTCGGTGATTTGAACTTTGAACTAGGAGAACACTTGGAGGACCATGTAGAGCGTTTTATCATTTTGGGTGCACACAAAATCATAAAACGAAATGCATGGAAGCCCTAGTGAACTCTGGGTTTGAAGGGATAGTCCTGGATTGGATCTAGCTTTGATCTTGTGAACATTAGTGGTTATCTTTAACTGCGAAACTAAATTTTCTCGTTCTTTCTGCCAGAATCATGTCTGGAGTGCGTGGAGGACGTGGAGGTGGTCGCAATGGTGGACGTGGTGGTGGTCGCGGTGGTGCTGGTGGTCGTGGTGGAGGTATTAACCTGTCACAGGCTGATCTGAACAACTTGCTCCAGGCTGCCTTTCAGTTAGGGCACAACGGTGGTGGTAAGTTGTTTTATCTGTTCTCTTTGCCTCATTGGTGAACCTTGTGTACATTATTCGTGGTTTCTCATACGTTTCATTTCAGGTGGTCCTGTTGACCCACCCCCACCCATGTGCACCTACAAGATGTTCCGGGACTGCAAACCCCAGGAATTCTCTGGCACCGAGGGTGCGGTCAGTTTGCTTAGGTGGTTGGAGAAAGTGGAGTCGGTATTTCTAATGTGTAACTGTCTCCCAGAAGATCAGGTGAAGTATTCTGCTGCGTTATTTCAGGACGTGGCATTGACTTGGTGGAATGGTATCACCCAGAACATGGGTATTGGGGAGGCATATGCTATGCCATGGGAGAACTTTGTGCAGTTGCTGAAGCGGGAGTATTGCCCGAGAGAAGAGGTACAGAAGCTGGAGCATGAGGTGTGGAACCTCAAGATGACTGGATCGGAAATCGAGAAGTATACTGTGAGACGAAATGAGTTGGCCGTGCTGTGTCCCGATCTGCACGTGCCAGAATATCGTAAGATTGAACACTATGTCTCGGGGTTAGTGCCGGAAATTGCAGGGTTGGTGGCTGCTGGGAATCATCCTACTTATGCGGAGGTAGTTCGATCGGCACATAGGATGACTAACTTAAAAGTGAATGAGGGGATTTTGCCTGCGAAAGGTTCAACTGTTAAGGCTCCAGAGAACAATAAGCGCAAGTGGGAGAATGACGGGAAAGGATCTGGGTCTACACAGCAGGGTAAAAGGTTTGATAATGGGGGTTCATCGTCTTCGGGTAATAAACAGGGTGGTTATGCGGGAAAACTACCCAAATGCAACAAGTGTGGACGCCATCACCAAGGGAACTGCGACAGTAACCGTTGTCACCGCTGCCAGCGAACTGGGCACTATGCTAAAGATTGTCGGGTTACACTTCCATCGACTCAGGCTCCGACCAACAGTTCAGCTCCGACTACTCAGGGGACTACAGGGAAACAAGGATGCTACAACTGTGGTGACGCTGGGCATTACAAGAAGGATTGCCCAAAACTGAAACAGGGTGGAAACAACGGGAATGGGAACAACGGGGGCGGCGGCAGAAATGCACGTGCTTTCGTCATTGGAGCTGCTGAGGCTAGGCAGGACCCTGATACAGTCACCGGTACGTTTCTTCTCAATAATCATTCTGTTAGCGTGTTATTTGATTCTGGTGCCGACAAGAGTTTTGTATCCAAGGATGTTAGTCGACTGCTAGATGTAGCACCCGTACCATTAGAAACCAAGTATATTATTGAATTGGCTGACGGTAAAACGATTGAAGCTACTAGTGTTCTTCGGGAGTGTCAATTAGAATTGTCGGGTATAACGTTTCCCATCGACCTTATGCCGGTACCATTGGGTAGTTTTGACGTTGTGGTAGGAATGGATTGGTTATCTTTGTATCGCGCGGAGATTGTCTGTTACGATAAGGTTATTCGGATTCCTCTCCCTGATGGAGAATTTCTTTCTGTGTACGGTATCAAGGGTGGTGTTTCGCTAAACATCATCTCTAGCATGAAAGCCCTTAAGTGTCTTCGAAAGGGTTATCCAGCTGTATTGGCGCTTTTATCTGTTTCCTCTAGTGATGAGAAGAAGATTGACGACATTCCGGTGGTACGCGAGTTTCTTGATGTTTTTCCCGATGATTTATCTGGTCTTCCTCCTCATCGTCAAGTCGAGTTCGGTATTGATCTTGTACCAGGGGCTGCTCCTATTGCTCGGGCCCCCTACCGTCTTGCACCTCCCGAGATGCAGGAATTGTCTAGTCAGTTACAGGAACTCTTGGACAAGGGTTTCATCCGGCCAAGTTCTTCCCCTTGGGGAGCCCCGATTTTATTTGTTAAGAAGAAGGATGGGAGTTTCCGATTGTGCGTAGACTACAGAGAACTGAACAAATTGACCATCAAGAACCGTTATCCTCTTCCACGTATCGATGATCTATTCGACCAGCTTCAGGGTTCTAGTTATTATTCCAAGATCGATTTGAGGTCCGGTTATCACCAGCTGCGCGTCAGGGAGGCTGACGTTGCAAAGACTGCTTTTCGAACACGTTATGGCCATTTCGAATTCTTGGTCATGCCTTTCGGTCTCACGAACGCACCGGCGGTTTTCATGGACTTGATGAACCGCGTCTGTAAACCGTATCTGGACAAGTTTGTCATTGTGTTTATTGATGACATTCTGATCTACTCCAAGAACGAGACCGAACACGGGGAACATCTGCGGTTAGTTTTGGAGCTCTTGCGACGAGAACAACTTTACGCCAAGTTCTCAAAATGTGACTTTTGGTTACGCGAAGTTCAATTCCTAGGACATGTGGTTAATGAACTAGGAATTCACGTCGATCCAGCAAAAATCGAAGCGATCAAGGACTGGGGAGCACCAAAGACACCAACTGAGGTGCGGCAATTCCTAGGCCTTGCGGGCTACTATCGTCGTTTCATTCAGGGGTTCTCGAAGATTGCTCAACCCCTCACCACTCTCACTCAGAAGGATAGGAAGTTCGACTGGGGTGAATCACAAGAGTCCGCGTTTGAAGAACTGAAGTCTAAACTGTGTTCTGCTCCTATTTTGTCTTTACCTGAGGGTCCTGATGATTTTGTCGTTTACTGTGATGCTTCCATTCATGGACTCGGTTGCGTGTTGATGCAACGCGAGAAAGTGATTGCGTATGCTTCTCGTCAACTCAAAGTGCACGAGAAGAACTACACAACTCATGACTTGGAGTTGGGTGCCGTGGTATTCGCGTTGAAAATTTGGAGACATTACTTGTACGGTACCAAATGCACCATCTACACCGATCACAAGAGTCTCCAACACATTTTCGACCAACAACACTTGAACATACGGCAGCGCCGTTGGATCGAACTTTTGAACGACTATGATTGTGCTATTAAGTACCATCCTGGCAAGGCGAATGTTGTAGCAGACGCCTTGAGCAGGAAGGAATCTTCTAAACCTCGTCGCGTTCGGGCGTTGCAGCTCACTATCCATTCGTCGTTACCTGATCAACTCCGTTCTGCCCAATTGGAAGCTTTGAAGGAGGAAAACCTTAAAGCTGAAACCATGCACGGTGCCGACAAGCACCTAGAGCGAAGGCCTGATGGCCTGCACTATTTCGCAGAACGTATATGGGTTCCTTTGTTCGGGGGACTACGGGGGCTTGTCCTTGATGAGGCTCATAAGTCTCGGTATTCTATTCACCCTGGTTCGGATAAAATGTACCAAGATCTGAAGGTGCTTTACTGGTGGCCAAACATGAGGTCGGACATAGCCTCATACGTGAGCAAATGCTTGACCTGTGCTAAGGTCAAGGTGGAATACCAGAAACCGTCGGGTCTCCTGCAACAACCTGAAATTCCGGAATGGAAATGGGAACGGATTACTATGGATTTTGTCACACAACTTCCTAAGTCACCAAGCGGGAACGACAAGATATGGGTGATTGTTGATCGGTTGACGAAATCAGCCCATTTTCTTGCTATTAAGGAGACCGACACCATGGATCGTTTGGCTCGTCTTTACTTGAAAGAAGTTGTTTCTAAGCACGGGGTACCAGTTTCTATTATCTCGGATCGTGACTCCCATTTTACTTCTCACTTCTGGAAGTCTTTGCACAAAGCTCTGGGTACACAACTAGACATGAGTACGGCTTACCATCCACAGACTGACGGTCAGAGTGAGCGTACGATTCAAACTTTAGAAGACATGCTGCGGGCATGTGTGATCGATTTTGGCAAGGGTTGGGAAGCTCATCTGCCGTTGGTAGAATTCTCGTACAACAACAGTTATCACACGAGCATCAAGGCTGCTCCGTTCGAAGCACTGTACGGACGGAAATGCCGTTCTCCTCTTTGTTGGGCTGAAGTGGGTGAGAGTCAACTCACTGGGCCTGAACTAGTGTACGAAACTTCGGAAAAGATCGTACAGATTCGAAATCGGTTGGCGGCGGCACGGGACCGGCAAAAGAGTTATGCTGATCAACGTCGCAAACCACTGGAATTCCAAGTCAATGACAAGGTACTTCTAAAAGTCTCACCGTGGAAGGGCGTCATACGCTTTGGGAAGCGTGGCAAACTCAATCCGCGATATGTCGGCCCATTTACGATCCTGGAACGGATTGGGCCGGTGGCATATCGACTTGATCTACCGACGGAGCTCGGTAACGTACATAACGTCTTTCACGTGTCAAACTTGAAGAAGTGTCTGGCTGACGAGTCTCTCATCGTTCCACTAGAAGAGATCAAGGTTGATGATCGTCTTCGGATTGTGGAAGAACCTGTGGAGATCCTTGATTACAAGATTCGTAGCCTACGTCACAGCAAGATTCGTATCGTTAAGGTTCGGTGGAACTCGAACCGGGGACCGGAATATACGTGGGAACGGGAGGATCAGATGAAGTCTAAGTATCCTCATCTCTTTCCTAAGGAAGCGTTCGAGTCGAGACATGTCTCTTCGGCAGCTGAATGAATCGCGGGTCGAGATTCCTTTTAACGTGGGGATGATGTGACAACCCGGGTAAATCTCTCTCTTTTGGTTTCTATCTTTTGCTTGTTTCCTTCGTTATTTCTCTTGTTCTTTCTGTACTTGTACAAATTTTCGGGACGAAAATTCTTTTAACGTGGGGATGATGTGACACCCGGCAAATTCTGGTTAACAACGTTGTCTAGATGAAAGTCTACCTTAGCGAGTCACGCGTATATTGTACTTAACTGGGTTAGTTAAGTCGAGTTATGGGAACTATTGGTTAGCCTAGAAGATCATTGGATGTTGGTCTAGAGGTTCATTAGATGTCGGTCCTTAACCAAGTGTACAAACGGTGACGATCGGTAGGATCGTCAGGGCATACGGAACGTACGAGTCTCGAGTCCCGGGAATTGGTGAACGAGTGTAAATATGTGTATTTACTGGTGTTATGTGTTTACAATCATTATGTGACTTGTCGGTACATTAATATGTGTTAACATATGTTAAAACGGGGTTTAACGCGCAAAACACACAAAAGGAACCCCTACAGGCGATTAGGAAGCCTAATCGCCCATAGGGGAGGCGAGTAGGGGACATTAGACACGAGTAGGAGACTACTCGTGTATACATAGGGGCGATTAGGCCCAATCTCATGCGATTAGCAACCCTAATCGCATGTAACTGCTGCATTCTCGCCTATAACGTGCTGGACGACTAGAAACGCCTATAAATACAATACTTAACCTCCTAAACTCCCTAATATCAACCCTAGTCGTCCCATAACCGCCCCAAACACTTAAACAACCTCTGGAAGGCGATTTTGATCAAAAACACAAGGTTTCAAGGTCTAACCATCATCCTTTTACAATTCCAAGGTTTGATTCTCATCCATAACACTTTGTAAACGTTTTTAATCAATCCCTAATGGTCCAGACCTGTTCATAAACGAAAAAGCTTTCTGAAAATCGTCAATAAGAGTTATTAATCGGATTATAACTAATAAACATGCGTTATGGGTATGTATGATTAGAAAGATAGGATTTTTATGAATCTTGATGATGTTTTGATGTGTTATCATGCTAGGTCAGAATTAATATTGTTAGTATGATGATAGAAATCTCAGTAATTGGATAATAGGGTTATGATTACATGCGTTAATTGAATGTTGCATGCTATGTGTATGTGTTTGGATTGCTTTGGTTGCATGCAGGACTGATTTTACGAGGATGAACGAAGGGTTTAGGGTTAAACATGTTTAGGATAGTGGTTGGGATGATATTGGGTAGTTACACACGCTCTGGATCCGATTTGGAGCGTTAAACGCGCGAAAAACCGGAACAGCAAGGTTACAGGCGAGTAGCCTTGCTAATCGCCTGTGCTAGGGGCGAGTAGGCCCTACTCGCATGACATTAGGGGCGAGTAGGCCCCACTCGCATAACCTTAAGGGCGAGTAGCCCACTCGCATGACAGTAAGGGCGATTAGCCCAATCGCCTGACAACAGGGGCGAGTAGCCCCTAATCGCGTGACTTAAGGGGCGATTAGCCCTAATCGTGTGACTGTTCATGCGATTAGCCTCCCTAATCGCGTGTACTGCTGCTGTAAGTGTATATTAGCATTCCGAGACCCGATTTGACATATAGTAACATGCTAGGAACCCCGTAACATGTCTAATAACTTGGTAACATATATTTGGATGTATTTCGGTGATACGTGAACTATGTGCTATAACTTGTTGTGCGTTAACGTATGTTAAGTGTACTTGCGTTATTGTATGTTTTGGAGCGTGAACATAACACGGGGAGTCTCGGGTCACCAATGGGATGTCGAGTCTTGTACTTTGGGTCGGTTAAACAGTCACGGTGTTTTCAAACGAACTTGGTTATGGTCTGGACATCTAGGGACTAATTAGCCTGCGGGTTATTAGTCTAAGTACTTGTAACTGTCGTATGTTAGGTCGCCACTTTACGGGACTAGCATAGCAGCTGAGTTTACTCGGGTTAAGGAGTAAAGGAACTTAAGGTGAGTTTACGGCCCCTCTTTTAAACTGGTTTTATACTTTCGGGGGAGAAAACATGTGTTTAAACAACTGTTTGGTAACTACTGTCATACTATGGGTTTATACTGTGTACTACACGATCTTTGGAAGTCCCGGGGGGAACCATGAATGTGCGGGTTTGCACAACGGGGAAATGTGAATAGCGCTATTGGGAGTGACCAACCCCGCTCGTCGACTTGGAGGGTCGGCGGGTGCATATTGTCTCAAACAGGAACAACAGGAACAACAGGAACATACATCGGGCATACTTTTGGTATTCGAGTTAGTAATGGTTTTCCAATCGTGGTAGTAACAAAACGTACGCCTAGCTAGCGTATACTGGTTTTCTATTTGTTATAGTATGGACAGGTGGACTTGGTACTTGAACTGCAAACCTGTAAACTCACCAGCATTTTTGTGCTGACGTAAACTTTTACATGTTTTCTCAGGTCGCTAAGGTAGCACAATGGAACTAGGGCGCACGCGTCTGCACGGCGTCTAGATAGAGTTGCATGATTTCACAAACATTGAACTTGATTTATTTATGTGGATTTTATTTGAATAAGCTTCCGCTGTAAACGGGAATATTAAACTGTGTTTTGAAATGACATTTTAATTCATTTAGACTTGTTTATTGTGATCGTTGGTTTGGATCCTGGTTTGTCATGCGCCTCGCGGTAAAACTCCGCAAGTGGATTTTGAGGGTGTGACAGATTGGTATCAGAGCCAATGGTTATAGTGAACTAGGACTGCATGTAGAGTCTAGTCTATAGCCGAGTCGCACACACTAGACGATCACATGGTACTAAACGTTATAGTGGTTTACGTATGGTCTTGTCGGGGTGTCTCTAAATCGTTGGTCTTTCTACGTTACATCATCCGTTCTATCTTAGGTTGGGTTACTTGTTATCTAGGCAGTGTAGTCTATTGGAGTAACTCGTGTACTCTTGAGAATTGTCCAAGGCTCGGACATCTCCCTTTCGCACTCCAATAGAAACACTTGTCATGAACTACCGTAGTATTACGGTGTGTAGCTAAGAGTCTATGTTCGGTGATTTGAACTTTGAACTAGGAGAACACTTGGAGGACCATGTAGAGCGTTTTATCATTTTGGGTGCACACAAAATCATAAAACGAAATGCATGGAAGCCCTAGTGAACTCTGGGTTTGAAGGGATAGTCCTGGATTGGATCTAGCTTTGATCTTGTGAACATTAGTGGTTATCTTTAACTGCGAAACTAAATTTTCTCGTTCTTTCTGCCAGAATCATGTCTGGAGTGCGTGGAGGACGTGGAGGTGGTCGCAATGGTGGACGTGGTGGTGGTCGCGGTGGTGCTGGTGGTCGTGGTGGAGGTATTAACCTGTCACAGGCTGATCTGAACAACTTGCTCCAGGCTGCCTTTCAGTTAGGGCACAACGGTGGTGGTAAGTTGTTTTATCTGTTCTCTTTGCCTCATTGGTGAACCTTGTGTACATTATTCGTGGTTTCTCATACGTTTCATTTCAGGTGGTCCTGTTGACCCACCCCCACCCATGTGCACCTACAAGATGTTCCGGGACTGCAAACCCCAGGAATTCTCTGGCACCGAGGGTGCGGTCAGTTTGCTTAGGTGGTTGGAGAAAGTGGAGTCGGTATTTCTAATGTGTAACTGTCTCCCAGAAGATCGGGTGAAGTATTCTGCTGCGTTATTTCAGGACGTGGCATTGACTTGGTGGAATGGTATCACCCAGAACATGGGTATTGGGGAGGCATATGCTATGCCATGGGAGAACTTTGTGCAGTTGCTGAAGCGGGAGTATTGCCCGAGAGAAGAGGTACAGAAGCTGGAGCATGAGGTGTGGAACCTCAAGATGACTGGATCGGAAATCTAGAAGTATACTGTGAGACGAAATGAGTTGGCCGTGCTGTGTCCCGATCTGCACGTGCCAGAATATCGTAAGATTGAACACTATGTCTCGGGGTTAGTGCCGGAAATTGCAGGGTTGGTGGCTGCTGGGAATCATCCTACTTATGCGGAGGTAGTTCGATCGGCACATAGGATGACTAACTTAAAAGTGAATGAGGGGATTTTGCCTGCGAAAGGTTCAACTGTTAAGGCTCCAGAGAACAATAAGCGCAAGTGGGAGAATGACGGGAAAGGATCTGGGTCTACACAGCAGGGTAAAAGGTTTGATAATGGGGGTTCATCGTCTTCGGGTAATAAACAGGGTGGTTATGCGGGAAAACTACCCAAATGCAACAAGTGTGGACGCCATCACCAAGGGAACTGCGACAGTAACCGTTGTCACCGCTGCCAGCGAACTGGGCACTATGCTAAAGATTGTCGGGTTACACTTCCATCGACTCAGGCTCCGACCAACAGTTCAGCTCCGACTACTCAGGGGACTACAGGGAAACAAGGATGCTACAACTGTGGTGACGCTGGGCATTACAAGAAGGATTGCCCAAAACTGAAACAGGGTGGAAACAACGGGAATGGGAACAACGGGGGCGGCGGCAGAAATGCACGTGCTTTCGTCATTGGAGCTGCTGAGGCTAGGCAGGACCCTGATACAGTCACCGGTACGTTTCTTCTCAATAATCATTCTGTTAGCGTGTTATTTGATTCTGGTGCCGACAAGAGTTTTGTATCCAAGGATGTTAGTCGACTGCTAGATGTAGCACCCGTACCATTAGAAACCAAGTATATTATTGAATTGGCTGACGGTAAAACGATTGAAGCTACTAGTGTTCTTCGGGAGTGTCAATTAGAATTGTCGGGTATAACGTTTCCCATCGACCTTATGCCGGTACCATTGGGTAGTTTTGACGTTGTGGTAGGAATGGATTGGTTATCTTTGTATCGCGCGGAGATTGTCTGTTACGATAAGGTTATTCGGATTCCTCTCCCTGATGGAGAATTTCTTTCTGTGTACGGTATCAAGGGTGGTGTTTCGCTAAACATCATCTCTAGCATGAAAGCCCTTAAGTGTCTTCGAAAGGGTTATCTAGCTGTATTGGCGCTTTTATCTGTTTCCTCTAGTGATGAGAAGAAGATTGACGACATTCCGGTGGTACGCGAGTTTCTTGATGTTTTTCCCGATGATTTATCTGGTCTTCCTCCTCATCGTCAAGTCGAGTTCGGTATTGATCTTGTACCAGGGGCTGCTCCTATTGCTCGGGCCCCCTACCGTCTTGCACCTCCCGAGATGCAGGAATTGTCTAGTCAGTTACAGGAACTCTTGGACAAGGGTTTCATCCGGCCAAGTTCTTCCCCTTGGGGAGCCCCGATTTTATTTGTTAAGAAGAAGGATGGGAGTTTCCGATTGTGCGTAGACTACAGAGAACTGAACAAATTGACCATCAAGAACCGTTATCCTCTTCCACGTATCGATGATCTATTCGACCAGCTTCAGGGTTCTAGTTATTATTCCAAGATCGATTTGAGGTCCGGTTATCACCAGCTGCGCGTCAGGGAGGCTGACGTTGCAAAGACTGCTTTTCGAACACGTTATGGCCATTTCGAATTCTTGGTCATGCCTTTCGGTCTCACGAACGCACCGGCGGTTTTCATGGACTTGATGAACCGCGTCTGTAAACCGTATCTGGACAAGTTTGTCATTGTGTTTATTGATGACATTCTGATCTACTCCAAGAACGAGACCGAACACGGGGAACATCTGCGGTTAGTTTTGGAGCTCTTGCGACGAGAACAACTTTACGCCAAGTTCTCAAAATGTGACTTTTGGTTACGCGAAGTTCAATTCCTAGGACATGTGGTTAATGAACTAGGAATTCACGTCGATCCAGCAAAAATCGAAGCGATCAAGGACTGGGGAGCACCAAAGACACCAACTGAGGTGCGGCAATTCCTAGGCCTTGCGGGCTACTATCGTCGTTTCATTCAGGGGTTCTCGAAGATTGCTCAACCCCTCACCACTCTCACTCAGAAGGATAGGAAGTTCGACTGGGGTGAATCACAAGAGTCCGCGTTTGAAGAACTGAAGTCTAAACTGTGTTCTGCTCCTATTTTGTCTTTACCTGAGGGTCCTGATGATTTTGTCGTTTACTGTGATGCTTCCATTCATGGACTCGGTTGCGTGTTGATGCAACGCGAGAAAGTGATTGCGTATGCTTCTCGTCAACTCAAAGTGCACGAGAAGAACTACACAACTCATGACTTGGAGTTGGGTGCCGTGGTATTCGCGTTGAAAATTTGGAGACATTACTTGTACGGTACCAAATGCACCATCTACACCGATCACAAGAGTCTCCAACACATTTTCGACCAACAACACTTGAACATACGGCAGCGCCGTTGGATCGAACTTTTGAACGACTATGATTGTGCTATTAAGTACCATCCTGGCAAGGCGAATGTTGTAGCAGACGCCTTGAGCAGGAAGGAATCTTCTAAACCTCGTCGCGTTCGGGCGTTGCAGCTCACTATCCATTCGTCGTTACCTGATCAACTCCGTTCTGCCCAATTGGAAGCTTTGAAGGAGGAAAACCTTAAAGCTGAAACCATGCACGGTGCCGACAAGCACCTAGAGCGAAGGCCTGATGGCCTGCACTATTTCGCAGAACGTATATGGGTTCCTTTGTTCGGGGGACTACGGGGGCTTGTCCTTGATGAGGCTCATAAGTCTCGGTATTCTATTCACCCTGGTTCGGATAAAATGTACCAAGATCTGAAGGTGCTTTACTGGTGGCCAAACATGAGGTCGGACATAGCCTCATACGTGAGCAAATGCTTGACCTGTGCTAAGGTCAAGGTGGAATACCAGAAACCGTCGGGTCTCCTGCAACAACCTGAAATTCCGGAATGGAAATGGGAACGGATTACTATGGATTTTGTCACACAACTTCCTAAGTCACCAAGCGGGAACGACAAGATATGGGTGATTGTCGATCGGTTGACGAAATCAGCCCATTTTCTTGCTATTAAGGAGACCGACACCATGGATCGTTTGGCTCGTCTTTACTTGAAAGAAGTTGTTTCTAAGCACGGGGTACCAGTTTCTATTATCTCGGATCGTGACTCCCATTTTACTTCTCACTTCTGGAAGTCTTTGCACAAAGCTCTGGGTACACAACTAGACATGAGTACGGCTTACCATCCACAGACTGACGGTCAGAGTGAGCGTACGATTCAAACTTTAGAAGACATGCTGCGGGCATGTGTGATCGATTTTGGCAAGGGTTGGGAAGCTCATCTGCCGTTGGTAGAATTCTCGTACAACAACAGTTATCACACGAGCATCAAGGCTGCTCCGTTCGAAGCACTGTACGGACGGAAATGCCGTTCTCCTCTTTGTTGGGCTGAAGTGGGTGAGAGTCAACTCACTGGGCCTGAACTAGTGTACGAAACTTCGGAAAAGATCGTACAGATTCGAAATCGGTTGGCGGCGGCACGGGACCGGCAAAAGAGTTATGCTGATCAACGTCGCAAACCACTGGAATTCCAAGTCAATGACAAGGTACTTCTAAAAGTCTCACCGTGGAAGGGCGTCATACGCTTTGGGAAGCGTGGCAAACTCAATCCGCGATATGTCGGCCCATTTACGATCCTGGAACGGATTGGGCCGGTGGCATATCGACTTGATCTACCGACGGAGCTCGGTAACGTACATAACGTCTTTCACGTGTCAAACTTGAAGAAGTGTCTGGCTGACGAGTCTCTCATCGTTCCACTAGAAGAGATCAAGGTTGATGATCGTCTTCGGATTGTGGAAGAACCTGTGGAGATCCTTGATTACAAGATTCGTAGCCTACGTCACAGCAAGATTCGTATCGTTAAGGTTCGGTGGAACTCGAACCGGGGACCGGAATATACGTGGGAACGGGAGGATCAGATGAAGTCTAAGTATCCTCATCTCTTTCCTAAGGAAGCGTTCGAGTCGAGACATGTCTCTTCGGCAGCTGAATGAATCTCGGGTCGAGATTCCTTTTAACGTGGGGATGATGTGACAACCCGGGTAAATCTCTCTCTTTTGGTTTCTATCTTTTGCTTGTTTCCTTCGTTATTTCTCTTGTTCTTTCTGTACTTGTACAAATTTTCGGGACGAAAATTCTTTTAACGTGGGGATGATGTGACACCCGGCAAATTCTGGTTAACAACGTTGTCTAGATGAAAGTCTACCTTAGCGAGTCACGCGTATATTGTACTTAACTGGGTTAGTTAAGTCGGGTTATGGGAACTATTGGTTAGCCTAGAAGATCATTGGATGTTGGTCTAGAGGTTCATTAGATGTCGGTCCTTAACCAAGTGTACAAACGGTGACGATCGGTAGGATCGTCAGGGCATACGGAACGTACGAGTCTCGAGTCCCGGGAATTGGTGAACGAGTGTAAATATGTGTATTTACTGGTGTTATGTGTTTACAATCATTATGTGACTTGTCGGTACATTAATATGTGTTAACATATGTTAAAACGGGGTTTAACGCGCAAAACACACAAAAGGAACCCCTACAGGCGATTAGGAAGCCTAATCGCCCATAGGGGAGGCGAGTAGGGGACATTAGACACGAGTAGGAGACTACTCGTGTATACATAGGGGCGATTAGGCCAAATCTCATGCGATTAGCAACCCTAATCGCATGTAACTGCTGCATACTCGCCTATAACGTGCTGGACGACTAGAAACGCCTATAAATACAATACTTAACCTCCTAAACTCCCTAATATAAACCCTAGTCGTCCCATAACCGCCCCAAACACTTAAACAACCTCTGGAAGGCGATTTTGATCAAAAACACAAGGTTTCAAGGTCTAACCATCATCCTTTTACAATTCCAAGGTTTGATTCTCATCCATAACACTTTGTAAACGTTTTTAATCAATCCCTAATGGTCCAGACCTGTTCATAAACGAAAAAGCTTTCTGAAAATCGTCAATAAGAGTTATTAATCGGATTATAACTAATAAACATGCGTTATGGGTATGTATGATTAGAAAGATAGGATTTTTATGAATCTTGATGATGTTTTGATGTGTTATCATGCTAGGTCAGAATTAATATTGTTAGTATGATGATAGAAATCTCAGTAATTGGATAATAGGGTTATGATTACATGCGTTAATTGAATGTTGCATGCTATGTGTATGTGTTTGGATTGCTTTGGTTGCATGCAGGACTGATTTTACGAGGATGAACGAAGGGTTTTGGGTTAAACATGTTTAGGATAGTGGTTGGGATGATATTGGGTAGTTACACACGCTCTGGATCCGATTTGGAGCGTTAAACGCGCGAAAAACCGGAACAGCAAGGTTACAGGCGAGTAGCCTTGCTAATCGCCTGTGCTAGGGGCGAGTAGGCCCTACTCGCATGACATTAGGGGCGAGTAGGCCCCACTCGCATAACCTTAAGGGCGAGTAGCCCACTCGCATGACAGTAAGGGCGATTAGCCCAATCGCCTGACAACAGGGGCGAGTAGCCCCTAATCGCGTGACTTAAGGGGCGATTAGCCCTAATCGTGTGACTGTTCATGCGATTAGCCTCCCTAATCGCGTGTACTGCTGCTGTAAGTGTATATTAGCATTCCGAGACCCGATTTGACATATAGTAACATGCTAGGAACCCCGTAACATGTCTAATAACTTGGTAACATATATTTGGATGTATTTCGGTGATACGTGAACTATGTGCTATAACTTGTTGTGCGTTAACGTATGTTAAGTGTACTTGCGTTATTGTATGTTTTGGAGCGTAAACATAACACGGGGAGTCTCGGGTCACCAATGGGATGTCGAGTCTTGTACTTTGGGTCGGTTAAACAGTCACGGTGTTTTCAAACGAACTTGGTTATGGTCTGGACATCTAGGGACTAATTAGCCTGCGGGTTATTAGTCTAAGTACTTGTAACTGTCGTATGTTAGGTCGCCACTTTACGGGACTAGCATAGCAGCTGAGTTTACTCGGGTTAAGGAGTAAAGGAACTTAAGGTGAGTTTACGGCCCCTCTTTTAAACTGGTTTTATACTTTCGGGGGAGAAAACATGTGTTTAAACAACTGTTTGGTAACTACTGTCATACTATGGGTTTATACTGTGTACTACACGATCTTTGGAAGTCCCGGGGGGAACCATGAATGTGCGGGTTTGCACAACGGGGAAATGTGAATAGCGCTATTGGGAGTGACCAACCCCGCTCGTCGACTTGGAGGGTCGGCGGGTGCATATTGTCTCAAACAGGAACAACAGGAACAACAGGAACATACATCGGGCATACTTTTGGTATTCGAGTTAGTAATGGTTTTCCAATCGTGGTAGTAACAAAACGTACGCCTAGCTAGCGTATACTGGTTTTCTATTTGTTATAGTATGGACAGGTGGACTTGGTACTTGAACTGCAAACCTGTAAACTCACCAGCATTTTTGTGCTGACGTAAACTTTTACATGTTTTCTCAGGTCGCTAAGGTAGCACAATGGAACTAGGGCGCACGCGTCTGCACGGCGTCTAGATAGAGTTGCATGATTTCACAAACATTGAACTTGATTTATTTATGTGGATTTTATTTGAATAAGCTTCCGCTGTAAACGGGAATATTAAACTGTGTTTTGAAATGACATTTTAATTCATTTAGACTTGTTTATTGTGATCGTTGGTTTGGATCCTGGTTTGTCATGCGCCTCGCGGTAAAACTCCGCAAGTGGATTTTGAGGGTGTGACAGATTGGTATCAGAGCCAATGGTTATAGTGAACTAGGACTGCATGTAGAGTCTAGTCTATAGCCGAGTCGCACACACTAGACGATCACATGGTACTAAACGTTATAGTGGTTTACGTATGGTCTTGTCGGGGTGTCTCTAAATCGTTGGTCTTTCTACGTTACATCATCCGTTCTATCTTAGGTTGGGTTACTTGTTATCTAGGCAGTGTAGTCTATTGGAGTAACTCGTGTACTCTTGAGAATTGTCCAAGGCTCGGACATCTCCCTTTCGCACTCCAATAGAAACACTTGTCATGAACTACCGTAGTATTACGGTGTGTAGCTAAGAGTCTATGTTCGGTGATTTGAACTTTGAACTAGGAGAACACTTGGAGGACCATGTAGAGCGTTTTATCATTTTGGGTGCACACAAAATCATAAAACGAAATGCATGGAAGCCCTAGTGAACTCTGGGTTTGAAGGGATAGTCCTGGATTGGATCTAGCTTTGATCTTGTGAACATTAGTGGTTATCTTTAACTGCGAAACTAAATTTTCTCGTTCTTTCTGCCAGAATCATGTCTGGAGTGCGTGGAGGACGTGGAGGTGGTCGCAATGGTGGACGTGGTGGTGGTCGCGGTGGTGCTGGTGGTCGTGGTGGAGGTATTAACCTGTCACAGGCTGATCTGAACAACTTGCTCCAGGCTGCCTTTCAGTTAGGGCACAACGGTGGTGGTAAGTTGTTTTATCTGTTCTCTTTGCCTCATTGGTGAACCTTGTGTACATTATTCGTGGTTTCTCATACGTTTCATTTCAGGTGGTCCTGTTGACCCACCCCCACCCATGTGCACCTACAAGATGTTCCGGGACTGCAAACCCCAGGAATTCTCTGGCACCGAGGGTGCGGTCAGTTTGCTTAGGTGGTTGGAGAAAGTGGAGTCGGTATTTCTAATGTGTAACTGTCTCCCAGAAGATCGGGTGAAGTATTCTGCTGCGTTATTTCAGGACGTGGCATTGACTTGGTGGAATGGTATCACCCAGAACATGGGTATTGGGGAGGCATATGCTATGCCATGGGAGAACTTTGTGCAGTTGCTGAAGCGGGAGTATTGCCCGAGAGAAGAGGTACAGAAGCTGGAGCATGAGGTGTGGAACCTCAAGATGACTGGATCGGAAATCGAGAAGTATACTGTGAGACGAAATGAGTTGGCCGTGCTGTGTCCCGATCTGCACGTGCCAGAATATCGTAAGATTGAACACTATGTCTCGGGGTTAGTGCCGGAAATTGCAGGGTTGGTGGCTGCTGGGAATCATCCTACTTATGCGGAGGTAGTTCGATCGGCACATAGGATGAGAAATCCCCTGAGTCCCATAACCAAACCAAGACTAATAAACATGCCCGCTCCAAGTCGTTTCTCGGAACCCAACGACTTAAGTTCAGAATACGTGCACCTCTTGTCTTTACCGGGTTGACGCTATCAACCAGAGGTGGGCCTCGTCAGGCACCAATAGTACTATCCAAATATTCCTTTGGTTTCATTTACCTGAATTAATGGTTACAGTAGCGAGGACCCAACCCCGAGTGGCGACCAAAAACTCAAGTACTCATCTTGCCACTTACCACATTTTAACCTTTGAAAACATTTCAATATGTGATAACTTTTGACAAACATATCTTTCCCCCAGTTAAAACAGTAAAATGGGGCCGTGAAACTCACCTTAATTTCCATGCTTAGCTAGCAAATAAAACCCAAAGCTTTGACCGACTTCCTCGTGCCCTATTTACCAATAAAAGGACACCTTAAAGTCTATCATATATAAGCCTAGCTTATTTTCCGGTTAAAAGATAGTTTATTCAACTATCTTGACTCGTGTGTACTAACCCGAGTCTTTAAGTGTTTTAACTCGACGAACCGATCGTGACTTATCATAGTTCATGTGTTCACATACGAAATAGTACCCAAGTCGCGCACTTGTTACTATTCGTGTGCAAACTATGTTGGACTAATATCACGAAACGTATAACTCATCCCGAGCCATAGCTTGTCTCGTAAACCAGATAATGTAATCGTCTTGTATAGTTATTTTCGGAAAATATACCTTGCTGAAATATAATATAGTTATTAAAATCCTTTTTAATAACATTTGTTATTTCTTTTCCCGAATCCGAGTATCTTACAAATCTCAAGACTTTGCCCTTTTTTTTATGAACAGGTTTTCCAATTAAAACCGAACGTTTATACATCTTTTAATCCGACAACAAACATATTTTAGTTACCGAGTAACCTTTAAAAACTCGTCATACTTGACGCTTGGTAACAAAAGACTATATATTTGTTTGAAATATTTCCCGGAATAGACTATTATTGTTACAAATAATATTTGTCAAAACGTCGTGATTTTGTATATGACTACACTTGTCAAACGTTTGGAAAGTTATTTATAAGAACGGACAATAATGTCACACTTGTCGCGCTTCGGATTTATTAAAAATTTCGGCAGAGTTTCCTCTGTTTTTGGTATAAACCAGACAACACAAGTTGTCTACAATTTCCCAAATTCAACACCTAAACAAAGACGACATTATATTTATCCGCATTTCTAATCCACGAGACTTTATACGTTGTGACTGTTATATAAATCGTACTATTTATATAAATATATCTATACGTATAGTCCATCGATTTAGTCCAACAACAACGCAAGTCACGACTAATATACAAATATTATCTCATAATACTTTTCGTTAATACTTTTATCGGTTCGTTCGCGAGTTAGTCGTTTATATTTATATATGCTTTATAATTGTAACGAAAATAAACACGATTAAATTATACCGATATGCGCGTGCGTGACTTGACACGTCTCGAACGACGCGTTGACCGAGTCAAAGTCTGACCGGAGTTGACTCGTGTTTAACCGAGCTCGAAATCTGATCCGTAAGCAAATCTTACCAGATCTGACCCGTTTGACCGGGGTTGACTAGATCTGACGAAACCCGAACAAAACCCGGACCATTAACGTGAACCCGCACCAGATCTGACCCGAAGACACAACCTTGACCCGAGCCCCGAGTCCCGAACCCAAAACTGACCGGACCTGCGGCCGCCGGACACCACCACCGTGGCCGGACCTGCGACCGCCGGACACCACCACCATCCAACGCCACCAAAAACCCCGTTCTGACCACCCGCGCGCCACCGGAACCCAACCAAAACCCACTCCGGCCCCTCCTGAACTCGTAAATAGCCGGAAACAGCTCGCCGGAATGTGGCCGGAGAACGAAATTCCGTGAAAACTTGTGAGGAGTCCCCCAAAGACCCGATCTAAACGTTTGTACAAAGAAAACTCAAAAACGAGCTTACCGGAAAAGTCGCCGGAATGGTACCAACGTTCAAACCGCTTCGTTTCAGGGAAAACGGCCTTCACCATCGCGTTCGGGGCATCAAAATTAGTGGGGGTGGGGGTGTCACGCGCCGGAAAAAGCCGCCGGAGGGCCGCCAGAAAGTCGCCGGACGGCCGCCGGAAGCCGCCGGAAGCCGCCGGAAGCTGCCGGAACGCCGCCGGCCGGCCGGCCTCCGGTCGCCGGACCTTCTTAGAGAGAGAGAGAGTGGAGAGAGTTTGGGTGTTAGAGAGAGAAAGTGATGTGGGGAAATGAGGAAGATTGGAGTGTTATGGGTTTATATAGGTGGGATTTTGGGTTGGACTTCAAGCCCGACGTCGCGTACCAACTGCTCCGTTTTAGCCCATTATCGCTTCTGGACTCGGTTTTTGTTCGTAGTCATAAATAACACCAGACCGAGCAATTTAATAATTATTTTCGTCACCCGACGCGTGAAAACGGCACACGCGTTAAAATCGCGTTAATCGGTTCGGTTGTGTTATCCTTCATTTAAATGATCCGATAACTTTCGAAATTCAACCGATAACATTATTTATAATAAATAATTATTCCGGAATTTCGGTAACGGTTAAAGCCACGCGTTTTGACGTTCGAATCCCACGTCAGTTCCTCTCCGCATTTCTCCAAAACGCTGCGTTTTTGACCGTTTACCGCGCCGATTTCACATTCGATCGCATCAGTAGTAAATACGTGTCGTATTTTCATAGAATAAGCTTATGTTATTCCAGTTTGACAAATTTTTGCTGATGTCAGTTCGTTACGTTAAACACGCGAAGTCTTTCTTTAAAGGCATCAAGACTTCAACGAACTTTCAAAAGGACATCGTAGGACTCATATTAGCTCAACTAACCATAATTAACCTTAAACCATGTTAATTATTTCTAAAACATGATTAGCATCACGTTAATCGTTGTACGAAATTTGCCGGTTGTCACACCGGCGGTGGTAGTGATGACCGGAGATGGTGGAGCTGCAGTGGTGCCCGGAGACAGAGGCGGCGGAAGCCAGCCATGGGGTTCCGGTCAGTGGTGGTGGTCCGGCTAGAGGTTTTCTTGGTCAGAGCATAACATCTTTTATGTGTGTATATATGTGCACAGAGAGAGAGAGCGACGAGATGAGAAAGAGAGGGTGGTTTAAATAGGGATTAAAAATAGAGGGTGTTTGGCCATGGGGATAATATCTGGAACTCAGGATGTTTGGTAATAGGTATAATAACAAAATAAAGGACGTCTGGCAACGACTAAATAACAGGTAATGAGCGTTTAATCGAGACAATAAAACTCCAATAATTATTATCTCCATATTCGGTTGAACCGGTTTGGCGCGAGATTCGAACTGGAATATTTTATTACGTAATCGGGTGGTTGGGTCCGACCCGACCCATTTAGGAGACCCGTAACACATCGGGGTGTTACATAAAACGCCAAGGAATCCCAAGAAGCAAGTCGCCGAAAATAAATTCTGGCCGCCGGAAATAAATTCCGGCCGCCGGAACTGGGGTGGTCGGAAAAACGCGATGGGAGAGGGAGGGAAGAAAAGAGAATTTTAAAACTTTCAGCTTTTGGCAAATATGGTCCCTCATGTTTAACATAGTTAGTTTTATAAGTAACTTAGTTAACCTTTCCTTTATAAAACATTAACCAAGTTAACTAACTTAACCCCAAATGTTTTTAAACTTTATGAAACTTTATAAAACTTGGAATTTTTATAAAATCCATTGCGTAGACGTTCGAGATACGTATTTGACTAAAACCTATACTCGATCCATAATAAATATATATATATATATATATATAATATATATTTTTGTTTGTTCTAAAATTAAATTTGAAAACGACGAAACTTACAGGGACTATAATGAAAATATTTCAAGGGTTATTATTGTAAATTTGACGAAAGACGAGGGTGACGGATGTCACAAAATCTGACGATGATGGATTATTACATTGACTCTAACCGGACCGGACAATAAACCGATCGTATCACGGGTTGACTGGTCGGACTGGATTTAAGAATCGGATGACGTAACAAATAATTTATTTATCTTTTACAAAGAAATTGTGAAATTTTATAATATACTTCTAAGTTTTAGTAATTGTTAATAGAATACCATCAAAAACCATGCCGATAGGATCACAACAGTGATTGCACTAACCTGACTAAGTGGAGGTAACCTTGGGTATCATAGGGACTCCATCATGAGATCGATCCAAGCAGTAATTCAAGCACTCCGATACAGTAAATGATAAATTATCTAGAAAACTACAACTGAAATTGTAATAAATATGAAAATTCTCTGTTTGATTAAGATGCAATGCAACTAATATATATGTGAACCAATAGGCAATAAAGACCACCCAATTTGTTTGATAAGGAAACAGTATATGTCATGTAACCTGAAAAAAAAAAAGAATGCACTATATCCATTAACCTGGAAAAAAAAAAAGAATGCACTATATCCAAAATTCTGAAACATGTCAACTATACTAAAAATTATATAAATGCAACTGGCAAACAGATGCTTCAACAGATGGAAGAAGTGAGATCGAACGTTTTAAAAAAGTAAAGAACTATATAATAGAAGTTTAAAGAGTTATGTGTGAACTTTGGAAAACTCCATAAGCGTAATTAGTATAAGTGTAAAGAGTTACTAATAGAACTTATTCAAGAAGCATGTGTAAAATGAATAGATCATAGAACACTCACAGACCAGCTATGTGGCAAGCTACTGTGCTGTACGTTGAATTTGTTAACTGAAGTTTCGTGCGCGTTGCGTCGTGGATACATTTCAAGTATGCAATGGATAATCTGTTGTAACTATTACAATAACCTCTTTCGTTACTTTAAGAACATTGAGGAACAATAAAGCAAAGAGTTTCCGAGAACTTTAGCCTAGCAAAAATGGTCAACGAAATTAGATTATGATAAATTATGCAATGAAGTGTATTTTTAAGCTTTGTAATCTGCGCTGTCCCTAAGACCGAGTTCTGGGAGACAAAAGCAATAAGAGTCCCAATCGGTTCTTCTGAGGTACTTCAATAGTTTCTTCCTTTTCTGTACCATTGCTTGTAGACCCTTTCGAGAGTGCTTATCCTGCACCATTTTCCATCCATTTTCAGTTCTGATTTTTTTCACCACTTAAGTCCCTAAACTTAATACGAAAACACACTATATATAACGTTTAAGGATTTGACCAAGTAAAATTAATGATCTCCATGTTGAGTTTCTACAAGATTAATCATGTAAAAAAAGACATCAATTAAGAATCTAATCTAGGGACCTTTTTGTTGAACTATCATTTAAAAAAAGTTAAAACTGTTTCAAAGTAAAGTCTAGCACATGTGATGTGTAAATCCAGTCTATAATTAGAAAATTCACTGGAAACATGATGAAGTCATGAAACATTGCAAAAGGCGACAGTTGCAGAATGTGTTATGCCCGTTACCTTTTTGTGTAGAACCGTAGCGAGGTGCTTGATCTTTGTTGTAAGTTGTGCCACTGAAAATAGAAAAAGATAAACCAATTAAAACTAATACAGACATTAGCAGTGACGTAAAAAATCGGCTTTTGAAACCAGTTTGTGAAATAGGTGAAAACACAACTACAAAATAGATTAAAACAAAAACACACGCAATATAAAGTGGCAATATTATTCCATGATCCATCTGTGAAAAAAGTTTACCATTTCTATCTGTCTAATCAGGGTACTAACATAAAACCATCACAGGTATGTAAGCCTCAACCTACGCATCTAACCATCACGAAAATCTGTAAACAAAAACAAACAATACCAAGTTCCAAAAAGCAGTTTTAAAAACATAAATGATTAAAATCACTTTAAAACAAATCCATAATCAACAAAACACAATACATCAACAATCAAAACTAAATCATATATGAACCATAAAAACAATAATCGCACATGAACCCTAAAACACGAACCCTAAAACAGCAACCCTAAAACTACAAAATTAGTAAAACTGAACAATAATACACGAAAACTCAAGTATTCAAATATAAATAATTGAAATCAGTCAAAACAGAGAGAAAAAACCTTAATCGACAAAGAAATCAGGAAAAAAACACGAAAAAATAAAGAGAAAACAGAGAGATGAAGAACGATTGATTGACATAAGAATGGAAGAGATAAAACCTTGGATTGAAGATGAAGAACACGGTAAAAGAATGCTTGATTCGAACGATCGCCTGATAAGGGTTTGTGGAATTGGAGAGGACGATGACACGAATTCATGATTAGGTTATGTTCTGTCTCATTATTTTGCCTTATATATTTTTGTGATTTTTGATTTAAAAAAACGAATTTTTTATAAAAACCCACAAGGTGACATGTGGCATAGTGAGAGGAAGAGAGATAATTGAACTTGCAATATGGGAATGCCAAGTGTCCCACATTGCTTTTAAATATTAGATGTATAGATAGATAGATTGATTACTTTTCTTCTATTTTAATATGCTTGATTATGCAACAAATAAATGATGAATGCATTTATAAGCTTTAAATATATGATTAATAAGATCTAATTGTATTTTAGTTTAAACTTTGTGGATTCATATGATTGTACCCGGTTTAAAAACGTATATTAAACTTGCATGTATGATTATCATTAAGATTTGAGAAAGTTTCCGGTACAAAATTATATAGCGTACAAAACGTAAGAAGGAATGATATTCAGACACGTGGAAGCGGTTACCAAATTACCTCGTATTTTACTTTTCTAGAAGGTGAGGGTATTATAGACTTTTATCTTTTTATGTTCTTTTTTACGGGAAACCCTAACACCATGATCATTCTATAATTTCTGGTTGAGTATTTGTCTAACTCGATTGATCAGTTATTTCGTACAAATTATAATCGATAATCGTTTTATTCAGTTTTATCATTTTTAATAGTTTTTATTAATTTTTTTCTTTTTCTCCACATTTTTTTCAGATTTTAACTTTTTCAGAATTTGCATTGACAATTTTGGATGAAGAAGCTGATGTTACAGTCAAGCCAAAAACTAACGAAGATGAAGATTACATCTCTTGGATGATAGTTGTTGGGTTTTATGTTTGATTTTGTAGTCACGTAATTGTGTTTTTAAAATTAACTTTTGTACATATGTAGTTGTGTGTTATGTTTTGAGATATGTGATTTATATTTCAGACCAGTAGTTGCGTATTATTTATTGCTCTCATTCTGTTTTTATATATAGTTGTTTTTTTTTTACAATTTGCGTCTGAAGTTGTATGTATTTACGTTTTTAGACTGAAGACTATTAAACCTTTTTTCAAGATTATTTTTTTTTGTAGATATGTTACTTGCGTATAAGTTTTATTTATACTTACTTTTTATATATGTTTATATTTATGAAACATAGGTTTTTCATTCAAAAACACCATATTACAAGAAAAATAGATTTAAACTATTTATTAGATAAATAAAATTGAAAGAAATATTTATGGAGAATATTAATATATTTTTAATTTTTGCACCTGCGTGTAAGTCGGTTCCGTAAAAATATAGTTGTAATTTTTGCACCTGCGTGTAAGTTGCTTATGCATTTGGGTTTAATAATTTCCATAATAATTTATAATTATGTTTTATTAATAATAGTAATTGCGTCATTTTTTTAGCAAAAATGTTTGTATTTGTCTTTGTTTTGTTTTATCTCATAAGTTGCGTTTAAATTGTTGTGCATTTTACATTGTTTTTCTTGTAATTATTTAACTGTTTAGTCAAACAATATCATACGTAAGTTCATTTTACATTAAAACGCAACTTATATTCAAATAAAAAATCCAAACATGAACTTCATTTTGCGTCTTAATATGGCTTACACATTACAATATCTAGCTTCATATATATACATCATCATTACAAAATATTTCTTCTTTTAATACACCAAAAAAATATGAAACAAGGTTTTTCATAATCCCTCGCTAAGGATCGCTAACACTTCTTGTGGAGTGTACCACACATCATTGTTTATGTGAATACTTATTAACAGCGTTTAATTGTTCAGCAAACCTGATTTTGAAGTTTTAGCCGGCCTATCATGGTTTCCCTTTGATCGCCTTTCATATTCAACTCCTGTATAGTATCATCTTGATTTGTTAACTCTAACAACTAATTACATGCAATAATATGCCAAATATTGTATATAAATACCTGATTTTGCCTTCGACGCCATTTTTTTTTGTCTTTGATCGTTTTGTTTTTCTGATTTCGGAGAGTAAAAAAAAACCCTAATTGTGTTTTGATTTGAATTGAGTACACGGTTTTTTGTTTGTAATTTTAGAAACTGAATGCCAGTTGAGTGATGTTTGTAATTTGCCCGCTCTTTTATTTTTTTGGTCCAATTACTATTTTGCCCTTTCTAATGTTTTTGACAAATTTAAGGACGCGTGTTTTTTACCATCGTGCCCCTGATTAACCGCTTAATTCTACGATCCACATTACTTCTTACATTTTGTACGCTAACAAACTTTTTACATTAGCATCTCCCTTAAGATTTTACCACTTTTATTATTACTTTTATTGCAAGATTATCATCACTACCAGATGAAAATGGCCATTATATAACTTGTTTTGATGGGGGTATATTTTTACACATCTCAATTTATTTAATCTTGCAATATAAAGATTTAACTTATTAAAATGTTTTTTTTATATACCAAGATTTAATTTACAAAGTATAGAGTTACAAGTTTACACATGCATAAAATATTTTGATAGATACAACACTTTAATAGAAAATTAAAGAATGTTAGCTATAGAAATTGATTGTGAATGCTTTATAATTATGTCCAACACTTTTGTAATATATTTTAGTTGTAATATGTTTTAGGGACTCTCAACTATTATATTACCAGCATTGAATAAAGCAACGGTTTATTATCATTCTTATGAGAGCATAATAAAGTTTCTATGAAGATATGTGCAATGCTATCATATTTATGGTTGTATGGAAAAGATATATTTCTAGAAGTCATGAAACATTTTTATATTATATGTAATGACAAATTTTATTAGTGAAAAAGGGGCATAAAGGATTATATGTTATTAAAAAATTGTAAGATTTTGATAGTTATACGTTTCAAGTTAAAGTGACAAATATATGTGTATAAGAGATAATCATAAATGTGATTGGTAGCTAACATAAATTTTGTGATTGCTTATAAATGATGAACACATCTTATTTTACAAGGTTGTATCATAACTTGTTTTACTTGGTGACATATTATAAAGTCATTAATATATCTTTATGTATACATTGTGTTTCACATGTTATTAATTTTGAAAAAGAACATCAAAATGAATAAAGTTTGGTTTATGACCACAAGTTATAAACACGATTTAATTGTGGCCAAGGAAATAAATAATATGACGTCCAACTCCCTAAAACCTATTGTAAATTTACCGAAGCTTGCAAGAGTTTAAGAATATATAAGGGTTTGAAACAACCACCATGAATGTGATGGGAAATGATTGGTGTAAAGGTCAAGATCATGTATATAACTAAGGAAGTTGTAATGATTCCATCATGGAAGTTGTGATTATAATCCAGTCCCATAAGTGAATGTAATGATCTAATGATTGGTAAAGGTTATGATCATAGTAAATGAGGAAGTTGTAATGATCATCATGTTCATAACAAGATCGGCCATGTTAATACTGAATGAGGAAATTGTAATGATCATCATGTTGATAATAAGATCAACAATGTTAATATTGAAATCGACCACAAGAAGTGGCACACTAAGGAAGTAATTATACGAGAATAAGATATATTATTCTCTTGTATTTCTTGTCGTGTATTAGACAAGAAATAGTGCAACATGTCTAATAATTTGTCACATTTGAGATGTGCTCATGAAGTAACCATACCATTAAGAAAGTATGAAAAGTTTGAAAACATCTCATATTCTTGTAAATAATGAAAAGTTATGAAGCTTGTTTTGTTTATACTCCATTCCGTGAAGTGAATGTGACTACATATTGATCATTGTAAAGGTAATGATCATGGAGATAATTGAGAAATTTGTAATGATGAGATCGACCATTTGGAATTGTAATGATGGTTATGTTAATAATGAGATGATGGTTTGAAGATTCCATACATACTCTCATATCTTACGTTTGTATTACATAAGTGCAAGTAATACATATATGATGATAAACCAGGAGTTTATCGATCATAATTATTTAATTAGTTGGCATGACTGGTAAAGACCACACCGAATTGATGATGTGAACATAATGAAGAACTTAAAGATTCTTCCATCTGATGCATAGCATGTAATGTTTGCTCTTAAGCAAAATTATATATTTGCCATATAAAGTAGGGTGAGTATCACTATATATTTTGGGATTGATTAAAGGATACGTGTCACACCCTCAAATTTCCACTTGCGGAGTTTTACCGCGAGGCGCATGACAAACCAGGATCCAAGTCAACGGTCACAATAAACAACACTATATGAATACGTAAAACCCAAAACATAGTTCTCATATTTCGAAAATCGTAGCGGAAGCATTTAACCAATTACAAAACCATATACGAAAATATTCAAACAGTTTTATTCAAAAACATGAAGCTAAGCCTAGACGCCATGCAAACTCGTGCGCCTAGTCCACTGTTGCTACCTTAGCGACCTGAGAAAAGCATGCCAAAAAGACGTCAACATATAATGCTGGTGAGTTCACAGGTTTGTTCAATAAGTTACCAAAGTTACCAAAACGTTACCATGTCCATACTATACCAATGTCACCAAGTACGCTAGCTAGGCGTATGTTTTATTACTACTACGATTGGAAACCATTACTGGACACATTTAGCAATGTTTAGCATATGTTTAAGCAGCCCCGAATAATGTTCAGCATGTTTAGCAAAGTTCGAGACAACATGCACCCGCCCGACCCTCCAAGCCGTCGAGTGGGACAGGTCACGCCCAATAGATCTATCCACATTTCCCCCGTTGTGCATCCCCGCACATTCATGGTTTCCCCCAGGACTTCCAAAGATCGTATAGCAATACAAAGTTAAAACCAGAGTATGACATATGTTACCAAAATAGTTTAGCGCATGTTTTCTCCCCCAAAAGTTAAAGCTGTAAAAGTGGGGCCGTGAACTCACCTTAGATAGCGTTCTTCGATAACTAGTAAAATGCTAAGCCCTTGATAATCCCTCTACCGGAGATCTATTAAAATGTTCACATAAGTGTTCCGACTAATAACCATAAGGTTATCTAGTCCCCGATTGTCCAGATCGTAACCAAGTATGTTTTAAAACGTTTATAAATGTTCAACCGACACACTAGACCGACCCGACATCCCGTTGGTGACTCATTACCCTAACTAATCAAGTACACATAGATTACACACAAGGTTAAAGCATAAAACACTTAGTTTGTATCAAAAATCTCATTTCTGCATCAGAACGGTCGAACCAGTCAGATAAAGCCACCTTCGCCCCTTTTTAAGTCTCCTTCGCCCGTTTTATGTTTCGTTTGACCGTTTGATGTCTTATTCGACCGTTTGATCAGGTTCGCCCAACATTTCCCAGGTTCGACCCTGGAATCTCTCCTTCGACCATTCGCTTGGTCGAATGAGTCCAGGTTCGCCCCTGTTATATGAATTTTCCTAAAAACGCTTCAAACACATTCGAAACATCGCGAAACATCATCAAACACAGCAGTCAAGTATGATTAACATATCCCTGCAAAACCCTACCAATTTTGCCCCAAAACCAGCTTGTTTTAATACTTTCCCAAAATGGCAAAATTATGGGAATGTCACATCATGCATGAAATCTTTACCCAATTTGGAAACTTTTTAATACCAACCCATAATCATCTACAATTGCTCAGTTTATCTTGAAATCGAAAACCCCCATTCATTTTATTAATAATACTTAACATGCACAAGCCCTAGATTTCATAAAATCCCCAAAATACCCATAATATCACCATCTATCTAATTGTAACCCTAAACAACAATAAACCAACATCAATAGCAACCCTAGATCATGTTTCTAGCATTAGAACAGCAGCAAATCATTAAACAACACATAACATCACATAATTAACATATGTTTATTGATACAAAACCTATGTTTAATGATAGGGTTTAGATTTAGAAAGGTGTTTAAAAGGTTTTTATTGATAAAAACATCCTTAGAAGAGATCTGGACCTTTAGGTTAGATAAAAACGAATCAAAAAGCTTTAAAAAGATTTAGGATTAAGAACACACCTTGAATTCTTGTTTAGATGTTGTTGATAGGTTAGATTATGAAAAAGAAGAGCAAAAACTCCTTCCTTAGTGATTAAAATTGTTAGGACAAAGAGGATTGGTGAAACCACTTTTGGAAACCTTAGTCTAATTCACTTCTGTCATTTTGGCTAAGTATAGAAGTACTGAAGAGAAGACAAGAAACTGCTGAAGAGAAGATATGAGAAGTGCTGAAGAAGAAACTTCATCAGAAGTTCTGAAGTCCAAACCAGACAAGTTCACTTCAGAAGTACTGAAGACAAACTACTCATCAGTAGTTTGTCATTCATCAGCACTTAGCATCAGATATTTTCCACCGCCTTTTGAATCAGTAGTTTATTGTTTACTATTACTTTTAGCTGTATTTGTTAGTTTCAATGTTGCAACTTGTGCAACTTGTTTCTGATGTTTCTGTACTTGCTTTATTGGCAAGATACATGTATGTAAACGTCTATAAATAGGAGGCTTCAACCTTCTATTTTAGACATTGATTTTAATAGAAAAATCCTTCAAACACTCTCACTGTTCTATTCCATTTCAGTATTTATTGTGAATCTGTCTAAGTATCTAATTCTCATTTACTTCTTAGTTTCATAATAAATACTTGTCATTATTAGTTTCAATCATCAAGGGGGAGTAATAACTCCTCTTGAGTATAAAAAGTGTTGCTTTAACTTATACATTCCGTTGTGCTTATAATCTGATATACAAGAACTTGTATAAACACTTAAGTGTCAAAGATAGCAAGTTCTTACTTAAACAAAGAGCAAACTGGTCCAACAATTGGTATCAGAGCGTTGGTTTATCTGATCACATATCAATCTAACAAATTGAGAATCAGACACAAAGCTCTTATTGATACTCAATAAAAAGATCAAAAGTTCACTTTTTATCAACATCCATCACTTAAAAGAGTCATCTGACAAATCAATACTCTTTAAAATGGATCCACATAATACTGGTTCTGCTACTAAACCTGCCATGCTTGTAAGAAACGAATACAACATATGGCAAAAGAGAATGGCACATACCTTGTCACAGACCAACACAGGTTGTTGGAGATCTGTGATATATGGTCCTCACAAACCAGTAAATGTCAATCTTGAAACTAATGTTGAGGTCCCTAAGGACCCAAAAGAATATACAGATGATGATTTCCTAAAACTTGAGCTAGATGCAAAAGCATTCTCTATGTTGGCAATGGCTCTCCCAAATGAGATATACTCTGGCCTTTTACATTGTGAAAGTGCCAAAGAACTCTGGGATTGTCTTAAAGAACAGTTTGGAGGAACTGAAGAGGTGATTGCCAACACCAGAGAGATTTTAGCTCAACAATATGAGACATTTGCTTATATTAATGGGGAAACTTTAACTCAACAATTTGAAAGATTCTCCTCATTAATATCTGAGCTAAAGTTAAATGGTCAGACCTATACAACAGTGTCTATGCTACATAGATTTTTAAGGTCTTTACCAGACAAATGGGAAACATACTCCATTGTTTTAAGATCCTCACCAGATTTTAGCTCCCTCACTCTTACAAAACTCCATGGGAGATTACTTACTTTTGAGAGAGAAATTGATCAAAAGAAGAAATTGCAATCATCTGGTAAAACTGCTGATGACTACCTTCCAGGTAGTACAGCACTTTTGGGACAAGACTCACCAACTTGTTCCTATGGATCTTATGACAACATTGACATAACAACTGGGATCTCATCAGAAAGATCTTTCCCAGGTTATGACAATGATGACCAAAGTCAAACTGCTGATAATCTATGTTTTATCATGGATGATTTGAAAAACTTTAGCAGTGATGACTTAGAAGAAATGGACATTTTACACCAACTGGCCATGCTAAGCATTAAAACTAACAAGTTTTATAAAAGGTCAGGAAGGAAATTTCTAGGATTGACCAGTAATACAAAAATTGGTTTTGACAAATCTAAACTGAGATGTCACAAGTGTCAGAAGTTGGGACACTTTGCTAGAGAGTGTAGAAACTCTAGCTTTAACCAATCACAATCTGGAAATAACTATAACCCCAATTATAATAGGAATAATGGAACTCAAGGGAGTGCTCATTTTGTACAGGCACAAGCTCCTCAACAGCAATACATGCCACATGTACAATATGTTCAAATGCCTGCTCAACAGATGCAGAGCCAACAATCAATCCCTCCCTTTCCAGCTGCTCAACATCCTCCACAGCCTCAACAACCCTCTCAACAAAGTCTTTTTCACCTCAGGGTATGTTGACTGGAGCAGTCTCCCTTTTGACACCACAGAGTGCAATCCTGATGCAGACAACAAGGTGTTTGACATCAACTGGGGAGAACCAGACAATGGCAGAAAGAACTTTGCCTTAATGGCATTTGAAGGCTGTACTTCAAAATCTGCATTGTCACAGGTATCAAAAGAATCTTTGACAAAACTTTGCTCAAAATCTTGCAAAGAAACTTTTGCTCTCATAAGAGAGACAAATGTGCACTTACAAGGAAAAGCCAATGATTTAGAAAGAAAATACACACAGATGAAATGTGATTTAGAAAGAAAACTGTGTGCTAAAACAAAAGAAGTTTCTAAAATAACTGACTCGCTATTGAAACCCAAGCACAAATTAAAATCATGCTAAATGACCTGGGAGATGTCAGACAAGAGCTTGCTGACACCAGGATCACATGTGAAAAATGGGTGGAATCTTGTAAGGGGTACCAATTATTGCTAAACAAACAAAGTGCTTCAAATGTTAAGTTTGCATACTTGTCATTTTGCTCTTTGTTTAAGTAAGAACTTGCTATCTTTGACACTTAATGTTTATACAAGTTCTTGTATATCAGATTATAAGCACAGCGGAATGATAAGTTAAAGCAACACTTTTTATACTCAAGAGGAGTTATTACTCCCCCTTGATGATTGAAACTAATAATGACAAGTATTTATTATGAATCTAAGCAGTAAATGAGAATAAGATACTTAGACAGATTCACAATAAATACTGAAATGGAATAGAACAGTGAGAGTGTTTTGAAGGATTTTTCTATTAAAATCAATGTCCTAAAATAGAAGGTTGAAGCCTCCTATTTATAGACAATTTACATACATGTATCTTGCCAATAAAGCAAGTATCAGAAACACATCAGAAACAAGTTGTCACAAGTTGCAACATTGAAACTAACAAATACATCTAAAATTAATAGTAAACAATAAACTACTGATTCAAAAGGCGGTGGAAATTATCTGATGCTAA